>JAKSZU010000009.1:19027517-19627517 GCA_026018925.1 Tupaia tana
CCAAAATCCTGAGAGGAGAATGGAGGAGAAGGGATTGTGGCATGGCCATCCCCCGGGGGATGATTTCTTGCTTTCTGTCTCTCTATCTCTCTCTGTCTCGCCAGCAAGCACACATGCCCTATAGCAAAAATCTCTCTCAAAAAAAAAAGAAAAATGAATAAATAGTGAATAAAAGTAATTCCCAGAGCAATATATAAGTACCCTCTCTGAAGCTGCACCTCATTAAGTCATTATCTTTGGGCACAGTCTTCCAAAAATAATTACAAACCTTTGAGATAGATGCTGATGTTTTCTTTGAAGATATGTCTTCTGGTTTTCATGCACCCAGTGATATTGTGCCTCTCAAATGGGTGATAAATGTCAACAAATGCTTTATTCATGGTACACGATTCATTATTAACTTTCTTGAGAAACAAATTCAGTATCTAATTATTCATTAATGTTGCACTTTAGTTTTTGAACTCATATGCTGAAAGAGTTGATTGCAAATTGTCTTAAAAAGTACTGGCAAACAATAAAATAATGGGATGTCTATTTGCGCCTTATAATGAATGACACTCGTAGCCAGTGGACCAAGAACCTTCAGACTATTCCTGACATGTTCTGTGGCAGGACTCCTCTTCCTTTTTTTTCTGAATATATGTATGTATTTTTTGGAGAGATTTTTGCTATAGGGCATGTGTACTCATCAGAGAGACAGAAAGTGAGAAATCACCCCCCAGGGGGGATGGCCACACAGCAATCCCTTCTCCTCCATTCTCCTCTTGGGTTTTTGGGTACACATGCACATGTGCCCGGCATGAATTTTAAGCCACTGGGTCCGGAACTGGAACCACTGTCAACTGTGTGAGAGTCTAGTAACGAAACCGCTATGCCATCTGCTGGTCCCTTTCCTGAATATGTTTTATGCACATGTAAATATTTTAATTTCCTCCATCCACTGGCCTAATAACTACTGCTGACTTGGCAGTTTCCTCTATTCTGCCAGCTTCCTGTATCATGCCAGCTTTGACATGGGAACACCTGGCTGGTACACAAGGCATTCAGCAAGGGGCAGAATGGAGTCCTTCTCCCACCCTCATGTGGGAATGGAATGAGTTAGTTTTTCCTAACCTCTAGTATCTCAGCATACATTCTTTGTTATCAGTGAACACCCTACATGCTGTCCTTGAGAAGGAGGTGTTAGTTACATTGTATTTGGAAAAGATTAGGACAAGGGAGGAGGGTTATCACTGTTTGTCTTTTAGGTTTAACCCTGAGTTAAAGTGAGAACTTGTATCTCTGTGTATGCATCTCAGAAGTTAATAGATGAGAGCAAGACAGAAGGTGGAATTAAAAAGCAGTGGCCCAACAGACCCACCTGGCTAATTTCAATGCAACTATTGATATAACTTCATTCAAAAATGAAAACTCTGGGACAAATGCTAAACTGGACAAAATGTTAGAATAACATCCCAAAACTGGGACTGTCCTGGCCAAACTGGAATGTGTAGTCTTCCTACACCATAAGCTTGGGGTGGGGAGCCCAGTCCAATGCCATTCATGGCAGCTATTAAACCACAATATTCCAGTCTTAACTGCAATTTGCTTCCTCTCCAGTTCTCTCTGGCCATCCCAGTTGTGCTTCTGACTCATGGAGTCCTTTGATTCTACAGTCTCCCATCCTGTTCCTGTCTTTCCCTAATACCCAGTTCTGTTTGGACCCCGCCTGAACCACTTTCTTCCCTGGCTCCTGGTGGAACAAGCCAAGTTTTAGGTTCAGCAGGACTGCAGCCATTTTGAAATTAAGAAAGGTCTCTAACAGAACAATCTGACCAAATGCTGAATCATTGGGAGATCTGTTTGAAGAAAGGTCAGATGAAAAACCAGGAATCAGTATTTAAAGGAATCAGGATAATTACACAAGGGAAAACAATTGTAGTGAGGAGTAATTTGCACGTGCTTGTATCTTGTACCTATAAATACCGACAGCATGTTAGATGGTGCTTGCTGGCTATCTCCCTCTAACTGGTTACAGAATAAACTCCTTCTTCTCCAGCCTCTGCCTCTTGTTTCATTGACCATGACAAGAAGCTGCCAGACTTAGTTTGGCCGGTAACTCTGTAAGTCCTTTGTACCCCTCTGATTCTGCTCTGCCAAGATGGCTAACCCAGAGCCAGTAGGTGGTGTGATGGTTAAGGTTGCTGGATTCTCACATGGCTGAACGCAGTTTGACTCTGGGACCTAGCGGCTTGAAAAATCACTATGGGTGCATGTGTGCACATGCCCAAAATTCTGAGAGAAGAATGGAGGAGAAGGGATTGCAGTGTGGCCATACCCCCTCTCAATTTTCTTCTCTCCATCTCCCTCTCTTCCTGGCGAGTACACATACCCTATAGCAAAATTTTTTAAAAAAAAAAGTGACTAAGTCACACTTGTCTCAAGCACATGGCCCGTTTTTACTACGGCTACTAGGCTGCTGTGTGCTGCTGGAAAAAATCCTACAACTATGGAGAATGGTACCTCTACAGATTCAGATTCATGGTCTCAAATCCCAATCAGGCCCTAAATACTCCTCCACAAGCCTTTTTAAGTCCTTGGTCAGTTCCACTTTTTATTTTTTGCATGCAGTAATGTTCTGAATGTTTATCTCCTTTTAACCTCCACCAGTCTCACTCTAGAAATATGGATTCAACCCATTCACTTATGAAGAGATTGAACTTTGTGCATCAATTCCCTCCACCCACATCTACACTTCTTCCTCCATTTCCTCCACGTCCAGAGGAGAGGAGTCCCTCCTCTGGCCAGCAGGATCCATCTGTGCCTTGCATTCCGTAACCTTTACTACCTGCCTCTATCAAATATTAATAGACACTTTGGAAAAAAAAAAACAAAAAACAAAAACAAACAAACAAACAAACAAAAAAAAAAAACATTGGCCAGAAGGCATGTGTGCTCTTGCCAGAGAGAGGGAGAAAGAGAAAGCACTCCCCACCCCATGGGACATGGTCACACTACAATCCCTTCTCCTCCATTTCTCCACCCTATTGGGATTTGGGTCATGCATGCACACAAAGTGTTTTTCAGGCTTTAGGGCTGGGATTCGAACCACTGGGCCACCCACATAGGATTCAGCTCCCTTAACAAACAGGCCACAGGGCTAGCCCTCAAATAGCTACTTTTATTCTCCCATAGCTTTTGTTTTTTTTCCTTCTTTCTAGTTTTCCCCTTAGGTTTATGAACAGACTCAAGTTTCTCCTGTCCTAGAAATAAAAAAGTAAATGAATATTTGAATGAATAAACATGTTTAAATTCCTCCTTGATGTTCCATCTCCCTCTTATTACAGCTAGCTTGCCAATTCCTCTATCCACTTCCTTATCTCCCATGTCTTCCTCAAACTCATTGCAACCTCTCTTCTGCACTCACCATTGTACAGAAACAGTTAACAAAGAATACCATTGACTTCTGTCTTGCCAAATCCAGTGGACTATGTAACTGTCCTTTCTATTGCATTTGATATAATTTTTCACTTTAATCTTGAATCTCTATTTCATTGGCTTCTGGAACACTACCTTCCTGATTCTCATACTTTCCTTCTCTCTCTTTCTCCCTTCTTTTCCTCCCTCCCTGCACTCTCTCACTTTTCAGTATACTTTCCCCAGTGTTAACATCCAGTGTAGCCATACTCAGATCAAAATCAAGAAATGAACACTGATACAACTAATTAGTATTAAGCAATCTAGAACCCTTATTCAAATTTCATCAACTGGGGACCAGCAGATGGGATAATGGTTATGTTGCTGGACTCCCACGTAGTCAACTGACTACGCAGCCAAATGAAGTTTGTGTTCTGGAATCAGTGGCTTAAAACTCACACAGAACATGTGTGCATGGGTGCCCAAAATCCTGAGAGGAGAATAGAGAAGGGATTGTGGCGTGGCCATCTCCTCAAGGGGTGATTTCTCGCTTTCTGTCTCTCTGTCTCTTGGGCGAGCACACTTGCCCTGTAGCAAAAATCTCTCTTAAAATTTTTTTTCACCATCTGTCCCATTTTTGGGGGGCTGGACTAGGATCTAATCCAGGAGAACCAGTTACATTTCATTAAGTCTCCTTAGTCTCCTTTATTGCAGATGAGTTCCTCAGTCTTTGTCCGTCATACCTTGATTTTTTTTTTTTATTTTGTAGAATTTCCTTCAATTTGGGTTTTCTGATGTTACCAAATGATTACAGTTCCATTTGGGGCTAGAAATACAATAATAGTAGTAATGCTGTATCCTTCCCAGTGTTTCATATCAGGAGACACATGCCAAACTGGGAGGGTGGCCTGCTGAAGAGGGCATGGAAGCTCCGAGTCCTCTCCCCATAACTTGCCTTATGCATCTTTCCCCCCTAGCTGTTCATCTGTATCCTTTGTAATATCCCTTATAATAAACCAATAAATGTAAGTGTTTTTTTGTTTTTGTTTTTGTTTTTTAATTCTGTGAGCTGTCACAACAAGTTCACTGAACCTGAGGAGGGGATTGTGGGAAACCCCAATTTATAGCTGTTTGGTCAGAAGTACAGGTCACAATGTGGGAGTTGTAACTGGCATCCAAAGTTAGGAGGGGAAGGGCAGTCTTGTGGAACTGGGCCTGTGGGATCTGAGGCTACCTCTGAGCATATAGTGTCAGAACTGAACTGAATTATAAGACATCCAGCTGGAGTCTGCTGGAGAATCGCTGGTATGAGGGGAAATTTCACTCAAGTGGTCGCGCAAAAGTGTCCTATGCTGTGTTTGGTGAGTGTAGGGAGTAGGGAAAACACTTGTTTTCCTGACAGGCTTTTATACCCAAACCATTTTTAAAGCTCTCCTAGATATCTGCTAGCACCAAAGGCTTGTTCCTTCATCTTGTGCCCCACAATGTGGCATCACAAGCAAAATGAGGGTGAGGGAGTACATGAGAACAAACTAAGTATAATAGGTATGCTTCATATGCTCTTAATGAACTCAATAGTAAACTTCTATATTTCAACTTCACAACATAGAGAAAGCTATGAAAGAAAGAAGCTCTACTTATTTTAGGTTAATTTTGTAGAGGTAAAGTGTTATTATAACGAAATTCTATCTTTTCAAGCAGGGTAGTGACACTTCATGTTCACGTGTAAAGACTAACAAGGTGACTTTTAACAAATCAGTTCATAAAGATTTGGGGCTGGCTTTGTGCAGCAGGGGTGATATGCCATTCAAAAGCAGTTGGATCCCACGTGGCAACCACAGTTTGAATCCCCAGCACAGTCAACCCAAACACATGGTAGGCAAGAATGTCAGTGCCCACTATCCAATGGGCTGGAGGATTAGAGAAAGGGTATTTCGACATGACCAGAACCTGTGGAGGGTGCTCATCTTTCTCTCTCTATTTTTCTCTTTTTCACTCTCACCTCGCCATGCATATGCTTTATCATAAATAAAGAAAAAAAAATTAAGATTTTGGGCCAGCCAGTGGTGTGGTGGTTGAGCTGGCTCGATCCCACATGGCAGACAGTAGAGTTGAGTCCCAGCCCCAGTGGCTTGGAAGTCATGCTGGAAACATGTATGTGGTAACCCAAACTCCCAAAAGGAGGAAGAAACAGAGGAAAAGGCATTGTGATGTGCTAATCCTCCAAGGCGGGTGCTTTTCCACTTTCTCTCTGCCCCCGCCCCTCCAGTGAGCACATGCACCCTCTGGCAAACTTTTTTTTTTTTTTTTTTGAGAGAGGATTTTTGCTATAGGGCACATGCACTAGCTGGAGAGACAGAGAGTGACAGACAGACAGAAAGCTAGAAATCACTCCCCAGCAGGGATGGCCATTCTGCAATCCCTTCTCCTCTGTTCTCCTCTCAGGATCTTGGGCACACACGCACATGCGCCTGGTGTGAATTTAAAGTTGCTGGGTCTGGGATTCGAACTGCAGTAGACTACGTGGGAGTCCAGCAACCTAACCATTATGCCACCTGCTGGTCCCCCTCTGGCAAATTTTTAAAAGGTTTTCTTGCTAAATTTAAAAGACTTCTATTTGCTAGTGATGACACCACACACTGCATCTTTATCCAGGCCTTCTCTGTTCACAATATTCTTGGGGGTCTGAGTTATCAGAGGCTAGTTACTGGTAAAGCTGTTGTTTATGTGCTATTCCCTAACAGGGTACTCCACTTGGCTCCATTATGATACTTTTGGTTACTAGAATAAACAGAGCCAGAACCATCTGTTCTTTCAATAGGTGGTCTCTGCCCTTCTTTCACAATTGCCTAAAAGTCTCTGCTATAAATTGGGTAGAGCTGTGCTGTTCAATATAGCAGTCACTAAACACATGTGGCTTCTTAAATATAAGTTTAAGTTCATTAAAATTAAATAAAGTAAAACATCTGGAGCCAGCCATGGTGGCACAGAAGTAATACAATACTCCACAACGCTGAAGCCACATGGGAAATGCCAGGATTTGTGTCCTGCCTAAAGCCCTATACACACCAGGTGCACATATGCACACATGAGTGTGATCCTGGCTGGCTGGGGCCAGGGCTAAATCGTGGTGCGGAGGCCATCTTAAAGGTGCTCCCCCATTGAAGAAATAAACAAATAGACTTAAAATTAGTTATTTGGTTCCTGAATTCTACTAGCCACCTTTGAATGTTCAATAGCCACTGGTAATTAGTGGCTAGTCTATTGGTCACTTCATTTCCATCACTGCAGAAAGTTCTGTAGGACAATAGTGGGTAAGAGACAGTGGGTTTTCCAGAAGGAATAACAAAACATGGTTTCAGAGCCTCAGTAGGAAGGACTGTACTAGTAACAGGCTCCTTAGTGTATACTCATATTGCTACCAGGTGCAAAAAACTGACAGATTATTCCAGTGTACTCAAGACTCCAGAGTTCAAGGAATATTTTAGCCCAGAAGGAGATGACCTCATGAAGCAGATGGCTACTGTGAGTGGAAAAAATATTAGGACTGAGTGATATTGATAAGAGAAATGTATTGGGTCATCAGGAAAGTCATGATGCATTTTTGCATAGAAAACAGAAAAATACATCATGACTTCCCCTACAACCTAATAGTTCTGATTATTTTAGAAACTTTTTTCTTTTTTTCTAAAAATTATATTTAATTATTATATATATTTACAGTGTACAATATGTTTTTTCTTATGGGACTTTTTTTTTTAAGTCTTTCTTTCAAGAGAGACAGACAAGTACCCTAGACAGTGTCTTACAACACAGTGACCACTCCCCCCCGCCCCCCAGTCTCCCAGCCAGCCGGGTTCACAGGTGCCCACAGGAGTACCTGGCATGTCCAGGTCAACTGGTATCTATACCCAGGGCCTCCCACATGGCTCCAGAATTGCACATGGCACTCTACTACCTGTGCCATCATGGTTGTTCCCCTATCTTTTTTGCTCTATTTCAAGCCCTCAGTTTAACATATGCATCAGGCCACCTGGTGTAGAGGTGAAGGTGGCTGGATTCCACATGACCGACTGTGTGGTTTGAGTCTAGAACCCAGCAGCTTGTAAGACACCCTGGGGGCGTGTGTGTGTGCCCAAAATTCCATGAGGAGAATGGAGGAGAAGGGATTGTGGCGTTGCTATCCACCCTGGGAAGTGCATTCTCTCTCACTCTTCTCTCTCTTTCTCTCTCTCTCTCTCTCTCTCTCTCTCTCTCTGTCTTTCATCTGCAGTGAGCACACACACCCTAGAGCAAACTAAAAAAGAAATTAATAGCATGTACCAATGCCATTGGGATGAACACATTCCTTCAAAATTTCATTACTAATGAACCTCTAACCTAAACTTTTAAACCAAAAACATGATTCCTTCCTTGGCTGGTACATTATTTCCATTATCTGACTTGTGGGTGTGTGGGGCTGCTCTTAAAGAAAATTTATGAAAGAAGCAAAGCAGCATAGGGAAGGGGAGAGAGATGAACAAGGATATGGCCTAGGTAAAGTTCAGCCTTGTTCTGATCCACGGGGACAGAAAAACTGCTCTAGTCCTGGCTGGAGGCAGAGGCCAGGGATTTTGTATCCTAGAATCATTGGCTGCCTGGAAAGAGGGTGAGTGAAGCCTCTCAGACTTGCAGCGGGCAGGGGCAAGCTGCACCTAGAGCAAATGTGGGATGGACACTACCTGGTAAAGGGCCCTGGGCAGGGTATTGACAGTCCCGACTGCACCAGGTCCATAGGCGACTCGAAATAGTTGTGACTTGGGACCAGCAGATAGTGTAATGGTTATGTTGCTGGACTCCTACGTAGTCCACTGCAGTTCAAGTCCCAGACCTGGCAACTTAAAACTCATACCGGGTGCATGTACATGCATGCTCAAAATCCAGAGAGGACAATAGCGAAGGGACTGCAGTGTGGTCATCTCCCCCTGGGGGGTGATTCTCACTTTCTGTCTCTCTGTCTTTCACTGTCTCTGTCTCTCTGGCAAGCACATGTGCTCTATAGTAAACATCTCTCTCTAAAAAAACAATAGTTGTGAACAGAGGAGAAGGGATTGTGGCGTGGCCATCCCCCCTGGGGGATGATTTCTCGCTTTCTGTCTCTCTGTCTCTCTCTGCCTGTCTGGTGAGCGCACGCGCCCTATAGCAAAAAAAAAACCTCTCCAAAAAAAAAATAGTTGTGACTGAAAATAAGCTCTCTTGGGACCAACAGATAACGTAATGGCTACGTCGCTGGACTCCCACGTAGTCGATTGTAGTTCAAGTCCCGGACCTGGTAGCTTAAACTCTCCCCAGGCACGTGTGCGTGCATGCATGCCCAAGATCCCAAGAGGAGAATGGAGGAGAAGGGATTGTGGCGTGGCCATTCCTCCTGGGGGGTGATTTCTTGCTTTCTGCCTCTCTGTCTCTGTCTTTCTGGCAAGCACACGCATCCTACAGCAAAAATCTCTTAAAAAATTTAAAAAAAGAAAAAGAAATGAGCTCTCACAGGACTATACTTGAAAACAGCTTCCATAATGTAAGAAACTAGTTTAGGGGCCAGCAGGTGTTGTGATGACCACAATTTGAGTCTCAGACCAGACAGCTTGCTTTCTCACTTTTTCTCTGTCTCTCTCTGGTGAGTACATGTGCCCTACAACAAATTCAAAGTAATTATTATTATTATAACTAAAATTAAATAATTATTTAAAAAAATAAACTGGTTTTAAGGAATAATATCAACATGAATATAAATAATGCTAACAGTGACTGTGTGGGTTATATAATTAAGACTATTTTTCTAATTTTCACCATTTGTTAGAAATTTCAAAAGCAATTGATTAAGCAACCAAGGAGTTTGTTGCCAAATCAATTCCTTTTTTATTTAAAGATTATTTTATTCACAATAGAGTGTGTGCACATATGAGAGAGAGGGAGAGAGGAGGCACGCTCAGCAGGGTCTTGTCACTCTGTGATCCCCTGCCCCAGTCCCTTCAGCTCCTCAGAGTCTTGGTGTGTGGACTCAGCATACTCCAGGTGGACCAGGGATCTGAACCCATGGTTAGCCATGTGGCTTCCAGCACTGTAGTTGTGTGCTCCTGTCTGCATCACTGAGGCTAGGCCTCAATTCTATTGATTTTAAAATAAATATCCTCATTTATTTTTATAGTAAATAATTTGTTTAGCTGAATCCTGAAAAAAATGCTAAAAACTACATGATACAGATATGTTTCCTTTTAGAAATTTTTGTCAGAGGGCACATGTGCTCACCAGACAGAAACAGAGAGAAGGGAACAGAGAAAGTACCCCCCAACAGGGTATGGTCACACTGTGATCTCTTCTCCTCCATCTCCAGCCTATTGTGATTTTAGGGGGTACACATGCACATGACCCCCAAGCTGCCAGGTCCAGGATTTAAACTATGGGGTTGGCCATGTGACAGCTGGTTGCCTTAACCACCAAGTCTCTGAGCTGGTCCATTGTATGTGAATTTATTTATTTATATTTTATTTTAATTTTTACTATAGGGTGTGTACACTCATCAGATAGAGAAAGCAATAAATCATCTCCCAGGGCCGATGGCCACACCACAATCCCTTTTCAAGTCTCTTCTCAAGATTTTGGACACACACGCACATATGCCCAGTATGTTTTTCAAGCCACTGGGTCCAGGACTCAAACTGCAAAGTTGTGGGATCCAATGCCTTAACCATCATGCCACCTTCTGGCCCTAACATCACATGTGAACTTTTAAAGACATGATATCTGTCACATTTTCCTAATTACTATTATCAATTGTTTTTTATCTCCATCATTTTGATCATATCTCCTAATATTCTTGTCTTTGAGAAATTTAAATTAGTGTAAAATTAGATTAATGGTCATTTGATTTTTTAGTTTACTAGAATTACCTGTAGAATGACTGTTACCAGATAGTAATTAATTGTATACAAAGTGAAGTTTTAAGTTTATTTTTTCCATGAGAGAGAGAAAGAGAGAGAGAAAGAGAGAGAGAAAGAGAGAGAGCAAGAGAGATCCCGAACAGGGTCCTCATGTCACGATCCACTCCCTGACTCAGCCAGCCTGATCACAGGCATACGTGTACAGCTGGTGTACACAGGGAGGCCTGGAACATGAACAAGGGACCTCTCCATGTGGTTCAGTTGGATCACTGCTATGCCTCCACATGGACTTATAAAGTCAGTTTTGACCTCAAAATGATTTCAAACAAAATCTCAAGAATATGTATTTGCATCACCTCATCTGAAAATTTAGATAAAGGGCCAGCAGGTGGTATGGTGGTTAAGTCACTGGACTCCCACATGGCTGACTGTGGTTCAAGCCCCAGACCTGGTGACTTGCTTTCTCTCTCTTTCTCTCTTTGGTGAGCACATGTGCCCTATAGCAAAAAAAAAAAAATTTCAATGATGATAAAAATAAATTAAATAAATAATTATTTACAAAAAAAGAAAATTTAGATAAGAATAGCAAACATGGGGGCCAGCAGGTGGTGTGGTGGTTAAGGTGCTGGACTCCCAAATGGCTGACCCTGGTTCCAGTCCCAGACCTGGTAGCTTGCTTTCTCACTCTCATTCTCTCTCTCTCTCAACACCCCTCCCCATCTTCTCCAGTGAGTGCACATATCCTATAGCAAATTTTAAAATAATAATAAATAAAATTAAATAAATAATTTTAAAAAACACAAGAATAGCAAACACTAATAGCATTTACCATTGGAGAAATTTTTTTCCTATTTTTTTTTTGGAGAGGTTTTTGCTACAGGGTGCATGCACTTGCCAGAAAGACAGAGAAAGACAGAGAGACAGAAAGCGAGAAATCACCCCCCGGGGGGATGGCCACGCCGCAATCTCTTCTCCTCCATTCTCTTCTCGGGATCTTGGGCACGCATACACACGTGCCCGGCATGAGTTTAAGTCACCGGATCCGGGACTCGAACCACGGTTGACTACATGGGAGTCCAGCAACATAGCCATTACGCTAACCGCTGGTTCTTTAAGATTTATTTTATTTAACTTCATTTATTTTAATTTGACCACAACAAGACAGAGAAAGTGAGAAAGCAAGCTGCCAGGTCTGGGACTCGAACTGCAGTTAGCCATGGGGGAGTCCAGTGCCCTTAACCACCATGCCACCTGCTGGCCATCCTATTTTTTTTTTTTTTACATTTCCCCACAAACATTTACTTTACATATCAAAATATTTTTGCTCATACTCCATAGTTCTTGACAGTTAATAAACAACTTTCAGAATTTCCAAAAACCTAAATTTTAAAGATAACTTTTCAAAATATTTGTTATACTTTTGTTCGTGACTCTATAACAGAGACAGTATGGTTTTAAATATTTTTGAGAAAATATTTACATGTCAACTACTCAAAATGTTGAGAAGCAAATGCCCTGCACACAATTCACGCATGAACCTTCCCAGTTCATGCCTACTAAGTGTTCTGTGTTTTACCACCTGCTAGCAAAGATCAGTCTCTTTTTCGTCCTTCATAGTCTTCTTCAAGGTAATCCTCTGATTGTGGCTGCTCTTTTGCAATCTCTACTGATTACAATGCTGGGCTGGAAAAGTCCAGGTTGTTTTATGGTACAAATTCTTTGATATGGCTTCTCTAATCCTCTCTGCCAGACAGAACCGTTTATGGTGCCAGCCAATCTTTCAAAAGTTTCTGTTGGCTTTCTTGAAATCTACCTTAGTTCCATTGTTTTGTGGTCCTGTCTTCAGATATTCCAGTCAAAGCCGTGGCCATAATGAGTATTTCTGATTTCTGATGCAAGGCAACAGGTATTATTGAACTTATGCAAATAACACTTCTACCACAAAATAAGAATATTCACAAATATTTTCCAATTCCAGAGGGGTCAGGAAGAAAGATTCAATTTAAAAAAAAAATCAAGCAAAAAAACACATTTTAACAGAATGCTGAACCTATCAACAGCTCAAAAGAAAGCAAAATCGTTAAATCTGGAAGACAAAGCATAGTAAAAAAAATCAGTAATGTTTTAGTCAAAAGTCATAAAATTCTATTTCGCCAGCTCAGTCTCGTATAATTAAACTGTCATCTGTTGAATTTGCAGTGTTACTGTGGTCCAATCTTTCTGTTTAAATACTGGAAGTTAATATTCAACGTTATTATTGGTATCCCTTGACTTGTCCTTAGCATTTTCTTGGTTGCCTTCTGTTCTCTTATTTCTGTTGTGTCTTTGGTTTTCATGGTAAAGCACTCCCTTCAGAACTTCTTGAAGAGCTGGTCTGGTGTTGGTAAATTCTTTCAGGTTTTGTTTATCTGAGAATGTTTTTATTTTTTCTTCCCATATGAAGGATAATCTTGCTGGGTACAGTATTCTTGGTTGAAATTGTTTTTTAATGAACACTTTGAATATAATTTCCCAGTCTTTCTTTGCTTGCATATTTATTATTTTTTGAGAGGTTTTTGCTATAGGGCACATGCACTCTCCAGAAAGACAGAGAGAGACAGAGAGACATAAAGTGAAAAATCACCCCCCCCCCCCCCCAGGGGGAATGGCCATGCTGCAATCCCTTCTCCTCCATTCTCCTCTCGTTATCTTGGGCACGCACGCACAGGTGCCCAGTGTGAATTTAATCCACCAGGTATGGGACTCAAATCGCAGTCAACTACGTGGGAGTCCAGTGACGTAGCCATTATACCATCTGCTGGTCCCACTCGCATCGTTTCTGATGAGCGGTCTGATGTTAGCCTGATGGTATAATCTTTGTAAGTAACCTGACGTTTCTCCCTTGCCAATTTTAGTATCTTGGCTTTGTCTGTGGATTTTGTCAATCTGGCTATGATGTGCCTTAGAGAAGATCTTTTTGGGTTGATTCTATTTGGGGTCCTTTGTATTTCTTGGGTCTGGATCTTTGAATGCCTCTCTAGGTTTGGAAAGTTTTCTTCCAGGATTTCATGGAATAGATTATCAATGCTCTTACTAGTTTCTTCACCATTCTCGGATATCGATTAGCTAGATGTTTGGGTGCTTAACGGTATCTAGTATTTCTTGTATATTATTATTATTTTTTTTTGGAGAGATTTTTGCTATAGGGCGCATGCACTCGCCAGACAGACAGAGAGAGACAGAGAGACAGAAAGCGAGAAATCACCCCCCAGGGGGGATGGTCACGTCACAATCCCTTCTCCTCCATTCTCCTCTCGGGATCTTGGGCACACACGCACATGCGCCCGGTGTGAGTTTTAAGCCACCGGGTCCGGTACGCAAACCACAGTTGACTACGTGGGAGTCCAGCCACATAGCCATTACACTAACTGCTGGTTCCCTATATTATTCTTTTTTTAGGATTATTTTCTCAGTCTTTCTGGTGAATTTTTCTAGGTCAGATGTTCTATCTTCTACATCTGAGATTTGATCTTCTACATGATCTAATCTGCTTTTAATACTTTCAAGGGAGATTTTGGTTTCCTGTATTACAGCCTTCATCTCTAACAGCTCCATTTGATTCTTTTTTATGGCGTGGATTTCTTCTTTCAAATCGTGAAAGAACTTCCTCATCTTCTGGAAGGCATTGTCTCTTTTCTCTTGCACCTTCTAGAGTTCATTGACTCTCATCTTTTGCATCTTGTTTAGTTTTGTCACTATGAATATTTTAAATTCTATATCAGACATTTCCATGGGTTTCTTCGTACTGTCTGTGGATGACAGAGGGTTGTTCTTTTCCCTTGGGGAAGAGATATTTTCTTGGTTTATCATAATTCTTATGCCTCTGCAGTGGTTTCTGGTCATCTGATGAATTATGTTTCTTCCTAATTTCTTGCAGTTAATTCTAAGAGTACAGAAGTGTGTGAGAGGAGATGATCCACAATCTCTGTGCAGTTCCATTTCCCCCTGGTGCTCACCAAGCAACCTGTGCTTTTGACTTTGGAACAGGATATTACAAAGGCCTCACAGTTTCTAGGGAAACTGAGTTCAGCACTTGGGCTGAACTGTGGGCTTTCAATTGAGAGCTCAGAGGCATGTGGAAGGAGATGAGCCGTGATCTCTGCAGCTCTGTACTTCTCCCTACGGCTCACTCTGCAAATGGCTCCTGTCTGAGCTCTTTTGGGGTCTGGAAGATGGGGTTTAGAGCACAGATTCAGTCGCCTTGGTCCCTGAACACAACAGGACACACCTCAGCTTTAAAATCAACATTAGAGAAATTTAAACACTGGATATTTTATGGGATAACTGTTAAAAATCAAGAGGGTAGTTCAGGCCAGCCAGGTTGTATTGGTGGTTAAGGAGGCTGGGTCCTACATGGCTGACTGCAAAGTTCTAATCTCTGGCCTGGTGGCTTGAAAAACATGCCAGGCATCTGTGCATGCATGCCCAAAATCCTGAGAGGAGAGTGGAAAAGAAGGGTCTGGGGCATGGCCATCTCCCTGGGGGGGGGGGTGCTTTCTCAACTTCTCTCTCTTTTTCCCTCTCTGTCTCTTTCTGGTGAGCACATGTACTCTATAGCAAAGGTTAAAAAAAAAAAGGTGGTTCAATAATAGTACTGTGTATTTTTAGATATCTTTGGGGACAGTTAAGAAGAGATTGTGGTATGACCATTCCCCGTGAGGGCTTTCTCTCTCTTTCTCCCCCAGTGAGCACACATACCAACTGGGAAAAAGTCTTGGGGCCAGCAGGTGGTGTAGTGGTTAAGATGTTGGACTCCCACACAGTTGACTGTAGTTTGAGTCCCAGACTTGGCGGCTTGAAACTCACTCCAGGTGTGTGTGTGCGTGTGCCCAAAATAAAGGAGAAGGGATTGTGGCGTGGCCATCCCCCTGGGAGGGTGATTTCTCACATTCTGTCTCTCTGTTTCTCTCTGTCTCTCCAGCAAACACAAACACTCTACAGCAAAAATCTCTTAAATATATAGTCTTTGTATTTTAGAGATATATAATGATGTATATTAAGGATGAACTGACAGCTCTGAGATTTTCTTCAAAATAAACCTCGGTATGAATGGCAGGGGAATAGGTATTGGTATACATAAAACAAGAAAGAAATCAACTGGTAAATTGTTGAAGCTGGGGGGCTGGCAAGTGGCATGGTAGTTAGGGGTGCTGGACTCCCAAATGGCTGACCACAGTTTGAGTCCCAGACCTGGTGACTTGCTTTTTCACTTTCTCTCTCTCTCTCTCTTGCTCTGTCCTCTCTGGTCAAAATAAAATAAATATATAAAGTTATATAAAATAATTCTTTAAAAAATTGTTGAAGCTGGGTAAAGTGGTCATGGCAAAAAAAAATTCTGCATTTAGCAATATAAATCAATAGATTTTAAAATTTCACACAACTCAGGACCAGCACATAGTGCAATGGCTATGTCGCTGGACTCCCATGTAGTCGACCGCAGTTTGAGTCCCAGACCCAGTGGCTTAAATTCATGCCAGGTATGTGTGTGTGCGTGCCCAAGATCCCAAGAGGAGAATGGAGGAGAAGGGATTGTGGTGTGGCCACCCTCCTGGGCGGTGATTTCTTGCTTTCTGTTCCTCTGTCTCTGACTTTCTGGTGAGTGCATGCACCCTATACCAAAAAAACAAACAAACAAACAAACAAAACAAAACAAAAAAACAAAAAAACCCCACAAAACTCTTTGACTTAGGAATTTCTGTTCTAGAAATTTATCCTAAGAAAAAAATCTGACAGGAACAGAAAAGTGAACATATAAGAATTTTCAGGCCAGCAGGTGGTGTGGTGGTGAAGGCACTGGATCCTACATAATTGACTCTGCAGTTTGAGTCCAGGACCCAGTGGCTTGAAAAACACTCCAGGTACATGTGTGTGTTCCCATAGCCCTGAGAGGAGAATGGAGGGGAAGGGATTGTGGTACGGTCATCTCTTCTTGAGGACATTTTCTTACTTTCCCTTTCTCTTTGCCTCTGTCTCTCTCTGATGAGCACACACACCCTATGGCAAAAATCTTTAAAGAAATGTTTGTTTTTAGACATTTATTACTCACATGTCCTATGTGAGAAAGGAAGAAATGTTACCTCAACAAAATGTAAGAGGACTCTTAGATAAGGGCAGGAGATCTAAATCAAAGAAAATATGTGGCAGCTTAAGGGTTTGAAAATAACTCAGATCAACTTCCTCCCTCTGAATGCACTTCAGTGGAAAAGGCATTGAATTGCCCTAGTACTGGGGCAGAAAAAGAATTCTCTCTAACCGTCCAATCCAAATATGGTTTGTATTTTTTCCTCCGTTTGTAGTTCTTTAGTTAAATACCCTGATGACCTCCTGAGGCTTACCCCTATTCATTGAGTTTGCTGACTTGACTTGGGTTTTCTTCACACTCCCTTGAAAAGAACGGCTGGTTCTGCTGCTATGTTTGACTTTTTATAAAAAAGAAATTCAAAATTATAGAAAAGTTGCAAGAATAGCACAAAAAATTTCTTCATGGCCTTCACCAAGATTGACCAAATTGAGACATTTTGCCCAACTTGCCTTATCTTGTCTCATACACAAGTTTTTTTTAAACGAATGATTTAATTAAATTTATCATTATTATTATTACTTAATTTGCCATGGGGCACATGCACTCATGAGAGAGAGAGAGAGAGAGAGAGAGAGAGAGAGAGAGAGAGAAAGCAAGCACTAGGTCCAGGACTTGAACCATATTTGACCATCTGGGAGTCAAGCACCTTAACCACCACACCACCTGCTGGCCCCCACACATCTTTTCTACAAGCCAGTTAAGCTATGGTCATGATACACCTTTATTTCTAAATATCTCAATATTTATTGTCTAAGAACAAGGACATTCTCTTATATTACTACAGCACAAAGATCAGAATCAGAAAATTAATATTACCTAACATTCAATCTATGTTTACATCTAGCCAGTAATTCCCCAAATGTCCTTCATAGCAAGAATTTTTTAAAAATCAGGACCTAATTCAAGATTAAGAATTACCTGTAGTTATTTTTTTTGAGAGGTTTTGTTTGTTTGTTTATTTGTTTTTGCTATAGGCCTTGTGCGCTCTCCAGAAAGACAGAGACAGAGAGACAGACAGAAAGCAAGAAATCACCCCCCAGGAGGTATGGCCATGCCATAATCCCTTCTCTTCTCGGGATCTTGGGCACGCATGTACACGTGCCCGGCATGAGTTTAAGCCACTGGGTCTAGGACTTGAACCGCGGTCGACTACATGGGAGTCCAGCGACATAGCCATTACGCTAACTGCTAGTCCCAGAATTACCTGTAGTTGACATCTCTCTTTAATTACCCTTCACCTGGAACAGTTCCTCAGCCCTTCTTTGTTTTTTCAAGACATATTTTTAAGAAATACAAGCCATTCTTTTTTTTTAAAGAATTTTTTATTTTATTTTATTTATTATTATTTTAATTTGACCAGAGAGAGAATGTGAGAAAGCAAGCTGCCAGGTCTGGGATTTGAACCATGGTCAGCTACGTGGGAGTACAGTGCCTTAAACACTGCGCCACTTACCAGTCACAAACCAGTCATTCTATAGAATGTCCTTCAATCTGTATGCCTCTGCTGTTTCCTTGTGGTACTATTTGCAATAGCAAATAGAAATAACGAAATATAGACATTACTTAACTTTTAGGGAAATGGTTAAGTAAGCTATGATATATCTACAAAATGGATACTATGCAGCCAATAAGAATGATAAACTATATTTACTGAACTAGGAAGATACTTCTAATTTTAAGTGAAAATGCAGATTATAACTTAATAGGTATAATATGAGCTTTTTACAAAAATAATTATGTATATATGTAATTATATATGTGTATATATATGTATATATATGTGTGTGTGTGTGTGTGTGTGTGTATATATATATATATATATATATATATATATATATATAGAGAGAGAGAGAGAGAGAGAGAGAGAGAGGTCTGAAAACCTTTACAAAAAATAAAAAGGTGACCTATGCTTAGGATTATAGGCGATTTAAATTTTTTATTTTTATTTATCTGTATTTTAAAATTTCTGAACAAGCATCAAGTAATTCACCTATGAATAGTTAAAGGTATAAAAAACTTAAAAGAGGTATCTTTTATATCTGAAGGAGCACTGAGTGGAAAACAGAATGGAGATTACATTTTCTGTTTAAAAAAAAAAGAATAAAAAACATATTATTCACCATGAACCAGCTAATTTCACTTATAATAACTTTACGTTCCATACTCTGTAAAATAATCCAGTGGTGGTACCAGCAGTTGGTGTAATGGCTATGTTGCTGGACTCCCATGTAGTCGACTGCGGACTGAGTCCTGGACCCGGTGGCTTAAACTCATGCCAGGCATGTGTGCGTGCATGCCCAAGATCCTGAGAGGAGAATGGAGAAGAAATTGCGGAGTGGCCATCTTCCCTGGGGGGTGATTTCTCATTTTCTGTCTCTCTATCTCTCTCTGTCTTTCTGGCGAGTGCATGTACCCTATAGCAAAAACCTCTCCAAAAAATAAATAAAATAATCCAGGGGTATAAGGAATAATACCCCCATTTTCATTGGCGGGGTGGCAACTGAAGCTGAGAGAAGGGGAAAGGTACCTTGCTCAGACTTACTTGTTATTAGTTGCAAAACTAGGATTCAAATCCAGGTCTTTCCAATCATACAGCCCTTATTTTCTCCACCTCACATTGTTCCTATGTGGCCTTCCTGGAGGGCGGGATTAGGAGAACCAACAGGGTGAAGTTGCAAAGAAGTGACTCTTTCAAACAATAAATAGAACTGAACAATCAAGAAATGAACTGAGCTCTCTGCACCTAGAAGTCTTTGATAGAAGGCAGGTCCATTCAGGCATGTGGCAGACGGCTCCCAGAGAAGAAAGGTGGTAGTGTTTTCCAGCTGTCTGCTTCCATGAGGATATGGGGCTTGGAATGTTGACTATCAGTCCCCAGCTTTTGGTCTCACCACCATTCATCTGGTGATTTTCAGGTTTTTTTTTTAAGTTTATTTTATTCACATACACGGTGTGCACACACACAAAAGGAGAGAGAGAGACAGGCACCTTTGATGGGGTCTCAGCATGCTACAATCCCCTTCTCTCAGCCCTCCAGCTCTTCAGGATCTTGAGAGTTTATGTACATGCCCAGCATGTTCCAGGCCAACCTGGGATTCGAAACCATGGTTGGCCATGTGGCTTCCAGCACTGCAGTTCAGCATGCTACCATCTGCACCATCAAGGTTGGGTCAATTTTCACAGGTTTTATATGTAGGCATAATTTTAAGAAAAGATTTATTTAATTTTATTTACTATTAAATTATTTTACCAGAGAGATTGAGAGAAAGGGAAAATGAGAAAGCAGGCCGCCAGGTCTGGGACTCAAACTGCAGTTGCCCATGTGGGAGTCCAGTGCCTTAACCACCACACCACCTGCTGGCCCTATGTAGGCATAATTTTTAACTTTTTTTCCTAGACAAGAATGACATGTACAAGGGGGCTTCAAAAAGTTCGTGGAAAATGCAAAAGGCAAAAATTATGCATGGATTTCAATTTCTGCACCAAAATAAACTCATACTTTATTTTCATTTTTTCCATAAACTTTTTGAAGTACCCTTTTAAAAATTTTATTTTGCTTTTATTTATGAAAGATAGCTTTGCTGGATATAGAATTCTTTTTTTTCCTTTCTTTTTTTAATTTAAATTTATTTATTTCCATTCATTCACTGTACATCATTACAGCATACAAAATAAGATTTTCCATCCAGAATACACTGAATATTGGCTCAATCAAGCACATCAACATACGTGTTATCGTCAACAAATAATTTTCCATTTCTTTCTGCTTGTATATTTTGCTTTTTTCCCCCATCCTTGATTCCCTATCTCTCACCCTCTGCCATCTCTCACCCTCCTCCCACACTGTCTCTGGTATCTATGGTTGCTTTCTATGTCTTTTCTCCCCCACATTTTATTGATTCACTAAAGATCTTAATTAATCTAAATACTTCCGATAGCAAATGCAGCTGATATATACATATCCATGAACACAAGTCTGACTTTAGGCATAAATTTCAGTGAGTATAATGAACATACTATAAAGTAGCACCTAGCTGGGGCTATATAGCTTACTGCAGTCATCAAATATACATTTTTTTAAATTTCAAGAAAAATAGTTTTTGTGTTTTTTTCCTCCTGAAACTTTTTTTTAATTAATTAATTTACATTCATCCCCTAATCATCGTCACAGCATATACAAAATGTGATTTCCCATCCAGAATATGCTGAATAGTGGCTTAATCATGCATGTTATTGTCAATAATTTTCCATTTCTAGTTTCACACACACACACACACACACATATATATGTATTTTACCCCTATTTCTGATCCTCTACCCTTTCCCACCCTCTTCTCACACTATCTCTGGTGTCTACAGTTGTCTTCCATTCCTTTTTCTCCCACATTTTATTGATTACACAATTTTTTTTTTTTTTTGGAGAGGTTTTTCGCTATAGGGCGCGTGCGCTCGCCAGACAGACAGAGAGAGACATAGAGACAGAAAGCGAGAAATCACCCCCCAGGGGGGATGGTCACGCCGCAATCCCTTCTCCTCCATTCTCCTCTCAGGATCCTGGGCACGCACGCACACGCGCCCGGCGTGAGTTGTAAGCCATCGGGTCCGAGACGCGAACCACGGTCGACTACGTGGGAGTCCAGCGACATAGCCATTACGCTAACTGCTGGTTCCCTTGATTACACAATTTCTTAAATAATCTAACTAATAGCAAGTTCAACTGGTAATTTCAAGAAAAGCAGTTTTAACTTTAATAAATCAAAGAAATCCTAAGGAACTTTGCTTAAAACTTAAAGCCAGGAAACAGGTTAGGATTCTGTTCAAATAATAGGTACATGAACCTATCAATAGCTCGAGACAGGACAAAAATCCTTAAAACTGGACAACAAAGCCTAGAAGAAAATCAGCAATGTTATAGTCAAAAGTTATGGGACCAGCAGTTAGCGTAATGGCTATGTCGCTGGACTCCCACGTAGTCGACCGCGGTTTGAGTCCCGGACCTGGTGGCTTAAACTCACGCCGGGCGCGTGTGCGTGCGTGCCCAAGATCCCGAGAGGAGAATGGAGGAGAAGGGATTGCGGCGTGGCCATCCTCCCTGGGGGGTGATTTCTCGCTTTCTATCTCTCTGTCTCTTTCTGTCTGTCTGGCGAGCGCACGCGCCCTATAGCAACAAACCTCTCAAAAAAAAAAAAAAAAAAGTTATAAAGTGCTGGGACCAGCAGTTAGCGTAATGGCTATGTCGCTGGACTCCCATGTAGTTGACTGCGGTTCACGTCCCGTACCTGGTGGCTTAAAACTCACGCCGGGCGCATGTGCGTGCGTGCCCAAGATCCCGAGAGGAGAATGGAGGAGAAGGGATTGCGGTGTGGCCATCCCCCCTGGGGGGTGATTTCTCGCTTTCTGTTTCTCTGTCTCTCTCTGTCTGTCTGGCGAATGCACGCGCCCTATAGCAAAATAACCTCTCCAAAAAAAAAAAAAAAGTTATAAAGTGCTATTTCACCAGTTCAGTCTCATGTACTTAATCTATCTTCTGTCGTGGTTCAATCTACCTGATTAAATTCTGGGACATAATATTCAACCTCAGACTTGTCCCTATGATTAAGTTGGCCATTTTCTTCATTTTTGAACTCTTATTTCTGTGTGTCTGTATTTAATTTCTTCCTGGTATAGCACTCTTGAAGTACCCTTCTGTATATATGTACATAAATGCTTTTGCTTCTTCTGTGGCTTCAAATACTGAATTGTCTTTACCCTGTGGTATTTTCTTTTTTTGTTATAATACATATTTTTCATGCTTTTAAATTTTTTTGTTTTTTAAAGAATTATTTTATTTAACTTTATATATATATATATATATATATATATATATATATATATATATAAATTTGTATTTATATTTTAATTTGGCCAGAGAGGGACAGAGTGAGAGAGAGAAGGAAAGTTAGAAAGCAAGCTGCCAGGCCCAGAACTTGAACCATGGTTGGCCACATGGGAGTCCAGCACCCTTAACCACCATGCCACCTGCTGGCCCCCATGCTTTTAATTTTTTTTTTTTTTTTGAGAGGTTTTCGCTATAGGGTGCGTGTGCTCGCCAGACAAGACAGAGAGAGACAGAGAGACAGAAAGTGAGAAATCACCCCCCAGGGGGGATGGCCACGCCGCAATCCCTTCTCCTCCATTCTCCTCTCAGGATCTTGGGCACGCATGCACACGCGCCCAGCATGAGTTTTAAGCCACTGGGTCCGGGATGCGAACCGTGGTTGACTACGTGGGAGTCCAGCGACATAGCCATTACGCTAACTGCTGGTTCCCAAATTTTTTTTAAATTAATTTATTTTTAATTGCCTGGGGGCATGTGCACTCACCGGAGAGAAATACAGACAGGAAGAAAGCACCTCCCCAGTGGGATGTGGTTACACTGCAATTCTTTCTCCTCCATTTCTCCTTGATTTTGAGACTAGGCATGCATGCACATGTGCCTCAAGTGTTTTTCAAGTCACCAGGGCCAGGATTCAAACTGCAGTTGGCCACGTGGGATCTGGGTACTGTAACCATTAGGCTATGGGGCTAGCTCACATGTCATTTTCTATAGGCAATTTGGTTAATCAACTCCATTACCCATTGAGATTACTGGCCTCAACTTCCCACTTTTCTCATTCTCTTTCACTCTTTCACCTCGTTGATCAGTTTACCCCCACTCTTACACCTGGGGGGATCTTTCTTTTGCCAAGGAAATACCCGATTTGGGGGAGATTCCTATTAACTCTCTGTTTTCAGGGAAGGGAGTAGGTACATAGTCTACATATAGTCCCAGCCAATGGAAAGAATTTCAATCTTGGGCCTATCATCTAATGTATGAACTTATACTCTGGGGTCTTCCGCAAAAGCAGATTAACAAGGACAAGTGATAGTGCTGGGACTGTCAGGGACATCAAATAGAGTCAGGAAGATAAGAACTGAAAAAAACGCCCAGTGGTTTTCGCAACAGTCATTGGTGAAGCTGTTTTAGTGTAGTGGAGAGAAGGGGATGTGGTTGGACAGAAGCATGTCAGTGGGTTGGGGAACAAGTAATAAGAGTGGAAGTGGAGACCCTGCTGTGGTGACACAAGCAGTAGGGTGTTGCTGTGTGAGACTGGGGCCCCATGGGAGGCCCAGGTGAGGTTCCCGAACCAGCCTAAACAGGCCAGGTGCAGTGGCACATGCCTGTGATCCTGGCTGGCTAGGAGGTTGGCCAGGAGAGGGCAGGAAGACCTGCAGCAAGGTGAGATCCTGTCAAAATTACTTTTCTTTCTCTCTTTTCCCTTCTCTCTCTTACCAAAAAACATAAAACATTTTAAGGTTGAGATGTGAAGTAGAGGCCTGACTTTCAGGAAAATTATATGAGAAGAGAAACGGGGTAAAAGCTATAACTTGAAATACAGAAACAAGGGACAGTGTACTGGGTGGTGGGAGTCTTGAGTCTGCGTTCTCTCTCCTAGTTCTCACAGGCCCATGAGTGCAGTACTATTTTTATATGCACTTTGAAGATGAGAAAATGGAGGTGAAGAGGGGTTCGAGAGATTAATCATGCTCTCACAGAATTTGAACCCTGACCACCAAAATCTGGAGTCTGTATGGTTAGGTTAGTCATATTGGGTTGTTGAAAAAGCCACAATGTATTTTTCTCTTTTTCTATGCAAAAAAATATATCATGACTTTTCCAACAACTCAATAGTTTTTAAGTGTGATGGGAAAGACAAGTAAATAAGAAACTGAAGACTGACGTGGAGACTTGAGTGTGAGCAGCAAATGTCTGTGGTGGTGGCATCTGCACCGCTGTGATGTTCTCTGGCAGTCATCTTTCCCAGATGTAAGGGTGGAGTAAACTCTAGGCACAGAAGATGTAAAAGTGTGGAAGACTCCAAAGAAGTGGGAAGTGGAGCCAGTCGTGTAAAAAGGTAATGGAGGTGATTAAGCAACACATCCAGATTGAGTAGTTAAGGAAATGAGGCCAAGAACTGCCCGGTAAGGAAAGCAAAGGGCCTAAAAGTCTGATGAGCACAGGCACAAATTAGAAGTTAGGAATCCAGGCAAAAGATTATTTTTTTTTTAACATAAAAAGAGCAGAATCCACCCTAGATCATCAGCAGTAAGAGTGAAGAGGATGAGCTGGGTACACTGGTGCACACACTTGTAATCCCAGCTACTCAAGAGGCTGAGGCAGGGAGATCACAAGTTTCAGGCCAACCTGGGCAACATAGCCAGACTCTGTTAAAAAAAAAAAGAATGAAGAAGATGGATACAATAAAAAGGTGATAGATTCTGAGGAACTCAGCAACAGAATGCGGAGATTGAAGCAGATAGATTCTGAGGAATTCAGCAATAGAATGCGGAGATTCAAGCAGATCTATTGTAACCCTATGGACTGACAGTGTCATTAACAAATATTAATAGATAAAATCAGTTAAAGACCATTTACTTTGAGACTTGCTTGAGAAGCAACTAGATAGAAATATCCAAAAGAGGGGCCAGCAGATGGTGTAATGGTTACATCACTGGACTCCCACACAATCAACTGCAGTTCGTGCCTCAGACCTGGTGACTTAAAACTCATGCCGGGCGCATGTGCGTGTGTGCCCAAGATCCTGAAAGGAGAGTGAAAAAGAAGAGATTGCAGCATGGCCATCCCCTCGGGGGATAATTTCTCACTTTCTGTCTCTCTGTCTCTCCTTGTCTCTCTGGCAAGCACACGCACCCTATAGCAAAAATCTCTCAAAAAAAAAAAAAAAAAAAAAAAGAAAGAAAAATATCCAGAAGAGTTGAGAGATAGGATAGAGCTTCAGTAAGTGCAGTATATCCACGTGGACCATACGCACAGGTGACAGCTGTAGTCAATCACAGTGATGGGTGACAATAATACACGATGGCAAAGACCAGAACACCAGTGATTGCTTATGTTAGGGGTAGGGAGCAGAGTCTGAAAAAGGAGTGTGTGAGAAACGTGGTTTTCATCCATGGCCTCTGATTCCTAAGTGTTTGACCTTTTGTCCTCAGTTCCTGAACCAGCTTAGAAACAGCTTCAGAGAGATAAAGCTGAAAGTCTGACCTTCTCCCACCCTCCTTTCACCTTCTTTTTCTCAAGGCAGGCCATAGAAACTAGCCTCAAGGCAAGTCATAGAAATACTAACCTAGCCTGGAAGACCCTCATTTCAGAGGGGTTCTGTCCCATACCTGGGAGGAAGGCATGCCATACAGAGGCCAAGAATCAGGACAGACGGGCCTTGTGGGTTTCCCCGCCCGTCAGTTAGCCTTAAATGCCTACACACTGAAGTCTCTATAAAACCCCAAAGGACTGAGTTCAGAGAGCTTCTGGATGGCTGAACCCATGGAGATTCCTGGATGGTGGTGAACTCAGAAGGGGGCATGGAAGCCCCGTACCTTTCCAAGTGCCTTGTCCTATGTATCTCTTCATCCGTATCCTTTGAGATATCCTTCACTGACCGTGTTTCCCTGAGTTCTGTGAGCAGCTCTAGGAAATTAAGTCAAACCTTAGGAAAGGAGGGCCTTGTGGGAACCCCAGCTTTTAGCTGGTTAGTCAGAAGCTCTGGAAGCCCAGATGCGATTGGTGTCTGAAGTGGGGGCAGTCTTGTGAGACTGAGCTAGCAACCTGTGGGAGCCGGAGCAATCTCCAGATAGATAGGTCAGAATGGAATTGGATTAGAGGATGCAAAGATGGGGTTCAGTGTAAAAGTGCTTGCTTGCTTGGGGTGTGGGGAGATACCCCCACATATATTTGGTCACAGAAGTCTTCTATCTTGATTTCTGAGAGTATAGGAGAAATCATGTGTGTTTTTCTGAAGAGGTGGTATATATGAAATTTAGGTAAGAATTTCCAGGAGAGTATCAAAAGAAAAGAGAATCCAGATAAACCCTCGTGTTGATCTTTCTAGGCAGTGGCCTACAAACTGTTGGTTTTACTTTCAAGTTTCACAGAATGGAGTCACCCTGGTGATTAAATGCTCCAAAGACCACAGTAAAGGCTGCCCAAAGCTTCTCTCTCCAATCATGGCTCTTCCCAAGGGAGAAAGAAAACCTACTCAGTCCTTTCCTTGAGCAGCATATGTTTTCTTTGATGTGCTCTCTCTGGCTGCCCAGCACACTGGCCAGGTGCCTTAAGTTGTTTGGGCACACAGGATAGGGTAAAACGCTTAAGGAGGACTCTTCTGGGGCTGGCAGGTGGTGTGGTGGTTGAGGCACTGGACTCCCGGATGGCCAATGACAGTTTGAGTCCCAGACCTGGGGGCTTGCTTTCTCACCTTCCCTCTGTCTCTCTCTCCCTCTGGTCAAATTAAAAAAAAATGATAAAATAATCCTTAAAAAAAAGAAGGACTCTTCTGAGGGATGTCCAGAATGTTGTAATTGAAGATAATGGCAAAATTCCAGCTCTCCAATCTGTAAACTTTAAGACACTGCTTATCTTTTGTGTTTGTTCTTTAACCAAGAACATGAGACCAGGGTCCAAAGAATTATGGCTTCCTGGTAATACTAAATCAATACTAAATATAGAACATAAGCCTATTGGGCTTAAGGATCAGGAACATTTGAAAATAAGCCTTTGTGCTCAGTTGTCTGGTTGGCTTTGTGTTAGACTGGCTGCTGGGGTTCTAAGTTTAAAAAAGAGCACTCTCTAATGTAGGCAGCCTATTTTGTTACTCCTCTTTAAAGACTTAATAAACCTATGAGTGGGAAGAAACATGACCAAAGATTGAGTTATTGTTAAAACATAAAAATTCTTATAACATCATGCAGCTGACCTAAACCTTTTTCACTGAAATAACTGTTTGGTTAATGTTATAAATACTAATTAGCACAAAATGTGATTTTGAGAATTAGAAAAACTAATTTTCATGTGGCATTAATTTGTCCTTGACTATATTCAATTTGTTCTTTATTCAGAAACTTCCATGCTGACTGACCAGCATAATTGAGTATCCATGCTATTTTACCAACTATTTATTTTCAGTCATGCAGGTAACTGTTGCTTGAAACTGCCAAATGAAAGATAATTTTCTAGCAAATGAGCTAAAAAGCACCAAGTCAATTTTTCTGAGCTAAAAAGCACAAAGTCAATTTTTCTGCTTAGTCTTAGATTTCAGTCATAAAAGGACAAAATAACTACTTGAAGAACGAAAGGTTCAAATGACTTTATCTTGTTTAACATAACTGACACATGGGGCCAGCAGGTGGCATGGTGGTTAATGCACTGGACTCCCACATGGCAGACCGCAGTTTGAGTCCCAGACCTCGCAGTTTGCTTTCTCTCTCTCTCCCTCTCTCTCTCTCGGGTCAAAATAAATGATAATAATAATATATAAAATCAAATAAGAGCCATTGTGCAACAGATAAATGTCATAGGAGTTCCTCAGCTAAACTCCCTTCCTTGACTCCTTGAACACAGAGAAGCAGGTATCATCTGGGAATAATGAATGAACAGTGATTAGCAATCAGTTACTCTTCAGAAATCAGTAGGAAGGGATATAGTTCATCAATTACTATCATTAAAAAATACATACGAATGAACATATTTTTACCTTTTAACAAATGAAATATAGTACCCAGTTTCCCTAAAATAATCTCTATGCTGCTTTGAGTCTATATGAGCTTCACAACAAAATTAAAATCCCATAGAGTTTTATATAGAGTGTATTTTTTGAAAAAAAGGTACCATATCTTCTTTCATTAAAGTCTTCTGAAGTGGGAAAGCAGACAAGCTTAATCCCTGGAGATGGACTGTTAAATTAGCACACATTTTAAAAAATCTGCATGTTGCATTTATTGAATACATTAAAACCTGCAATGTAACAAAACATTTTCTGAATACCAAACTGAAAACACCATTGGGGCCGGCAGGTGGTGTGGTGGCTAAGACACTGGACTCCTACATGGCTGACCACAGTTGAAGTCCTAGACCTGATGGCTTGCTTTCTCTCTCTCTCTCTCTGTCTTTCTGGTGAGTGCATGAGCCCTACAGCAAATGAAAATAATAATGATAAATAAATAATTTTCAAAAAATTCAAAACACCATTTTAAATGAACAAAAGATGGCTCACTTCATTAAAAAAATATATATGAGGACCAGCAGATGGCATAATGGTTATGTCACTGGACTCTCCTCATGTAGTCAACCACAGTTGAGTCCCAGATCCAGTGGCTTCAAACTCACACCAGGCGCAGGTGCATGTGTGTCCAAGATCCCAAGAGAACGGAGAAGGAATTGCAATGTGGCCATCACCCATGGGGGATAATTTCTTGCTTTCTGTCTCTGTCTCTCTGGCAAGCACATACAGCCTATAGCAAAAAAACTCTCTTTTAAAAAAAAGAAATTAAAAAAAAGATTACAACTAGTGCATTGTACACTAACTCAGCTCCACCATACTATGTGTTCTTTCTCATTTGACATTATTCCCAGACTAGTACACATTACAATAAGAGTAGCACATATTTTTTGGATGACAGTTTCTATCCAAACCTTAAATGTGCATACCCTTGACTTTGTAGTTACACTTCTGGAGATGTAGCCTAACAAATTACTTGCATAAGAACATGAAAATGTAAAGACTTGATAGAAAAATTCTATTCATCCATACACTGAAATACCATGGAACTGCTAAAAATAATTTGAGAACTCTGGATGTACTGATACCTTGTAATATCATTCAAGTGAAAAAGACAAGATGCAGATTTGTAGGTATAAAATGATTGTTTTTAAAAAGTATGTATGTTGGGCTGACAAGTGACATGGTGATTAAGGCACTGGACTCCCAAATGGCCTATCAAAGTTGAAGTCCCAGGGACCAGCAGGTGGCGTGGTGGTTAAGGCACTGGACACTCCCACATGGTCGACCACAGTTCGACTCCCGGACCTGGTGGCTTGCTTTCTCACTTTCCCCTCTGTCTCTTTCTCTCTGTCTCTCTCTGGTCAAATTAAATGAATGAATAAATAAAATTAAATAAATAAATAAATAAAAATGTTGAAGTCTCAGAACTTGTGGCTTAAAAAAAAACATGCCAAGCACATATGCCCCAAATCATAGGAGAATGGAGAAGAAATCGTGGTGGCCATTCCCCCTGGAGGGTGATTTCTCACTTTCCCTTTCACTGTCTCTGACTCTATGGCAAAAACCTTTAAAAAAAAAAACAGGAATATACGTTATATAAATACAAAACATTTGGGATATATGTTAAATACTTTAGGGAGGGGACCAGCAGATGACATAACGGTTACGTGACTGGACTGCCATGTAGTCGACCATGGTTCGAGTCCTGGACCCTGCAACTTAAATCTCATGCCAAGCATGTGTGTGTGTGTGTGTGTGCGCGCGCGCGTGTGTACCCAAGATCCCGAGAGGAGAACGGAGACGGGATTGCAGCGTGGCCGCATCCCCTGGGGGGTGATTTTTTGCTTTCAGTCTCTCCAGCAAGCACACATACCCTATAGCAAAAATCTCTTAAAAAAAAAGACCGCAGACCAGTAATGGTTACATCATTGGACTCCCACGTAGTTGACTGCAGTTCTAGTCCTGGACCTGGCGGCTTCAAACTCACACCGGGCACGTGTGTGTGAGTGCCCAAAATCCTGAAAGGGGAATGGAGGGGAAGGGATTGTGGTGTGGCCATCCCCCCTGGGGGGATTTCTCACTTTCTGTCTGTTTCTCTCTGTCTCTCCAGTGAGCGCACACTCCCTGTAGCAAAACTCTCTTTAAAAAGGCAGTGGGGAGGTGGCAGATGGTATGGTGGTTAAAGGCACTGGACTCCCACAGGGCCAACTGTTGTTCGAGTCCCAGACCTGGCAGCTTGCTTTCTTACTTTCCCTTTCTTTCTCTTCTGGTCAAACTGAAAAAAAATAATAATTAATAAACTTAATAAAAAACTACTTGAGGGAGTAGGTTTGTGGAGAATGGGGATTTTCATATTTTGCTTTATAAACACTTATATAATTTAATTTTGTATACTGACTGCATATTACTTTTTTAAAGAATGAGATACAATTCATAACATAAAATTCAGTCTTTTAAAGTATATAATTTATAGTTCTTAGTATATTCATACAGTTGTGGAACCATCAAATGCCAGTTAATTCCACACACTTCCTCAGTGCAAAATGAAACCCTGTACCTATTAACACTCCACATTCTCCCATCTCCACTGCCCCTGCCAATCACTAAGCTACATTCTATCTCTCTGGATTTGCCTCTCTGGACACTGTGTATAAATGGAATCATAATATATGTGACCTTTTGTGCCTGGCTTCTTACCAAGGTTCATCCACATTGTGGCATGTATCAGTAATTCAATGTCTATAGATTACCTTCGTGAATGAAGAAATCTGTAAATAGTTCTGATATTTTGTTTGTTAAGATTTTGTTATAGGGTATGTGCACTTGCTAGAGAGACATAGAGAGAGAAAATGAGAAATCACTCCCCGAGGGGATGGCTACGCTCAGTCCCTTCTCCTCCATTCTTCTCAGGATTTTGGGCATGCATGCACACACATCCAGCATGAGTTTGAAGCCACTGGGTCCAGGACTCAAACCACTGTTGACTATGTGGGAGTCCAGTGATGTAACCATTCCCACTGCTGGTCCCAATTTGTCTTCTCAGTTTTTTTTTTTTTAAAGAATTATTTTATTTAACTTTATTTATTTATTTTTTAATTTGACCAGAGAGGAACAGAGTGAGGGGGGGGGAGTGAAAATGCAAGCCACCAGGTCCAAGACTCAAGCCGAGGTCAGACATAGGGGAGTCCATCGCCCTTAACCACCATGCCACCTGCCAGCTCCTTGTCTCCTCACTTGTAACACTCTCTTGACTATCTAGTCTTTATGGTCCTTTTATTTATTTTTAAAATTTTTTTAGAGAGATTCTTGTTATAGGGTTCATGCACTCACTCACCAGAGAGACAGAGACAGAAATCAGGAAATCAGCCCCCAGGGAGGATGGCCACACAACAATCCTTTCTCTTCCATTCTCCTCTCAGGATCTTGGGCATGCATGCATACATGCCTGGCATGGATTTGAAGCCTCCAGGTCCGGGACTTGAACTGCACTCAATTATATGGTAGTCCAGTGACCTAACCATTATGCTATCTGCGGTCCGTTAAGGTCCCATTTAATAGGTTTTCCCTTCAAACTGTATTTTTCATGTCTCTCCACTAGAATATCATCACTCACAAGGACTCTAATATATAAATATAAGAGGGATTGAGTTTTTCTCTTCTTTCTTTAAGGGTTTTGCCATAGGGCATGAGAGAGAGAGAGAGAGAGAGAGAGAGAGAGAAATCAACCCTCAGGAGGAATGGCCATACTGCAATCCTCTCCTCCATTCTCTTGGGATTTGGGACATATGCACCCAGTGATTTTTTTCAAGCTGCTAGACCCAGGACTCAAATCATGGTTGGCCATGTGGGAGGCCAGTGCTTTAACCACTACGCCGTCTGCTAGACCCCTGTTTTTTTTTTTTTGTCTTAAAAAGATAGACTGGCTACTTGCTGTCCACAGAATTCTTCTAGAAGATTCTACCAGGATTATGCTTTGGAATGGCCTCAGCAATTGCCAGCAACTATAGCTGACCAAACGAAAGGGAACATAACTAAAAGTCAGCTGTCAACAGTTTGAATTAGCCAAAGGAAACCACAACCTCCCATGTTTGTATTGTGGTGATTAAAATGAGACTTCATGAATTTTACACACACACACACACAGATTCATGCACACATGCATGTGTGCCAGGCACTGTGAGGTAGCATTTTCAGTAAAGCAGACTTCTTATACTGCAGCACTAAGTAGAATCTATTACTTGATTTTTTCTTTCCCTGAATAGGAATGCAGGTTAGGAATTGTGTGTATGAAATAAGCATATTCTACTAATTGAAACTTTGATTTTTTGCCCTGGATATGGTCACGCTCATATATGAGCACTGTATTAGAAGTAAGCTGTCCATGGTAACAGGAGTCACTTGAAATTTTTGAGGTGAATCCCTTTCTGATAAGGATATTAATCCTCTGTCCCTATTACCCATCAGATAAATTGTACTAGGAGTTTTAGTATGTTGATTTCCAAAATCACCTTCTACCTGTGTTCCAGAGGACCCCATTTAAGTTATAGAAAATGGAACCATGTAATAAAACCACCAAGTTGTAATGCAGTTTCCGTGTACATCAAGATTGCTGTTTCTCTCCAACATAAACCTTTTGTATTATGAAACTCTGCACTGAATTCAAATTCACGTTCTTCTCTCTTCCCCCATACTTAATACCAAGTTCCTACACAAACTAGACATTTCACCTTGAAATAAAGCAGGGACTAAAAGGCACGCGCACTATTGCTATCATCCAAGAAGCTTCATCGTATGCTTTCACATGCAAAAGAAAAGTCCACACAATATCAAAGTCATAACTCATTTATTGAATGAATAGTATATGCAAGAATACCAATAAAAGGAAACTAATACTACAAACTACATTTTTGAAAATAAAGCCAATATAACAGGAACAAAATATACATAACATGAGAGGAATGTTTGATTTTTTTTGACCCATAATGCATTCCTTATCTTTACAATGAACCTAAATGTCTGTTAGAACAAAACTGTATACCTTGGTCTAACTTTAGTGCTTTTCAAAAAAGCAACAACATTCTAGAACACTTTTTCTTTTGCTTTGAGATATTTGAGATTCACACATTTGTTCAAGTACATAGATTCTGATTTAATAGTAGACCTACAGATCTTGTTATTCTCTTAATATCTTGAGGAGCACACACTTCTGAGCAAGTACTCTCTGAAATTCTAAAATTACTGATCCTTGCAATAAAATTTCTCTCAGCTGTGGGTTTTTCATAAATTGAGATGAAAGGAAAATTTACCCCCCCACCCCACCTCCCCCTAGGAACAAAGAGCTCTTATTAAAGTATAGAAACTCAAGTCTATCTTTCTACTCCTAAAGAACATTTCTTACTAACATTTCTGGTAAGGCAATAAATGCTCCAGAATAATCTTCAATATACGCTTGCAAAGATTACACTGTTTAATATCGATAACAAAAGGAAAAAACATAAAATAAAGAAAAAAGGAACAAAAGACGCTTAAAAATTTCAGGCTAAAATATGCATAAAAGACGGTAATGGCAGTATTTTTTTTTGAAATGATGTAAATGTTATATACTTATCAAATAATGTCATGCTTATTAAAACTACAGTTAAGGACTTAAGAGATGTACAGTAAATACACTGCTGAGGTCCATTTTTTTCTAAATATTAATACCACAATGTAATCACTACCCAGAAGATGATGATGCTACTTGGGAACATAAGTACTGTACAATTTTTACATTGTAAGGCACTTTTACTCAGCATGTGACAAAAACATGATTAGAAAATCAAACTACTGAAGATTTACAACCAACGGTGATTTTTCATGTGACTTTAATTTACATTTCAATTTTTAATGAAGTATTGATTAGCCAATCACACCACAGTGAATAAAACAGATAGGCAGCCACTTACCTAGCCAACCAAAAGGTAAAGTGCTATTCTGGTGGCTAGTGGCAGAGAAAAAGCTGAAGCAACTCATACAAAAATCATATATTTCACTACATGATAAATCCACTGATTGACAGCTAAAGTATTTGAAGTCCTTTATATAATTATTAACTGGCCATGATTACCCCTGGTACCTTCCATTTTTCCTAAAAAATTCATTACAGTAGTCCAGAAATGAAGGAGCTCTGTAGTCCCATGGGTAAGTCTGTGGCACACAATGTAAAAATGATCTAGACACAGTGATTTGAAGATTTAAAAAATAATGGTTTTCAAGCTGTTGTAAGGAAATAAAGTACAGATCCTTTGGGAAAAGTCACATAGCTTGGTAAACAAACATTTAGATCTGTCCTTGCACTTCAAGTCATGGTGAATTTTTGAAAATCACATACACACAAAAAACCCAATGGCATATTAAGAGCAAAAAGAGAAACATATAGGGCAACCCACTACTAAAGCTAGTTTCCTTCTAAAAATAACAATGAGACATGATTAAAATAAAGCAAGCATTGAGTCCCTTGATTTAAGTAAATGTGTGGCTAGACACATGATAAAATGTAACCTTAAGGGACTAGCAGTTTTTAAAAAAAAACATCAGTCATTAATTAAGCACAGTGTAATTTTCCACCTGTTACATTTTAACAGCATTTTAAAAATGCTGTTCTATCAGCTACAGAATATCTCGAAGTACAGTCACGTGAAGATGGTATTCTTTATCTGCAAATTTGCTGTATTATGGTAGGTTGACTAATAATTCAGAAATCAGAATCCCTACCCTTGGTTTTGAGGTGCTATGGTAACATCAGGCAGACCACAACGCAAGTTTTTTGGTTTTGCCATAAAGAAATACATAAATGTGCTTCAGCAGTAAGTGGAAGAGAATATCACTAGCTGGAAATGCCAGTGTGAAAATCCTTTCTACAAAGCTGGGTTCTTAGGCTTCCGTCAACAATTCTGATGATCAACACAATAACAGCAAGCCCTACCAGAAGAGGAGCAGGGCACAAAAGCCTATTTAATAGATAACCAATAACAATGACTGAACACATTAAAAATATTAAATAAAGTTTCTAAAATAGTGGTCACAAAACTAAAAATAAATACTGTTTTCTGCAAAGACTGTTTTTACTCCTACAGCACACGAGACCTCCTTACATACTTTGGGCCAATATGTGAAGTGTTCCACACGACAGGGCACTTGAGAGGAACGAGTTTTCAGACATTGCGTCTAAAGTCCTTAGCGAGTGGTAACCCTTTAAATCTTTAAGAGGTTTAATTTGCTGTTGCCAAATAGGAGTTTAAACTCGAAAGGATTCAATCATTTCGCCAGAAGCTCTTTGTATGACATGGAAAGAGAAGAGGTGTGTTGTCAAGAGAATTTTGGCATAAGCACTGGAGCTCATAGCTTACAATCACCAGTTGCCCGAGTCCATGCTGGTTAGTGAGAACGACTTTAACAGGAACCAAATGAAAAGCTTTAGCACACATTCTTGGAAGAGAGTTCTAGCATGTGCTGTCAAAGCCAAGAGAAAAAGAAAGTTCTCTTCATTTCTAGCCTCCGTTACTTGAGTGTGAAAAAAAAAAAAAATCCACAAATTACCATGTGTTGCCTCCACAGGCATGTTTGCATTGTGAAGTAAAACTTGCTTATGCTTTCCCTTGAGTATGAATCCACTAAACAAACTTAAACACTCTAAACAGTAGAACTTTGTTCAGTCTAGAAATATAGCTTACTTCATTTCAATGTCTGCTTTAACTGCTGACACTATACACAGGGTTAATAGTGTTTCGATTGCTTCCCAGAAACTGCAAACTACAGCTACGTAATATCAACATGTCAAAGTCGGCTGTCTACTGAAGGCTCATAGAACAAACAAGACGTTTTTAGGCAGTTCAATGAAGGATCTAAGAGTGGGGCAGTAAACAGTTACAAACCCTTTTTGATTTTAGAAAACAGTGAAAAAAGAATAGCAGTTATGGATGTCTTATTCATTCCCAGTTTTCTAACTCTGTCCCATGAACCTGTTTAAAAGATGATAAAAACATGTAAAATATGATGCTGGAGGGAACACAATCAATTTAATGTTATTGAGGAGTGAGCATATCTTACTGATTTAACATTACCACTACATTTATTGATAAAGTGGATAGGTTTGCTTTTACAGTTACGAAATCAGCTAGTTAAAAGAAAACAAAAACAAAAACAAACAAAACCTATGCAAGTCTACACAATCCTCAGCATTCTAGTAACATGCTCTTAACTAAATGTAATAGAATTTAAAAATCCTACTATTACTCCTGCAGGTATGTATTAATGTGTATTGTATCCTGACAACAGATCCCATATAGTTAACTTTCATACCTAGTTTCCATTAAGTTGCTGCTGAGTTAGTTGTTGCTGATCAAGTTCTACTTTGCCCCGGCTTTTACTCTCTCGTTCTTCATCTTCTTCATCTCTCTCATCATTTCCACTATGATTTTTACAATATAACCTACAATGATGAAAGGAAAAAAAAAAACTCAAAATGCTTTGTCACTGTAATTAGAATGCATTTGTGCCATCACTAGTGGATGACGTTGGTGCCCATGTAAAATATGGGTGTCCTCGCCCACACTTAAAAATACTCCGCTATTACCAACAAGTACATTTCTATCAATAATGTGCTAAGCAAGTTCATCTGAAATAAAACTTCGGGTTTAAGATGACAATTATCATTGGGTAATTCTTCCTTTTGCTCCGTGAGATTAAAGACCAAGTTTTGGGCCAGTTTGAAAATAGCAGCTTTCAGGTACACAGATAAAACAAAATTGAATTCCATAAATTTGTTTCATATATAAATTTGAAAATCACGTTTCAGGAACTATATATTCTCTCTATATTGCTGCTTTCTGCTCACATCTCACGAAACTATTTTATTCCGATTCTTCTAATGCCTTTTCATCATTAGTGTCCTGGCCTCCGCTAGAATCACTGTGAGTCATCCAGCAGTTTTCTGGCACTGCGTTTGGTTAAAATGCATGTGCACATGCTCTCTCTGTTTAAGGTTTTTGCCACAGAGTGTATGTGCTCACTGGAGAGAGAAAAAGACAATGACAGGGAAAGTGAGAAATTACCCCCTAGGAGAGATGGAAACACCATAATCCCTTCTCCTCCATTATTCTCCTGGGAATTTGGGCATGTACACACAAGTGCCCTGATTTTCAAGTCTGGGACTTGAACCATGGTCGAATGTGTGGGAGTCCACTGCCTTAAGCACTATACCACCTGCTGGCTCCCCTCTCTCTTTTTATATAGGGCACGTGCACATGCCAGAGAGACAGAGAGAGAAAGGGAGAAATCATTCCCCCAGTGATTTGGAGATGGCCACACCACAATCCCTTCTCTTCTATTCTTCTCTTGGGATTTGAGGCATGCATACACACGTGCCCAAGTGATTTTCAAGCCACTGGGTCTGGGACTGGAACTGAGCAGCCAGCCATGAGGGATCCAGCATCTTAACCTCCACACCTGCTAGCCCCATAGCTTTATTTTTCTTTTAAATGCAACTTTTTAAAAAAGAACCCCCCCTTTTTCCATGAATATGTGACAGATAGACAGAGAGCACCCCTAATAGGATCTTGACACTGTAACCCACTCCCAGCCAGTCCCAGAACATGGGAACACACATGGCTGGCACACTCAGAGAGGTCTCCAGATGCGAACCTGGAACCTTCCCATGTGGCCAGCCTCATAGAATGTTGTGTTTTCCCAGTGTGCCACTGTCTGATCTCTTGGTTATATCTTATTAATTTAGACTGGTCCCTCCAACTTCTTTTTTTTCTTCATTAACACTGACTTTTTGGACCAATCAGACCAGTTTGGAAACTCTATCACATTGTATTCTCTAATTGCTGTATTGTTGGATTTGGTTCTCTCTCAGTCCATATTTCCTATAAACTGGAAATAAGGCCTAAGGCCTTCGTTAGTTTCAGGTTCAACTTCTCTTTTTCAGTCAAGACACTTTGTAGGTAACCCTACATACTTCAGGTGGCATGCAATTTCAAACTGCCACACTACTAGTGATGCTGTGTTTAATCATTTGATTAAGGTGATGAATAACAGCTAGATTTCTTCCTTTTTTATTATTTAATTTAATGTAATTAATTTATTTATTTTACTTTGACCAGAGAGGGACAAAGTGAGTGAGAGAGAGAGAGAGAAAGAGAGAAAATGAGAAAACAATCCACCAGGTCTGGGACTCAAACCGCAGTTAGCCATGTGGGAGTCCAGCACCCTTAACCACCATGCCCCTAGATTTCTTAATTTTTAAGGTAGATTTCACCCTTTAAAAGTAGCAAGTAATCTCTGGAGTAATACTTTGACATGCTGTTTCAACAACCTTCCGTTTGGGTATATACGCTGAATATTTGAATTTCATTAGCCTTTTTTTTTTTTTTTTGAGAGAGAGAGATGTTTGCTATAGGGCATGTAGGCTCACCAGAGACACAGAGACAGATAGCAAGAAATCACGCCCCACCCCCACCCCAGTGAGGATAGCCATCAATCCCTTCTCCTCTCATCTCTTGGGATTTGGGGTATGCACACACACGTGTCCGGGACTTGAACCGTGGTCCAGGACTTGAACTATGGTCAACAACGTGGGAGCCCAGCAACATAACCATTATGCCATCTGCTGGTCCTTCATTAGGTTTTTAAATAGGTGAATTTAGACAATCAGAGATGGATGGGTGAGCTGATTTGTGCTTAGCACTAGGTCAACTATCCACAAAATGAAGGTACGACAAGTGTTCACTGAACGCCCTCTTGTGGTCAGTAATGGATAACATGATCACATAGGAGTTCACATGTGATGAACCAAACTAAGTCTAACACTTGAGCAGAATAAAAGGTATGGATGTGGTGGGGGAAGGGCAACAATAAGTGATTTCAGTATGATTTTGTTCATTATTTTTCTTTTTAATCTTAAAACATTTTCAGGAACTTTCAAAAGCTGTGAAGATTTTGTACTTTTTAAATGCTGCACATTAGGAACTACCCCTTGACATTCCTACACATGCCACCTACAAAGCATCTTCCCCTAAACTCTAACCTGAATGTAACCAAACCTTTGAACCAACTTGTAGTTTACAATAAAAAGAAGGGGGAGGAGAGATACAGGTTAAATGGCATCATGAAATAGCAGAGGCAAATCTAGAATGTAGGATTTTTACAGGACAACTTATTGGGATTCTTCAACAAGTAGGGAAAAATGGGTGAGAGTCAGGGTGGGGATTGTTCCATATTAAGACAAATATAAGAGACACATCAAATGCAATGAATGGGATAAATGGGTGGCATGGTGGTTAAGGCACTGGACTCCCATGTGGCCAACCACAGTTTGAGTCCTAGACTAGGCAGCTTGAAACTCATGCCAGGTGCATGTGCGTGAGTGCTCAAAATCCCAGGAGGGGAATGGAGAAGGGATCATGGTGCAGCCACCCCTGGTGGGGTGATTTCTCACTTTCTATAGGCACATGTGCCCTATAGAAAAAAAAATCCCTAAAAAAAAAAAAAAGCAATGAACAGACCTTATATATATACAGACTTGAATGAATCAAGTCTAAAAACACATTCCCCAGACTGGGACCCTCCACCCCAACAGTGATGAATTTGGAAAAAATGAAAAGTTCTGTGTGTTTATCCATTGAGATCGGGGAACCCATGTCTCAACATTTCCGATCCTGGCTACTTCCCTTAGGTAAATAAGTCCTTTTCTCCTGAACGTGCTGATGGCAACAGAAGACAGGACTTCTTTGAGTGGCCCCATGTCGGTGGGGGTGGGTGCCCAGGGGGCCATCCTGCAGCCTGAGCTGCCCCTGGCCAAGAACAGCTTCCTGCTGATGAACACGCTGTTTGTATTGTTTTAGGAAACCAGACCGCTTTGTGAATAAAATGAATGCATGTTTGTGTCACGAAGCACCAGAACAAGGCACTTTCAAGACTACTGGGGAACTGTGAAAATGGACAGGATATGAGGCAAAACTAAGCAATACTTGTAAATTTTATAAAGCATAACAGTGAGATAGTGATTATATAAGAAGCATCTGTATTTTAAAAGGGATGCATAGGGAAGTATGCAGGCATAATATGACAAGAGATCTGGGATTCTTCCTTAACACACTTCAGAATAAAACAATAGATGAAACAACTGTGAAAACAACTTGGTAACTGCTGATATGGGGAGTTGTGACACTATTCTATTTTCATGTACACTTCAAAACAGGTTTAATAGAAAGTTTCATCTAAAAGGATAAATCCTTTGTTGTCAGAACAAATTTTGATCTTTTTAGAAATTATTTTTTATCTGTGGCGTATTTCCCATGTGTCCTTCACTGGTGCTGACCTGTCAAACAAGAGCCCTACTGTCACAGAACTCATTTTTGCATGCTGAGAGACTAACACTTAAAAATCTTAATATTTAAACAGTTTAAAGAATACAATAAAACAGGACAAACATAAGTATGAATTATTCTATACTTTTCCTTTGCCCTTTGAACACAAGGGAACTTCAACAAGCTTGCGTAAGGCTGGCTTCATGACACAGCGGTAATGCGCTGCTCAAGAGAAGCTGGATCTCATGTAGCCCAGTTCAAATCCCCAGCTTGGTCAGCCTGAAACATGCAAAGCACATGCATGAGTGCCCAACATGTGAATCGCTACAGGACTGGAGGAAGAGGGTAGTGGTATGACGGGATTCTGTAGCGGGAACTCCTCTCTTTCTCTGTCTTGCATGTATGTGTACATGTGGTATTATGGATAAAGAAAAAAATTCCTGGAAAAATGGAATTAAAGTACAAGTTTATTTTCATGAAAAAGATGGGGGAAATCTATGAATAGTTTTTCCATTATATGCATTTTCCACAAATGGGAAGACCCTTTGTATGAATATAGCCAGGATCCAGATAGGGCTAGTATGTTAAGGTAACCCACATTTAGGAGATAGGGAAGCTACTTCATTCAGGAAAATTCCTCTTTACATTTCTTCCTCTTAGCCATTTTTCTCTCCCCAAACTACTTGTATTTGGACTCTCATTTGAACTCAATGATGTCTATCTAGAATCAATATTATAGGCATATTTTAGAAACATATGTGAAAAAATGTTAAAAAACAATTCAAATCACCATGCATTGTAGTGCAAATATTTTTTTTCTTTTTTTGGAGAGGTTTTTGCTATAGGGCGCGTGCGCTCGCCAGACAGAGAGAGACAGAGACACAGAAAGCGAGAAATCACCCCCCAGGGGGGATGGCCACGCCGCAATCCCTTCTCCTCCATTCTCCTCTCGGGATCTTGGGCACGCACGCACATGTGCCCGGCGTGAGTTTAAGCCACCGGGTCCGGGACTCGAACCGCGGTCGACTACGTGGGAGTCCAGTAACATAGCCATTACGCTAACTGCTGGTCCCGCAAATATTTTTGTTTAGGGATGGTTGCTGAAGCATGGTTTTCTAATACCCAAGAAGTAAAAACTACATAATGTCTAAAAAAGGAACTGATAAAACAAACTAACATATGCATAAAAAGACATAAGATGCAACATGTAAAACAGACATAAAACTGCTTAATGTCACAAAAAAAATGTGCCTCAAATATCATAAGTGGAAAACAGGTTCTAAAACAAGTACATAGGGCCAGCAGATGGTATGGAGGGTAAGGTGGCTGGATCCTACATAGACGACTATGCAGTTCAAGTCCCACACTCAGCAACTTGAAAAACATGCTGTATGTGTGTGCATGAGTGCCCAAAATTCCAAGAGGAGAATGGAGGAGAAAGGACTGTGGCATGGCCATCCCTTCTGGGGGGATATTTTCTCACTTTCTTTCTCTTTCTCTCACACTCTCTCTCTCCTCTATCCAGCAACTGCAAACACCCTATCACAAAGTAAAAAATAGCGTATATAAGAATATCCTGTTTTATATATACATATATATACAACTACACAGGTGTCTTCAAAAATTTTAAATTGTCATCTTTGTGTAACAGTATTTAAGCTATTAGTTTATTCTTAGTTATATTTATATATTTTAAAAGAAGTATTTGTTATTATTTATTATTATTCTTTTAATTGCTATTAAAGCATGAGAGAGATAGAGAGAGATAAAGTGAGAAAGCAAGCCGTCAGGTCTGGGACTCAAATTGCTGTCAGTCACGTGGAAGTCCAGCACCTTAACCACCATTCCCCGTGCTAGATCCTGTATTTTATATTTTTTCCAAATTAAAAATTACTATCATAGAGTATCTAAATAAAGTTAAAATTTAAACATAGTAATTCTCCACTAGTCTAATATTATATGTTCAAAATGGGTCTGTTATTTTTAAAATGTTAATGGTATTTTAAATAATAATATATTGCTCATGAAAATATTCAAACACCCTAAAATCATATAAAATTGCCTCCTCTCCTTCATCCCTATGCAATTAATGGGAGGCAATAACTGTTAAGTGTGCTGAATGTGCTTCTAGAATTTTCCTAGGCATATGAAAACATACATACACATATACAAGCAGAAAGATGGTCCTGGGTTCTTTATTTTTTTTTTTCAAGAGTGAGATTTTTGCTATAGTGAGCGTGTACTCACCAGAGAGACAGAGAGACTGAAAGTGAGAAATCACTGCCGGGGGGATGGCCACACCACAATCCCTTCTCCTCCATTCTCCTCTAGGGATTCTGGGCACGCACGCACACAAGTCTGGCGTGAATTTTAAGCCCCTGGGTCCAGGACTTGAACAGCAGTCAACTACATAGGAGTCCAGTGATGTAACCATTAGGCCATCTGCTGGTCCTGATCCTGCGCTTTTGACACTGAAAAACTGCCTCACTATTTTCCTCTGCATACCTTTTTAGATGAAAAACAACCCTCTATATTGCTTAAGCTGTTTTCTTTCTGCTATATAAAGTAAGCCTAACTAGTATAAACAGAAAATAATACCACCTTTACTCTTTTCTTTTTCAATTTAACTTTTTTCTTAGACTTTTTGGCCACACGGCATGTGAGTTTGCTGGAGAGAGAGAGAGAGACAAAGAAAGAGGGAAAGTGAGAAATCTCCCCTCCGGGGTGGGGGGATGGCCATGCCTCAATCCCCTTTCCTCCATTCCCTTCTCAGGATTTTGGGCGTGCATACACATGCAACCCAGCATGTTTTTCAGGCCACAAGGTCCAGGACTTGAACTGCAGAGTTGGTCATGTGGGATCCAGCACTTTAACCACCACATCACCTGCTGGTGCCACTTTTACTCTTTCAGATAAAATTGTCAAAATATTTTTTGACTTGATTAAAATCATGCTAACTTTATAGACTAATTTGATAGGAACTGGCACTTTTCCAATGGTGAGTCTTTTTATCATGGAACATAATATATATTTCACTATTATAGTTCACCACCACTCTGAGTACTTTGTAAAATGCGTTTGTTTGCTTGTTTGTTCATTTGTTTGTTTTTTAAAAGAATTATTTTGTTTAACTTTATTTATATTTATTTTTAATTTGACCAGAAAGGGGGAGAGAGAGAGAGAGAGAGAGAGAGAGAGAGAGAGAGAGAAAGCAAGCAACTAGTTCCAGGACTCGAACTGAAGTCGGACATGTGGGAATCCAGCGCCCTTAACCACCATGCCACCTGCCAGCCCCAGTTTGTTTTGCCACAGGATGGCTATGTTCACCAGAGAGGGACAGAGAGGGAAAATGAGGAATCATCCTCCAGGGGGCATGGCCATGTTACAATCCTTCTCTTCCTGGGATTTTAGGCATACATGAACATACATGTGGCATGATTTTTCAGCCACAGGTTCTGGCACTTGAACTGAGGTTGGCCACGTGGGAGTCCAGTAACTTAACTACCGTGCCACCTGCTGGGCCCCTAAAATGCGTTTTTTTTTTTTTTTTTTTTTTTAAGATAGAAAGGCTCACCTATAGCATGTGTGCACAGGCACCTGCATGTTCTCTGGAAAAAGAGAGAGGGAAAGTGAGAAATCACCCCACAGGGGGTAGGGCCATGCTGCAATCCCTTTTCCCCTATTCTTCTCTTGGGCTTTCGGGCATACATGCACATGTACTTGGCATGATTTTCAAGCCACTGGGTCTGGGACTAGAACCATGGTTGGCTATATGGGAGTTCAGCACCTTAACCCCATCACACCACCTGCATGCCCCTCTTTTTTTTTTTTCTTTTTCTTTCTATCTTCATCTTTTTTTTTTTGTTGTTGTTAGTTTTATGATAGGGCATGGTGCTTATAGGGGACGGGGAGAAAGTGAGAAAGCACCCCTGAGGGGGTCATGGCCATGCTGCCATTCCTTCTCCATTCTCCTCTTGGGACTTTCAGCATGCATGTACACACACCTGGTGTGTTTTTCAAGCCACAGGGTCCTGGACTCAAATGGCACTGTCAGCCATGTCAGATCCAGCCACCTTATCCTCCATTCCACTGGCTGGCCCTACGGTTTTTTTAAAAACTTATTTTATTGTCAAAGGGGGTGTGCACTGGGCAGAGAGAGAGGAGAGAGGGAGAGAGGGAAAAGGGGAGAGAAAGCAACCCCTGATGGGTATGATCACATCACAATCCCTTTTCTTCCATTTCTCCATCCCATCAGAGTTTAGGGCATGAATGCACACACACCTGGTGTGTTTTTCAAGCTACCAGAGCCAGATTCGAACCATGGTCACCATGTATTATTTGGTTCTTTTACATACAGAGCTTAACCAGTACACTATGGGGCTGGCCCTTTTTTTAATAAATTAATTTTTTTTTACATTTTTCCATATTTTCCACATTTCCATTTTAAACACTTTCTAACTAGTTATTACTGGAGTTTTTTTTTTTTTTTTTGAGAGATTTTCACTATAGGGTGCGTGCGCTTGCCAGACAGACAGAGACAGACAGACAGACAGAAAGCGAGAACTCACTCCCCAGGGGGGATGGTCACGCCGCAATCCCTTCTCCTTCATTCTCCTCTCGGGATCTTGGGCATGCACGCACACACGCCCGGCATGAGTTTTAAGCCACCGGGTCCGGGACGTGAACCGTGGTCGACTACGTAGGAGTCCAGCAACATAGCCATTACGCTAAGTGCTGGTTCCCTGGAGTTGTTTTTTAAAAGTCATCTCATATTCACTCACCTTACTAAGCTCTCACTTTTGATAAATTCAGAGTTGATTCCTGTGGGTAGTCCTTGGTAGACAATGATCTTGATAACAAATATTGATCATTTTACTTATTTTATATTTTCTTACTTTTCTTATTACACCAGCTTACCCCTAGAGAACACTGAAAGTAATGTTGGCAATCCGTGCTCTTGCCTTGTTCTGAGTCTGAGCTTAATGCGTTTAGGTGAACAGTTCTCAATTAGAGATGAACAAGAGCAACATCTGGGAAGTCACTGTATGGTGAGTCTCAACCCAGAACTACTGAATTTAGATCTCTGTGGGATGTGTGTGTGTGCGGGGAGGGGGGGGGGAGGGAGTAAGTGGTCGGGTGAGTAGCAGGCATATAATTTTCAAAGGCCCCATCCACCCAGGTGATTCTGGGGTGCACTCCTGGGTAAGGACATTGTTCCTTTACTTTAAAACTAAGTAAGTTATTTGCTGTGTTCTCATAAATGACCTATTAAGATTCCTGGGTTACCAAAACCACTCTTATTATGTTACTTTAAAATTAAAAAATTGGCCCAGCTGCTGTGGTGCAGCAGCAACACAGTGCCCTGAAATTCTGGAAGCCACATGGCGAACGCAGGTTCTGATTCCCAGGTTGGCCTGAAATCACTCCAGGTACATGTGGCAGGCACCCAAGATCCTGAGGAGCTGCAGGGCTGTGGAAAGGGATTGGGGTATGACAAGACCCTGTTGAGGATCAGTCTCTCTCTCTCTCTCTCATTTGCATATGTGTGCCCATTATGATTAAAAATTTCAGAAACTGAAGTCGAATGTTGTCAAATGTCTTTCCACCATCCACCAGGAAGGTGATAGGAGTCTCAATTAGAATAGATCACATTAATATATTTCCTAAGTTTTTAAAGTTTATTAATTTATTTAATGAGAGGCAGGCAGGCTTCCTCAAGAGGGTTTCACCTCTGTGCCAGCTTTCCCACCAGCCAGGATCATGAGTACCTATGGACTCGTTGGTTGTGTTCAGGTCAACCCAGGATCCGAACCCAGAGACTCCAATGAGTCCAGTATCACACAGTAGCACCTTACCACCTGGACTATTGTAGCTGGATCTATTTACTAATTTTGAACAGTCTTTAAATTCTTAGAGTACGGAGTTTGATTTACTAATATATTTAGAGATTTGTGTGTGTGTGTATAAATATGTATGTATGCATGTGTATAAAAGTGAGATTGGTCTATGGTTTGTTTTTCTTTTAATGAATTTTTGTCAGGTTTGGTATCACAGTTCTGCAAGTTTTATGGAATGAACCAAGAAGTTTCCCATCTCTCGCTTTGTGCTGAACCTCTTTAAACACAGGAATCATCAGTTCCTTAAATGCGTGCTCAAACTCGCTTGAAAAACATTTGTACCTTTCTTATAAAACTTGTCAAATTTTATAATACAGCATTAGTACTTTATGCATGTACCCAAATGACTTGGCGACTGTAAACTGCTTCTTACACAGGAAAACAGGCTTTGAAGGCACTGGTTTATTTTATGTGAGGCATGCAAAAGAAAGGAAGTACTTTACAACTCTCTAAGGCAAGTCAAAAGTTCAGGGATCCCTACCAACTTACTCTCCATATGACTGAACAAATGAAACCACTACAGATGTACACTGATTCCAGTAGCCCGAGGCAGCACAGGGAAGTAGAAGTCCCATTAAAAAAAAGGTGATACAAAATTCCAGATGTCCAAACCTTACTCTTCATCACCCTTCCAAGAGACTCTTTTGGCTTCTGCCTTCATAACTACATCCTAGTCTAAACTACTAACAATTCTCATCTGGACCATCAGTGATCACCTCTTAACTTGTCTCATTTCTTGCTCATTTAAAAAAAAATTTGCCAGAGGGTGCCTGTGATTTCCAGAGACAGAGAGAGAAAATGAGAAAGTACGCACCGTGGGACATGGTCACATTACAATTCCTTCTCCATCTCTCTCTCCTGTCAGGATTTTGGGCACGCATGCATATGTGCCACATGTGTTTTTCAAGCTGCTGGGTCCAGTAGTCAAACTGAACAGTTGGGCATGCTGATCCAGCTGCCTTAACCACTAGACCACCAGATGGCGCCATCTCTCCATTTCTACCTTTGCTTCTGTGTGCCACTGGAGTGTCTTACACATGCTGTTCTCCATGCCTAGAAGACTCCCAACCTCTCACCTCATTCTTCATTCACCTTCAAAGCACCATTTCCTTCAGAAAACTCTTAACCATTTTCTACCACAGACTAAGTTACCTTTCCTTTTTCTTCTTAAGAAAAATGTTATTTTATTATTACTTCTATTTTTTAAATTTGCTATAGGACACGTGCACTCATCAGACTGAAAGATAAAGTGAGAAAGCAAGCTGCCAGGTCCAAGACTCAAACCATGGTCGGCCACATGGGAGTCCAGCATCTTAACCACCATGCCCCAGCTTTACTTTCTTATGTGCTCTCAATAGCACTTCGTAACTTCTTTAGAGCACTTATGTAGTTTGTATATTTACTTATCTGGCTGTTTAATCAATAGGTCTCACTCAGTAGACTGTAGGCTTCATGAGGACACAGTACGCTTTGATCACTACTGTACGTCCACTCTTACACAGTAAGCATGTTCATACTGGATGAATGCTAATCCCTTATATAATATACTCAGTACTCTATACTTGACTAAAACCACCTAAGAACAGAGAGCAAGTCAACTAATGTCATCTATCCGTATATATGGGCGGTTACTTACTGTCATATTTAGGAAAATGGACAATTGTTTTCTTACTTGTAAATTCCTCGTGACATATTTTCAATGTATTTCGCTTTGTCTTGTACTCCACAGTGGTAATGGTAAGTCTTAACACAGGCTTTTATTTCACATCCAATAGTAGCACCGGGCTGACTGCAAAGTGTACATTTCTGAGTAAGGAAAGAGAAATTACAATCGTAAGCATCATTTCCAAGTTTATGCAGTCTTATTCTATTTTAGTCATATTTCAACCAAACATTCCAGTTTACAAGGAAAGCAGCAGCCATTTTCTGTTGAAAAAGAGTACACTGAACTTGTTATATGGTACGCAATTTAAATAAGGCTATAACTTAACACCATACTTAGATAAACCTTTGAATTCTAAGTTATCCCCTATGTTTTCATTACTGAGCATTTGTAAATCACCAGCTTGTTAGAAGAACCACACTAGCCATTATCAGAGACCTGCCATCTAAGTATAGAAGAGATACTCCTTAATGCTGCCAAACACAAAAAAAGAATGATATTGTGTATTTTCCTGGTTGACATCTTCTCCCTGAGATCTGATCCTTTTCTACACTAGGGAAAGAATGAAAAAGCAGGAAATCAATTCTCTCTGAGAAGGGTCACTACCAACTAGGCAGAGGGAGGCTAAAGGGGCTGGAGACTTTTCAATGTGGCTCAGTTCAGCCCTGCCTAAAGAACATTCTGAAAAAAAAATTTTTTTTTTTTGGAGAGGTTTTTGCCATAGGGCATGTGCGCTCGCCAGACAGATGGAGAGAGACAGAAAGCGAGAAATCACCCCCCAGGGGGATGGTCACACCGCAATCCCTTCTCCTCCATTCTCCTCTCGGGATCTTGGCCATGCACGCACACGCGCCCGGCGTGAGTTCTAAGCCACCGGGTCCGGGACGCGAACCGCGGTCGACTACGTGGGAGTCCAGCGACATAGCCATTACACTAACTGCTGGTTCCCAAGAACATTCCGAAATTAAAAGTGCCTGTTGAAAATCTGGTTTCATAGTCAAGTAAGTGTGAGAAATAAAAGGTCAAGCAGACTGCTTTATTGGAGAATGTCTCACAAGTCTTTTTTCTAGGATGCCCCTTTACTTTCAGAGGGGTTGGGGAACACCTTCATGGGCTAATTTCTTTTGGAGCATAAATGAGTGAAATGCTAGGCTAGTGTTTACCCTAACCTCAACAGTGCAGAGGGAAACAGCAGTTGATCCAGGGGACTGAACGTTATCCTAGTCAGCTGTTTGGACTTTGGCTGTATGACACACATTGCTCTACATGATATGATGAAGTGATCGGTCCTTTATTTCTTTTTCGGTTCTACAGGTTCTGTGATAAAAAGTTTCACTGTTAAAAGAACAGTCAAATTATCAATAAACTGAATTGGAGCTACACAGGAGAGATAATATCAACAGTCTTCAATATAGATTTTGAATATGTAATTCCACAAAGAAAGAGCCATTTCCAATGATTCAGAGATCACACATGTCTGAAACCATTACATGAAAGACTGAAGGGGGACCTGACAATGGAGGGATCAGACGCACAACCTGAATCCCAGCACTAGACATTATCTGTCTGATGTGTTAAAATAGAGATGAAACGGTCCCATCTTTGAAGTATCCTTAGCCCCTCAAAAGGTGAAACTCAATCTAATCATGCCTCTAAATGTAACTTCTACTTTAAAAGAAAACATAGTGGATACAGGGACACGTTAAGTGGTTTGTGAAAAAGCAAACATAAAAATATGTGGTACTTTCTACAGGACCATTAATTCATTTTATTCAATAACAGCAAACAAAAGACAAAATATAGACAACGACAAAGAGATGAAGGAGGAACTGGTTGAAATTAAAGGATTAAAAAAGAACTAAATATAACATGTGGTCCTCCTGTGGATTTCAAGTCCGACAAATCAACCTTACAGAGATAGTTTTGAGACAGTTGGGGAAACCCAAACATGAACTGTGTATTAAATGACATTAAAAAACTACTGTTGGGACCAGCAGATGGCATAATGGTTACATGGCTGGATTCCCACATAGTCGACCATGGTTCGAGTGCCAGGTCTGGTGGCTTAAAACATACGTTGCACATGTGCATGCATGCATGTCCAAAATCCCAAGAGGAGAATGGAGAAGAGGGGACTGCGGCATGGCCATGCCCCCAAGGGGTGATTTCTTGTTTTCTATTTGTCTCTCTAATGAGCACATGTGCCCTGTTGCAAAAATCTCTCTAAAAAAAATTATTGTTAACTTATATAAGGTGTGATGACATTGTGGTTGGGTAAGAACATGTCCAGTTTTTTAAGAGGTCTACACTGAACTATGTAAAACTGGAATAATACAATGTCTGAGCTCTGCTACAAAACTTTTCAAGCAACAAGAATAAAAGGCATAGATAAAATGGGTGCTAAAGATTCTCGACAGTTGATGAATCAAGAGGATAGATGGGCATTACTGGTCTTTCTAATTTTGAAGTTTGAAACATTTCACAACAACAACAACAACAACAAATCAAACATTAAAGCCATTTATAGAGACAAATGCTGTCTTAAAGACGTTTCGGGGTCAGCAGGTAGCATGGTGGTTAAACCACTAGAATCCCACAGTGTCAACCATGGTTGTGTTCCAGACCTGGCAGCTTGGAAATCACGCAGGGTGTGTAGGTGTGCGTGCCCCAAATCCCAGGAAGATAATGAAGGAGAAGGGATTGTAGGGTAGCCATCCCCCAGGGGGTGATCTCTTGATTTCCCTCTGTCTCTCGCTATTTCTCTCCAATGAGCCCACGTGCCCTATGGCAAAAACCTAACAACAAAAAGACTTTTATATGCCTTGACATTTTATAATATTCATAAGCTTTAAAGAAGTAAGTAATCAATAAATGCCAGTATCTCTTAGTAATTCAGTATATTTTAAAACAGGAGACTAAGGTGCATTTTATAAAGGCAACTTTAAAGTTATGATAAATATTTTAAAAGACATAGCTGTTTATGGGCACTTTAACTAAAACTGAAGCACTCCCTCAAAAGAACTTTCCTTTCAAAAAAATTAAAAAGTTAACATGAGGAAGTTCTTATTGCTATATTACAGTTATGAAATTTTTCTTTAAGCAAAGTTACACAATATGATGACATTTTAAACTTAATAAGGTTTGTCACATTCATATCTTATTTTATTAAAGTGCTCACAAATACTCTGAAATACAAATATTCTCCGTCTTATTCTCTTAAGTAATGAAGTTAATGTAGAAAGAGCAGGTTCGGTAACATCAGCATCCTTTATTACACATAAGTCAAATATGTACTTTTCTTTAACATATGAGCTACTTTATATTAAATTTTCGATGACTAGATAAATTTGAGACGTGTTCTAAATTTAAAACAGAAATTCAAGAATAATACTGTGAAACACAAATACAAAAACCACAGACCATTCTTTTTCCTCGCTTAATCTCCTGAAGTACAGTTTTAATATCAAAATCTCCAAATTCTGCTCTCGATGTTGTTGTAAGCTGGACTGTGCCAGAAGAAAATAGCTAGAAGGGAAAAAGGCAGGCGCATTACCATTCAGAATCCTTATGACAGACAGATGAAGCAAGATAACAAACATGTTATATTACTTTAACATCCTGAGAAAGACAAGTACCAACTCAAATACTTTAAACATATCCACAGCTCATTAAACTGCAACCCAAATCAGGGGCCAGCAGGTGACGTGGAGGTTAAGGCGGCTTGATTCTACATGGCCATCTGTATGGTTCAAGTCCCAGACCCGGCAGCTCGAGAATCACGCCGTATGCCTATGCGTGCATGCCCAAAATCCCAAGAGGAGACTGGAGCTTGACAAGGGATTGTGGTATGGCCATACCCCCTAGGGGAGTGATTTACTGCTTTCCCCCCATCTCTGTCTCTGTCTCTCTTTGGCGAGCACAAGTGCCTGATACCAAAAACTAAAATTAAAAAAAAAAAAAACCCACCCAAATCAAGGACAGTGAAATAAAACTATTGGGTCGTCGGGAAAGTCATGGCACATTTTTGCACCGAAAAACAGAAAAATACATCATGACTTTTCTGATGATCTAATAAGATCACTAGTGTGGAGCCAAGACTAAATACCCTGCTTCAAACAATGAAGATTTCAAAAATGTCAGTGCCCTGTTGCCTCAACTGTTTCACATTTCTATGTATTAATAAACAGTTAAGGGGGAAGGGCTGGTAGTGGCGTGGTGGTTAAGGTGCTGGACTCCCACATGGCTAACAGTGGTTCGAGTCCCGGATCTCGAGGTCTGCTTTCTCACTTTTCCTTTCTCTTTTTCTCCCTTTTCTGTCTCTCTCTAGTCAAATGAAAAATAATAAATTAAATTAAATAATTCTTTAAAAAACCAATTAAGGAGTCCGCAGGTGGTGTGGTGGTTAAAGCGCTAAACTCCCACATGGCTGACTGCAGACTGACTGAACCTGGCAGCTTGAAAACCACCCCAGGTATATGTGCATATGTACCCAAAATCCTGAGAGGAGAATGGAGGACAGTGTGGCAATGCCCCCTGGAGGGATAATTTTTCACTTTTTCTCTGTTTCTCGCTGGTGAATGCATGCACCCTATGGCAAAAACCTTAAAAAAAACCCAAAAAAACAGTTTAGGGCCAGCCAATGACGTAGAGGTGGAGGTGGGTGGATCCCACGTAGCTGACTGCACAGTTCATGTTGTAGACTGGGTAGCTTAAAAATCACTCTGGGGTGTGTGTGTGTGTGCATGCATAAAACCCCGAGAGGACAATGGAGAAGGGACTGCAGCATGGCCATCCCCCTGGGAGGGTGATTTCTCTCTCTCTCTCTGCCTTTCTCCAGCAAGTGCACACACCATTTAGCAGAAACTGAAAACAGCTTAAATTGGCAAATTTCAACCACAGATGCAAATGAGAAGCACCTGAGTTCTACCCCTACCCCCAAATGAACATTTTTTGGATCTACTCCATGGGTATACTAAGCATATGCATTTTGGAAATATCTCCCCAGGTAAATCTGATATGCACTCTGGATAAGCTGGGGCCAGTCAGATGGCATGGTGGTAAGGTAGCTGGATCCCACATGGCAGGCTGTGTGGACTTAGTGGCTTGAAAAACACGTTGGGGGGGACCAGCAGGTTGACTACATGGGAGTCCAGTGACATAGCCATTATGCTAACTGCTGGTCCCCCCATGTCACTGGACTCCCATGTAGTCAACCACAGTTTGAGTCCTGGACACTGTGGCTTAAACTCACACCAGGCACGTGTGCGTGCGTGTGTGCCCAAGATCCCGAGAGGAGAATGGAGAAGAAGGGATTGCGAGAGGAGAATGGAGGAGAAGGGATTGTGGCATGGCCATCCCCCCTGGGGGGTGATTTCTCACTTTCTGTCTGTCTTTCTGGCGAGTACATGCACCCTATAGCAAAAAAACAAAAAACAAAAAACAAAACAAAACAAAACTCTCAAAAAAAGAAAAAGAAAAACACATTGGGCACATTTGTGTGTACCTGCCCAAATTCCCAATAGAAGAATGAAGAAAGGATTGCAATGTGGTCATCCCCGCTGGGATGTGCTATTTCACTTTCCCTTCTCCCTCTCTCTCCCCAGTTAGTACACGTGCCCTAGAGCAAACTAAGAAGAAAAGAACCTCTAGGGAACCAGCAGTTAGCCAAATGGCTATGTCACTGGACTCCCACGTAGTCGACCGCGGTTCGCGTCCTGGACCCGGTGGCTTCAAACTCACGCCGGGCGCATGTGCGTGCGTGTCCAAGATCCCGAGAGGAGAATGGAGGAGAAGGGATTGCAGCGTGACCATCCCCTCTGGGGGGTGATTTCTCGCTTTCTATCTCTGTGTCTCTCTGTCTGTCTGGCGAGCGCACGCGCCCTATAGTGAAAACCTCTCCAAAAAAAAAAAAGAAGAAAAGAACCTCTGACATAAAATATACTTTTAAGGGACCAGTAGGTGGTATAGTGGTTAAGGTGCTGTACTCACACATGGCCGACCGCAGTAAAGTCTCAGACCTGATGGCTTGATAATCACTCAAGGTACATGTACATGTGTGTCTAAATCCCAAGAGGAGAATGGGGAAAAAGGGATTGCAATTTGGTCATGCCCCTGGGGGTGTGTGTGTGGTTTCTTTCTTTCCTTCTCTCTGTTTCTCTGTCTCCAGTGAGCTCATGTGTCCTTTGGCAAAAACCTTTACATAATTATATACATATGATATATATATTCATATAGTTATATATAATATATATCATGTATATAATATTATATATACATATATATAATTTTAAAAACTTAATCATGGGGACTAGCAGGTGGCATAGTGGTTAAGGTGCTAGACTCCCACATAGCTGACTGTGGTTCAAGTCCCAGACCTGGAGGCTTGCTTTCCTACTTTCCCTTTCTCTTGGTCTCTCTCTGGTCAAAATAAACAAATAACAGTGATGATAATAAATGAAATAATTATTTTAAAACAAAAATTTTAATCATAAATGGGATGAGTAATTCAATATAATCTAATTTAAAAACATTGATGTGTTCTGTAAATCAGGCCTAGATCTAAGGATGCAAAGAAAAATTTTCAAAGAATTTTAGAGTTAGAAGAGAAGAGAAGGGCTCATAAATTAATAACTACAACATAATGTATGAAATATAATAACAGAGGGGCCAGCAGGTGGCATGGTGGTTAAAGGTGCTGGAATGCCACATGGCTGATCACGTTTCGAGTCCTGAACCTGGTGGCTTGCTTTCTCGTTTTCCGTCTTTCTCTTTCTTTCTCTCACTTTGTCCCTCACTGGTCCAATTAAAATAAACAAACATGGGACCAGCAGTTAGCGTAATGGCTAAGTCGCTGGACTCTCATGTAGTTGACCGTGGTTCGAGTCCCGGACCCAGTGGCTTAAACTCACGCGAGGCATGTGTGCATGCGTGCCCAAGATCCCGAGAGTAGAATGGAGGAAAAGGGATTGCAGTGTGGCCATCCCCCCTGGGGGATGATTTCTCACTTTCTGTCTCTCTGTCTCTCTCTGTCTTTCCGGCGAGGGCACGTGCCCTATAGCAAAAACCTCTCCAAAAAAAAGAAAAGAAACAAATAATAAATTGTTAAATAAAATAGTTATTTTAAATAAATACAACAATAGAGATATTTATTAAGTTGTTATGAAGATCTAATATACCTATGTACCTGAAAGTTTTTACTATGAAATAATTACAGATTATCCTGCATATGGTAAGTATAATTAGGATTAAGAATTTTTCAATTTCTCCTAAAAATAATGGCTTTTATGAAGAATCTTCAAAAAGTTCATAAAGGGTTAGACACATAAGCTAATGGTTAAGGGAGCAAGATCATACAGGGCTGACTATAATTTGAGCCCCAATCCCACTGGTTTGCAAAACACACCAGGTGCATGTGCATGCATGTTCAAAATCCTGACAAGATGGAAAAATGGAGGGGAAGGGATTTCAACATGATCATAACTGAGGGGTGCTTTCTCTCCCTCTCTCCCTCCCTCTCTCTGGTAGTTCCATGTGCCCTTGGGCAAGTTAAAAAAGTTGTGGAAAATGCATATTATAAAAACAAAAACTACACAGATTTCAATTTTCTTTTTTTTATAGTTTTGCTATTAGGTTTGTGTGCTCACTGGAGAAAGAGTCAGAGACAAAGAGACAGGAAAGTGAGAAATCATCCCCCAGAAGATGGAGGGAGATGATGCTGCCACAATCCCTTCTTCTCTGTTCTCTCAGGATTCTGGGCATGTGTGTGCACCTGTGTGTGCTCATGCACACACGGACACGTGATGTGACTTTCAAGCCACTGGGTCTGGGACTCAAACTATGCAGTCCGCCATGTGGGATTCAGCCATCCCAACCTTCACGCCACCTGCTGGCTAGGATTTCATTTTTTTTTTTCACCAAAATAAACTCATACTTGAATTCCATTTTCCAGACTTTCTGAGGTCCTCCTATGTTTTTCATATTAACATTAAGGATTACAGAACACACTATTCATAACTCGAAAATGGTAATGCTATAGAAGGGGAAGTGCTATATCTGGTTACTAGTTAAGTGATTTTCAAAAAAACTTGGGCTTAAAAGCACACAAAAAGAACCATGCTTACCATACACTTATAGTGTGCAGCTGCCTTCTTGGCATTGAATATATGCAGCTTTCCTCTTGCTTCATTTTCTTCCTCCCCTACATGACAAAATCCACATTTAGGCCTGGTGTCACTAGGGCTGCTTCTGTGTGGAGACCTATCTCTCTGCAAATGTAAAAGAAAAAAATAAATAGATTCACAAAATTATGCTTTTAGTATTTCAAGCCTATTTAGCATTTCAAATGACAACTTTACCTACAGTCACAGTTTAAATGAAATATTCATGGTACGACAAAAAAGTAAGGATCCAACCATTTTCTACTCACATAGGAACTACTTTCCATTTCATCTGTTCCGTGAGAGGACGTGGACCTGGTATCTTCCGACAGGCCTTTAAAATTCGTTTTTCTTGGCCTTCCTTTGCGACTTTTCTTTTTACTTTTAGGTGATGAGGGCTCCAGTTCATGTTCGTTAAAACTTTCTTCTAAATCAGCTGCTTAAAAATGAACAAAAGCTTTATATGGACCTATCTTTTAAAATGAGTATGAGCTCATGGGTCCTTAGGACCTATGTTTGTCCTTGCAGTGATATCATCTCCCAAAATGAGGAGAAATGGTCTGTGATAAATGCAAAAAAAATCAAATATAAAAACTAGTTTGCAATCTTCATTATTTCTGGTTTTATCAGAATCATTATGACCTTATCTTAATTATTTCTAGTTTTATTAGAATCATTGTAACCTTAATTATTTCTTTCAAACGTGTAATTCTATTAGTAATGAGTTCTGTGATCTTGACTGTTTACATAATTCAGTAAATACTTTCAAACTCTAATCAATTTTTAGAATTAGCTCTTGTATTATTTACATTACTATAGGTTTCAGAGTTTAACCTCACATTGTTGGTGAAATTAGAACACTTATCAAGAAAATCAACTTACCATAATGCAGAAAAATAGAGTCAGTATATCCACTCTGTATAATTAGCAATAGCAACCACTAGCAACATGTGGCTCTACATTTTTTACGTCAGTTATAAAGAAAAAAAACTTAAAACTTCAGTTTCTCAGTCACGCTGACCACATTATCAGCCACATGTGGCTAGCTGCAACTGTCCAGTACAGCACAAATACAGGTAGTTCCATCTTCACAGAAAAGTTCTATGGGATAGCACTGACCTAGATCTCTCTTCAAACTATCTTGAAAACTGAAACAACAAATACAGGGGCCAGGCAGTGGTTTAAAAGTAATGCAACTGGACCCACATGGGAAATGTCCTAGGTTCACATCCCAGAACCTCCCAGAGCATGCTGGGTGCATGCTTGGGGTCCAGGCTGGCTGAGACTGGAGGTACTCCACAGTCTGAAGACCTATGGGGTGCCTAACTGTTTTTCTCACTCATAAAATAAATAAACAAAAGAAAAAGAGGGCCCAGCAGGTAGCATGGGTTAAGGTGCTGCACTGCTACATGGCCAACTGTGGTTCAAGTCCTGAACTCGGTGGCTTACAAATCATGCCAGCAGTTGGTGTCATGGCTATGTCACTGGATTCTCATGTAATCAACAATGGCTTGAGTCCTGGACCCAGTGGCTTAAACTCACGCCAGGTGTGTGTGTGTGCGTGCCCAAGATCCTGAGAGGAGAATGGAGGAGAAGGGATTGCGGCGTGGCCATCCTCCCCGGGGGAGTGATTTTTCGCTTCCTGTCTCTCTGTCTCTGTCTTTCAGGCTAGTGCACGTACTCTACAACAAAAACCTGTCTCCCCCCGCAAAAAAAAATTCATGCCAGGCACGTACGTGTGTGTGTGTGTGTGTGTGTGTGTGTGTCCAAAAATTCCAGGATAATGGAGGAGAGGGGATGGTGGTGTGGCCATCCCCGCTAGGGGTAATTTCTCACTTTCCCTCTGTCTCTGGTGAATGTGCACACCTTGTGGCAAAAACCTAACAAAAAAAGAAGAAAAAGAAAACTGAATGAACACATTCCACAAAGAAGTCATCTACAACTAAACTAGATAGAAGTGTATCCCCCAGCAATTGAAAGAAATTTCTACCATTAATGGAAAATGTTTTATTCACTATAAATATTTTATTTATCAAGGGCCTACTATGTATAAGACAATGTATTTAGAACCAAAAAATGTACAATACCCAAATGCTCTATTGTCTTAGGGTCAAACTACAGAAAGTTTTAGGCACAACTCAAATGCCTTCATTTCTTTTTTCCTTTACTATATTATTGGTAAGTCTAGAAACCAATTTCTCAATGGAAAAGTATATCTAACTCCTAATGTCAGATGCTAATATCTCCCCTAATACTTTTAAGGTGTTTTGTTTTTTTTAGAAATAAAAGTACATTCATTATGATAAGAAAAGGGCAATTCACTTAGCATACCTGAACATATATATACTCATGGAACTGCAAGTACTAGATTGTTTGCAAAACAGTTATAATTTATATGAATGTAATGTCACATTTCTCTGGTAGAATTTTAGAGAATTAAGGGAAATAGTAAAAGTTATTGGATAGTGTTTTATAGGCAACAAGACAAATTCATGTGACTAACTCTCCCTGTGAAGACAGAGAAGTCAATTAAATCTAGTTTCTGACCTTAACATCATAGCAACTTTAAGGTCAGTACATAGTACCTACTTTACATATTCATTCACACTGACGATTTTAAAATATTATTTTTTTGCCCGAGGGCATGTGCACTCATGAGAGAGAGAGAGAGAGAAAGAGAGAGAGAGATTTTGCCATGACTTTGACTGGGGACAATGGGAGATTGCAGCATGAGACCCTATTCAGAATGGTTGTCTTTCTCTCTTTCCCTGTCATTCTCATGAAAGATATATATATATATATATATATATATATTTTTTTTTTTTTTTTTTTTTTTTTTTTTTTTTGAGAGGTTTTTGCTATAGGGCGCGTGCGTGCACTCACCAGACAGACAGAGAGAGGCAGAGAGACAGAAAGCAAGAAATCATCCCCCAGGGGGGAAGGCCACGCTGCAATCCCTTCTCCTCCATTCTCCTCTTGGGATCTTGGGCATGCATGCACATGCGCCTGGCGTAAGTTTAAGCCACCGGGTCCGGGACTTGAACCGTGGTCTACTACGTGGGAGTCCAGCGACATAGCCATTAACGCTAACTGCTGGTCCCAAGAAATATACTTTAAATAAAAATATACTGGCAGGTCAGCCAGTGGCGTGGAGGTTAGGGCAACTGAATCCCACATGATTGACTATGAAATTTGAATTCAAAACCTGGTGGCTTGAAAAACAATGGAAAACTGGGAACCAGCAGTTAGCGTAATGGCTATGTCGCTGGACTCCCACGTAGTCGACTGCGCTTCGCGTCCCGGACCCGGTGGCTTAAAAAACTCATTCCGGGCGCGTGTGCGTGCGTGCCAAAGATCCCGAGAGGAGAATGGAGGAGAAGGGATTGCGGCGTGACCATCTCCCCTGGGGGGGTGATTTCTCACTTTCTGTCTCTATGTCTCTCTCTGTCTGGCGAGCGCACACGCCCTATAGTGAAAACCTCTCAAAAAAAAAAAAAAAAAAAAAAAAAAAAACACACAATGGAAAACTGGGGCCATCAGGTGGCATGGTGGTTAAGGTGTTGGACTCCCACCTGGCTGACCATGGTTAGAGTCCCAGACCTGGTGGCTTGCTTTGTTACTTCCTTCTTTCTCTGTCTCTCTCTCTCTGGTCAAATTAAAGAATAATAACAATTAAATAAATAAATTGAATAATTCTTTAAGAAAAATAAAAGAAAAACAATGCAAAACTAAAACCAATATATATCGAGATAGATTAAAAATCTAATCGTAGGGTCAGCAGGTGGCATGGTAGTTAAGGCGCTGGATTCTCACATGGCCAACGATGGTTGGAGATGCGAACCCAGTGGTTTAAAAATCACACCGGGCACGTCAGAGAGAAAAAAAGTGAGAAAGCACCCCTTATGCAGACTGGCTGCACCACAACCCCTTGTTCTCCATTTCTCCCTCCTTTCAGGATTGGGCAACCACATACACATGCCCAGAGTGTTTTTCAAGCTGTCGGTTCCAGGACTTGAACAACACAGTAAACCATATGGGATCCAGTCATCTTAATCACTCCACTACTGGTGGCCCAAGAATAGCTTTAAAAAAAAGTGTGTACATATGTACATAGGTGTGTGTGTGTTTATGTATCTCATGTACATACATATGTATGTATCTCAAAATACACTATAAAGTAACAGAAGCTGAAATATTAGCATGAAGGGTTGCCTTGGTGACACAGTGGTAACACACTGCTCATGCAAAGCAAGATCCATGTACGAGATTGTGGGTTTAGTTCCCAGTTGACCTTACATACGAGAAGCACATGCCCATGATTTTGACTGGCTTGGGATGATGGGGAAGATTGCAGCGTGAGGCCCTATTCAGAGTGGCCATCTTTCTCTTCCTCTTTCCCTGTCTCTAATTCTTATGAAATAAACTTTAAATAAAAATATACTGGCAGGCCAGTTGGTGGTGTGGAGGTTAGGGTGACTGGATCCCACAGCGTTGACTATGAGGTTGGGGTTCCAGGACTGGTAGCATGAAAACCAATGGCAAACTAAATACGTGTGTGTGTATATGTATATACACATACATACACACACACATATATATAACTGTTGCAATAGATTAAAATTCTAATCATAGGGGCCAGCACGTGGCATGGTGGCTAAGGCACTGGATTCCCACATGGCTGACCATGGTTCAAGTCCCAGACCTGGTGGCTTGAAAATTGCACCAGGCAAGTGTGCATGCATGTCCAAAATCCCAGGAGGAGAATGGAGGAAAAGGGATTGTGGTGTGGCCATCCCCCTGGGGGGGATTTCTTAAGTTTCCCTTTCTCTGTGTCTCTCTCTAAACAAGCAGACATGCCCCTATGACCAAAACCTAAAACAACAACAAAAAAAAACTAATCATAAAATAAACCACAAATGTAATAGAAGAAAATACAGAATTTTTTTTATGATCTTGGGATTGAGATGCTTAAGAAGCCACAAAGGAAGACTGAGAGATCTGATGAAAAATAACTAACTTTTACATAACTAAAGGCATCACAAATTAAGTTAAAAGACAAATACACTGGGAAATCATTTAGTGACTGAGAATTAATACTTATAGTGAGCACCTATAAATCAATTTTTAGGATAATTACTTAAACTTATTTATTGTTATTAATAATTTTTAATTTGCTACAGGGAATGTGTGCTCACCAGAGAGAGACAGAAATAGACACAGAGAGAGGGAGAGAAAGTAAGAAAGCAAGCAGCTAGATCTGGGACTCGAACCATGGTTGGCCATGTGAGAGTCCAGTGCTTTAACCACCACACTACTTACTTGCTCTCTCCCTATAAATCAATTAAAAAAAAACCCCAGGGGAAAATGCACAAAGGATAGGAACAGTTAATTCATAGATAAAATGTAATTGACTAAAAAGCCATGAACAGACGTTTAACCTTACTAATGATAACAGAAATGAAAATTAAATGAGATAATTGATTGGCAAACACTGAAGACTGATAATATCCCACAAGAGTATGGGGAATCATGCACAGGTTGGTGGGAGCATGAAAAGGGGAAATGGTTTCAGAAGCAATGTGACAGTTCTTATACCCAATGTGAAATGCTCAGACCCTCTGACCTGGAAACCCATTTCTAGGACTTTATTACAGAGTTATTTGCATAAGCTCCTAAGTATCTCTGCACGAGGAAATCATTGCAGTATTACTTGTAATCATGAATAAAAAGAATAGACAAAAGCAATGTGCACAATGTACAAATCCTTAAACTAAGGCTCTATTTATTCTACGGAATATAACAGAATTATTAAAAAGAATGAAGTAGATTTATATGCACTGACAGATGAGGCCTGGATATATCACAGAACAAACAGAACAAGTTACAAAACATTACGCATATATAATACGATGCCACTGTGACTTTTAAAAAGTGCATGAATGTTGGGCCAGCACATCACATGGTGGTTAAGGCTCTGGACTCCCACATGGTGGACTTAGTGGTTCAACCCAGACCTGGCAGCTTGAAAAACACACCAGGCACATGCGTGTATCCAAAATCCTGAGAAGAGAATGGAGAAGGGACTACAGTGTAGACACTTCCTCAGGTGGTGCTTTCTCTTTCTCTCTCTGGTGAGTGCACACACTCTGCAGTATATTTTAAAAATATATCTGGGCTTGAATCTTGGATCATTCACACCCATACTGTGTGACCCTGAAACTTAGCCCTATCTCAGAAGCATCATGAATGAATTATATGAGTTCCTTCGTGTAAAGTACTTAACAATGGTGCTTGATATAGAATACACTCTTGATAAATGTTAGCTATCATGAGAGGACTTCAGAAAGTTCATGGTAAATGAAATTAAAGTATGAGTTTATTTTGGTGTTAAAAAAACCACTCTGCATACTTTTTTCATGATATACATTTTCTGTAAACTTTTTAAAGACTTCTCATATATTCTCTGCGCATGCAAATTTTTAAATACATAAATAAATGGAAGTATAAACTACTGTACATACAACTTATTTTTCCCATATAATATAGCTTGACAACTTTCCATGTCAGTATAGACATGTATCTTGTAAGAGCTAATAGTAACCTTCTGTATTTAATCAGCCCGCTATTATCTAACCTGTAAGTAATTTTCATTGTCTTCGCTATTATAAATGTTATCATGATTATCCTTTTCCATATTATCTTTGCTCACTTGTACATTATATTAGCTTTCATTTGTCAATATATATACTTCTATCTCTAAAAGTTGGAAACACAATAATTAGAACATCTAAGTTTTTGAGATTTTACTATATCACACGTGCTAAGCAGTTTACAGGTATTATCTCATTTGAACCTAACAAAAATCCCATAAAGCTGCATCAGTCATCTTCCCAATTCCCCATTTTATAGAAAAGGAAGTTCAGAAAGTTTAAGTACCTAATTTTGCCCAAGGTAAGGAAGCTAGGGAGTGGCAGAGCTAGGACAAATGTGTCAAAGACTAAATAAAATTATGCTTTTATCATGGTAATACTCATTGTCACAGAAATACACATTTCCATATGTTTCTCAAAGTTAGAAAAAGGACAGTTATACATATGCTTATGTATGCAAAGAACTGTTCTAAAAGGATAGGCAAGAAACTGATGGTACAAAAGAATACCATCAAAGGAATCTGGAAACAGATACAAGGGCAGGGGTGGGAGGAAAGCCTACTTAGTGTATATTCTTTTGTTCTGTTGATTTTTGTACAATGTTCATGCACCTTTTTATGCAAACAAATGCATGTGACAAAAAAATAAAACCTCACCCTTGTATTCACAGCTGCAATTTCTAAAACTCCAGGCTGATAAGGTAGGTAACAAAATAAGACTGGCCTTCTTCTGTGCCACCAAACTTTCCTGACCTCTTATGTGCACAGCCGCCAGATGTTTGCCACTTTAGAATGGCCGGGCCTCTCCGTTACCCTCCATTTGCCTCCGATATGGCCTCTATGGGGTAGGGGAGCGAACAACTGACCAGGACACTGCTCTCCTCCTCCTAGTATTGGAAAGCTCTGTCTTGTCCCTTTCCTAATTCTCTTCTTCATCATCAGTGTTTTCCTCATCTTACATCTTCCTGGTTTATGCTCCATTTCCTTTCCCTTCTAAGTTCTCACATCAGTTAACAGTGTGAAAAGGGAAAGGACCCTGGACAGAAAGTCTGAAACTGCCACTTACTGGGTCTTAACTCGGTATAGTTACGTACCATTCACAAGGCAAATGTATCTTCCTCATGTATCAAATAGGACTAACTGCCAATACCTTCTATACAAGGCTTGCTTTAAGAAACTAACTGTGGGGACCAGCAGATGGCATAACGGTTATGTCACTGGACTACCATGTAGCTGACACCAGTTCGTGTCCCAGACCTGGCGGCTTAAAACTCACACTGAGCACATGTGCAGGTATGCCCAAAATTCCCAAGAGGAGAATGGAGAAGAGACTGCAGTATGGCTATCCCCCCTGAGGGTTGATTTCTTGCTTTCTGTCTCTCTGGTGAGTGCAGGCACCCTATAGCAAAAAATCCTTCTCTCTAACAACAACGACAAAACACTAACTATAATGATGCATTTTAAGGTGTAAAATTCTGTTTGGGGCAAGCAGGTGGCATGGTAGTTAAGAGCACTGGACTCCCACATGGCTGACCATGGTTTGCGTCCTGGACCTGGAGGTTTGCTTTCTCACTCTGTGTATGTGTGTGTGTGTGTGTGTGTGTATGCATCTCTCTCTGGGAATACTAATAAATAATAAGTAAAGTTAAATAAAATAATTCTTAAAAAAAAAACCTGTAAAATGCTGTTTAATCATTAGCTACTACTCTCACCACACCTTGTGTAGACCATAAGCTACTTGTCCCCAGGGAGATCCTTTTCTAAATTGCCCAAAGTGCCCACACCCAGCAGGCACTCAATAAATGTTTGTTGAAATTTAAATAAGAGAAAAAGCACAGGCAATAAGGCTGGGGCCAGCATCACCACTTCTGTTTTGAATCTTTATAGTTACATAAAAGGAAAACTGGAGGTCACTTGCCCCGCCTTCTCAGTATAAATGGGACGAACATTGCTCGGATGCTCTGAGTGGCACATGACCTCAGCTTTCTGCCTTCTCGGGAAAGGTATCAGATATGCGATTTATTTTATGCATACGCATTAAACATATATTGGGCCATTGGAAAAAAAATGACACATTTTTGCATAAAAAAAGGAAAACAGAAAAATACGTCATGACTTTTCCCAGTGACCCAATACATATATGAATGTTTAGCATACACCCAAAATATATGATTCTTAATTAAGTGTGCTAAAATGGAACATGATGTCTGGGATTTACTTCAAAATTATCCAGATGGAGGAAGTGAATGTAAGATAGAGATGACACAAGCTTGGCCATGAGGTGATGAATGCTAAAGCCAGTTGATGGCTACATGGGGGACCATTATGGTGTGCTACTCTTGCGTCCATCTGAAATTTCCAATAATGAAAGTTTGCGGAGCGTGATAAATCAAAGATGATTAGACACAATGCCTAACACAGTACACATGGGCGGTCAATAAGTCTGGTGAATCAAAGAAAAAAACATGAAGCTAGTTTGACATGGTGCAAAGTCCATAATATGAATCCATTACAAACATTTTCCAACTTAAATCACAGATGCAATTCAAATTCCACTGTCTTCCAAGGACCCACACATGAAAAAAATGGGAGGAAATAAAGGAAGGTAGAGTTTTAAAGGAATAATAATGACAAAATGGATACAGAACCCAGTATTTGCTGAGCACTTAAGTACCAGGAACACTCGTAAGAGCTTTTGTGCATTATTACATTTAAAATCAACCTTTCTTTTTCTTTTTTTTTAAAGAATTATTTTATTTAACTTTAATTAATTAATTAATTTTAATTTGACCAGAGAGGGAGAGAGAGAGCGATAGAGAGAAAGTAAGCCGCCAGTTCCAGGACTCAAACCGTGGTTGGTCATGTGAGAGTCCAAGCACCCTTGACCACCATGCCACGTGCCAGCCCTATGTGCATTATATCATTTAATTAAAGAATTTATAATTCTTATGATACTTCTGAGGTTGGCTTAAAAAAAAAGTCCCCATTGGAGCCAGCAGGAAGTGGTGGTTAAGGCAATGGACTCCCACATAATCAACCATGGTTCAAATCTCAGACCTGGCGACTTGAAACTCATGCTGGGCGCATTTGTGTGCATGCCCAAAATCCCAGAAGGAGAAGGAGACTGCTGTGTGGCCAATCTTCCTGTGTGGTGAATTCTCACTTTTCCTTTCACTGTCTCTGTCTTTCTCCACTAAGCACAGGTGCCCTATGGCTAAAACCTTGGGAGAAAAAAAAAATCCCTGTTTTACAGATGCAGTACCTAAGACTCTCATCTGAGATATCAAACAACTTGTTCAAGATCATGTAACTCTGAAGTGGCAGAGCTGAGATTCAATGAAGATGTGACTTCAGAGCCTGCACTCTTAAACAGTGTCCAGTACTGCCCTCCCAGTATTTCACAAATCTATGCAATGCTACTAAATTTAAAGGTTTTTAAATACTTTAAAACCACATTAAAATGTCCCTAAATTTCCACTGAGTAGAAGGAAGATTGGAAATTGCATCATGTACTAGAGAAAAAGGACACAGAAAATCATGCCAGATGTACGTACGTGCATACCTAAAATCTGAAGAGGAAAATGGAGGAGAAGGAACTGTAGGGAGTGATTCCTCACTTTCCCTCTTTGTCTCTCTCTGGTGAGTGTATGTGCCCTATGGCAAAAACAAAAACAAATTAATAGTAATAATAATGATAATGATAGTAATAGGAAGAGGGCCCACAAGTGGCATAAAGGTTAAGGTGCTGGATCTCACATGGACTGCTGCATAGTTTGAGTTCCGGATCCAGAGGCTTGAAAAGCACATTGGGCGCAAGTGTGTGAATGCCCAAAGTTCTGAGAGGAGTCTGGAGAAGGGACTGTGGTGTGGCCATCCCTGCTGGGAGGGTGACTTCTCACTTTCCCTCTCTCTGGTGAGCACACACATCCTATAGCTAAAGAATTAGAAACAATAACAACAACAACAAAAAAGGTGGGCCAGTAGGTGACATGGTGGTTGGGGCACTGGACTCCCACATGGCTAACCGCAGTTTGAGTCCCAGACCTGGTAATTTGCTTTCTCACTTTCCCTCTCTCTCTCTCTCTCTCTCTCTCTCTCTGTCTCTCTCTGGTGAGCACAAGTGCCCTATAGCATTTTTAAAAAAATAAGAATAATAACAAAATTAAATCAATTATTTAGGGGGGAAAAAGGGAGACAGGCTAGCTGGTGGCATGGTGGTTAAGGTGGCTAGATCCCATATGGCTGACTGTGTGGTTCAAGTCCCAGACCTGGTGGTCTGAAAAACATGCTGGGCGCCTATGCACGTATACCTGAAATCCTGAAAGGAGGGAAAAATGGAAAAGGGATTGTGGAATGACCATGCCCCATAGGAGGGTACTTTCTTACTTTCCCTTTCCCTTTCTGGTGAGTGTGCATGCCCTCTGGCAAAAACAAACAAACAAACAAACTGGGACTACACTCCATCATTTTAAGTAGTCAATAACCACACGTGGCTAGCGGCTACCACACTGGATGGTACACGTATAGATCATTTCCATCACCACAGACGGTTCTGAGAGACAGCACTGTCAGGCCGTTAGTTCTCTGTCCCCTTGTGAAAAGCCTCTACTCTTTGGGGTCCATGCCACTCATCTAAACCACTGCATCTCAACCCTTGAAGTGAATACAGGCCATCGAGGACCTTGTGGAGCAGTGGTTGAGATCCTACCTCTGAAATCCCTATATCACACGTCAGGACCACAAATGCTTTCCCAAGTTCTTTCATTCTGATTGTTCTTCAACTTTATCCAGGACCTTTATCCTTCCTATTCCTCCTTATTCTCTTGCCATCATTTCCCTCCGTATCTAGTTCAGATTTCTCTCTTAGGGGAAACTCCCTTAACCCTTTAATTCTTTGTTGAGCCTACTTGACAAAATCGCAATTTTGAGTCAATCAGTTAGTTACTTCCTCTGTGTTACACCCAGGATCCTGAATTGTTTGGAGGCCAGGCCACACAACCTGACTGACGGGTACCACTAGATAAATTCATGGTTACCAACCTGAATTGGGCCCTCAATTTCATTTGGAAACCTTACATTTTTCTGGGCGAACTTCCTCTCCCAGTCTTCACAGATATTCTTTCAACCCTTTTTCCTTCAATTTCCAACCCTCATATCAATCCCTATATTTTCCTTCACAGAAAAAATAGACCCAAGTTAGAGCCACCCATTCCTATCCTTCCCCTTCCTTTCCTTCCATTGCAGAAGAAATGTCTTCCTATCACAGGCCAATTATTTGAGTTCTGTGCTGAATCCTGTCCTATACCTTCAATCTCTTCCTACTTATAAGGATCCTTTCTTATGTATTAACTAACTCCCCTCTTCTTAAAAAAAAATAGAAGCTGAGGAGACAGCAGGGGGTGTGGACATTAAGACACTGGATCCCACAAGGCCAACTGCATGGTTTGAGTCCCAGACTCCGCAGCTTGAGAATCATCCCAAGCATGTGTTTGTGCATGCATGCCCCAACTCCCAAGAGGTGAATGGAGAAGGGATTACAGTATGGCCAAGCCCCGTCCCCCCAGGGTTTGTTCTCACTCTCCTCCCCTTTGTCTCTCTCTACTGAGCACACATACACTATAGAAAAATTAAAGAAATAAATGAAAGCCAACTAAGTGAAAGCAGTCAATCTGAAAAAGCATATATGAGGGGACTTCAAAAACTTTGTGGGAAAATGGAAGTACAAGTCTACCTTAGTGCAATAAAAAGGGAGAAAGAGATCCATGCACAGTTTTTTTATAATACACATTCGCCTTGAACTTTTTGAAGACTGCCCTCCCCCATACTGTATGACTCTAACTGTATGACATTATGGCATTCTGGAAAAGGCAAAATTACGGAGATGGTAAAACTATCAGAGACTGCCAGGAGCTTAAAGAAAAGGATGACTACATGGAGTAGAAGGGACTGTTGTGGCAGTGAAGCTGCCTGAAACTGTAATGGTGGATATGTGCCACTATATATGTGTTGAAACCCACAGAATGCACCATGGCAACAGTGAATCCTAATGTAAGTCATAGACTTTACATAACGACATATCAATATTGATTCATGACTGTAACAAATACACCACTCTGGTATGGAATGTTGATCATGGTGAGGCTGTGTGTATATGTTGGCAGGAGAGGCAAGTAGGAGATATATGAAAATCTGTACTTTCTGTTCAATTTTGCTATGAATCTGTAACTGCTCTAAAAATAAGGTCTATTAATTAAGAAAAAAGCCACCCTTTAACTTCCTTCTCAGTAGTTCTGTTCCCCCATTATAAGCAAACATATTAGAAGGCTTCCTTACGTCCCCTATCTCTGATTCCTCACCTCCCATTTGCTCTGAAAAACATTTCAACATGGCTTCTGCCCCTACTACTCCACTCAAACTGTGCTTTAAGATCATCAATGGGGGACCAGCCGGTGGCGTGGTGGTTAAGGTGCTGGACACTCCCACATAGCTGGCCACGGTTCAGGTTCTGGATCTGGCAGCTTGCTTTCTCACCTTCTCTCTCTCTCTCTCTCTGTGTCTCTCCCTCTCTGGTCAAATTAAAATAAATGAATAAATAAAATTAAAATAATTGTTAAAAAAAGATCGTCAATGGCTCCACTGTCACTGAATTCAATGGATGCTTTTTCAATTGCATACCAAGTTGACCATTAAGTTCCTTCTGGAGCTACTCTCTTCCTTCCCTTGGCTTCTAGGACTTCACAATCACACGATTTTCCTCCTACCTCTCTAGCCTTTCCTCCTATCTCCCTTTGCGGATCAATCCTTCTATTCCCAGCCTTGCCTTTGATGGTTAGAGTTCCCCAAGGCTCAGTCCTAGGCCCTGTCCTCCTCTAAACTCTCTCCCTTAGGGGATCTTCACTCCACTCACAGAGATACACTGATCTATACTCACATTTGATAAATTTCTCTCTCTAGCTGAGGGTACCATATCATCATCTATTTATCTGATCTTCCCTTGGATAGCTTATAGGTATCTCTAATTCATCCTTCCAAAACAGAACAACTTTCCCAGTTAAATCCTGCTATTGTTATCTAAGTAAATGGCACCATCAGTTACCCATTTGCTTATGCCAGACACCCTGGAGTCATTTCCTGTACCTCTTCTCCCTCATCCGTTTATCAGATCCATTGCCCAAGCCCTATCAGTTTTATCTGCAAAAACTCTCTCAAGTCTGTCAACTGCTTATCACCATTGCTACAACTCCAGTCCGAGCCTTCTATCATTACTCACCAGATTCCTGCAATAGGCCATTCTGCTTACAACCCCCAATCACCTCCTGTTGTCCTCAGGATAACGGTCAGAATCCTTACCAATCTGACCCAAGCATTCTTCTCTCAACCTTGTCATGTGCCATGCTATCCTTTACTTTCACAGTTTTCTGCCAATTCCTTGACAACACCAAGTTCCTTCCTGCTTCAGGGTCTCCAAAAATATTCTGTTTCTTCTGCACAGACTGTTCCTCCATCCCTCTATAGTCTTATTTTCTTTTTGGACAGTCTTGCTATGTCACGGTCCTCCTGCCTCAGCCTCACAGCTGGGACCAAAAGGGTGTATCACCATGCCTGGTTTTTAGGGTGAGCCAGGAATTTAACCTGGGTTTCCAACCCTACCAAGTGGCAGTGCCAATCAGTGCACACTACCACAACTGGGCCACTCTTTAGTCTTTTAAGACTTTATTGGGGGGACCAGCAGCTGGTGTAATGGCTATGTTGCTGGATTCCCATGTAGTCAACCACGATTTGTGTCCCGAACCCAGTGGCTTAAACTCACGCCGGGCGCGTGTGTGTGCGTGCCCAAGATCCCGAGAGGAGAACGGAGGAGAAGGCATTGCGGCGTGACCATCCCCCCGGGGGGTGATTTCTCACTTTCTGTCTCTCTGTCTCTGTCTTTCTGGCGAGTGCACCTGTAGCAAAAACCTCTCCAAAAGAAAAAAAAAAGACTTTTGGGGGCTGGCAGGTGGTATGGTGGTTAAGGCACTGGACTCTCACATGGCCAACTGCGATTTGAGTCCTGGGTCTGGAGGTTTGCTTTCTCACTTTCCCTCTCTCTTACTCGCTCTCTCTCTTTTCTCCAGTCAAATTAAATAATAATAATAATGACTAAAATTAAATAATTGCTTTTTAAAAAGGCTTTATTTAGGCCCTCTGTGGTAGTGCAGTGGTAACATAATGCTCTACGGTGCCGAAGCCACTTGGGAAGGTCCTGGGTTCATGTTCTGAGTCTCCCCGTGCACACCAAGCACTTGTGCAGGTGTGCTCGAGCCTGTGGTCCTGGCTGGCTGAGGCTGGGAGTGCCCGTTTCTCTATCTCTGTCCCTCTCTCTGTCTCAGGAGAAGGAAACGAACATGTTTTTAAAAAATAATTTAAATAAGGAACCAACGTATGATGTAAAGGTTACATCACTGGATTCCCACATAGTCGACCACAGGTTGAGTTCCGGACCCAGCAGCTTAAAACTCATGCAAAGCGCGTGTGCGTGTGTGCCCAAGATCCCAAGAGGAGAATGGAGGAGAAGCGATTGTGGTGTGGCCATCACCCCAGGGGGTGATTTCTCACTTTCTGTCTCTCTCTGTCTCTTTCTGTCTCTCCAGTGGGTGCACACACCCATAGCAAAAATCTCTCTTAAAAAAACTGAATTTATATGAAATTTCCTTATAGTCCCTGAAAATGTATGCTCATGGTACCCTTTATTTCTCATCCATGCCATTTACTACAATTGTAACCAATGAAATCATACAACTATTTACTTGAGAGACATTCCTCAAATCAGACTCCAAGCTCTTTGGGAGCAGAGATCCATCTAATTTATCCCTTCAGTCCCAATTACCCAACAGGCCTAACACATAGTAGGTGAAATAAATTTACCAACCTGCGTATAATTTCAGAGACCCTGTCCTCGTTTAGCTGTCACCATCAATAGGGAAAACATCTCTCATCAGAAATGTTTCCTGGCACATTTCAAATCATTTAGAGGCAGCCTATCTAAGGCCATCGCCACTAACTGGTCAGTATATATGTCGTTCCTGGGACTGGCATCCTCATCATCAGCTATCACTGACACAGTGGTAGCTCCAAACTTCATTCAAATAGCTAAATATCTTGGATCATGGATTGTAGGGACAAAAGGCTTCTACAAACTCACAGTCTGTTTTTATTTTCTGAAGTAAAACTGATGACATGGACTCTACATACTTAACATTCAATAACAGTGTATTTAAGAAGATGGGAAAATCAAGTTGCTACATTTACAATTATTCTCTAATATTTCAAAACAGTTCATGTTCTATAAAGCGAACGTGACACTCTGAATTATACAGTATTTATCATATTAGGTATCGGCCAAGCAAGTATTGACAAGCAGACGGCAAATGAGCAAGGAATTGCCAGAGGTGTCAATTCTTCTTTGCCCTAGAGATGAGCACAGTACAAATCTCAAAGACAGCCCCTGGAATAAACTCCAACACCCCCCATCGTAAGTCATGGCATTAAATGGAACATATGTTTCCCATTAGAACAACAGAATAACTGGAAGTCCTGTTTTTGACAAAGCACTCAATATAAAATAAATCTGAGTTAGATGAATGTGATAAAAGCCAAAATTAAATAAACATAAAGCCTGTAATACTGTTAAATTGTAAAACTGTGCTTCAAGTTCTATGACATGAATATAAACACATTATATGATACAAGGGGCCCCGGTGTTACACAGAAGCATATGTGAGCCCCAAATGAAAGTCAATTATATCACAAATATGAAATTGTACTAACCCTGTCAATCGTAGTCAAAGTTGCCTTGAAAAGCATGAATTTGGATCTCACTAGGCTGCAGTAACTTTTCTCTACCACTAGATGGTGATATCAGCTTCAGAAATATAGGGAATAAAATGGAAGCTGTGTATGTTAATCAGCATACAGTGTATTAATCATCCTTCTTAAATATCTCAAACTTCCTGCCCTAGTACAGTCATGTACTGTATTCATCAGGTCTTGAGTCTAAATCCTCAGTTTAACCTGTATGGCCACTACAACCTTTAGAGTATCAAAAAATACACTTAAAATCTACAGTAAAGAGAACGCTTATTCTTAAGGTTACACAAAAGGTGTTTCGATTCAATTCTAGAACGAAGTGAGGAAAAAATGGTAAGAAAGCATTATAAAGGTCTTTCAGTGTACTCTGTCACCTCAAAAATATTCTGTTATTATTTATCCAGCCTGTCTACCTTATGCACTGGTTTTTGCTAAAGACTGTATTTTTAACCAGCACTTTAAAGTATTTGGACTAATCTGGAGGCCATAGTATAACTATTACTATTTCATATTATAAACACCAAGATCAAAGAGGTCAAAAAGGGCTACCAGGATCAGTAGACAGGGTGGTGGTTGCAGCACTGGATCCCACATGGCTGAGTGTGGACCCAACGGTTTGAGAAAAATGCCGGGTGTGCATGTGTGCACTCACGTATGCTCAAAATCCTGAGAGAAGAAGGGGGGAGAAGGGATGCTGATGTGGCCATCCCCCCTGGGGGGTGATGGGTGATTTCTGACTTTCCCTGTCTTTCTCTCTCTCTCTCTCTGGTGAGTGCATACACCTTACAACAAAAAATGAAACAAGAAAAAGCCACCCATTTTACAATGTTAACATGAATAATTCTGTCTTTTTAAAAGAGATGACTTCCTAAGACAACACAAGTAACATGCTATTAGAAGCCAACAAAAAAATTTTTTTTGAAGAGGTTTTTGCTATAGGGCATGTGCGCTCATCAGACAGATAGAGAGAGACAGAGAGACAGAAAGTGAGAAATCACCCCCCCAGGGGGCATGGCCATGCCGCAATCCCTTCTCCTCCATTCTCCTCTCAGGATCTTGGGCACGCACGCACACGCCCCTGGCATGAGTTTAAACCACCGGGTCTGGGACTTGAATTGCGGTCAACTACATGGGAGTGCAGCAACATAGCCATTACGCTAACCCAGAAGCCAACAAAATTTTTAAAGTTCTCTTGTCTAAATGAGAGGATAGACAAGTTTCCAATTACGTAAAAGCTATTTAAATATCGGGTCATTGGGAAAGTCATGATGCATTTTTTTATAGAAAAACACAGCAAATACATCATGACTTTCCTAATGACCTCAGAGCTGGTAAGGGCGTCAAAATTATGTTTGAAAAAGTTTGAAGCAAATCAGAATTCCGTTTGAGAGCTTTCCCACACCTTCACAGACAAGCAGAGCTTGGCAACTATATAGAAAAAGGACTAACTGGTTTTGCATAAATTTAGGTGGAAACAAACTACAAAATAACTATTGAAGTTTTCATTTTACAATTGGTTACTTACAAGTATGTCTGTTTTTTTTTTTTAAAGTACTACAATTTGAATAGAAACTGAACAGAAAGCCTGGTGAGCACAAAATGTACTAGTATTCCCAAGTTCATGTGTCTATGATATCTAATGGTAGCCAGGATCCCAATTATAATCCTTAAAAAATCATGTATCATTTCTTACTAAAGAGAAATAAATTTTCAACGCACACTTCCCAAGAACTTTAGAGTAAAAGTTTTCTTAAAAATTCAGATGTTGGGGGACCAGTAGTTAGCATAATGGCTATGTCGCTGGACTCCCATGTAGTCGACCGCGATTCAAGTCCCGGACTCGGTGGCTTAAACTCACACCGGGCGCATGTGCGTGCGTGCCCAAGATCCCAAGAGGAGAACGGAGGAGAAGGGATTGCGGCGTGGCCATCCCCCCGGGGGTTGATTTCTCACTTTCTGTCTCTCTGTCTCTGTCTGTCTGACGAGTGCACGCGCCCTACAGCAAAAACCTCTCCAAAAGAAAAAAAAAAAGAAAAAAAATTCAGATCTTGGGCCACCCCTGTAGCCTAGGGGTTTAAAGGAGCTGGATCCCACATGGCTGATGTGGTTTGAATTCCGGCATGCCAGCCATATGCACATGGGTGTCTAGAATCCCAAGAGGATGAAGAAATAGAGGACAAGGGATTGTGGTATGTCCACAGTCCACTGGGGATGTTTTTTCCCTCTCCCTGGTGAGTACACATGCCCTCTGGCAGTTAAAAAAAATTCCTATCTTTTCTGTTATATACATGAGTTTGTCCTATTGCTCTTCTCTATTCTTCTAAATGTATTTGATACTGAGATATACCTTACAGTAAAAATTAATATGGAACAATTTACTCATGTTTTACTCAAATTTCTTCTTGAAAATCAAAAATGATCGAATGACCTACCTTCAGAGTTATGTGCAGTTTTCTTGTGTTTTCGGCAATAAACCCTATAAGAAAATGAAAAAAATAAAAAATTATCAGGTGAGCAAACTAAAATCATATTTCAAGTTAAGAAAATGAATAGTACATTTTATCCTAATCACAAGCTAAATTAAAAAAAAATCCTATTACACTTCCTACACCATTTTTCCAAGTATCAAATTCCTTATCAGAGGGACCAAAACATGGCATAATGGTTACATCACTGGACTCCCACGCAGTCGACTGTGGTTCAAGTCTTGGACCTGGTGGATTAAAAGTCACACCAGGTGTGTGTGCATGCGTGCTTGCTCAAAATCCCAAGAGGAGAATGGAGGAAAAGAAATTGTAGTGTGGCCTTCCCTCCTCCTCCCACCTGCTTTCTGTCTGTCTCTCTGTGTCTCTCCAGTGAGCACACACCCTATAGCAAAAATCTCTAAAAAATAAAAATAAAAAATCCTTATCATAAACATCCTTTATGATGATGACGAATGCTTTGAAATGATTTTTTATATAAAAGCCTAAAAGAATGACTGTTGGGCCAGCATAGTGGCATAGTGATTAAGCACAAGACTCCCACATGGCCGATAGCAGTTCAAGTCATGAACCTGGCAACATGCATTCTCACTTTTCTCTCTCTCTCTCTCTCTCTCTCTCTCTCTCGCTGTCTCTCTCTGGTGAGCACACGTGCCCTGTAGCAATTAAAATAATAATAATAATAATAATAATAACAAATAAGATGAAATAATTTTTTAAATGACTGAAAAAACTTAAAAGAGGGACCAGCAGTTAGTGTAATGGCTATGTCGCTGGACTCCCACGTAGTCGACTGCGGTTCGAGTCCCGGACCCGGCGGCTTAAACTCACGCCGGGCGCGTGTGCGTGCGTGCCCAAGATCCCGAGAGGAGAATGGAGGAGAAGGGATTGCGGCGTGGCCATCCCCCCTGGGGGGTGATTTCCTGCTTTCTATCTCTCTGTCTCTCTCTGTCTGTCTGGCGAGCGCACGCGCCCTATAGCAAAAAAAAAAACCTCTCCAAAAAAAGAAAAAAAAAAAAAAAAAACTTAAAAGAGAAGTTAAATAATTACATGTAAATTCCTTGTGAAGGTTTCTCTCGTATTTGAGCTTTATCATGCAATGCACAGTGGTAGTGGTATGTCCTGTGACATGTTTTCACATCACAACCAATTGTTGCTCCAGGACAATGGCACAAAGAACACATCTACAGCAAAACAACAAAGGAAGAATATTAGTATGGATTCTCCTAAGGCTGTGATGTTATGTTAGAAGCATATCAATTTCTGCCAAGGAAAACAAATTGGTTACTGAAAACTTTAGAATTAATAATGCTATTTTTCTTGTTTTATTTCCTAGAAATAATTTGAATTAAATTCTCCTGGGGGCAATTTCCCCCATGTTCAACACCGACAAAAGTAATGGAATATTATTAATATTATTTCACTGTGGTCAGGAGAAATTTTGAACTACTGTGTATCAGGAGAGTGATCTATATAGCATTATGAAAGAGATCCTTTTTTGTGCAATCCAGATCTTTCTTGGTATGAGTAACTAGGGAAACTGTCTCATATCAGAAAATATTTTGCCTTAAAATTTCCACTTAATTGATGAGATATTGGGCAGGTGAGCGGGGGAAACTCGCATACTGTTTAGGAACCGGGTGAAACCAATTTAAAGTGAGCAAATAAGAGAGGGTAAAATAATTTAGTAGGTTTTTTTTTTTAATAACTTGAGCTCTGAGAATATTCTGTGATGTGAAGTTGATTACATTGTGAAAATATTCTCATCTATTTCAGTTTAATCTATGTTACTTACCTGCGGCATTATGAATTCAGGCAAGCAGATGAAAGAACAGGTTCTTCCAAAGTATTTGAATGTACCTTACCTTCCGAATTTACTGGAGAATTCATGTTGATTAACTAGTCATGCTCTAAATTTTAAAAAAATCTTTTTGACTGTTAGTGGTTTTGATACACACACCACAGTGGACTGTATAAATTGGACCTTTTAATGAGGCTATCTCCTGAGCTATAAATGCCACCCAAAATAGATTCACAATAAGGTGAACTTTAAAAATTGCTCATTTGTTTCTTGTTTGCTACATGGCTTGTGCTAAACTGTTCTCATTCTTCTTTCTTAATTTGAATGTGAAGAACACATCCCATCCTAACTTTTGGGTAACTTTTGCCTTTAAGCAATTTTGGTATACCAAAAGGCTAGTATAAATTCCAATAAAATTTCTTACATTTCTCTAAGCAAGTCAAACACTGATCCAACTATCATTTAAAAAATTATTCATACATAAGCTAGAAACAGAAACATTCTCAATACAGGTACTTCCCAGAAAATACAAGGCCACTACCCATTACTAATACTCGAGAAATACCCCATTTCCTTAAATATATATAGAAACTTAAAAGTATTACAAAAAAAAAAAAAAAAAAAGAAAGAAAGAAATACCGTGCCACATTATCAAGTAGAGAAAGCTTCTGGATGGTTTATAAATTCTAAAGGGGGGAGAGTATTTCTTCTGTAGCTTAATTATACAGTTCTATAATTTTAATAAATTACATTTCTGATCAAAAAACAGAAATGTAGAAATTTTGGAAAACACAAAAAGGCTTTTAAATTGCCAAGCAGAGACAACTTATAGTGTTAAAATGCTTACATGCAAGTGGTTTTCTCTGTAATTCTGCATACTGTTTTGCAATCCAATTTTATTCACTTAATAAATCGAACATTACCCCACTTCATTAAGAACTCTACTGCAAGTAATTTATTTTAAAAATACACCTAAAACAGCTAGGTCCATTCTGAAATAATAAAGCATTGCATTCAATGAGTGAGCAAAACTGAAAGGAGATGCTGGTAAAAATACTATATTGAAGGACGAGCAGATGGCATAATGGTTATGTAGCTGGACTCCCAGAGTTGACTGCTGTTGGAGGCCCGGACCCAGCGGCTTAGAACTGGTGGTTAAGCACTGGACCCCTACGTGCGCAACTGTAGTTTCAGTCCTGGACCTGGCAGCTTAAAAATTATGGCAGGTGCATGTGCGTGCATACCCAAAATTCCAAGATGAGGATTGGGAAGGGACTGCAGTATGGCCATCCCTCCCTCCCCTAGGAGAGGCGGGGAGTGATTTTTCACTTTCCCTCTCTCTGTCTCCCTCTGGCCAGTGCACATGCTCTATGGCAAAAACCTAAAAATAATAATAATAACAATAAAAGTTTATATTGTCTGACCCAGCAATTTTACTTCTATAAATCTCATCTTAAAAAATAATCAGACTTAAACAACATATGTACAAACATATTCATTGCAGAATTATTTAGAACAACTCCACATGTAAAACAACCCAGCAAAAAGAACTGAAAAAATGTTTATAGTACATCCATATGAAGGAATATTCGAAAACCACTCTTTTCAAAGAAATTTTAATGGCATAAGGTCTATGTATAATGTTAATTGACACAAAACTATATCAATTATGTGAATTATGACCACAATTATGCTTATAACACATATTCTATGAAAATAAGTGGAAGTAAATGTAGCAAAATGCTGAGTGGCTGTCTCTGGGTAGCTTGTTTTCTTCATAATTCCTTGTATTTTTTGATTTTATACAATGGACAAAAGTACTTTTATATGCAAAACATACTTAAAAAGTATAGTGAGAAAACGCTAGCAAATGCTTTCCAATACTGCTCTCTCAATTTCATGAGAACAAGGAAAGTGATGGCCCAAAATATATCAAAATTTTTTTGACTGGTTATAAATTCAAATCTGCCTAAAGTAATTGGTTTAAGCTGCTGCTATGGTAAAAAAAGAAATCCATTTTGCAAATAACCAATTAACTATAGCAAGTTAGGATAAACTTTTTTTTTAAGTGCACTTTATTTGTAATGCCAGTTTCACGAGGAAAAAGACAAATCAATAAAAATATTTTCAGAGAGGAACTGGTAGAAGGTGTAATGGTTATGTCACTGGACTCCCATGCAGTCAACCACAGTTTGAGTCCCAGTCCCAGTGGCTTAAAACTCACGCCAGGTGCATATGCCTACGTGCCCAAAATCCCGAGGAAACTGGAAGAGAAGGGAATGCAGCATGGCCATTCCCCCTTTGGGGTGATTTCTCACTTTCTATCTCTCTCTCTCTCTCTCTCCAGCGAGCACACACGCCCTTTAGCAAAAATCTCTCTCTTAAAAATATATATATATATTGGGGACCAGCAGGTGGCATGGTGGTTAAGGCGCTGGACACTCACACGTGGCCAACCATGGTTCAAGTCTCAGACTTGATGGCTTGCTTTCCCACTTTTTCTCTCTCCCTGGTCAAATTAAAATAAATGAGTGAATAAATAAAATAAAATAAATAATTAGAAATAAATATATTTATATATTTTTTTCCAGAGTGTGTGGAAAATTCTTCTCAAGGTCGGAATTAGGCATCGTGCTGCATTAGAATCCACAGATCTATGCACTAGCCTCATAGATCAGTGGTTAAGGGAACTGGATCCCACATCACTGGCCACATTTCCAGTCCCAGCCCTAGTGACTGAAGAACATGCTGGCATGTTTGCATGAGTGCCCCAAATCCTGACAGGAAGGAAGAATGGAGGAAAAAGGACTGTGTCTTAACCACGCTTCACTGGGGGGGGGAGGGGTGCTTTCTCTATCTTGCTCTCTCTAGCTCACATGCTCTCTGATGGTTTTAAAACAAAAAAATTATTGGATCTATTTATGTAGCATTCATACAAAAGCAGTCAAACTTGTGGCAAGATACTAACAAAATAGCAAAAATTACACATAATGAAACTAAAATACCAAATTTACTTTTGCCTGCTTACTGAAGAGTATAAAAAGGGAAAATAACTGTTACCTTTAAGTCTACTATGTAATCTTCCAACCACTGAAATAATCCTTCTTCTCTGAACTCCTATGGGACTTAAGATATATAGTGTTCACCTTAGCTCTTATCATTTTATTTCCATTATATGGCTAATTATCATCATATATAGATATTATGTATCAACTACTATGTATCAATTCCTCCTGCTGAATTTCTTTGAAGACTAACAAAATAGTACTCAGTAAGTCTGTTGATTATGCATGCTTACTCTGTTACTGAAGATTTTAATAGCTTACGGCATATTTTTCTCATTCATGTTTCTACTGCCTGTACAGTTTACATGATTATCTTCAGGCACTTCTAAGCATGTTTAAACAGTGGGCCCTAGGATGGGGAAAGGTGAAATTAGGGAGAACAATAGTGTTGCAGAAGCCCAGAGAGAGCAGTCAGTGACAAGAGTGTCTGAAGGAGATGATTAGCTCTGCTAGAAACAAGGCTGTGAGAACTAAGAAGAAATAAGAAAAATTAAAGAAACCAGAGAAGGAACTATTATAGCTGTTGTTTTTCTTTTGTTGTTATTGGGGTTTCTTTTTGTTTTTGTTTGTTTTGTTTTAGTTTTCCTGTAAGGCCCATAAGCTTACCAGAGAGAGAGAAGTAAAGAGGGAAAGTGGGAAATCAGCCCACGAGAGAATGGCCACATCACAATCCCCTCTCCTCCACTCTCTTTCTAGCACTCTGGGTACACGTGAATGTATCCCATGTCATTTTCACGCTGCTGGGTCAAGGACTTGAATCTCAGTTGGCCATGTGGGATCCAGCCACCCTCGCCTCCATGCTACCTACTGGCCAACGGACTTGGTAGAGTTAAAAAAAGTTATAGGAAATAAAAATAACACAAAGAGTTTTTTCCTTGAAAAAAGTGGAATAATTGGCAAATGGGACACTGTTCCTCCTTCAAGCTAGGTACCATTTGGTTGGACCCCATAATAGTATCTGTTGATAGTATCTCTGTTTATATAAAACATTTGCTCTTCAATTTGCTACAGTCCTTGCTGGGCCCTCAGCAGAATGACTGTCAGCTGCCACTTATCATCATGCTTACACTGTACCCGTGGTCCTCTCAAATATGAGAAAATGAAAGTGAGTCCGACAGGGACAAGTTTTTCAAGAACAATGGTAGACCTCTCTCCCCTAAAAAAAAAAAAAAAAAAAGAAAAGAAAAGAAAAAAGAAAAAGAAAAAGAAAAAGAAAAAGGCCTGACTCCACACATCAAATATTCCACCGAGGGCTAATTTCCTGCCCCCCCCCCCCCCCCCCGCATAGGTATAAATGTTTATTCTCAGCTTATCCAGCCTATATCTGGTTTCAAGTTCTCTTTTTGAATAGAGGTGACAATTTTGTCATTGATCATGACTTTTATTTTTATTCTCCCGTGCAATTTAGCCATCTAGTAAATTTAATAAATCTCAATAATTACCAGCTCCAAGTTGAGGAGACTGAAAAAAAGAGGGCCTTGTACTATGACATGGCATCTCTGCAGTATTGTGAAGCTACGCTAATTTCAAGTTGAGCTGTGCTACATAAGCAGCGTCTCGAGAAGCTGACCCACAGATGAAAGAGGAACTAAGTCACGCCTGAGAGGAGACATAAGGAACTAAGAGGACTATGACTTAGCTAAAGTCTGGTAGGAACGAGAAGCCCAGACATACCTGCTCCTCAGTCAACTGAAGCAGGCCAAGACTACAATTCCACTCGCAAAAAGTCTGAAGGAAAAAAAGGGAAAAATGCTGCTTTCTCAATACTACGGGGGATTAAAACGAAAAGAGAAAGCTCTCAGGGAAAGCTAGAATCTGATGGCTAGATAGAGCCATATGGAACCGAGGGAGGAAGGGTTCTGTGGAACTTGGCTTTGCCCAGCCTCATCACTGTAAATCTACCATGCGTGTCAGTAACCCACTAACAGTACATAGCCCCAAATTCCCACAGCCAAGTAGTTACTACTTCCAAAACTCATGCTCCATGAAAAACGCTAAAGATGCATAGGGAAGGGACCAGCAGATGGCATGGTGGTTAAGGGCACTGGACTCCCACACGGCTGACCGTGATTCAAGTCCTGGATCTGGCTTTCTCAGTTTCTCTCTCTCTCTCTTCCCCCCTCCCCTGCTCTGTACCTGTATGGTCAAATCAAAATAAATAAATAAAGTTAAATAAAATAATTCTTAAAAATATACACAGGGAATGCAAAGGAGGGTACAAAAAGAGGACATGTTCTTGAGTCCAAAGGGAAAAATTGCCCAAAGCTAAGTAGTACTCCATAAAGTATATGTGCCACACTTTTTCAATCCATTCATCTGCTTGTGGACTTTAAGTTGGTTCCATGTCTTCAGGATTGTGAATAATGCCACAATAAACATGGATGTGCAAGCACTTTCCCCACGGAGTGTTTTCTTATCCTTTGGGTAGATACCCAGGAGTGGAATTGCTAGATCATATGGTAGTTCTATTTGTGGGTTTTTGAAGAACTTCTGTATTGTTCTCATAGTGGCTGGACTAATTTACATTCCCACCAACAGTGTAGGAGAGTTCCCTTTTCACTACAGCCTTGCTAGCACTTATCATTTTTTAATTTTTTCAATCTTAGCCAACCTGACTAGGGTAAAGTAGTATCTCACTGTGATTCTGATTTGCATTTCCCTTATGATAAGGGATGTTGAGCATTTATTCATATGCTTTTTGGCTGTTCATAACATTTGGCATTTGACAGAAAGTGGACAAACATGGAAGATTTACTGCTAAGTGAAGCACGTCAGACTATGAAAGAAAGACATTGTATGTTCCCACTTAACATATACTGAATGTCCACACTCTATGGCAGAAACGGAAAGACTGGAAGATATAAATAAAAGCATGGATAACAACTGTAGATACTAGAGACACTGTGGGAGGAGGGTAGGAAATGGGAGAGTGTGAAAGAGAAGGAATCAAGGGGAAAAAGAAAGAAGTAAAACATTTAAGGGACACAAAAATGGAATATTATCTGTTCAGGATAATGTGTATGATAATACCTTTAACTGGACTGATATACAGTGTATTCACGCTGGGAAAATTCATTTTACAAACTGTAATAATATACTGTGGTTCAATGTAAAAACAAACAAACATAAACACCCAAAGCAGAGAGAACAGGGTACCTAGGATATTTTCATAAGAGATTTAAAAAGTTCGGGACCAGCAGTTGGCGTAATGGCTATGTCGCTGGACTCCCATGTAGTCGACCACGGTTCGAGTCCTGGACCCGGTGGCTTAAACTCATGCTGGGTGCGTATGTATGCATGCCCAAGATCCTGAGAGGAGAATGGAGAAGGGATTGCGGCATAGCCATCCCCCCAGGGGGTGATTTCTCGCTTTCTGTCTCTCTGTCCCTCTGTCTGTCTGGAAAGCACACACACCCTATAGCAAAAACCTCTCCAAAAAAAAGAAAAAGGAGAGATTTTAAAAGTTCTAAAAAGGGACCAGTAGATGGTATAATGGTTACATCACTGGACTCCCGCATAGTCAACTGTGGCTCGAGTCCCAGACCTGGCAGCTTGAAACTCATGCCGGGCACATGTGCATGCATACCGAAAATCCTGAAAGGAGAACATAAAAGGGACTGCTGTGTGGCCATCCCCCCTAGATGGTGATTTCTCACTCTCTGGTGAGCACATGCACCCTATAGCAAAAATCTCTAAAAAAAAAAAAAGTCCTAAAAAGAATGCCACTGTATGGGAGGGTACAACATGAACTCATATCTATTTCTATTTGATCTTATTATAGTTATCTTTTTTTTTAAGGTAGAACATTTTGAAGAAAGTCTCATAAAAACACAAACCTAACACTACTTATAAGGTCTAAATAGAAAGCTAGAAAGCAAAAATGAAATCTGAAAGCTGCCAAAGTCATTGAAATGTGACAGGTTGCTTGAAAAACAGATTAGGAGTTTAAATTTCAGGTACATGTAAAAAATAGGGCCATTGGGACCAGCAGTTAACATAATGGCTATGTCGCTGAACTCCCATGTAGTTGACCGTGGTTCAAGTTCTGGACCGGTGGCTTAAACTCATGCCGGGCTCGTGTGCGTGTGTGCCCAAGATCCCTAGAGGAGAATGGAGGAGAAGGGATTGCAGCATGGCCATCCCCCTGGGGGGTGATTTCTCGCTTTCTATCTCTCTGTCTGTCTGTCTCTGTCTGGCGAGCGCACGTGCCCTATAGCAAAAACCTCTCCATAAAAAAATAATAATAATAGGGTCATTGAAAAATAGCTATTCAGATTCTACTAAAGTAACAGATAAATCTAAAGTTACTCAACAGATGATTTCAGAAGTCTTAGAAATTAGAGGAAAAGAACCTAAGTTTATTAAGTTCTTACTTAACCTAATTTCTCTCCCTTTTTTTTTTAAATGTCAGAGGATGCATGCACTCTCCATAGACAGACAGACAGAGAGAAGGAGTGGGAGAAAGCACCGCCCAGTGGGGCACGGTCATGCTGCAATCCCTTCTCCTCCATTTGTCCATCCTGCTGGGATCCTGGACATGCACACACATGTGCCTGGCACGTTTTCAAGACAGCAGGGCTGAGACTCAAACCACAGTCAGCCATTTAGGACCTAGCTTCCTAATCTGTTGACCTTGCTCTGAAAATCACATATTCCAACTCCATCCAATTTTCTGAATCATGTCTGATAAGAAATATAAATTCTCTTACTAGAGCTCTAGAAGTTTCTTTTCATTTATGTGAAAGATTCAGATAGACTTTTTCTGAGCTCAGGTCTTTGTTTAGGCTTTCTCAGGTATGGATCTTTCCAGCTGTACTGTACATAGCCATGCTTCTTGCTATATTTAATCTGTGAAGAACACCGAACACACACCCACGCTCAAGTAAGTACTGAGACATCCCCCAAACCAGATACAAATTACTTTACATTGTTGGTTTTGGTTTCCCTCTATTAGCATAAATAAATGAGAATTATATAATGACATAAATTTGTGTATTCCCAATTATAAAAAGTATTAAACGAAGGCAAAAAAATGTGCATTAAAAAAATAAGCTTATTCATTGTTAGTCAAAGACCCAATTTTCTCCATCATTAGACTTGAAGTTTCTCTTTGGACTTCCATTCATTTTCCCTAATCTTCTCAAAAGTAAAATTTGTTGTAATATAAGTGACAGGTAAAATATGTACATACTTAAAAATTAATCTGCGTGCCATAATTTTTTTAAAATTCATAGCTATAAGGATACATTCACAATAAGTTACATAAATGGTAATGAGGGCACTGAACAAATTTTCAAAAGAGAAAATTTACTTCTTTTCTTCCCCAAATACCCTAAGGCAGGAGGCATCCTGCAGGCCTAATCCAACGCACTACTTGTTTTTGTAAATAAAGTTTTATTGGAACACAGTCATGCTCATTTCTTCATATATTCTCTCTGATGGCAACTGAGACCATTTGGCTTATAAAGTCTAAATATTTATTATGTGATCTTTTACAGAAAAGGCTTGCTGATCTCTGTTCTAAAACAATGGTCTAAAGCTAAGGGTATCCACTAAAAATCATTTCGGAATCTGTTATAAATGACTCTGTAACCACTCTACCTGCCCCCTTCTGTGATTTGGTAGAGATGGTTAGGAGCCACTGCTCTAAGGATTTAGTAGCACCAACAGTAGTCTGGCATCTCCTGCATGAAAAAAAGCAAAGTGGCAGCATTCTATGCAACGTGGGTACTCTGTTTTACTCTAACTGAATGCTAAACAAGCCACACACTCTAAATAGCACTGGCACTTAGTACTTTTGACCACTTCCTCCTCCTCAAAACTCTTCCTTTTTTAACTTGCATAGCATCATTCCCCTGATGAACACACCTCAAATGTCACTCCTAAAAACATTTTGCCAGAGGGCATGTACACTCACTAGAGAGAGACAGAGAGACAGGGAAAATGAGAGAGCATCCTCCATGGGGAATAGAAATGCTGCAATCATTTCTCCTCCATTTCCTCCCTCCTTTCAGGATTTTGAACACAAACACATATACTCCCAGCATGTTTCTCAAACTGTGCATTTGACATGTGGAACCCAGCTGCCTTAACCACCATACCGTAGGGCTGGCCCTAGAATGAAACTTTCTTGGTAGAATTATGGTCCTCTTTCCCAACTCTCCCAGGGAATTCTTCACGTACTTCTAAGGCTAACCCTTATTTATTCATGTTTACATCCAAAGTGTCTAGCCTTGTGTTCAGCACAAAGTAGCGCTCAAGTATTTAAGAAACAGAGAAACAGATGAACTCTGAACTCTCTACTAGGCCTTAACAGACAGAATGCCTATGAAAGCAACACAAATAACACCATACTGGGAGACTGAAGGGGGAAGAAACATGGAAACCCTCATATTTGAGGCATATATAGCTCTCCAACAGCCAGAAGAGATAACAAACCTGATTTTTCCCGCTAGTTCTCTCTCTCCTCCCTTTTTAGGCTGCCAAAGTTACAAACAACACTAAAACACTATTAACCAAAACACAGGGACTTTATGCTCTGCCATGACTTCCTGGTTGATCTATAATATAAAGAGCCCACTAAGGTTTCAAACAAAAATGAATTCCCATTTATTAGGGAATTTTTCTATGCAAAAATGTGTCATGTCTTTCCAACAACCCAATATTTGCTAGAATACCACTTACAAAACAGCCATCAAGCACCATGCCAAGTGTCTTCCATGCATTACCCCCACGTAATCTTATGCTAGACAGGGACCAGCAGTTGGTGTGGTGGTTAAGGCTCTGGACACTCCCACATGGCTGACCACGGTTCAAGTCCTGGACCTGGTGGCTTGCTTTCTCGTTTTCCTCTCTCTCTCTGTGTCTCTCTTTCTGGTCAAATTAAATAATAAATGAATGAATAAATAAAATTAAAAAAAAATCTTATGCTAGACAAAGAGATCACTTACAGTATTACTCTCCCAAAGCCCATAACACAGTAGGGAAGAAAGATTGTGCATGCTTATCAAATGTAAGCATAATGTTATACTCTGACAGGTGAAGTTGGAGGATTAAGCTAGATCTCAAAAACAGAACTTCTGAGAGGCAGCTAGAAAGAAAAGAGAACCACAAGCATAGATGAACATCACAAGGTGTATGGCAGTGAGGACAAGATGACAAGACGATGTTTGGCAAGCCAGAGAGAGAGAGAGATAAGGCTGGAAAACATGGATCAAGAGAGGACTTCTGAATGGCATGTTGAGGCTGCTATATATATATACATATATATATATATATATATGTATATATATATATATGTATATATATGTGTGTGTGTGTGTGTGTGTGTGTATGCAGTTCGGAAGCATTAAAAGTTCTAAGCTATCTGGGACCAGCAGACGGTGTAACGGCTACATTGCTGGACTCCCACATAGTCAACTGTGGTTCAAATCCTGGACCTAGTGGCTTAAAACTTATGCTGGGTACGTGTGCATGCATGCCCAAAATCCTGAGAAGAGAATGGAGAAGGGATTGCAGCATGGCCATCTCCCCTGGGGGATGATTTCTTGCTTTCTGTCTCTCTGTCTCTCCAGCGAGGGCACACACCCTATAGCAAAAAATCTCTCTTAAAAAAAAAAAAGTTCTGACTTAGCAAGTGACATTAGCTTTTATAAGCAGATGTTAAGCAATCACCAGTAGTTATGTTGGAAGGAAAGGCAAAGGAAGACTGGATATAAGGTAGCACTAAGGAAGAAAGAAGAGCCTGTAATCCCAACTATTCAGGAGGCTGAGGCAGAAGGATTGTGAGTTTGAGGCTCGCCTGGGCAGCACAGGGAAATCCTGTCTCCTAAAAAAAAAAAAAAAAAAAAAAAAAAAAAAAAAAAAAAAAAAAAAAAAAAAAGAGAGAGAGAGAGAGAGAGAGAGAGAGAGAGATTGAAAGAAAGAAAAGAAGGCAGAGAAATTCCAGAAATAGAATCAACATGACTGATGTAGAAAAAGGAAGAGTTGAAAGTAAAGGATTCAAAAAGAGAATCAGGTTTCAGAGTGGGGAGGTGACAAATACCGGTTTAGACAGGTTGCGTTTAAGCTGCCCGCAGGACATCTAGGAAGAGCAGACAAATATGCCGCCATGATTATGTTTCATTCTCTGCAGTGACTACTGTATGGAGCTTGTCTCCAGAAAAATCTTTCTGCTTTGCCCTTCCCATCCCCTCCTATTTGAGTTGAAATTTCTGCCTAGATTTTAAAGACTGCTGTCATCACACTTTCTTTACCCATTACCACTTATCTCAGTAATGCATTCTGATATGGCTAACCTGATTTTCTAGACCTCTCCCCTTTTTAAACCTCACCATCTATAGGAAGACCCTACCTAATTAGGCATGATTCCTCCCAAACAGAAGCTGTGTACTACAGGGGCCAGCAGATTGCATAGCAGTTATGTCACTAGACTCCCACATGGCCAACCATGGTTTGAGACTTGGACCCAGTGGCTTGAAACTCATGCGAGGGGAAGGGGGTGCAGGCAGCAGACAGCGTGGTGGTTAAGGGTGCTGGATGCTGACCGTGGTTTGAATCCTGGACTTGGTGACTTGCTTTCTCACTTTCTCTTACTCCCTGTCTCTCTCTGGTCAAAATTAAATAAATAAATAAAATTCTTTAAAAAAAGAAAGAAAGAAAGAAGGAAAGAAACTCATGCCAGCCTCATGCATGTGCATAGCCAAGATCCTGGGAGAATGGAAAGGTGATTGTAACATGGCCATCCCCCCCAGGGGTGATTTCTCACTTTTCCTTTCATTGTCTCTGTCTCTATCTCTATCCTGTGAGCATATGTATCCTAGGGCAAAACCCTCTTTTAAAAAAAGGGTGTACTAGGAACTGTCTTATATGCAGATTCATGATATACCCAATATCTAGATCATAATCCCTCAGTCTGTTTTCGTTTTTTATGGGGGTGGGGAGCATTTCACTGCTACTCAGTAAATGACAAAGTAAAGACAATGCCAACTTAGGTCTTTTCTCTTCAAAAGCTAAAACATTATCTTCAGGGTAAAAATTAGAACATTCTTACATAGGATGTATATAGAGTTTGTGTTCTTAAAATTGACAAAGTAATTATTAACAGAGGATGTCAATTAATAGGTGTTTGAGGAGCCAGCAGACACTGTAATGGTTAGGTGCTAGACTCTCATATGGGCAATTGCAGTTCAAGTCCTAGACCCAGCCACTGGACACTCACATGGAGTGTGTGTATGTGCCCAAAATCCTAAGAGGAGAGTGGAGAGAAGGGACTGTGGTGTGGCCATCCCCTCCAGTGGGTGATTTCTTGCTTTCTGTCTATTTTTCTCTGTCTCTCCAGCAAATGTATGTGCCCTGTACCAAAAATCTCTCTCTAAAAAAATAGGAGGTTGATCATGTCCTAAATTCAGTACTATTTCCATATTTATGAGAAAAATAGTAAGCTCTAAATTGTGATTTTTGGTTGAGTAGCTTAAAAGTATAGAAAAGTCTGCTGGTTAAGTAGTTCTAGCTATGAAATCAACTGGTCCTGGATTCAAATGCCAGCTGTCACTCACCAGCTCTGTGACCACAGTCAGGTTACTTGATTTTTCTGAGTCTCAATTTCCTCCTGTAAGGTGAGAGTAGATCTCACCATATGAATGTGAGGAACAAGGAAAAACATGTATTTAATGTCCCTAGGACATATGGGGTGGTGGCTTCAAAAAGTTCATGGAAAACATTATGAAAAAAGTATGCATGAATTTCAAAAAAATTTTGTACCAAAATAAATCTGTACTTCAATTGCATTTTCCATAAACATTTTTTAAAGAATTTTTTAATCTTTCTTTTGTTATTTTAATTTGACCAGAGAGGGACTGAGTGAAAGAGAAAGAGAGAAAGAAAGAGAGAGAGAGAGGAAGAGAGAGAGAAAGCCACCAGATCCAGGACTCAAACCACAATTGGCCATATGGGAGCCCAGCACCCTTAACCACCACACTACCTGCTGGCTCATCCATGAACTTTTTGAGGTTCAGTAAATGTTAGCCATTTCTACTGCTATAAAAAAGTAGGAAAAATATTCAGAGAATCTCTTAAGATATGTGAATAAAGCATAGCTTGAAAAAGGGGAAGTTTGAGTGACCTGAAGACAGTCATCAACTATGTGAAAGGTTTTTTGTTTAAATAAGAAAAACCCCAAATACTTCTTCAATAGAAGGAGATAGACCTAGAATAGATTTAACGTAAGAGTGATGCTTGAGTTATACAGAATGATGAATTTTGAACTTTGAAGAGTGTTATATATTACTCGCCTTATTCTGGGTTACTTTGGTAGAATCATAATTTCTTTCTTTTTTAAAGTTTTAAATGTATTTTATTTCACACACAGTGAATTTCACTTAACCATGTGTAATGATCAAATCAGGGCAAAAAACCTATTTTGGCATCTTGAAGAACAGGGCAGACAAAAACCTTATCTTGAATAGCCTGCAGATAATCTCGCCAAGGGTTAAGGAAGGCAAACTCGGGGCCAGCAGGTGGCATGGTGGTTAAGGATGCCGGACTCCCACATGGACTCCCACATGTCCAACCGTGGTTCAAGTCCTATACCTAGTGACTTGCTTCTCACTTTCCCTTTCTCTCTCTCTCCCTCTGTCCCTCTCTGGTCAAACTAAAACAAATAAAGTTAAAATAATTCTTTTTTTTTTTTAAAAAAAAAAAGGAAGGCAAACTGAATGGCCTTCTGAACTTTCTCTGTCCTTATAATCTGTGATATATCTGACAGAGGGACCAATTAGAATGGTAGCTATCCAAGGTAGATGATCTCGCTACCTAGCTTCTCCAGAAAGAGTATGTTCTTCAAATATACTCTTGTCAAGAGACTCCTTACACAACTTCAAAAACGTAGGGGTCATCAAGGTGGCACGGTGGTTAAGACACTGGCCTCCCACATGGCCAACAGTAGATTAAGTCCCTGACCTGGCAGCTTGAAAATCACACGGGGCACATATGCATGCATGTCCAAAATCCTGAGAGGAGAATGGAGGAGAAGGAACTGCAGTGTAGCCATTCCCCCTGGGAGGTGATTTCTTACTTTCCCTCTGTCTCTCTTTGGCAAGTGCATGTGCACTATGGCAAAAATCTTACCAAAAAAAAAAAAAAAAAAAAAAAAGCCTTTGTAAAAGCAATGATGACATAATTTTACTTGGAAATTTGTATTTCTTGGCCAGAAGGCTAGAGAATAAGAATAGATGGTACAGATGTGCTGTCCCCATATGGCTTCAGTAGGAACTGGACATCATTCTGGAAAAATACATGTCTGTCCAAACTGCAAAAACAGGGTCTCCAGTGACAAAAGCTTTTTCTCCTGGTCTATCTTGGTGCCTTATACTTAAAGATGATGTAAAATCGTTCATGAAGACTAGCTTGCCTACTGACCCTTAAGGCTGATACGAGAATCTTGGAAGATTACCTACGGCAGCAAGAACATAGAAACCACTCACCTGCACCTCCTGCTCTATTGAACTCCCCCACGCCCATCTGCACAAGACTCTGACCCACCTGGCTGCCCATGTACTTTCACCTCAAGAACTAGCCTCTTCTCTCTACACTTTTCTTTGGGGTGACTGAGCTCCTTTGATGCCAACTCCAGGTGCAGACTAGAATCTGTCTTGAAAGTACTTGGGGGCCAGCATTCCTGTTTTTGATTATTTTTGATGGGTATTCATGACCTACTTTTCACCTAGAAATCCCAATAAACAGGAGCCAGAGCAAACAGGTTCACAGGATTAAATGCCTTAAAAAGTCACTCAGGGGGGCCAGCAAGTGGTCTGGTGGTTAAGGTACTGGATCTCACACGGCCAGCCATGGTTTGAATCCCAGACCTGGTGGCTTGAAAATCATGCTGGGCACATGTGCATGCATGCCCAAAATCCCGAGAGGAGAATAAAGGAGAAGGAATTGTAGTGTGCCCATTCCCCTGGTGGGGGTGGGGGGTTGATTTCTCACTTTCCCTTTCTCTGTCTCCTCTCTCTGGTGAATGCATGTGTCCCATGACAAAAATAAACAAACAAAAAGTCAGTCAGGAAAGCTGATTATCCAATGTACATATAGTTTATCTAGTTCCATAAAGCTCTTCATCTTCTTTGCCCCCATCTATTGACTTAAGACCTTTCATTTCTTAAGACAAATCTACACAGGGAAAAGCAAAGGAGAAAACTAAAGTCTGGAATTTTGCTTACCTAACAGCACTTCCAGAAAAAAAATCATATAATGGAAGTAGCAAAACTGAAGGCTAAAGGAGGTCTTAAAAATTATTTCAAACTTGGAGCCAGCAGTTAACATAGTGGTTATGATGCTATACTCCCACACGGCTGACTGCAGTTTGAGTTGTGAACCCAGAAGCTTGAAACTCATGCTTGGTCTATGTGCGTAAATGCGCAAAATTCTGAGAGGAGAATGGAGAAGGGATTGTAGTGTGGCCACCCCTCCGGGGGGTGATTTCTCACTCTCTCTCTATCTCTGTGTCTCTGGCTAGTGTATACATCTTATAGCAGAAATTGCTCTCCAAAAAAAAAAATTATTTCAAACTTAAACATATAAATGTTGCCTTCTCATACCCTAAGTTATGTGAATTCTGATGTTTTGGGAGAAAGGAAAGAGAGTAAAATGATATACCCAAGCTCAAAGTTCTCCCCTTCTGCCATTCTCAATGCCAGATACCAACAGCCTCAAAACAGCTTCTGAAACACCAATTCTGCAGTAACTCTTCATATCTTTTGGGGCACCTTTTAGCTATGCACATCACTGTTTAGTAAGCAGTGATACAGCATTATCTATTTACAGCTGGCAAAAAGACAAATAAGTTAATGACTTGTCTAACATTACATAATGTGTCAGTGGCTGTTATTTAAAAAAAATAGGCATCATGAGCTCCCAGCCCAGTGTGATTTTCATCAACCTACAATGATTACTAACAGGGTTTTATTTTCACTTGCACACAATAACTACAGTGGTGACTAATATTTATCAGGTCCTGTGTGCCGAGCAGTGCGCTAAGTCCTATATATTCTCCTTCAACCCTGATGTGAGCACTATCATTCTCCCCTTTCACAGGTGAAGAAAACACGGCCTAGAGAAAGGAATCAGAGTCACCCAGCTAGTTAGTAAGTGACAGAGCTGGGATTCAAAACCAAGTCTGTTACTATCACTTGGGCTCTTAACCCCCAATACGGTCTCACTTCTAAGATGAAGAAACAAGTTTAGTAAAAAAAAAAAAAAAAAAAAAACAAGGGACCAGCAGTTAGCATAATGGCTATGCCACTGGACTCCCACGTAGTCGACTGCAGTTCGAGTCCCAGACCCGGTGGCTTAAACTCACACCGGGCGCATGTGCGTGCGTGCGTGCCCAAGATCCCGAGAGGAGAAGGGATTGCGGTGTGGCCATCCCCCCTAGGGGGTGATTTCTCGCTTTCTGTCTGTCTGTCTCTCTCTCTGTCTGGCAAGTGCACGTGCCCTATAGCAAAAACCTCTCAAAAAAACAAAAAACAAAAAACAGCAAACAAACAAAAAGAAACCAGTTTAGTTATTTATAACACACTACACTTGGGGGAAAATGGAAACTCCCTACACTGTACCATTAAAAATTAATCAAAAGGGACCAGCAGTTAGCATAATGGCTATGTCGCTGGACTCCCATGTAGCCCACTGCAAATTGAGTCCCGGACCCAGTGGCTTAAACTCATGCCGGGCGCATGTGCACGGGTACCCAAGATCCCGAGAGGAGAATGGAGGAGAAGGGATTGCGGTGTGGCCACCCCTCCTGGGGGGTGATTTCTCGCTTTCTGTTTCTCTGTCTGTCTCTGTCTCTCTGGCGAGCGCACGCACCCTATAGCAAAAACCTCTCCAAAAAAATAATCAAAATAACTTATAACAGTAAAAGTTACATGAAATTCTGATGTTTTTTTGTTTTCATAAACAGGTCCAAATAAGTGGAAGCTCCACTGAATTCAGCAATACTGTCAGATGTATGAAGCTATCTCATGTAATATGTAAAAGTAGGTACTGTATTTATTAATAATAAAAGCGAACTTCAAAAGTTTCTAGCAAAACGGAATGAAAGTATGATTTTAATTTGGATAAAAAAATTTTTCTGATCCATGCATAATATGCATTTTCCATGAATTTTTTGAAGACCCCTTATATTTCAACATTAAGGACCAAAACTGCTTCTGACTAGAGGAACCATGTCTTGGTACAAAAACGCTAAGTCAGGATGTAGAAACATCTTCCAAAGATGCTCATAATGTCAAGGAATCAATCATGAGTTAATCCTGGCAATAACTCTGTGGGGCAATAACATTATCATTTTCCCTTTCACTAAACTCCTTTTAGTAAATGTATTTACTAGAATTCTATTTTAAGAGAACAGAATTTTCTTTCTTTGTATATGAATTTGTCTTAAGAACTAGGAAATGACAATATTGTGCTCTGATTACCAAAAACCAGCATACCAGGGGGCCAGCAAGTAGTATGGTGGCTAGGGGTACTGGACTCCCACATGGACAATGGTTCGAGTCCCAGACTTGGCTGCTTGCTTTATCACTTTCTCTGTCTCTCTCTGGTCAAATTGAAAAATAATGATCATAAATAAATAAATAATTCTAAGAAAAAAAATCAGTACTCTATAATATGATGGAGAATTTAAAACCACCAAGTCAGAAATCACATTTAAAAATAAAGCTTTCAGGGCCAGTAGGTGGCGTGGTGGCTAAGGCAGTGGATGCCCACATGACTGACAACAGTTTGAGTCCAAGACCTGGCAGCTTTCTTCCTCACTTCGTCTTTCTCTCTCTCTCAGTCTGTTCTGGTGAGTGCATGTGCCCTATAGCAAATTCAAATAATAATAAATAATTATTTTTTAAATTTCAATTTATTTACTTGTTCATTCATTTCTATTTGATCAGAGCAGGGTGGGGGGAGAGAAAGAGAACATGAGAAAGCAATCCATGAGATCTGGGACCCGAACAGGTGGTCAGCCAAGTGGGTGTCTAGCACACTTAACTACCATGCCACCTGCCAGCACCCAAACAAATAATTATTTAAAAAAGCAACTAAAGCTTTCTGGGAATCAGCAGTTAGCATAATGGCTATGTCGCTGGACTCCCACGTAGTCAACCGCGGTTCGCGTCCCAGACCCGGTGGTTTACAACTCACACCGGGTGCGTGCGTGTGCGTGCCCAAGATCCCGAGAGAATGGAAGAGAAGGGATTGCAGCGTGACCGTCCCCCCTGAGGGGTGATTTCTCGCTTTCTGTCTCTATGTCTCTCTCTGTCTGTCTGGCGAGTGCACGCGCCCTATAGCGAAAAACCTCTCCAAAAAAAAAAAAAAGCAACTAGAGCTTTCTATTACTATGTAAAATTTTGGGGGGTTGAGGAAAAAAAACATTTGCCCAGTAAAGGTCTCATGACAGCAATAGCCATCTGGCCCCTGAATTCCCAATCGTGCCAATATTAGTACTAGGGTATGAGACTATCCTAAAGCAAATCTCCAATGTTATCTTTAAACTTACATTTCTTCATAACACTTTTTTTCTAATAGTAGATATTTTTCAAACTATGTTGTTCCTGCTCAGCAAAATGATAGTCCCCTTCTTCCCATCACCATTTCATTCAATAACTGCTCACTCAGATTCTTTGTGAAACAGGAGATTATTCAGTGATTAAGAACATAAACATAAAACAGAACTTTGAAAAGTTGGCGGGAGAATGGAATTAAATATGAGTTTATTCTGGCACACACACACACAAGAAATTGACATCCATGAAAAATTTTTTCATAATGCACACTTTCCATGAACTTTTTGAAGAATCCTCCCATTTTTCTGCCAAGCCCATCTTTAAAATAATGTAACAGTTCGTAGTGTAGCTAGTAAAGATACACTCATGAATGCCACTTCCATGAAGAGCTCAAACAAGAAAAGTAACCAAGTGGAGAGAAAGCTTTTGATTAACTCTTTTCAAGTAAACTATGTATCATAAATGCCAACGGAGATGATACAATTTTTCCAGTACAGCAATATAGCATCTTGCCAACCTGGTTACTGTAGCTGACACAACTATCGGCATGTTACTGTAGCACAGCTCCAGGAAAACTCACCAAAAGTTGTCCACAGTCCTAAATGTTACCTTACATAGCTGGACCACAGTAAAATACTTTGTTCAGCAAATGCTAACGTTTTCCTGTTGAGAGGGTAGTGACCATAAGAACTTTGTGACAGAAGATGAACAGAAACCAGAAATATGAAAAATCTCCTTGAAGATGTTAATATGCAAAATATTCGAATTAAGCAAATTGTGTGCTTTCCTGTTAAACATAACCTGGAAAATTTTAATGTTTTTAACAGAAAAAAATTGCAATGATATAAATACCTGCTCATTCCCTTTTACTTATTTTTTTCCACTCGTTTTTATTGAATGGTAAATAAATTCACCCAGCCTTGGATTTTGCTGGTTCAGGGGAAAAAAAAAGTCTGCAATTTAAAATTATATTTGGTTAACAATGCAGTACATTCTAAAACAATCTCCTCCTTAATGAGTTTAAAATAATTTTTATTCTCAACAGGCAGAAATACCAACTTACCAGCTTTGTGCCTCTTTTAATTTCCTTTTGGACATCTTCAATAGAAAATCCACCAAGACTTTCATTATCAGAGTGTGATGATACCAAAGCAGATGAAAAGAGCTATAAATTACATTTAGAAAAAATTAAGGTTCATATATAGAATAATTACAGTAAAACAGTGAACGCAATGTTAAATGTAAGAGGAAATGTTCTAGCAAAAAGGCATAGCATTAGTGATAAACCCTTTCTTAAAAACTGAATTAATGTTTTTCTTTCTTTTTTAGTTATTGAATTCGTGTGTTATTTAGATCCTCGTGAATGGTTTCGAGGTCTCTGTAGGTGCTAGTCTACTTACCATGCACTTATGGTGTGCTGCCACCTTCTGGTTTTCAGATATTAGTAACTGTCCACATTCCTTGTCTCTATTTGACTTACAGAAGCCACATTTGCGCTGTCTTGTAGGCCCTTTTTTCTGTTCAACTGAGCTTGACATGATTTTAAAATTGCCTTTAGAATGCCACTTTAAACCTCAAGAAATGCTACAGAGAATAAAAAAGGCAACAAAACAGTTAATTTCATTTTTAAATTACTTTATACATATTCATGTAAGTTGTTTAACTTTTGACATAGGTTTTAATATATGTACTTTAAAATGGCTAGTTGGTATATACAAGTTAATATTAAAAACTGAAGATGGTCCCACGATTTTTCAATTTCATATATATGTATATCAAGTTTAGAGAATTTGAGAAAAATCAGCTCCCAAATTTGGGGATAGGTAAAGTAATTTGAAATATTTCTGTGTAGATAAAAAAATGTACAATGGACACTATTAAATCATCATCTGCTGGCATATAATAATGTAAATTATTTTTCCTATATTACTGAGTGCCCCTTCAAGGAAACAAGGAATTATATATGTAAGAACAGAGCAAAAACTAAGAATACACACACACAAAAAAAAAATCTCGAGGGAAGAAAATTCTATAACTGCACAATTTCTTCCAGTTTACAAATTGATAAAACAATAAAAGTAAAATGAATTGACTTAACCATGACTTTGGAATACTTATTTTAAAAACTTGCATTATTTCCAAGTTTAAAAAAATCATGTATATGTCTTTAACAAATTAATTTTTGCTATTTTATTCCTTTTTTTTGAATAAAGAAAAATATTTAGCTTCTACCAGTCTATTCAAAAATATAGAATTTAGGACTTGATTATTTATAAAACAACTCTATTACCTGACTCTGTGATTTCCCCTACGTCTGTTTTTTTAACTGAAGTCACAAGCTGGCAGGAATCTTCGAAATGCAGAAATGTCCACATTTAAGTTAGTAATATTGTGGAAGGGAAGGCAATTTTTTTCTTAATAAACCGTAAATTTGGTCAAATTATAATTATAGATAGTACAGTCAAACTAAAAAAGGGAAGAGAAGCTTTAACTTGGAAGGTTTCAGATTTAGATCATCAATCTCAAGATGAAGTCTTCAGAAGAATACTAAAAAATGTAAATTGGTTATTTGATTTGTGTAGTTTTCCCAAATCAACAAGACCAAGCAGTTCGAGACCCAGGCTGTCACAACATAGATCACCATCAATAAAATCTCAAAATGCCATCTTAAAATTAATTTACTAAGTGCTTTCCATTTTTCTATACATTTGAGCAGTCTGAAAATAATACCATGCTGAAAAAATTCACTAGCACTAAAGCATTTGTTCACCAACATGAAGAACAGCAGCCGGATGACAGCAAGGTAATATCTACAAAACGTTCAGTGCTTTTTGATATAAAAATTCAGATTCGTAATCCAAAATGGAAACACGAAGCCACAAATATGTCTTCTCATCAATTTATACGTAGGGTTTTCTTTTAAGGAAAGTTCAAAGGCCCTGATGGTCTCTGTTTTGATAGGTTTAATAAACTCTTAGTGCTATCTCTATTTTTAAATACCTCTGTTTTCCAAATGGTATTAGATACATTATAATAGTACCGTCGTCAAAGCACTGGCTATAAGCTGTGAAACTGATTGAAAACAGGCAGAAAAATACTTTTAGGATTAAAGGAGGAAAAAAAGGAGAGTAATAGAGAAACAAAAGAAACAAAAGGGGAAGTATGTTTGCATTTGCTCAGGCAACTATGTGTTCAGTTACTTTATCAAGAATTAAACTATGCAAAATGACAAAATTCATAATAGCACCAAAATGTGCTACTTGAGTTTTCATGTAGTTTTCTTTAGTACTACGCAATGAATGGTAGGAGCTCTTAAATCACTGTAATGTATTCGGCATTTCTCCTGGTCATCTTGGCCAGTTGAAAGGATGACACGTTATACATTTAATCTGTACAGACACCTTTAATGTGTCATTTCTACATAATCTTTGCAGTGGCCATAAAACTGGCTTACGATAATGGGAAAATCACGCTCTATTGTTAAAATTAATTCTGAAATGGTATCCCTCCCCCCCCCCACCCCCAATGCTATCCCTATTGAATTCTGCCTCTTTCCATTTCCAAACAGGTAAATTTCTCATCATGATTTTGACAACCTGCCTTTCTGGACATCGAAGACTTCAAAATCTAAATGAGAAAAAAAAGGTACACTTTATTTTGCATTCAAAAATACTCCCATGTTATTCTTTTTCTGTAATCAGATTAAATCTAATTTGCAAAGTGAACAGAGTCACACAGAAAAGTGCACCAAACCAATTAAAAACTTTCCCCAATGTGCAATGACTAAATGGATTTTTCCACTAAAATTCAAATAATGCATCTGTGCATATCTTGCTAATTTTTTTGCAGCCTCCTTGTAAAACATGAAGTGGAGAACATCATGGAAACAATGACGCCTAGCAAAAATGTCTTTATCATAAAAATGCAGATTTTTATCTAATGCTGTCACATTTGTGGTCTCCAGTTAAGGAGAGTAAGGGCATTCCAAGGACCAAGACTAACGGGTTTATAATGATCCACAGCTTTATGACATTTTAATTGTAGTCTGAAAGGTTTTTCAGGGCATGCAGAGATCAAAGTTTGTTGCTTTCACCCATCAATGAAACCTTTTCCTTAAAAAAAAATAATAGCATGATGGATCATGCCACAATGCTACAAACCAGAAATAAAGAGGCAACAATACGGGCGTGAAAAATATAATTTAAGCGTCTGACGAAAATATAAAGGCCAGATTGCTTAGGGCTGAAGAAATCAATGCGTTTCTGATTTTTTCAAGATGCCGTGAAGCACCAAGGTAGAAATAACCTGAACCATCAAGGAGAGCATTCAAGAACCAACTGGGGAGCTCATTCAATGCTTGGTACCTGAAAGAGGATTTTCACAGAAAAACAAACACAACAAAACAAAAACTGCAGTTCCGGAAGATTAAAACATTCCACACGCAAGCATGCTGAAGTATACAGATCAAAACGTATAAACGCGATCCCCGAAAGAAACAATATTTCGGTTAGGAAAGTTACAGTGGAGAAAAATAACCGATCGAGAGATGTACCGGAAGGGCACCTGAATTTGGTTGCACGATATTATTACATGCTTCGCACTGCTTTTTGCGGTTATTCAAAAGGAAACTAAAGGAATTTTCCAGTTGTTTCAAACCCAAGGGTAGAGAAAGAATTTGAACTGTATGAATAAGACCTGATATTACGCAGTAAGCCGATGAAAAGAATACCTTTTTCAAAAAAACAAAAGATTGATCAACTTCCACGCAGAATATGGAAACGAACAGAAATTGTAGAGGCATATCGTGCTATTTCGTCCATGGAATAGGGGACAGTACACATAACGTGCCGGATCGCCTCCGTCATTTATTCCCCAATACACACCAGCCTCCGAGATCTCCTCTAATCAAGCGCTTAGATAAACTCGCACAACTATCTTCCTCTAGAACACTTCAGCAAGGCTCCTTTCGGTCTTAAAAGTCAGGGTCCCCGCATCGTCCTTTCCCAATCCCCTCGATCCCAGGAAAATAATCATCCTGCCACTTTCTTTACGCCCCTTCCCCCAGGAGTTCGCCCTCTAATAGCCTTCGTGGTGAGCTTCGCCTTATTCCTCAGTTTCACCCCTAATTCCTCCCACCCCGGAGTTTTTTCTCATTCTGGAAGGCTAAGCGCCTGCCATCCTAACAATTCTTCCTCTGGCTCTTCCCAAACTGCGAGTCTCCTTCCTTCCCAAATATGTCCTAAGCTATGGCAAAGACCGAAAATTCCCAGTTTTTTCCCTCCTTAAATGTTGCGCCCCCTCCCCCGAAGTCTAGGCTTCAGCCTAACCTCTCCCTCTGCACCTCCAAAGCACTTTCTCCGCAGCCTCTTCGCCAAGTGCCTACAATGAGCGGCGCTTCTGGGGTCCCTGACAATAAAGCGAGACCACCAAGAGTCCCCCTTAACAACGGGCAGGGGCGGCGGCCTGCCCACCGCCATCCTCCTTGTCTTCTCCCGCCGGGCAGAGAATGGGGGGCCCTGGGGTTTCGTGGGGACTCACCGGCGGGGCCCAGAGGCGGACGGCAGAAGAGAAGCGCCAATGAGGGGAAAGAGAAAGAAGTCGGTCTCGGTTCTCCGGCAGTGCCTGAGAGCGGGGCTCTGTCGCCGGAGGTTGTTTCCTTTCATTCGAGGAGAGACGGGCTCGCGGAGCACCCTTACGTCGCCCCCCTTGCACGCACACGACCCACAGAGCGTTGATACGTCCCGAGCGCGCCGCGGGCCCTGATTGGCCACAAAGAGGGGGCAAGTGAAGCTGCGGAGCCGCCGCGCATGTGCAGAGCCCACCCCCTGTGCGGATCGAGGCGGCGGGCCCCGCCTCCTGCTCGCGCGCGTACCTTCTATTCTCCGCTCCGCCGCTCCGCCAAGTGTTTGGGGGCAGGAGCCCGAGGAGATAGAGAAAGAGATTCAAAGATATCGCTGTGGGGTGGGCGGAGAAGGGGCAGGGTTGGGGCTGGAAACCGCTGGACAGGGGCCCCCGGTCCCCGATTTTCAAGAGTGATTCAACTGGGTAGGCCTTATCCCTTGCACTTGTTCACCGAGGCCTTATCACATACATTATTTCATTGTAGTCTCGTGGCATCCCTTTGAGGTCCTCGGTTCGCCTCATTTTACTGCCAGGAAAGACTGAGAAGCTCCTACGGGACTCTGCCTGCCTGGATTTCCATCCCTGGGCTGATCCTCTCAATCTCTGCACCTTACGTTATTTTTGTCTTTCAAATGAGGATAAAAGTGGTATATTGTGACGAAGAAATGAGAGGCTGTGACTAAAGCATGTATTAGCGTTCCTGTCGTATCAGGGGCTCTCTACAATTGCTAGGATTCTCTAAATCACAAAAGATTAGTTTGCTTTATAACCCACAAGGATAAATCGGGCCCTGATACACTAGTGCTTTCCTTGTGGGTTTAGTGGAGCCACGCTGCTTGGCTTTGAATCCCAGTTCCCCCCACTTCAATCTCAATGACCTTGATCATGTATTACCTCTTTATCCCTGTATCATGATGATACTCATCTCCAAGGGTGCTTGTGGGAAGTGCATCCATGTATGTAAATCAGAGACTGACGCCTGGGCCAGTAGTGTGCCCTAGGGGTCAGCTTGGCTTATTTTGCTACTGGCCTCACAGACTGCAAGCCCGTCTTCAAATAAACAAACAAAAAGCTTTAAGGAACCTCTGAAATTTTTGAAGATGCCCTTCAAGTAGCTGTTTCCCCCCCAGCAGGGGTGCATTTTCACTTCGTAGACCAATACTATTTGGTACTGTTTCATCGATCTTTTCTGAAATTTCACCCTTAAATTTTAATCCCCAAGAGACCACGGTGGTGGAACATTGAGCCCATTCAAATAGGGACCTAAGACGGGTGGGTATAGTCATCTAGCTGCAAGGAATCCTTAGCCATCTGCGCGGAGACAGAGTAGCTAGAGATTTGCATAAGGAGATCTAGAATGTGTATTCTGAACATCTTTGGTGCATACAGCAACAGTTGCCCCAGCCTCATTTTCCACCAACTGTGGGACATGATTGTGTAAGTGACAAAACGCAGTGTCTCATCTTGCAGGGTGCCTCTCAAATCCCCACATTTTGCTTTTTTCCCTCATCCTTTCATCCATGCATTCATTTCAACAAAGTTTGATTCAATATACATTTGCAAAACTACTAAATTCCAACGACAAGGGAGACCCCGATGAATACTACTCCATCCCGACCCCTGAGCTCATGGTCTCAAAGGGGAGACAGCCGTGGCTCAATAACAGTGCACTGGACTCCTCAAATGGGAGACAGACGAGGAGGCAGACATGGTACAACGTGAGAAATACTATCTTAGAGGCGTGTGCCTGGTCCACACGTCTTCTGCCCAGGACACACACCGCACTGTGCTAAGGTACTACACAACAGTGTGTAAAATACACAGCCCTTGCCTTCAACTGTTACCAATCTAGCAAGAAAAAGACACACAGCTGTAACAGGAGATGCATCACAGTGAGTGCCTTAAAAGGTACGAGGGGAGCACAGACAAGGTTCAGGAAAGGGAAAGGTCACTGATTCCAGTTACTTTCGGGTCCAGGTTTGGTAGCCAGTACCGATCAGCTTGACTGAGAGATGGACCTTGCTACTTTCCAGGGCTGTGGAAAGAAGTCAGGTTGTGATACTCTTTTCTGTTTTACTTGCCAAAGGGTACATGTGCTCACCAGAAAGATAAGAGAGAGAAAGGAGGAAGAGAGAAAGTACCCCCGCAATGGGGCATGATCACACCGCAGTCCTGTTTTCCCTCCATTTCTCCATCCCTTCAGCATTTGGGGGGCACGCACACACACACACACACACACACACACAGCATGTTTTTCTCTTTTATTTTTTTGGAGAGGTTTTTGCTATAGGGCGCGTGCACTTGCCAGACAGAGAGAGACAGAGAGACAGAAAGCGAGCAATCACCCCTCGGGGGGATGGCCACGCCGCAATCCCTTCTCCTTCATTCTTCTCTTGGGATCTTGGGCACGCACACACACGCACCCGGCGTGAGTTTAAGCCACCGGGTCCGGGACGAGAACTGCGGTCGGCTACATGGGAGTCCAGCGACATAGCCATTACACTAACCGCTGGTCCCCTCAATGTTACTCAAGTCCCTAAGGCCAGGATTCGAACTGTAGTCGGCCACGTGGAATTCAACTCCCAATGTATTGCATTTAACCACTACACTGTATGCCCAAGAATATACTCTTAATGCCTGGGCCTAAAGTATGGGATTTATTAATTTCTTAATATTATTATTTTCTATATTTGCCAGAAGTTACATGCATTCATCAGACAGACAAAATAAGAAAGTGCCCCCCTCCCCCCCCCCCACACACGGGGAATAGTCTGCTCGTCCCGCCTTTGGGTATTTTGGGCATGCACACATCCCTGGCATGTTTTTCAAACCTCTGGATCTGGGACTCAAATCCTACAGTAGGCCATGTGCAACCTAGCTCCCTTAACCACCAGGCCATGGGCTGGACTTATCAATGTCATATTGATTCACCAGTGCACTCCCACCAATGCTAGTTTCAATCTTTTCCTTCAGGCTCCACATCCCATTTTTTGTACTTCGTTCTCAACAAAGGCCTTACCTTCATGAAACTTATTTAGAAACGGACCATGTGAGTTCAGCAACTTTATCTTTGTTTTTCGGAGAGAGATTTTTGCTATAGGGTATGTGCATTTGCTGGACAGACATAGAGATCGTTAGAAAGAACCCCCAGGGAAATGGCTGCGCTGCAATCCTTTCTCCCCCATTCTCCTCCTGGGATTTTGGGCACACATGCACATGTGCCTAGTGTGAGCTTCAAGCCTCTGGGTCTGGGACTCAAACCACAGTCGGCCATGTGGAAGTCCAGCACTTCAGCCACTATACCGCCTACTGGCCCCGGCAACTTTATCTTGTACACCTACCCTCTCATCCTTCCTTCACGGCTTTGTCAATGAGCTGTCCTTCTTGCTTTCTAAAGTTGACGCTGTGCATGATGCTGGAGCCACATGGAAGGCCAGAGTTTGGATCTCAGGTCAGCCTGAACACTCTGGGCGTGCCTGCTCATGTCCGTGATCCTGGCTGGCTGGAAATCTGGATGGTGGATTGTGGCATGGAGAGAACCTATCAAGAGTGTATTTCTCTGTCTCTGTCTCTATCTCTGTCTCTCTCTAAAGAAAGAAACTTTAAAAACACAAAATGAAAAGATTGGGTTGGGTCAGCTGATGGTATGATGGCCAAGGTAGTGGGGTCCCAAATAGCCAACAACATGGTTTGGGTCCTGGACCTGGTGGCTTAAAACACAGGCCGTAGTGTGTGTGTGTGTGTGTACTCAAAATCCCAACAGGAAAATGAAGGAGAAGGGATTGCAGCATGGCCATCCCCCAGGGGTGGTATTTTCTCGCTGCTCCTCTCTCCTCCCCCAACTCCCCCCATCTCTCTCTGCCAAGCAAATTAATAAAACATCAGGTTGTGTACCTTAAATATATGCAATTTTTATTTATCAATCAGATCTCAAAAAAGCTGTAAAAAAATAAAACAGATGGAAAAAAGGAGAGATTGCTCCTTCCTTCAAGAAATTCTCTAATGGAGAAGAAAAACAGGTAGACTGAATTTCAGTACAATAAGTGAACTGCTATAATAAAATTACATACCACAAAGGAAATACATCACTGCAAGGCAATGGTTTGGGTTGGGTCTTGAAAGACAGATCAGGGCCCAGAAAATTCTATATTTTGTCATCACTTTACTAAAAATATACTCAAAGGCCCCACTTGATCTTTGTTGCATTCAGCCACTTTCCTCCCTCTTCATTCTTTTTTTAAATACATTTTATTAACATGACCGTCGTTACAATGTGATTTTTCAGTTCCGAAATACAATGTGTAGTGATTACAATGTGTGGTGATTAATCCAGGGTAATTCATATTCAAGTTTCCACCTTTTGAAACATTATGTGCTATAAGTTGCCATTAACCTTACTCTCCCCACTGGATCTTATAACATTAAACATTGTTTCTTCTATCTATCTGCAATTTTGTTTCTGTCATGGACATTCCTCTATTCCCCCTCCCCCCACCCCCATTCTTCCCAGCATCTAATTCTACATCTCTCTACTTTTGTGAGGTCATTTTTTCCCCTCAATTTCCATATATGAGGGAGAACAGTTCTTTTTCTGTCCCTCACTTATTTCACTTAAAGTAATGTCGCCCTTTCAGTCTCAAATGACTGAATTTCATCCTCTTTAACAGCGACATAGTCTCTGTGCTTGGGTGTTCACTACCTTTTCTTTATCCATTCCTGTTAGCCATTTCCATTTCTAGGCTACTGTGAACAGTGCTGCAATAAACATAGTGGTGCAAATAGCCTTACGACATACTGATGGCAGTGGAGTTGTCGATCCATCTTCATCCTGATAGCTCAGTTACATTTGACACTTTGGGTCATCTCCTTATTCTTAAACTGACGCCTTCCTCTTCCTCGGCTCTGACTCAGTGCCTTTAGTCTGGCTCTCTGCTTGCCATTTCGGTCTCTTTTGTAGGTTTTCCTTCTCACTTTATAACGCAGTGCAGTCTTTCCCCCACTCTGCTGGTCTATTGCTATTCCAGGCACAGCAATTCATAAACTTCGGAAATGAGAACTACTTGGGGAGTTTGTTAAAAATGCACATTTGGGGGGCCAGCAGATGGTGTGGTGGTTAGAGGCACTGGATTCCCACATGGATGACCATGGTTCGAGTCCCAGACCTGGCGACCTGCTTTCTCACTTTCTCTCTCTCTCACTGTATCCCTCTCTGGTCAAAATGAAGTAAAAAAATGAATAAATAAATAAAGCTAAATAAAATAATTCTTTTTTTTTTAAATGCACATTTGGGAGCCAGCCCATGGCATGGTGATTATGGTGGCTGGCTCCACGTGGCCATCACGTCATTCTAGTTCCAGAGCCAGTGCTTGAGACACCGGGAGGATGTGCATGTATGCCCAAGATCCCAAAAGGAGGGAGAATGGAGAAGGGATTGCGGTGTGACCATGCCCCATGGGCGTTCTCTCTCTCTCTCTCTCTCTCTCTCTCATCTCTGTCTCTCTTGGGCAATCACATGTGCCCTCTGGCAAAAGAAAAAAATTAAACATGCAAATTTTGTGGCACCACTCCCTTGAAAATTGTGAATATCTGAACCAGGAATCTGCATCCTTAAACTACGCAGGTATTATGATGCAGATCTTTGAGAAGCAGGAGTTAAGAAACCTCCAGAACATTCTCTTTTGGAGAACAGATACAATCTCTTGATGTTCACTACCCTGTAAACAGTTGCTTAGCAACTGCATCTGCTCTTCTTAGATCAGCCTGCACTTAACCTCTACTTACCAAGTCCAGAACAAGCAAATTCATCCTCCCCAGCAACTGAATAACTCTTTTGTCCATATTCCATGTCTCCATCTAAGATACCACTAGTATTTCTCTGCCTGCCTAAACCGAAGGCTAAATTCATCTGCGTGCCTATGGCTTTCTGGCTGTAATCAACAGCAGCGAATCACTCACTTATTCGTCAAATACACGTTGATCACCTGCTATGTGTTAGATAAAAGATGGTCATGGTCCATTTTGATGTATGTAACAGGGGAAACAGACCTGAATCAAGTAATCACATGAACAAATGTAAAACGGCAACCATAATAAGTACAAAAAGAAGTGTCACTTTTATGTAACTGAAATCTATTGAATACATTTTACTCCTCCCTCTTTTCCTTCTTTCCTTCTTTCTAGTGTGTGTGTGTACGTGTGTGTGCGCATGCGCTGTTTTCCTAAACAGTGTATCACTGTGTTTTGATCCTTCTGCCTCCCAAGTAGCTGGGTCTATGGGTCTATACCCCCATCTCTGGCTTTTCAGACAGGCCACGAATCTATCCTAGGCCTCCCATGTGACCCCAGCCTGCCAAGCACCAGCGTCCAGTGTACATGTTCACAAATGGGACATCTTTTTTTTTTTTTTGGAGAGGTTTTTGCTATAGGGCGCATGCGCTCGCCAGACAGACAGACAGAGACATAGAGACAGAAAGCGAGAAATCACCCCCCAGGGGGGATGGCCACACTGCAATCCCTTCTCCTCCATTCTCCTCTCGGGATCTTGGGCATGCACGCACACACGCCCGGCATGAGTTTTAAGCCACCGGGTCTGGGACGCGAACCGCGGTCAACTATGTGGGAGTCCAGGGACATAGCCATTACACTAACTGGTGGATGGCTTAAACACTTCATATGTTTCTGTAAAAAAAAAAAAAAAAAAAAAAAAAAAAAAGCTATTGGGACCAGCAGTTAGCATAATGGCTATGTCACTGGACTCCCATGTAGTTGACTGCGGTTTGCGTCCCGGACCCGGTGGCTTAAACTCACACTGGGCGCGTGTGCGTGCATGCCCAAGATCCCGAGAGGAGAATGGAGGAGAAGGATTGCGGTGTGGCCATCACCCCTGGGGGGTGATTTCTCGCTTTCTGTCTCTCTGTCTCTCTCTGTCTTTCTGGAGAGTGCACGCACCCTATAGCAAAATCCTCTCCAAAAAAAAAAAAAGTTATTTATTTGTATGAAATGTTGTATAAGAGTCAGAAGGACTGGGTTTTAATTGCTGGCCTGCCTCTAACTAGCAGAGTAATCTCAGGCTATTCATTTGACTACTCTGAGGCATAATTTACACATCAGTCAAATGAGAATAATATTACTTGCAAGGTTGTTAAGGGCACAAGGACAGTCAATGATGTATGGGGGTGTCTTTAAAAGGTTCATAAGAATTGTGGGACCAGCAGTTAGCATAATGGCTATGTCTCTGGACTCCCATGTAGTCAACCACAGTTCACGTCCCACACAAGGTGGCTTAAAACTCATGCCAGGCGCGTGTGCATGTGTGCCCAAGATCCCGAGAGGAGAAAGGAGGAGAAGGGATTGTGGCGTGGCCATACCCCTGGGGGGTGATTTCTAGTTTTCTGTCTCTCTGTCTCTCTCTGTCTGGCAAGTGCATGCACCCTGTAACAAAAACCTCTCAAAAATAAAAAAAAGGTTCATAAGAATTGCATATTATGAAAACACTATGCATGGATTCAATCTTTTCTCTTTTTGCACCCAAAGCAACTTGTATTTAATTCAATTTTTAAATGAATTATTTATTTAACTTTATTTATTCATTCATTTGTTTTAATTTGATCCGAGACACACACACACACACACACACACACACACACACACACACACAGAGGGAAAGTGAGAAAGCAAGCCACCTGGTCCGGGACTCAAACTGGTTGACCACATGGGAGTATCCAGCGCTTTAACCACCATGTGACCTGTTGGCCCCTTAATTCCATTTTTTTCATGAACTTTTTGAAGATCCCTCATATGTGAATGTTTTTACCCCAAACAAAAAAAGGACAGGACAGTCATTTGTGTGTGTGTGTGTGTGTGTGTGTATCTCTTTGCTCCCACATCATCTGATGGACCTACCCATTAGTGTTGGCTTCCGCTCTTTGGCCTATATGATTTGCTACTTAGTTTTTTTTGTTGTTGATTTTTCTGAGAGGTTTTTGCTATAGGGTACGTGCTCTCACCAGAAAGACAGAGAGAGACAGAGAGACAGAAAGTGAGAAATCACCCCCCCAGGGGGGATAGCCATGCCACAATCCCTTCTCCTCCATTCTCCGCTTGGAATCTTGGGCACGCACGCACACGCGCCCGGCGTGAGTTTAAGCCACCGAGTCTGGGACTCAAACCACGGTTGACTACATGGGAGTCCAGCGACATAGCCATTACACCAACTGTTGGTCCCTGTTGTTGATTTATTTTTTAATAAATAAAAATAATTTTTAATAAATAAAAGCTTAATACATTTTTAATAAAGTTTTTTTTTATTCGTTATAGAGAGCATATGCACATATATGTAAGAGAGAGAGAAGTACCCTACGCAGGGACTGATTGTGCTGTGACCCCTTCCCTTGGCTATTCAGCTCGTCAGGATCTTGGGATATCGAGCACACAGGCTGAGGATCTGAACCTGCAGTCTGCCAAGTGATTGCAGCACAGCAGTTTGGCATGCTACCAATGGTGCCAAAGAGGCTGAGCCTGTTGTTTATTTTTTTACTTTTACTGAGTGTATTGGTGAAGCTTTATAACATTCTTTTATTCTTTTATTTATTTTTATTTTGTAAGTGTTTGCCATAGGGCACGTGCATTAACCAGAAAGAGACAGAGAAAGACAAAGGGAAAGTGAGAAATCACCCCTGAGCAGATGGTCACATGGCAATTCCTTCTCCTCCATTCTCTTCTTGGGATCTTGGCACGCACATACACATGCACACAGACACACACACACACACACACACACACACACGATATGATTTTCAGATCACCAGATCTGGAACTCAAACCACTGTCGGCCACGTGAGAGTCCAGTGCGTTAGCCACGACACCACCTGCTTTATAACATTTTTAACATTGTCCAGCCTATGGAGCCATGCAGGTACCTAACCAAGGAGCTGGGCACTCTGGTGGATCTTGTTCATGTTTTTCTCTCATTTAGCAGTATGGGACTGGATGTGCTATACATGCTGCCTGGGAAACTAACATCTGTAGCATGGAAAAATACTTTAGAGACACATGGACCTCCCTAAAACATCGTTGAATGCTGGATAAACAGAGAAAGTGAATTTAATTTAATATAAAAATAGCAATATTGGAGAAGTAAGTAAACTTCACAGTGCTGATGTCTGCAAAACAATGAGTTAAGTGACTGCAACAAAGTATCAGGTACCACGCTAAATACTTCATGTACATTATCTTATAGATCCTTACCACAGCCCTGAGAGGTAGGGGATATCATTAGTCATATTTTATAAAGGTAGAAGGTGTAGAGCAAATAAAAACTTGCTCAAGATCATCCAGCTAGGTATCAAATGAAGGTGTCAAGACTGCATCTGTTTTTACTTGCTTAAGTGAACACTTAATATTTGTACATATTTATGTGGTACAATGCAATTTCTTAGAGAGATTTTTGCTACAGGACCCATGCACTTGTCAGAGAGATAGAGAGACAGCAAGGAATCACCCTCCATAGAGGATAGCTATGCCACAATCCCTTCTCCTTTCTCCTCTTGGGATTTTGGGCACATACACACATGTGTCTGGTGTGAGTTTCAAGCCACTGGGTCTGGACATGAACTATGGTTGACCATGTGGGAGTCCAGTGCCTTAACCACTATGTCACCCATTGGTCTCTGTAGTTTTTCAATACTCGAATACAATGTGTGATGATCAAATGAGGGTAATTAGCCTATCAATCACCTTGACCGCTTACCATTACTCTGTGTTGGGAGCATTCAAAATGCTCTCTTCTGGGCCAGCAGATGGTGTAGCAGTTATGTCTCTGGACTCCCACATGGCTGACCATGGTTCAAGTGCCAGACCTTGTACCTTGAAACACACACCGGGCACGTGTGCATGTATGTCGAAGATTCCGAGAGGAGAATGGAGGAGAAGGGATTGTGGCATGGCCATCCCCCAGGAGGTGATTTCTCACTTTTTGTTTGTCTCTCTGGTGAGCACATGCACCTTATAGCAAAGTCTCTCAACAAAAAAGCAATAATAACAACAACAAAACCCCCAAATTCTCTCTTCCAGCTATCTAGAAATGTACAATAAACTCTCCTTAGCCACAGTCATCCTTGTTTTGTCACACTCACTGCTCTATGCTCAGCCCATAGAACGCTGTGCCCAGATAATAGTAGTCATTCAATAAATATTTAATGAAGTAAGACTATAGAGAATGGGGGAAAGGAATGTAATGAAGACTAGGGAGAAGTGGAACTGGAATGGAATGAAATAATCTAAAGGTTTGTGAATAATGTAGCAGCAAAAGCTCTACCCCAGTGGTTCTGGCCTAGGTGTGACATGGGGCCCAGCAACTGTATATTTAACAAGCTCCCCAGGTAAGACTCTGATATATTCAAAAGTTTGACAACCACTGACTTGTCTCCCAACCACTGCCTTATAGCCCTCAAGGTGAAAAAAGAAAAAGAAAAAAAAAAAACATTATGACTTGGGCATCTCGTCAATTACATCAGAATGCCTGGGAAACTTCATTATGACTAATGCCATTCTTACACATATGTGCTGTTTTTTCTTTATTTGTGATATGTTAGGTGTTGGTTAGAATAGAACCATATATTGGACTAGTGAAAATGTACACGTGTTGGAATATTCACTTGGCAAGCTAAGTAACATGACTGAATGTATAAACGAAATTGAAATTAAAAAATTAAAGGGAAAAAAAAAGAATAGAACCATTTACTCTGTAACACTCAGAAAACTCAAAAAAAAAAAAAAAAAAAAAAAAAAAACCACCTGCAACATGATAGTCACAAGAAACAAAAAAATGGGGGACCAGCAGTTAGCGTAATGACTATGTCGCTGGACTCCCATGTAGTCGACCGCGGTTCATGTCCCGGACCCGGTGGCTTAAACTCACGCCGGGCACGTGTACGTGTGTGCCCAAGATCCCGAGAGGAGAATGGAGGAGAAGGGATTGCGGTGTGACCATCCCCCCTGGGGGGTGATTTCTTGCTTTCTGTCTCTCTGTCTCTCTCTCTCTGGCGAGCGCACTCGCCCTATAGCAAAAACCTCTCCAAAAAAAAAGGAAAACAAAGATTAAAAGTAGCAAGCCAGAGGAGACCTTGGGGCGCATATTTTCACTAAACAAAGGGTCTAAAACACGATTTAAAAAAAAAAAAAGGCATCCCGACAAGGACACAGTGCCTGCTAGCCTCTCAGTCCTGACCTGATCCACCTGTGGAATGACTCTCTTTTCCCTTTCAATAAACCTGCTCAGAAAGAGAGAGAAAAGCACTCCCATAGGGCTTGGTCCGGCTGCGATCCCCTTCCTCCAGCCCTCCAGCCCATCAGGTCCTGGCACTTGCACATGTGTGTGCCCAGCATGTTCCAGGCTGACCAGTCTACAGATTCCAACCATGGTCACCATTTGGGAGCCAGCCTCTTATTTATTTATTTATTTTTTTTTGAGAGGTTTTTGCTATAGGGAGCATGCACTTGCCACAAAGACAGAGAGACAGAAAGTGACAAATCAACCCCCCTCCAGGGGGATTGGCCAGCCACAATCCCTTCTCCCTTCTCCTCTCGGGATCTTGGGCACGCATGCACATGCGCCCGGTGTGAGTTTAAGCCACCAGGTCCGGGACTCGAACCACGGTCGACTATGTGGGAGTCCAGCGACATAGCCATTATGCCAACTGCTAGTCCTGAGAGCCAGACTCTCTTGAGCAGCATACCAGTGTTGCACTGCGTAATTGGCCCTCTTAGATGTATATTTTAGCTAATGACCGGCCTTGCCATTGAGTCCTTGGTGATCTTGAGCAACTTTGCTCCTTTTGGCTCTATTCTGGCTACTGGTTCAGTAACTTGATCAGACAAATCTACTCTACTCTCAGGGAATATAATAGGAAGTCTAAAAGCTAGAGAGCTTCCACATGAGTAAGCTTTGTGGGGAGCTAATATTCACAATGAGACCCAATCTAGCCTGGGAGGCATAGAACCAAATGGCCTGGACACAAATCCTGGTTTCAGGTTAACTTCTCACTGCCTTAACTTCCTCACCTATAAACCAAGGATGATAGGAGTACCTTCACAAAGATTTTCTTTAAGAGAGATTTTTGCTATAGGGTACATGCGCCTTCCAGAGAGACAGAGAGACACAAAGTGAGAAATCAGCCTCCAGGGGGTATGGCCACACCACAATCCTTTCTCTTCCATTCTCCTCTTAGGACTTTGATCATGCACACACATGTGCCCAGCATGAGTTTTAAAGCCTCTGGGTCTGGGACTCAAACTGCAGTCGGCTACACGGGAGTCCAGCGATGTGACCATTATGCCATCTGCTGGTCCCTTCACAAGGATGTTTATGAGGATTACATGAGATAGTCTATCAATAAATCAAGCACTTAGCACAGTTCCTGGGCAATAGCATTCTCTGAATACTATACAAGAATGAGCTTTGTGGTCACTGACATGGAGTATTTCTTATCCTATTACACCTATAAGTAGCTAAATTAATTGCATCCAGTTTTCCTGATAAGTGGAGAAACAAAACGCCTTTGTTTCTTCATGCTGTTCTTGCTTCCTACAACTTTTACGACTTTCTTGGACTAGCTAAGACCTAGCAGCCTTCAAGGTTCACTTCAGGTGTCAACCCTTAGTGTTTCAGCAGCTTTACTTTTGCCTGATTGGGCATAGTTCCCCTCCTCTTACTTCCATAGCACCCTGGCCAGACCTGTATCTCATGGTTTACCACATTGTTAAATTATATGTCCTTCGGGAGCAGCAGTTAGTGTAACGGCTATGTCGCTGAACTCTCATGTGGTTGACCACAGTTCGAGTTCCGGTCCCGGTGGCTTAAACTCATGCCGGGCACGTGTGCGTGCATGCCCAAGATCCCGAGAGGAGAACGGAGGAGAAGGGATTGCGGCGGTGTGGCCATCCCCCTGGGAGGGTGATTTCTCGCTTTCTGTCTCTCTGTCTCTCTCTGTCTTTCTGGCAAGTGCACGCGCCCTATAGCAAAAACCTCTCCAACAACAACAACAAAGTTATATGTACTTTATTCTGTCTCTCTCGCTCGACAGTGAGCTCAGTGAGAAAGAGCCATTAGTCTTTTTCACATCCCAAAGCACTTAGCACACACCTGCCCAATGACATTTGCTCATCTTCCTCAGACGGATGCGTAGGGGAGCTGATGGTTACTGCAGGGAGACTTTTTTCCTATCTCCAGTTCTACTCTGGGCCTTGGCCCCCATACCTCCCTGTCGTGTTTACAGTCATACGATGCAATTTAGTGCTTAATTACATACTTTATACTGTATATTATTCTCTAATTGCTTTGTGGGCTAATCCAACACTTACTTCCTCTTCCTTCAGGCACTTAGAGAAGAAATTATTATAAATTGAAAGTGGACGATCCAGCTGTAAGTCACACCCAACCATCAGTCAATTCTACCTTACGGAATGCTCAGGGCATCATCGATGCTGCTATTAGTCACTACAGGTGAATGTAGATTTAAAGAAAAATGGCATGATTTTTCGTGAGTGCCTAGAAAAGAGCCTTCACATAGTAGGCACTCAAGAAATATTTGTTGAGAATGATTTCATGAAAAATAACAGTGCACTTAGTTAGGCTAAAGATCAGTAGTCACGGCTTATAATTGATCTTCATTTTGTTTTTTAAGATTTTTTTGGAGAGGTTTTTGCTATAGGGCGTCTGCACTCGCCAGACAGACAGAGAGAGAGACAGAGAGATAGGAAGTTGAAAAATCACCCCCCAGGGAGGATGGCCACCCCACAATCCTTTCTCCTCCATTCTCCTCTTGGGATCTTGGACATGCACACATACGTGCCCAGCGTGAGTTTAAGCCACTGGATCCGGGTCGACTACATGGGAGTCTAGTGACATAGCCATTTCACCAACTGCTGGTCCCAAGATTTTTTTTTCTTTTTTGGAGAGGTTTTTGCCATAGGGTGCGTGCGCTCACCAGACAGACAGAGACAGAGAGACAGAGAGACAGAAAGTGAGAAATCACCCCCCAGGGGGGATGGCCACGCCGCAATCCCTTCTCCTCCTTTCTCCTCTCGGGATCTTGGGCATGCACGCACACGCGCCCGGCGTGAGTTTTAAGCCACCGGGTCCGGGACGCAAACTGCGGTCGACTACGTGGGAGTCCAGCGACATAGCCATTACGCTAACTGCTGGTTCCGTTTTTGTTTTGGTATAGGGCACGTGCACTCACCAGAAAGAGAGAGACAGAGACAGAGAGAAGGAAAGTGAGAAATCACCCCAAAGGTAGAATGGCCATGGCCCAATCCCTTCTCATCCGTTCTCCTCTCAGAATTTTGGGCATGCACACCCACACACACCTGGCATGAGTTTTTCTTTTTTTCTCTTTAAATTTATTTATTTTTTACATTAATTCACTATACATCATTACAGCATACAAATGAGTTTTCCATCCAAAATACACTGTGTATTGGCTCAATCAAGCACATCAACATACATGTTTTCAGCAAATAATTTTCCAATTCTTATGTCTTGTATACTTTGTTTTTTCGTTTTGCCATCCTTGATTCCCTATCCCTCACCCTCTGCCATGTCCCACCCTCCTCCCACATTGTCTCTGGTATCCATGGTTGCTTTCTGTGCCTTCCCCCCCTCATTTAATTGATTTGCTAATGAGCTTAATTAGTCTAAATATATCCAATAGCTAGCATAGCTGATATATACTTATACGTGAACCCAAGTCTGACTTTAGGCATAAACCTCAGTGAGTAGAACCCACATTTAGTATGTTGTGATGATGCTCGGGGAATGAATGTTAAGTAATTTAAAAAAAAGTTGCAGGAGAAAAAAAAAAACGGTCAAACTGTTCATATTGAAATTTTTAAAAAATGCATATTTGATGACTGCAGTAAGCTATATAGCCCCAGCTGGGTACTACTTTATAATATGTTCATTCTACTCACTGGGGTTTATGCCTGGCATGAGTTTTAAGCTGCTGGGTCTGGGAGTCAAAATGCAGTCAGCCATGTGGGAGTCCAGCACCTTAACCACTACACCACCAGCTGGTCCCCAGATCTTCATTTTAAACTTGGACTGTTACTTCATCTTTCTGGGACACATTTTTACGTTCTGTGAAACAAAAAATCTAACTAGATGATCTTTTTGTTTTACTAATAGCCAGAGGGCGCATGCACTCCTCAGAGAGAGAGGAGAAAGCACCCTCCATCGGGGCATGGTCACATCCCTACTCCATTTCTTCATTCTGTGGGGACTTGGGGTATGCCAGCACAGGAGCATGTTTCTCAAGCTGCTGGGGCCAGGGTTTGAATCACAGTTAGGCATGTGGGATCTGGCTTTCTTAACCACTAAGCTATGGGGTCAGCCCAAACTAGATGATTTTTAAGGTTTCATTCATTGTGTGTGTGTGTGTGTGTGTGTGTGTAGGGGGGGTGGGGGTTGTTGTAAGACAGGGTCTCACTGTGTTGTGATCCTCCTGCCTCAGCCTTCCAAGTAGCTGGGACTACAGGCTTTTTAGGATAGCCTGGAAATCAAACCTGGGCCTCCCATTTGGCCTGAGCCTGCCAAGCAGTAGTGTCTACCTAGCACATGCTATGATGGTCAGGCCTCTTCCTATTTTTTAATATACTATCTTTCTTTCTTTTTTTTTTCAAGTGGGATATGGCTAACATTTTATTTATGTATTTATTTATTTGAGGATACAAAGCACATTATCATTAACAGGTAATAATCCATTTCTGTGTCCCAACAATGTCTTGCCTCTCTATTTCTGTCCTTAATTTCCTTTTTGAAAAAAGGAAAAGAACATTTTTTTGGGGGGGAGAGGTTTTTGCTACAGGGCATGTGCACTCGCCAGAAAGACAGAGAGAGACAGAGAGACAGACTATCCTCAGATGGTTTGAAATTTTCTCGAGTTAGCATATATCTCTTATCTTTTTCATAGCACCTATTGCAGTGCTGAGCAGGAGGAAAAACCAGAACCATCACCCTTCATAGTCACTCTGAACCAAAACAGAAGCAAAACAAATCAAACAAAGGACCCCAAACTCTGCTGTGAAGCATGTCCCATCTCTAAAAATGGGTCCCAAAGGAAAAGAGGAAAAACCTGGAAATCTCTTCTTATAGTTGTATTTCAAAATGCTTAAAAAATGGTTATTTAAAATTCTAACTTATGGGGGCCGGCAGGTGGTGTGGTGGTTAAGGGCGCTGGACTCCCACATGGCTGACCACGGTTTGAATCCCAGACCTGGCGACTTGCTTTCTCACTTCCTCTCTCTCTCTTTCTCTCTTTCTCTCTCTCTCACTCTGTCTCTCTCTGGTCAAATTCAAATAAATAAATAAATAAAAAGTTAAATAAAATAATTCTTTTAAAAAAATTCTAGCTTACGGACTAGCAGATGGCATGGTGGTTAAGGTGCTGGACTCCCACATGGCCAACTGCAGTTCTAGTCCCAGACCTGGCAGCTTGCTTTCTCTCTCTCTCTCTCTCTCTCTCTCTCTCTCTGAGTGCATGTATATCCTGTAGCAAATTTAGAAAATAATAATAATAAATACAATTAAATAAATAATTATTTTTAAAAATTCTAACTTAGGCTTCAGTTTATAATCAAGTAATTTTATTAATTCAAATGAAAATTGAGTAGATGCAGAGTTGCAATAATAGTTCGATTTTAGGCCCTCTCCTCTTTCTCAGTAAATCATCTATATCCCCCCACTTTATTTACCACCCACTGAAACTGACAAACATTTCTCTCTCCAGCCAACATCTCTCTAGCCACCATCTTTCCTTTGAACTCTAGAACCAGATAGCCAAGGCATCTCAAACTCCTTGCCCAATATATAGAGAATGTTCATACTCCAGTGGCAGAAAATGAAAAAGTCAAAGACACAATAGTAGAGGGGGCAAGTGCAGATGCCAGAGGCTGTATGGGATATGGCTGGATGGTGGGAGTGGGTGGGAGGGCCTACAGGGAAAAAGCATTTAACAGGCACAAAACTGTGAGGTTCTTGGTTGAAAACGATGTATATGGTACTGTCCATGATTTGATCATCACACACTGCATGTAGGCTTCGAAAAACCATATCGTATGCCATAAAGATGTACAACAACTAAATGTAAATAAGAAAGTACAAAATTAAAACAACCTCAACGTGTGTGAAACAGAACTCACGATTACCCAGGATAGCACTGATATTAAATGAGTTAGGGGGCCAGTAGGTGGTTCTGCAGGTCAAAGACCAAGCAATCATCTTTTCAACCTTTGCACCACTCTCGACTTCATTTCTCTCAGTCAGCATTCCATCATGAATCCTGGCGATTTTGCTACTAACTGACTCTCAGAATAGCCCACTTGGGGCCAGCAGGTGGTGTGGAGGTAAAGGCACTGAACTCCCACATGGCTGACTGTGGTTCAAGTCCTGGATCTGGCAGCTTACTTTCTCACTTTCTCTCTCTCTCTGGTGAGTGCACATGTGCTATAGCAAATATGATAATAATAATAGTAAATAAAATTATATAGATACTACTTTAAAAAAGCCCACTTTTTATTATCTCCCACATCTCCACCATCTGTAATCTTGATGACTCAACTAGTTTACTAACTAGCCTCTTCCAATGCAATTTCTCCCTCCTCCATTTTATTCTCCACAATCCTGCAAATGTCATTAATTTATTGAGGGGTGATTTCTTATTTTTTGCCTCTTTGTGTCTATCTCTCTGGCGAGTGCACACTTCCTATAGCATAAACCTCTGTCTCTAATATATATATGTATGTGTGTGTGGGCACACACACACACACACACATATATATACATATACATATATATATACACATATATATATGTATATGATATATATACACATAATGCCTACCATGTGTCAAGCATGGAGAACACAATAGAATAAAACAGTACAATACAATACAATGAACAAAACAGACAAAAATATTTATCATCAGTGGAGTTTATTGTTTAGTGAGACAAAAGATACAACAAAAATAATACATAAAGTGTATAGTATCAGAGATTCACTTCTGGCATGATGGGGTTTTTTTTAAGGTTTAATTGCAGTTATTTATTCATTTATTTTTAATTTGACCAGAGAGACAGAGAAGAGAGAGAGAGAAAGTGAACAAGCAAGCTGCCAGGTCTGGGACTCGAACCACAATTGGCCATGTGAGAATTCAGCGCCTCAACCACCATGCCACCTGCTGACACCCTGGCATGATGTATTAAAGATGTTAACACATCTTTTCCTCAAAAACCAATTAGATAGCTGGACAAATTTCTCCCCAGGATGTCAGAAGTCTCATTTTCTACCAATGGGTGCTCAAATTTTAGGGGAAAGGTACCAAGCAGCACAGATTGTAGTGTCAAGCAGATATGGCAAAGATTATCCAGAGGCACGCTCATCATTTTTAATGCTGACCACTCAATGTTGGCTACAGTGATTTGCAGCTCACAATAACTGAGCATCTGTTGTCTTGTCACTCCAAGGGATGCAGCTTAAGCGAGTGATGTAAGTGCATTGCGGTCATGAGCTGTCACATTCTGTCTTTAACTTTACCTGTGATTTGTATGGAGAGAGTGCTACTTTAATATTAAAATTTTATTATACATTTAATGACTATACATCTTTACAGTGTATAACATGGTTTTTCCCAGCACGAATATAGTGCCTATTAGTCAAGTAAAAGACATTAATGGGACCAGTAGATAGCATAATAATTATGTTCCTGGACTCTCACATGACTGAACGCAGTTCAAGTCCTGGATCCGGCAGCTTAAAACTCATGCCAGGCAAGTGTGTGTGTGTGTGCCCAAAATTCTGAGAGGAGAATGGACGAGAAGAGATTGTGGCACGGCCTTCCCCCTGGGGCGAAATTTCTTGCTTTCTATCTCTCTGACTCTCTGGTGTCGCACAAGCCCTGTAGCAAAAAAAAATCTCTCTCTCTAAAAATGAAAGACATTGCCATATACATTATCATGAATAGATAATTTTTTATTTTTGTGTTTATTAAATGTGCTACTTTAAATTTTTTAAAGAATTTTTATTATATGTATATATATATATATATATATATATATATATATATTTAATTTTTGCTGCAGAGCACATGCACTCCACAGAGACAGACAGAGAGAGACAGTGAGAAAGCAAGCTGCCATGTCCAGGACTCAACCATGGTCGACCACAAAGGAATCCAGTGCCTTAACCACCATGCCACCTGCTAGTCTCAATGCCCCTTTAATTTTTAATATTATGAATATTGTAACCGTATGTTCTAAGTATCCAGATAAAGAAAAAGAGAATGATCACAATATCAATTTCAGCTTGACCCAGAGATCACCAAGAGAAAGTTAAATAACCATGCTACTTTAATGACGAATGGGACTGTATATACAACTAGATGAGAGAAGTAAGCAACCAAAACAAAGCATACTAGACCCTAAACAGAGGAGAATTTAGGCTCCAGCATGGCAGAGACAGGGGATGGGAGAGCGCATTTGGAAACTGAATCTCACGCGTCCAGGATGACGTTAACATCAGTCATGAGCTTTTCGCTTTACAAGAAGACACTAACGTTCAGTTGAAATTCGTGGCCACTGGTTTAGCTTAAGCATGCCACGTGCATAAGCGTGCATTATTGTATCATTTCCTTGATTGCTCTATAAAACTGAATAGACTTACATTTCCTGATTTAGAGGTTACAATAAAATGTGGTGAGCGAAAGGGGAAATTTTGATGAGACGTATTGGCCTCTTTCTGTGTAGAGCTCCTTCTGTCAGACCTTATCAAAAATCATGCATTTTCCAGTATAGCAAGTGATATGTCAAATCACTGCTTCTTCTATCTTTGGGGTGCTTTGATTCAAAAAAAGTACAGTTTCAAACCAACTTCTTGATTTCTGTGATGACTATAATGAAACTGCAACAAATATAAACAAAACATATTGCTGCTATCTTGTCCAAATACAATGTAAACTTTGCTTACTTATCTACGTATTCAGCAGACAGTGCAAATGCAAGTTTTGCTAATCAGACAGCATTAGAAGTCAAAATAAAATGTCACCAGAAAAGGGTAACAAATTTAAAGAAGACTCCCTTGATTTCTTTTTTTTTAAAGAGAGATTTTTGCTGTAAGACATGTGTGCTTGCTGTAGAGACAGAGAGAGACAGTAAGTGAGAAATCACCTTCCAAGGGGGATAGCCACACCGCTATCCCTTCTCTTCCATTCTCCTCTTGGGATTTTGGGCACTCACACACACACTCTGTGTGAGTTTTAAGACACCAGGTTCAGGACTTGAACCCTAGTTCACTATGTGGGAGTCCAGCAATGTAACCATTGTGCCATCTATTGGCCCCTCAATTTCTTTAATCACACATTTATCCTTTATTTATCATCACCATCACTTTTGTTAATTGCCAGAGAGTATGTGAGCTTGTGTGAGAGAGAGACAGAGAGAGAAAGCACCCCCCACAGTAGCATGTGGTCATGCTGCAATTCTTTTTTTTTTTTTTTTTTGATATAGTGTACATGCGCTCCCCAGAGAGAGATAAGGGATGAGAAGAAAGATACAAAGGGAAACTGAGAAATCACTCCTTAGAGGGATGGCCACACCACAATCCCTTCTCCATTCTCCTCTAAGAATTTTATCCACACATGCACACGTGCCCAGTGTGTTTTTCAAGCCACTGAGTCCAGGACTTGAACTGCACAGCTGATCATGTGGAATCCAGCTGCTCTAACCTCTGTGCCACTTGCTATAATTCTTTTTCGAATAACTCTCCATTCCATCAGGATCTTAGACACATGTTTTTGCTCCCAGCATGTTTTTTAAGCCTCTTGGCCAAGCCTTGAACCCTAGTCATGTGGAATCCAGCTTTCTCTGTGCAGTATATAACTGCTGCACTGTGGAGCTAACCCTAGTTTTACTTCATTTTCAATTTAGTTGCCCCCTCTCTCCTTTTTTACTTGCCAAAGCCCTCAGTAGAACTTCTAGTACCATACAATGTGGGATAGAAGAGAGATCAGCCATCCGTGCTCTGTTTCTCATCTTAGAAGGAAAACTTTCCATCTTCCACCATTAAGTATATGGGACCATCAGATGGCATAATGATTATGTTGCTGGACTCCCATGTAGTCGACCACAGTTCGAATCCTGGACCCTAAGACTTGCCAGGTGTGTATGTGTGTGAGCCCAAGGTCCTGAGAGGAGAATGGAGAAGAAGGGATTGCGGTGTGGCCATCTCCCCAAGGGGTGATTTCTTGCTTTCGGTCTCTCTGTCACTCTGGCAAGTGAACACGCCCTGTAGCAAAAATCTCTCTCTCTAAAAAAAGGGTATAATGCTACTTGTGGTTTTTCACAGATATCCTTCATCAGATTGAGATATTTTCTTCAATTTCTAGTTTGTTGAGTGCTTTTCTCATTACAGGGTGGGAAGGCTTTTTTTTCTTTTCTTTTCTTTTCTTTTTAACATTTTGCCATAGGATGTAAGTGCTCTCTGCAGAGACCGATAGAGACAGTGAGAGGGAAGGTGAGATATCACTGCCCAGGGGGTATGGACATGCCACAATTCCTTATCCTTCATTCTCTTCTCGGGATCTTGGGCACACAAACACACATACACTCAGCTTGAGTTTCAAGCTACCAGATCTGGGACTTGAAGTGTGGTTGCCATGTGGGAGTCCAGTGCTGTAACTCATTATGCCATCTGCTGGCTCTCCTTTTTTTTAAAAACAAAACAAAAGAAAACAAAAAAAGTCGTTCTGTTTATTTACTTTCCAGATTACAAAAATAATCATGGTGGATACCTTAGTTCATACTTCTGATAAGTCTGTTGATCTGGTCTTCCCTGTTGCCATCACCTCCACCTTCTACAAAATGGGTGGTCTTTTTCTTCATTCCACCTCATGGAGAAGATAATTTGAAGGGCCACAGAAAGTTATTTGCTTCTTTGAAGCATTTTCCAACAGTATAGATTTCATGAATCAGGTCCTCCAAGCAGACAATGCCAAATTTACCAAGAGATCGAGCAATCAAAGTTATCTGTCAAAACAATTATCTTCTTAGTGATTTTGCCATAACCACGCTTGTAGATCAGTTCATTTACTGACTTCAGGTTCGGGTACCCCCATGCAATATAAGGTTCCACAATTCTCAGCATGTTAATGGAGGACTTGTTGAGTTTAACAAAGGTGCCATTGAAGATCTGGCGAAGACGAAGAAGCTGCAACACCGTTCGAACCTTTGGGCTCACTCCATTGATCCCTCTGATCCTGATGACAAACGCCAATTTGGGTTTTGCAGGTACATAGGAGTTGCCAGCTTTTCTTGCCATCCTGGCCATGCGAATCTCAGTTCTGTACATCTGTCTATATTCCTTATGATAGTGCTTAGCTTTTTCATAGATAAGCTTCCTCTTTGCCTTTCAAAGCATATTTTGAGCAAACTTCTTATCAGGAAACTTTTTCTTGTTTGTTTGTTTGTTTGCTTTTAGAGAGAGATTTTTGCTATAGAATGCATGTACTCATCAGAGACACAGAGGGAGAGAAAATGAGAAATCAACCCCTGAGGGGGGATGGCCATGGCACAATTCCTTCTCCTCCATTCTTCTCTCAGGATTTTGGGCACACATGCACACACACCCAGCATGAGTTTCAAGTCACTGGATCCGGCTCTCGAACTACAGGCTGCCGTGTGGGAGTCCAATGGGTTAACCATTACACAACCTGCTGGTCTTTGTGGTGGTGAATTTTGTTTTGTTTTGTTTTGTTTTGGAGAGGTTTTTGCTATAGGGCGAGTGTGCTTGCCAGAAAGACAGAGAGACAGAGAGACAGACAGAAAACGAGAAATCACCCCCGGGGGTAATGGCCACACCGCAATCCCTTCTCCTCCATTCTCTTCTCAGGATCTTGGGCATGCATGCACACGCGTCCGGCATGAGTTTAAGCCACTGGGTCTGGGACTCGAACCACAGTTGACTACATGGAAGCCCAGTGATGTAGCCATTATGCCAACTGCTGGTTCCAGTGGTGAGTTTTTAAAAAATACTTTTTCTGGGGGTGGGTGTCCACCACTTGCCGAGCAGCTCGGCTATTGTCTCCTATCTGTGACAACTTTGTCAGCCCTCATGGGGGCACAAGTAGGCACAACATTCTCAAATTTTTTTGGTCATTGCAACGATCTTGATCAGGAGATGAGAAAACGCTTGAAGAATGAGTATGCGGTAAAGAGGACCAAGAGCAGGGAGCATGGTAATACTATGTGAAAGAAGCCTTTCAATTCTACACAGGAATCTGAAAGATAAATGATATTTTCACTGGCTACCTTGACCGAGAAAAGACCGAGTGTCTCGTTGATAGCTGAAAGAGTTTACTAAGTCTCCAGAGTCCTTTGAGTGGAAAGTGATCCATGAAAAATTGAACCATGGAGAAACATGAAAACTTTGGATTCTGCCGTGTTTCTTCCTTTTCTCTATAGCTAGTTAACATTTGAGTAATTTATTTCTCTCAATAAAATAATTTTAATCAAAAAACCCTTTTTCTGTATTTGTTGAAATGATCATGTGGTTTTTCTTTCTATTTTTCTGTTCTGTATTTCATTAATTTTGATTCTAATATTTATTGTTTTCTTCTGCTTGCTTCAGGTTTAATTTTCTTTTCTAGTTTTTTTCTGATGGAAATTTAGATGATTGATTTGAATCTTTTTTTAAAGAATTATTTTATTTAGCTTTGTTTATCCATTTACTTACTTATTTCAAGTTGACCAGAGAGGGACAGAGCAAGAGAGAGGTGGAGAAAGTGAGAAAGCAAGCCGCTAGGTCTAGGACCCAAACTGTGGTCAGCCATGTGGAAGTCCAGCACCCTTAACCCCCATGCCACCTTCTGGCCCCGATTTGAATATTTTTAAATGGAGATGTTTACAACTCTAAATTTTCTTTAAACACTACATTAGCCATATCACAAAAACGTTGATAAGTTATGTCTACATTTTCATTCACCTAAAATTATTTTGTAATTTGGTTATTTCTCCTTCTGCCCATTGTTTATTTAGGAATGTATTGTTTAATGGACACATATTTGTGAATTTCCCAAATTCTTTATATTATTAATTTCTAATTTTGCTTCATTTTTTTCTTTCCAACACTGTAAGTGGTATATTGATGTCTCCAACTATTATTGCTGAATTGTCTAATTTCTCATTTTACTTCTATTAGTTTTTGCTTCATATATTTTAGGGCTCTTTTGTAGGTGCATATATGTTTGTACTTGGTATATGTTCTTGGTGGATTGACTTCTTTTTAATTTGTTTATAGGCCAGAGGGTACATACCCATGCCAGAGAGAGAGAGAAAAACAGAGACAGAGAGAGAGGGAGAAAGCACCTCTCAGTGGAGTGTGGTCACACTGAAATTTCTGTCCTCTATTTCTCCATCCTTTCAAGATTTGGGACACACAGAGACCAGCAGTTAGCTGGTAATGGCTATGTTGCTGGACTCCCATGTAGTCGACCGCGGTTCGTGTCCCGGACCCGGTGGCTTAAACTCATGCCGGGCGTGTGTGCGTGCATGCCCAAGATCCCGAGAGGAGAATGGAGGAGAAGGGATTGCAGCGTGGTCATCCCCACTGGGGGGTGATTTCTCGCTTTCTGTCTCTCTGTCTCCACACACACACACACACACACACACACACACACACTTATGCCCAGGGTGTTTCGAGCCATCAGGACCAGAACTTGAACTGTGCAATTAGCCATGTGGGTTCTGTTTCCCTTAATCATTTGGCCACAGCACCGGCCCTGGATCAACTCTTTCATTGATATATAAAATTCTTCTCGGTCTCTAGCAATGATTTTTGTCATAGTGTCTATTTTGTATGACATTAATATCCCACTTTAAATTTCTTATTGTTGCTGGTTGCATGGTGTATCTTTTTCCATTCTTTGACTTTTAACCTATCTGAATCTAAAGTGTATCTCTTCCAGTAGACAGCATAGAGCTGATTGTGTTTTCTTTTTATCCAGTTTGACATTTCCTGCCTTTTGATTAGATTGTGTAATCTATTCATTTAAAATTTTATTATTGATATATGGCACGTGTGCTTGCCAGAGGGAGGGAGAGAGAGAATAAGAAGGAAAATGAGAAGTCACCCACTAGGGAAATGGAGTCCCTTCTCCATCTCTCATCTGGAGATTTTGGGCACGCGCACACAAGAACCTGGTGTTTTTCAAGCTGTCGGGTCTGGGACTCAAAGTGCACAGTTGGCAATGTAGGATCCAGATGCCTTATCCACCATGCCACCAGCTGGCCCCCATTTGTTTTCTATACTTCTCATACCTTCGATATTCTTGTATTTCTTCCTTACTGCTTTCTTTTATGTTAAGTGAATATTTTCTAGTATAACAATTTAATTCCTTTAACGATCTTTTTCACTCCATTGTTTTGGTTATTTGCTTGGTGATTGCGCTAGGGCTTCTTATGTATATCTCAACGGACTCTACTTCACATTTATTCTGAGATTCTTTGACAGATAGAAGATTACTTCTGTATAGCTTTATTCCCTCTTCCCTCTTTTTGCTATTATTGTTATACATATATATATATATGTATTTTCTGAACCCAAACATATATTGTTACAATTGTTACTGTATTTAATTTTATGTCAACTAAAGAAGCTGATAAAAGAAAGGAGAGCAAGTATATATTTATAGTTTGTTTTATTTACTTTTTTGTTCCTGTGAATTTGAATTACTATCTGGTATCCTTTTTTTTTTTTTTACTCCAATACAATTTGCTCCCACCCCCCCTTCTTTGGTGCTCCTATTGTCAAATATATTATATTTTTATGTTATAGCTACGATGATACAATTATGTACATATTATTTAACATAATTGCCTTTTTCTTGTTAGAGTGCTTGTGTACTCACTAGAAAGAGACAGAGACAGAAAGAGAGAAGAGAAAGCATGGGGATCGTTATGCCACAACCCCTTCTCCCTGTCTCCCTCCTGTCATTGGGATTTTGAGCACTTAGGCACACACACCTGGAGTGTTTTTCAAGCCACTGGGTCTGGGATTTGAACAGCATGGTGGGACATATGGAATCTACAATAGATGTCTTAACCACTAGGCCACAGAGCCAGCCCTTTCACTGTTTTGTTAAAAATAATTTTTTAAACGTTTTTCATTGATTTTTTATTTTGAAAAAAATTATAGATTGTGTGCACTCACAGGAGATACAGAAAAAATGACAGTGAGAAGCCCCCCCCCTCCCAAGGGGGACAGACACACCGTAATTCCTTCTCCTTCATTCTCTCAGAATTTTGGGCATGCACATACACATACCTGGCTTGATTATCAAAGAGCTGGGTCCAGGACTTAAACAGCAGAGTTGGCCATGTGATATACAGCCTCCTTAACTTTCACACCACCTGCTGGCCCTGTCACTGGTTTATAAAGTAAGAGAATATACATTTGTACTATTTTTTAAAATGATTATATAATTATCTTTGCTTTTGTTCTTTTTTTTTTTTTCCATGTCAATTCAGATTACCATCTGTGGTCACTTACTTTCAGTCTGAAGCACTTCCTTTAGTATTTCTTTCTACATTTTTATTTACATTTAATCACATATATCTTTACAGTGTACAACATTTCTTTTTTCAGCATGAATACCATGCATACCAGTCAAGAAAAAGACATTATTATGTACATTATCGTCAGCAAATAGCTTCATGTTTTTTCTTCCTCTCTTCCTTCCCTCCCATACTATTTTTTTCACATTTTATTGATTCACAAAGATCTTAATTAAACTAAATATATGGATAAAGCTAAAATCTAGCAACAAGTGTGCTGTGATTTTCTTCTGAAACATTTTTTCTCTCTCCATTCCCCCTCTTTTTTTGGAGAGGTTTTTACTATAGGGTGTGTGCACTTGCCAGAAAGACAGAGAGAGACAGAGAGATAGAAAGTAAATCACCCCCAGGGGGGATGGCCACACCCTGCAATCCCTTCTCCTCCATTCTCCTCTTGGGATCTTGGGCACGCATGCACACGTGCCTGGCGTGAGTTTAAGCCACCAGGTCCTGGATTCAAATCGCAGTTGACTACATGGGAGTCCAGTGACATAGCCATTATGCCAACTGCTGGTCCCATTCCCCCTTTTACTAAAGGGAGGCATAAACTAACTTATTTGCAAAAGAAAATATGTTTAGTCTCAATTTGGCCTGTTATTTGTACAAAATACTGTAAGAATTCAATTTCTGATGCATGCAACAGATATCATTGTATTATCAAACTTATGTAAATAAGCATTCTGCTACAAATAAGAATGCTCACAAATATTTTCCAATTGCAGAGGGGTCAGGATGGGAGAAAAGTTTGTGTTTCTTTTTTTTTTTTTAAGAAATATTTAACTGTATTTATTTGCTTGCTTATTTTAATTTGACCAGAGAGGGACAGAGCGAGAGAGAGAGAAGGAAAGTGAGAAAGCAAGCCACCAGGCCCGGGACTCAAACTGTGGTCGGCCACAAGGGAGTCCAGAGCCCTTAACCACCATGCCACCTGCCAGCCCGAAAAGTTTATGTTTCAATTTTAAAAAAGATTAACAAATTCCTGAACCTATCAACAACTCAAAAGAAAACAAAAATCCTTAAATCTGGAAGATAAAGCATAGAAGATACAAATTGGTAATGTTTTAGTCAAAAGTCATAAAATTCTATTTCACCAGTTCAGTCTCATGTAATTAATCTCTCTTTTGTTGAATTTGCAGTGCTACTGTGGTCTGATCTTTCTATTTAAATCCTGGAAGCTGGGGCCAGCAGGTGGTGTGGTGGTTAAGGTGCTGGACACTCCCACATGACTGACCATCGTTCAAGTCCTGGACCTGGCAGCTTGCTTTCTCACTTTCCTTCTCTCTCTGATCAAATTAAAATAAAATGAATGAATAAATAAAATTTAAATCCTAGAAGTTAACATTCAACACTATTATTGATATCCCGGACTTGTCCCTACTGTTATGTTGGCCATTTTCTTTTCTCTTATTTCTGTCTGTCTATCTTTAGTTTTCCTGGTTTAACATTCCCTTCAGGTCTTCCTGAAGAGCTGGTCTGCAGTTGGTAAATGCTTTCAGGTTTTGTTTATCTGAGAATGTTTTTATCCCATATGAAAGATAATCTTGCTGAATGTAGTATTCTTGGTTGAAATTGTTTTTCGTTTAACAGTTTGAATATATTTTCCCATTCTTTCCTTGCTTGCATTATTTCTGACGAGAGTTCCAATGTTAGCCTGATTGGATAAACTTTGTAAGTAACTTGACATTTCTGTCTTGCCAATTTTAGTGTCTTGTCTGTCTGAGGTTTTTGCCAATCTGGCTACGATGTGCCTTGGAGAGGATCTTCTTGGGTTTATTCTATTTGCGGTCCTTTGTATTTCTTGGGTCAGAATATTTGAATGCCACTCTAGGTTTGGAAAGTTTTCTTCCAGGATTTCATGGAATAGATTATCAATGCCCTTATTAGTTTCTTCACCTTCTGGGATACCAATTATCCAGATGTTTGGATGTTTAATAGTATCTAGCATTTCTTGTACGGTAAGTATTCTCATTTTGGGGGGCTATTTTCTCAGTCATCAGGGTTGATTTTTCTAGGCCAGTGTTTCTGTCTTCTATATCTGAGATTCAATCTTCTGTATGCTCTAGTCTGCTTTTAATACTTTTGAGGGAAGTTTTGACTTCCTGTATTATAGCCTCTGTCTCTAACAGTTCCATTTGATTCTTTTTTATGGTGTGTATTTCTTCTCTCAAACCTTGGAAGGACTTCCTCATCTGGAACTCATTGTCTCTTCTCTTGTATCTTCAGGAGTTTGTTGCCTCTCTTTTCTAGCATCTCAATTAGTTTTGTCACTATGAAAATTCTGAATTCTTTATCTGACATTTCCACGAGTTCCATTGTACTGTCAGTGGATGAAGAGGAGTTATTCTTTTTGCTTGGGGGAGAGATACTTTCTTGCTTTTTCATATTTCTTGTGCCTCTGCAGTGATTTCTGGTCATCTGATGGGTTATACGTTTCTTCCTGATTTCTAGAAGTTCAATCTGAGCGTTCAGAGGCATGCAGGAGGAGGTGATCTGCAATCTCTTTGCCATTCCATTTTTTCCCCTTTGTGAACCATGCTATTTCCATCATACCATAATGCCATCCCCTGAGTATGGGTCTCATTCTGGAGAACCTGTTAATAATATGGAAGTGTTGACAACACTGAAAGAAACACACACAAGTAATTCTCTGCACCTTAGCTTTTCCTGTGTAAAATGAAGCCATATCTAACATGTGAGATAAGGATTTGAATAGTGAATGTCAGGCAGTTGTTACTTAATACACTGTAAAGCTTTTTTTTCCTTAAAAAAAAAAAAAAAGGTAGAGTCTTAAAAACTAGTTTGATGTTGGGGCCAGTAGGTGGTGTGGTGGTTAAAGAGCTGGATCTTACATGGCTGACTCTGTGATTTGAGTCCCAGGCCCAGTGGCTTGTGGCTTGCATGTGTGCCCAAAATCCCGAGGAGAGAATATAGAAGAAGAAGGTATGATCATTGCCCCTGGGGATTGATTTCTCATGTTCCCTCTCTTTCTGTCTCTCTCCAGCAAATGCACACACCCTATGGCAGAAATATAATAATAATAATAATAATAATAATAATAATAATTTAATGTCAATACAAGGAGATCCTAGCAAGGATTATTAAAAATATTTTTGAGTAAAATGCTTTTGTGTAAAGACAAGACAACTGTGGGGCCTGATGGTTCTGTAACAGTAAAGCATGACACTCTATGAGGCAATCATACATGTGAAGGTTCCCAGTTCAAATCTAGAGACCTCCTTGAGTACTCTTGGCACATGCATACCCATGATCTGGAGCTGGCTGGCTGAAGGCTGAGGGGTGGATCATGGTGTCAGGTTTTTACTGTGGTGCTGTCTCTCTGTCTCTCTCTTGCTTATGGAGGAAATGAATGCACTTTTAAAAAAGAAGAGACCAGAGCCAGCAGATGGTGTAGCAGTCACGTCTCTGGACTCCCACATGGCCAACTGTGGTTCAAGTCCTAGACCAGTGGCTTGAAACTCACGCCAGGTACGTGTGAATGTGTGCCTAAGATTCTGGGAGGAGAATGGAGGAAAAGGGATTGCAGTATGGCCATCCCCCCAGGGAGTGATTTCTCACTTTTCCTCTCACTGTCTCTGATTCTCTCTTGCCGGAGAGTGTACACGCACCAAGGCAAAAACCTCTACAAAAAATGTTTTTTAAAAAAGGGATCAGAGGGACCAACAGTTAGCGTAATGGCTATGTCACTGGATTCCCATGTAGTCAACTGCGGTTCAAGTCCCAGACCCAGTGGCTTAAAACTCACGCCAGGCGCTTGTGCGTGCGTGCCCAAGATCCCGAGAGGAGAATGGAGGAGAAGGAACTGCAGCGTGACCATCCCCACTGAGGGTGATTTCTCGCTTTCTGTCTCTTTGTCTCTCTCTCTCTGTCTGATGAGCACACGCGCCCTATAGCAAAAACCTCTCCCCCCAAAAAATTAAAAGAAAAAAAGGGATTAGAATTATGTGTATGTGTATCTGTGTGTATATATAGTTTGAATGTCCTTTAAAAATTCACAGTTAAGATTTGGTAAACCATTGTAATGGTATTAAGAAGGTGAAAATTTAATCTGAATATGGTATTGAAAGGTGGGCCTTTGGGGAGTGGTTAGGCATTGGGGCAGGGTCCCCATGATTGAATCCCAGTGAAAGAGTGAGATAGAGAGAGTCAAGGACACAGTCACTCTGCTCTGCTCTGCCCCTTGTGATGTGATGCCTTGGGACTCTGCAAGATCCCCACTAGATATGGACCCTGGACTTGGATCTCCAAATTGTGAGCTGAATATTTTTTAAAAGAATTGTTTATTTCATTTTATTCATTATTATTATTTTTAAAATTTGACCAGAGAGAGAGACACAGAGAGAGAGAATGGGATAGTGAGAAAGCAAGCCACCAGGTCTGGAACTTAGACTGTAGTGGGCCATGTGGGAGCCCAGCACATTTTTTCGTTTGTTTAAAGAATTATTTTATTTAATTTTATTCATGGTCATTATTTTATTTTATTTTAATTTTTTGACGTTGACCAGAGAAAGGAGGAAACTGAGAAAACAAGATGCCAGGTCTGGGACTTAAACCGTGGGCAGCCATGTGGGAGTCCAGCTGTCTTAACCACCATGCCACCTGCTGGCCCTGAATAAACCTCTATTTTCATAAATTATACAGAGTCAGGTATTTTCTGTTGTTTTAGAGATCAATAGGTATCTTCATTTCATTTTTTGACAGGATAATTTAGGCAGGTTGAGTTGGATTACCAAACAGGTTAATCATAAAATACAGACATAGTTGGGACCAGCAGTTGGCCTAATGGCTATGTCACTGGACTCCCATGTAGTCGACCATGGTTTGAGTCCCGGACCTGGCGGCTTAAACTCACGCCAGGTGTGTGTGCATGCGTGAACAAGATCCTGAGAGGAAAATGGAGGAGAAGGGATTGTGGCATGGCCATCCCCCCTGGGGGGTGATTTCTCGCTTTCTGTCTCTCTCTCTCTCTCTCTCTCTCTCTCTCTCTCTCTCTCTCTGTCTTTCTGGCGAGTGCACGCACCCTATACCAAAATAACCTTTCCAAAAAAAAGAAGGAAAAAAAATACAGACATAGTGTCTCTGAACTTTGGGAAAACATTTGACAAGGGATGTTTCACAAGTACAGAAATATGAGCCATTTGCTTTTTAAAATTGTGTTAGTTGGGAGTGGGGGCTATGGGTATAGCAGGTGGTGTTGTGGTTAAGGTGCTGGATTCCCACATTGTTGACCATGGTCTGAGTCTCAGACTCAGCAGTTTGAAAATCACACTGAGTATTTGTGCGTGTGTGCCCAAAATCCCAAGAGGAGAATGGAGGAGAAGGGATTGTGGCATGCTAATTCCCCTCAGGGAGTGATTTCTCACTTTCCCTCTCCAGCAAGTGCACGTGCCCTATGGCAAAAACGTTAAAAAAAAAAAAAAAAAAAAAAAAAAAAAAAAAAAAAAAAACCCAAGATGTTAGGGTCAGCTGGTTAAGGTGCCTGGATCCCACATGGCTAACTGTGCAGTTCGAGACCCAGACCCAGAGACTTGAAAAACACACTGTGTAAATGTGGGTGGGTGCACATCCCAAAATCCAAAAGGCAGGAGAGATAGAGAAAAGATTGCAGTGTGACCACGTCCCATAGGGGGTACTTTCTCACTTTCCCTCTCTTTCTCTCTCTGTCTCATGCATGTTCTCTCCTGAAAAAAAAATTAAAAGTTATGTTGAAATTTACATAATACATAAATAACTTACCATTTTTATTTGTACAGTTCAGTGGCATTAGAAAATTTATGATGCTGTGAAACCACTGCCATTGTCCATTTCTAAAACTTTTTCATCATCCCAAACATCCCGCTAAACAATAACTCATTATTCCCTCCTTCTCTCAGCCCCTGATAATCTCTATTTTGCTTTCTGTCTATATGAATTTGACTACTCTGGGTACATTATGTAAATGGAATTTTACAATATTTGTCCCTCTCTGATTGGCTTACTTCACATAGCATAATGTTTTCCAGGTCCACCCATACTGTAGCATGGATCAGAATTTCCTTTATTGAGCTCCTTTTCAGAGCTCAATAATGTTCATTACATGTGTATACCACAGTTGTCTCATCCATTCATCTGCTGATGGACATTTGGGCTGTTTCCAACTTTCAACTACTGTGGATAATGTTGTAAAGGATGTGTTGGCTGCTTAATTCATTTGATGACTTGGCAACTGGTTAAATGTTCTCGAAGGGTGCTGATAAGTGAAATGACACTCTTGAAGGAAATTTCTCGTGGGTTTGCCACAGGAGTCTTTCTGAAGTCTTATCCTGCTCATCAGTCTTCTGAAGAGAATATAGAGTGTGATTGGTTCATTCATATTATAGTCTACACAGAATACAGATGAATCATAACTATATTACAGAACCAGATTAGAACTCAAAGAGACTGACGAGGTACAAACACTGATTGAATCAAGAAAAATGAAAATAAAATTTTTTTGGAGAGATTTTTGCTTTAGGGCATGTGCGTTCACTGGAGAGACACAGTGGCAGAAAGCAAGAAATCACTCCCTAGGGGGGATGGCCACGCTGCAATCCCTCCTCCACTCTCTACTCAGGGTTTTGGGCACACATGCACATGTACCTAGCATGAATTTTTTTTGGGGGGGAGAGGTTTTTGCTATAGGGCGCATGTGCTTGCCAGACAGACAGAGACAGAGAGACAGAAAGCGAGAAATCACCCCCCAGAGGGGATGGCCATGCCGCAATCCCTTCTCCTCTGTTCTCCTCTCAGGATTTTGGGCACATATGCACACGCGCCCAGCGTGAGTTTTAAGCCACCGGGTCCGGGACGCAAACCGTGGTCGACTACATGGGAGTCCAGCGACATAGCTATTACTAACTGCTTGTTCTTCTAGCATGAATTTTTTTTTTTGGAGAGGTTTTTGCTATAGGGCGTGTGCGCTCGCCAGACAGACAGAGAGAGACATAGAGACAGAAAGCGAGAAATCACCCCCCAGGGGGGATGGTCACGCCACAATCCCTTCTCCTCCATTCTCCTCTCGGGATCTTGGGCACGCACGCACGCACATGCACCCGGCGTGAGTTTTAAGCTACCGGGTCCAGGACGCGAACCGCGGTCGACTATGTGGGAGTCCAGCGACATAGCCATTACGCTAACTGCTGGTTCCCCCTAGCATGAATTTTAAGCCGCTGGTTCCAGGATTCAAACTGTGGTTGACTACATAGGAGTTCAGTGACATAACTGTTATGCCAACTGCTGGACCCCCAAAAATGAAATTTTATGGGGGCAAAATGTATGATTATATACATGATTTCAAAAGTTCAACTGCATAAGTACAAGGTGAGAATGCTGCTGCTTTGAGTTAGCTGGACATGTGCCATAATCTTAATTAACCTTCTGAATATCAAATTGATGTTAGGCTACCCTAGTAGAAATGTACTGTCTAAAAATGGGCTGATAGTCTTACTCTATTCTATTCCATGCTTGAGGTATTGGTGTTCACTTCTGATCCGCAATTTTAAAAATATAGAATAGTATAATGTGATCTCTGTTGTTACACTGCCCGACTTCGCATTCTAGCTCCCTTACTTCTGAGTCTATGACTGGGCAAGCGACTAAACCTCTCCATGTCTTGGTTTCCTCAGGTGTAAAATAGTGGTAACAATTGTTGGGAAGACGAAAGGAAATAACACATCAAGTACCAAGTAAATGTGAATTTTTAAGAGGTTTTTGCCTTAGCGTGGATGCACTCACCAGAGAGAGAAAGACAGAAACAGTGAGGGAAAGTGAGAAATCACCCCTCAGGGGGATGGTCATGTCACAATCCCTTCTTCTCCATTCTCCTCCTGGAGTCTTGGGCATGCACACACACACACACCCAGTGAGAGTTTCAAGCCACCAGGTCTGGGACTCGGATCATGGTCATCCATGTGTGAGTCCAGCAATGTAACCACTATGCCTTCTGTTGGCCCCTGTTATTATTTTTTTAATTGTCAGAGGATATGTGCACTTGCCAGAGAGAGACAGAGAGATAGAGAGAGAAAGAGAAAGGGAGAAGAAGAAAACACCCCTCAATGTAGTCATGCCACACTCCTCCATTTCTCCATCCTGCCTGGACCTTGGGTATGTATGTACATGTGCTCAGTATTTTTTCTTCTTAAGAATTATTTATTGGGGCCAACAGGTAGTGTAGTGGTTGGGGTGCTGGACTCTTACATGGTCAACCACAGTTCACCTCCCAGACCTGGTAGCTTGAAAATCACACTGAGTGCATGTATGTGCATGCCCAAAATTCTGAGAGGAGAACAGCAGAGAAGGAATTGCAGCATGGTCATCCCCTCAGGGTGGTGATTTCTTATTTTCTCTCTCTCCCCGTCTCTCTAGCAAGCACACATATAGCAAAAATCTCTTTCAAGAAAAATATTCCTTTATTTTATTTATTATTGTTATCTTAAAAATTTGCTATAAAGCAAATGTGCTCACTAGAGAGAGACAGAGAGAGAGTGAGAGAGAGAGAGAAAGGAAAAGTGTGAAAGTAAGCTGTCAGGTCCAGGACTCAAACCACAGTTAGCCATGTGATAGTCCAATACCTTAACCACCATGTTACCTGCCCCCTCCCCACCCTCATCCCCCAATGTGTTTTTCAAGTTGCTGAGCTAGGATTTAAACTGTGGTCGGTCACATGGGCTCCTGTTCTCTTAAACTCTAAGTCACAGGACCAGACTCAAATATTAATTTTTAAAGTGACGTATATAAGCTGGAATATATTGAAAGAACAGTAACCACTCATTTATTCATTCCAAGTATTTATTAAGCACCTCCACTATTATGAGGCGAACATTGAAGTAACTAGGGATATTTAGGTTAGAGATGCCATAATGTGGAGGATATGGGAGCTGTCTTCAAATATTTGTAAAAGAGACATTAGTTTTTCCTGAATGGCTTCATGGAATAGAACTAGAAGCGACGGGTAGAAGCTAAGTATTTTGGATCAATGTAAGAAAAGTGGAATTGGCTTCTACTGTCATACCTAGGCAGAGGCTAGACAAAGATTTGGTGGAGGTGTTATAAAGGAGATCGTAGCATCAGAGAGGTGATTTGAGCAGGTGAACTTTAAGCTTCCTTAATTCTTCCAGGCCTGAAAAGCCTATGATGGTATGAAAGTGTTTTACACTTTATTACCTGAGAGATTGTATAAGGTCAATACCCCTCCTAACTGTTGACAATTTCTTCATCAAACCACATTAGTACCTAAACAGAATGAATTGAAGTCCAATGACATTTTTTCACACAAATAGAATAAAACAATACTAAAATTTGTGTGGAACTAGAAAACACCCCAAATAGCCAAAGGAATATTAAACCAAAAAAAAAAAAAAAAAGACAAAAAACTTGAGGCCCAGCTTGAGTTATATTGAGAGGGCACTGCCACACAGGCTGAAGCCACATGGGAGTCCTGAATTCAGTTCCAGGCCCAACCTGTGGTCCTATCTAATTGGGAGGCTGGGGCAAGAAGATTGCAATATGGTGAGGCCTTGTCAAAATCTCTCCCCCCACTTCTCTCAAACAAACAAACAAACAAACAAAAAACCACCAAAGTTGAAGACATTACATTACCTGACTTCAGAATTCACTGCAAAGCTATAGTAAGTAAAATGGCATAGTACCAGCATAAAAACAGGTGCATCAATCAATGGCACACAATAGAGCTCAGCTATAACTCAAAGATTTGTGGTAAACTTTGTGCCAAGGATTCACAAAGAGAAAAGAATAGTGTCTTTAATAAATGGTGCTGGAAAAACTGGAGAGCCACATACAGAATAATGAAATATTATTGTGTGGATACTTATCTCATACAATATACAAAATCAACTCGACATGGATTAAATGTAAGCCTCGAAATGCTAATGCTCCTGGAAGAATACTTAGGGGGAAAGCTCTATGACATTGGTTGGGCAATAATTCTTTTAGATATGACCCCAAAAGCACAGGCAACAAAAGCAAGAATAGACAAATGGATTGCATCAATTAACAGAGTGAAGAGACAAACCTCAGGGTGGGAAAAAATGTTTGGAAGCTGTACACTTGATAAACAGTTAATCCAAAAATCTATGTGAAACTCAAACAGCTCAATAACAAAATGAGTAATCTCATTTTAAAATGTGCAATGGACTTGAATGTTTCCTTTAAAGGCCAACAGATTTCTGAACAAATGGCTAACGGGTTTATGACATGATCAACATCAATAATCATCAGGGAAATACAAATAAAAATCACAATGAGCTGTCTCACACTCATTAGGAAGACTACTATCAAAAAGACAAAGACAGTAAGTGTTAGGGAGTTTGTGAAGAAAGATAAAAAATGTTGGCAAGGATATGTACACTGTTGGTGGGAATGTAAATTAATATTGTCATTATGGAGAAGAGGATGAAGATTCATCAAAAAATTAAAAATATGACTGCCATATGATCTAGCAGTCCCACTACTGGGTATATATCCAAAAGAACTTAAATCCGTATCCGAATTATTGCATTTTCATGTTCATTGCTGCACTATTCACAATCACCAAGATAAGTAATAAGCCTATTGATGAATGCATAAAGAAAATGTGGTATATATACACAATAGAATTATTTTCTAAAGAATTATTTATTTTATTTGTTAGTATTAATATTTTTAAGGTACAATTTTATTTTTAAATTAAAAAAAAATTTAATTTATTATTATTATTATTTTCATTTATTTATTTAGACTGTTTTTTTGCTATAGGGCATGTGTGCTTGCCAGACAGAGAGAGACAGAGAGATAGAAAGCGAGAAATCACCCCCCAGGGGGGATGGTCACGCCACAATCCCTTCTCCTCCATTCTCCTCTCGGGATCTTGGGCATGCACGAACACGCGCCCGGCATGAGTTTAAGCCACCGGTCCAGGACTCGAACTGCAGTCGACTACGTGGGAGTCCAGTGACATAGCCATTACGCTAACTGCTGGTCCCTTATTATTATTATTTTTAAAAGATGATTCTATTTCAAATCTAGTATTTCCATTTTCAGTCAGGAGTGTCATTTAGATGTAATTAAATTCACCAAAATATCAGACATGAAATCCTTCATAAAATAATTGCCCATTCTTTTAACCTTATCTTCAGTTACCCTTCTTTTATTTATTTTCTTTTTTTCTTCTCTTTCTTTCTTATTTCTTTATTTTACATTCATTCCTGAGCATCATCACAGCATAAAAATGTGATTTCCCATTCGGAATACACTGTGAATGGCTTCATCATACATGTTATCATCATTAAATAATTTTCCATTTTTTGTTTCATATATAGATATGAAATATATATATATATACATATGTGTATACCTATATCTATATATGAAATTTTTTTTTGCTCCTATTTCTCACCCTCTGCCATGTCCCACCCTCTTCTCACACTGTCTCTGGTGTCTACAGTTGCTTTCCACTTCTTTTTATTTCCCTCATATTTTATTCATTCACAAAATATCTGTTTTTGGAGAGGTTTTTGCTACAGGGTGCATACGCTCGCCAGAAAGACAGAGAGAGATAGAGAGACAGAAAGCAAGAAATCACTCCCCAGGGGGATGTCCATACCACAATCCCTTCTCCTGCATTCTCCTCTCGGGATCTTGGGCACACATGCACATGCGCCCGGCATGAGTTTAAGCCACTGGGTCTGGGACTTGAACCGTGGTCGACTACATGGTAGTCCAGTGACATAGCCATTATGCTAACTGCTGATCCCCACAAAATATGTTATTCTAACTACTTTCAATAGCAAGTTTAGCTAATATACACATATCTGTGAACACATGTCTGACTTTAGGCATGAAACTGAATAGAATGAATATACTATAAAGTAACTGCACCTAGCAGATGCTATATAGCTTACTGTGGTCATTAAATAGGTATTTTTAAATATTTTTTGAGAGGTTTTTGCTATAGGGTGCGTGCGCTCACCAGAAAGACAGAGAGAGACAGAGGGACAGAAAAGGAGAAATCACCCCCCAGGGGGGATGGCTGCTATCCCTTCTCCTCCATTCTCCTCTCAGGATCTTGGGCACACACGCACACGTGCCTGGCGTGAGTTTAAGCCACCGGGTCCGGGACTCGAACCATGGTCGACTACATGGGAGCTCAGCGGCATAGCCATTACGCTAACTGCTCGTCCTTTAATATATTTTTTAACTTCAAGAAAAATAGCTTTAGCTTTAATAAATTAAAAAAAGGTGTTAAGAGAGTTTTGCTTAAAACTTAAAGCCAGGAAACAGGTTAGGATTCTGTTCAAATAGTAGGTACATGAACCTATCAGCAGCTCAAGACAAGACAAAAATCTTTAACTCTGGAAAACAAAACATAGAAGAAAATCATTCATGCTTTAGTCAGAAGTCATAAGATTCTATTTCACCAGTTCAGTCTCATGTACTTTATCTTCTGTTGTGGTCCGAACTTCCCGTTTAAATTCTGGAAGATAACATTCCTCCAGACTTGTCCCTTCCATTAAGATGACCATTTTCTTGGAAACCAGCAGTTAGCATAATGGCTATGTCGCTGGACTCCCACGTAGTCAACCGCGGTTCGAGTCCCGGACCCGGTGGCTTAGAACTCACGCAGGGCGCATGTGCGTGCATGCCCAAGATCCTGAGAGGAGAATGGAGGAGAAGGGATTGCGGCGTGACCATCCCCCCTGGGGGGTGATTTCTCGCTTTCTGTCTCTATGTCTCTCTCTGTCTGTCTGGCGAGCGTACGCGCCCTATAGCAAAAAACTCTCCAAAAAAAAAAAAAAAAAAAAAAGATGACCATTTTCTTAGCTGTTTTTGAACTCTTATTTCTGTGTGTCTGTATTTAGCTCTCTTGGTAAAGCACTCCCTTTAGAATTTCTTGGAGAGCTGGTCTGGTGTTGGTAAATTCTTTCAGGTTTCATTTATCTGGAATGTTCTTGTCTTCTCTTCCCATATGAAGGATAATCTTGCCGGGTACAGTGTTCTTGGTTAAAATTGTTTTCCCTTGACACTTTGAATATATTTTCTCATTGTTTCCTTGCTTGCATTGTTTCCAAAGAGAGGTCTGCTGTTATCCTGATGGGATATACTTTGTAGGTAATTTGATGTTTCTCTCTTGCCAATCTTGGTATCTTGTCTTTGTCTGGGTTTTGGTCAATCTGGCTGTAATAATGTGTCTTGGAGAAGATCTTCTTGCGTTGATTCTATTTGGGTTCCTTTGTATTTCTTGGGACTGGATCTTTGACTGCCTCTGTAGGTTTGGGAAGTTTTCTTCCAGGATTTTGTGAAATAGATTATCGATGCCCTTATGAGTCTCTTTACCTTCTGGGATACCAATTATCTGGATGTTTGGATGTTTAATGGTATCTAGTATTTCTCATATATTATTCTCATTTTTGGGGCAATTTTCTCAGTCTTCATGGTGAATTTTTCTAGGCCAGTGATTCTGTCTTTTACACCTGAGATTTGATCTTCTGTATGCTCTAGTCGTTTTTAATATTTTCAAGGGAGGTTTTGATTACCTGTATTACAGCTTTCATCTCTAATAGTTTCATTTGATTCTTTTTTATGGTGTGTATTTCCTCTTTCAGATTGTGCCAGAACCTCCTCACCTCCTGGAACTCGTCGGCTCTCTTCTCCTTTGTCTTCTGGAGTTCATTGTCTCTCTTCTCTTCCATCTCTGTTAGCTTTGTCACTATGAATATTCCAAATTCTTTACCTGACATTTCTGTGAGTTCCATTGTACTGTCTGTGGATGAACAGGAGTTATTGTTTTTCCTTAGAGGAGAGGTATTTTCTTGCTTTCTCTTATTCTTTGTGCCTCTGGTCATCTGATATGTTGTGTGTTTCTTCCTAATTCTCGAAGTCCAATCTGAGTGTTCAGAGGCATGCGGGAGGAGGTGATCTGCAATTTCTTTTCCATTCTGCTTTTCACCCTTTGTGCTGCAAATTTAGTGGGAATTGAATATTCTGACCCTAATAGTATTCAGATATTTGGATACTGTTCACTTAGATCTGTCTAGATACTCAGTGTGTGGAGGCTGAGCAGCAAGGGATGAAGGTAAAAGAAAAAGAAAAAGAGGAAAGAAAATATAAATAAAAAAGAAAGAAAAGACCATAAAATTTTCATATTTTAATTTTAAAAAGTAAAAACTGAAAACCAGCAGCATGCATGCACACAGCACAAAATCAATATTTCAGAGCTCAAGCTCTGTAGCCATCTCAGAAGGGCCTGGGATTGTGCCTCTCTACACAATGGAATTCTAGTCAACCTTTAAAAAGGAAATCCTGTCATTTGCAATAACATGGAGGACATTATGTTAAGTGAAATAATCCCAGAATGGAAAGACAAATACTTCATAATGTCACTCATAGGTGGAATCCAAAAAAAGTCAAATTCATAGGGGCAAAGAGTGGAATGTTGATTACCAAGAGGCTGGGGGGGGGGGGGGGTGGAGTGGGGAAATACTGACCAAAGGGTACAAAGTTTCAGCTAGACAGGAGGAATAATTGTTTTAGATCTATTGCACAGATTGATGTGCATATTTAATCATAACGCATTGCATATTTCAAAATTAAGAAAAGATCATTTTAAATGTATTCATTTTTTTCTTCTATGGGCAAAAGTGTCAGAGAACACCTAACAGGATCTGGATACCATAATCCACTTCCAGCCTTTAGCCAGCCCCAGATCATGGATACATGTATGTGCCTGGAGTACTCAGAGAGGTCTCCAGACTTAAACTAGCAACCTTCCCATGTGGGATTGCTTCCCAGAGTGTCAGATTTTATGATAGCACCACTGTTTGGCACTAAGAACAGATTTTATATGATATCACTACAAAAAAATAAGATACATTATGTGAGGTGATGGATATATTAATTAGTTTCATATACTTATTCCACAATGTATACATATATCAAAACATCATACCCGGGGGGCCAGCAAGTGGCATGGTGGTTAAAGGCGCTGGACTCCCACATGGCCGACCACGGTTCAAGTCTCGGACCTGGTGGCTTGCTTTCTCACTTCCTCTCTCTCTCTCTCTCTGATCAAACTGGAAAATAATAATGATAATAATAATAAATAAAGCTAAATAAAAAAAAATAATTCTTTAAAAAAAAAAAAAAAAAAAGCATCATACCCCATAAATGTATATAATTATTTATCAATTAGAAAAATAAAAATGAGGGACAACCAGCAGATGGTGTAATGGTTACATCTTTGGACTTTCACATAGTTGGCCGAGATTCAAGTCTCAGACCTGGCAGCTTAAATCTCACGCTGGGCGCGTGTGCATGTGTGTCCCAAATCCTGAGATAAGAATGGAGGAGAAGGCGTTGTGGCATGGCCATCGACCCTAGGGGTGATTTCTCACTTTCTGTCTCTCTGTCTCTCTATGGTGAGCACACTCGCCCTATAGGTGATTTCTCACTTTCTGTCTCTTTGTCTCTCTATGGTGAGCACACTCGCCCTATAACAAAAATAAATAAAAGATAAATTAAACATGAAAAATAAAATAAAAATGAAAAATAAAATAGAAATGAAGCAAAGTACTGACACATGCTACGATACCAATGAACACATGCTAAATGAAATAAACCAGGCATAAAGATCACGTTACATGATTTCATTTATACAAAATAACCAGAATAATGGAATTCAAAGAGACAGAAAATAACTTAATATTTACCAGGGTTGGAGGTTAGGTAGAGGTTAGGAGGAGGAAGTGATTAATGACTGCTTATTTGATACAGAGTTTCTTTCTGTAGTGAGGAAAATATTTTAGAACTATAGTAGTCCCCCCTTATCCTGGGGGATATGTTCCAAGATTCCCAATGGATGAAACCATGGATAGTACTGAACCTTACTCCGTATATACTATGGGTTTTTCTATACATACATATGTATGATAAAATTTACTACATAAATTAAGCACAGTAATAGATTAACAACAAATAATAAAATGGAACAATTAGAACAATATACTCTATTAAATAATATACTTTTATTCAAGTTGTGTGAAAGTGGTTTCTCCCTCTTTCAAAATATCTTATTGTACTATACTCACTTATTTTCAGACCATGGTTGACCATAGGTATCTGAAATGGTGGAAAATGAAACCACAAATAAGAGGGAGCTATTGTACACAGAAGTGTAATTGTACAGCACTGCAAATGTACTATATGACACTGACTTGTATATTTTTAAGTGGTCATTTTAGGGGGTCAGCAGGTAGCACGGTGGTTAAGGCACTGGAGTCCCACATGGCTGACTGTGGTTTGAGTCCTGGAACTGGAGAGTCTCTCTCTCTCTCTCTCCAGTGAGCACATGTGCTCTATAGCAAATTAAAAGGTAATGATAATAATAAACAGAAATTTTAAAGATAGTTATTTTAAATGGTACAGATTTTACCCAAATAAAAAAGAATGAACAAAGAGAGAATAAACAATAAAATGGAAGACTTAAGAGATATATTCATATTTTAGCACATGTAAATGTAAGTACATCTATTGAAAGACAGATTGGTAGAATGGATAAATTAGCATGGCTCAACTATGCTCTTTACAAAAACTCATTTCAAATATACTGATATAGGGAGGCTGAAAGTAAATGGATGGAAGAAGATACATTATGCAAACATTAATCTAAAGGAAGGAGGAGGACTTGGCTGCTGTGGTGCAAGCTGCCTGAGACAAGGAGAGATCTTTTTTTTTTATTTTTTTATTTTTTTTTCTTTTTTTGGAGAGGTTTTTGCTATAGGGCGCGTGCGCTCGCCAGACAGACAGAGAGAGACAGAGAGATAGAAAGCAGGAAATCACCCCCCAGGGGGGATGGCCACGCCGCAATCCCTTCTCCTCCATTCTCCTCTCGGGATCTTGGGCACGCACGCACTCGCGCCCGGCGTGAGTTTAAGCCGCCGGGTCCGGGACTCGAACCGCGGTCGACTACGTGGGAGTCCAGCGACATAGCCATTACGCTAACTGCTGGTCCCACAAGGAGAGATCTTGACAAAAACTTCTGTCATTAAAAAAATGGGCTGGCCACTTAGCCTAGTGGCCAGAACCCACATAGGTGACTATAGCTTGAATCCAGGCCCAATGACTTGAAGAAAGCATGACAAGTCATGTGTGTGAGTACTCCAAATCCTGACAGGATAGAGAAGTGGAGGAGAAGGGATTGCAACATGACCTTGCCTCTCTGAGGGAAGTTTCTCTCTCTCTCTCTCTCTCTCTCTCTCTCGATCTCTCTCTAGCAAACACACACTTATTCTGGTGATTAAAAATAAAGAAAGAGGGACCAGCAGAGGGCATAAAGGTTACATCGCAGGACTCCCATATGGTCGACCACGGTTGGAATCCTGGATCCAGGGGTTTTGAACTCATGCCAAATGCTTGTGTGTGCATGCCCAAAATCCCGAGGATACTAGAGGAGAAGGGAATGCAGTGTGGCCAGCCCCCTGGGGGGTGATTTCTTGCTTTCTGTCTCTTTGTCTCTCCAGCAAGTGCACATGGCCTATAACAAAAATATCTCTAAAAAGATAAATAAAAATAATAAAGGAAGGAAGGAAGGAAGGAAGGAAGGAAGGAAGGAAGGAAGGAAGGAAGAGTGGGTATATTAAAATCGGATAAAGCAGATTCCAGAGCACAAATTATCAGGGATAAAGAGGGACAGAGCAGAACAACAGTTCAATAGATCAATAAGACATAGAGTTCCTAAATGTGTATACCGAGGAGCAGAACTTCAAACTACATGAAGCAAAACTGATAGAATTGAAAGGAGAAATAGACAAATCCACAATTATATGAAGGTACTTCAGAAAGTTTGTGGGAAAACAGAATTGAAGTACAAGTTTATTTAATTGCCCAAAAAACCCCATCAAAATCCATGCATGATTTTTTCCTAATACACATTTTCTATGACATTTTTGGAGACCCTTTGTAGTTGGGAAATACAGCCTCTGGCTGGTGCACACTGAGAACTTTTGGTAAAGCACTTTACAAGGTCCGAGATCACCATACCTAAGAGAAGCCTGTAACAGGGTCAGCAGGTGGTGTGGTGGCTAAGGCACATGGATGACTGTGGTTTGAGTAACCAACCTGGCGACTTGCTTTCTCACTTCCTCTCTCTGTCTGTCTCTCTCTTTCTGGTGAGCATGTGTGCCCTGTAGTCAATTAAAAATAATAATTATAAATAAAATTAAATATTTTTTAAAAAGATAACATATAACTATCAATTGCGTTTTTATATATTAGCAACAAACAAGTGGAAACCAGAATGAAAAACATACTACTGGACCAGTCAGTGGTGTGGTGGTTAAGCTGGCTGGATCCCACTGTTCAAGTCCTGGACCTGGTAGTTTGAAAGACACTCTGGGTTTGTGTGTATCGGTGCCCAAAATTCCAAAAGAAGGGAGCAATGGAGGAGAAGGGATTATGGCATGATCCTCTCCCAGAGGGATATGTTTCTTGCTCCATCTCCTCACCTCTCCCCCCTGCTAGTGCATGGACCCTCTGCCAATTTTTTTTAAAAAGAGAGAAACATGCTACTGTTTATAGTCATCAAATGCAATAAAATTAAATAATTAGCTATAATTTTAAAATGTTTTTGCCATAGGGCATGTACGTCCAGTAGAAAGAGGGAAAGTGAGAAATCACCTCCCAGGAGGAATGTCCACACTACAACTCCTCCTCCTCTACTCTCCTCCTGGGAGTTTGAGTGTGCATGCACACACACCCAGCATGATTCTAAAGCCACCAGGTCCAGGAATCTAACAGCGGTCAACCATGTGGGAATTTAGTGCCTCAATAACCATGCCACCTGTTGCCCCAGTTAGCTCTAGGCACCAGGCTTCTCACTGGAAGAAGGAAGATAAAATTATGAACCAGGTGAAGGCATGAAGTACCTTGTAAGGTTGGATTGGAACCAGAAGGATTACGAGGTACTCACAATTTCCCTGAAATTAGAGAAAAAATAAATGGGAAATCGAAGGTGTTAAATATATGTGTATGCAGATATATATTTCTACATATAGATACATTCCAATTTACTAGAAAGCACATACAAGTGGAGAGACAGTCATTTTAATCAAATTGTTGATTAAGAAATGATGCTGAAAACGTTGTTTACAAAATTATCAGCAATTTGATTTAAGTGCTCCTCATTATAGTCTTTGTTTTTCTTCACTTTTTAAATCTCTAATTTTTAAAAAGAATTATTTATTTAATTTATTTGTTTATTACTATTATTCCACTTGACCAGAAAGATAAAGTGAAAGAGAGGGAGAAAGTAAGCCACCAGGTCTGGGACTTGAACTACAGTCAGCCATATGGAAGTCCGACGCCTTAATGACCACACCGCCTGCCAGTCCCTTTCCTTCAATTTTTGAAACCATACATAATCTCAATCTCCTTTATGTTAGAAGTAGAGCAGGATATTGGTTAATAGAATTTATTTTGAAGTCAGATAGTCTATTTTTAAATCCCAGGTTTACCACTTACTAGCCATGTGATTTCTTTTTTTAAAGAATTATTTTATTTAACTTTTACTTATTATTATTATTATTTTTTCATTTGAACAGAAAGAGACACAGAGAAAGAGAAAGTGAGAAAGCAAGTCACCAGGTCCAGGACTCAAATCGTGGTCAGCCATGTGGGAGTCCAGTGTCCTTAACCACCATACCACCTGCCAGGCACTGTGATCGCTTTTAAAAAAATATTTATTATAACTTATGATTTATATATAATCATATACATCTTCGTAGGGTACAATATAGTCTTTAAAAGTATGTATAAGGTGGGACTAGCAGGTGGTGTGGTGGTTGAAGCACTGAATACTTCCACATAGCCGACCACGGTTCAAGTCCTGGACATGGTGGCTTGCTTTCTCACATCCCCCCTCCCCCCACTGTGTGTCTCTCTCTAGTTAAATAAAAATAAATTAATGAATAAATAAAATTAAATTTTAAAAGTATGTATATAGTGCGTAATAAACAGATGAAGGAGGTAAACATATTCGCCACCTTCAACATTTAACATTATATTATAGGGGCTGGCAAGTGGCATGGTAGTTGAGGGTGTTGGAATTCCACGTGGCTGACCTTGTTTTGAGTCCTGGACCTAGAGGCTTGTTTTCTCACTTTCCCTCTCTTGCTTTGTCCCTCTCTGGTCAAATTTAAATAAATAAATAGATAAATAAATAAATAAATAATATTAAATAATTCTTAAAAAAACATTATATTATAGTATGAACACTTGTAATTCACATTATTGGTTATTTTGGAAGTATGTACTGAATTGTCAGTGAGGCTCTTTACTGTAAAATATAGTTCTAAAGAGAAATAAAGTGATTAAAAATAAGGCAACAAAAATCTCATCAATTAATAAACATGAATTTTTGAATACAAAGATAATTTTTAAAAATTATTTTATTTATTATTATTATTTTTAAAGTTTGCTATAAGGTGCGTGCATTCACCAGAAAGAGACAGAGAGAGATCTGGGGACTTGAACCATGGTCAGCCATGTGGGAATCCAGTGCCCTAACCACTGTGTGATTTCAGTCTAGTTGTTTAATCTTTCTGGATTTTAGATACTTGTTCTATAGGATGAGAATAATAATGAAAGTACTCCAAGAAATATATATTTATGTCACAGGATTCCATGAGGAAATGTACTTAGGGTGTCCAGTGGGGAGTCACAAAGTATAGATATTCAGTACCTGATAGGTATTATGATTACTGCATGCAACTATTTTCATGGAATGACACAAGTCATGTTTTTTTTTTTCTTTTTTAATTTGCCAGAGGACACATGTGCTCACCAGAGTGACAAAAAGAGAGGGAGATAGAGAAAGCACTCCTCCCATGGAGTGTGGGCACAGTACAACCACTTCTCTATTTCTCTATCCTGTTGTGATTTTCGGCATACACAGCACATGCACTCGACATGTTTTTCAAGCTGCCAGGGCTGAGATTTGAACTGTAAGGTCAGTCATGTGGGACCTGGCTCCCTATTCACAAGGCCACGAGGCTGACCCAATACTTTGTATCTTTATGATACATTGTCTCTTTTTTTAAAAAATTATTTTATTTAATTTCATTATTATTGTTATTATTATTTTCTTTATTTGACCAGAGAGCAACAGAGATAGAAAGAGAAGGAAGGTGAGAAAGCAAGCCACCAGGTCTGGGACTTGAACTGTGGTCAGCCATGTGGGAGTGTCCAGCACCTTAACCACTATGCCACCTACTGGTCTGTGACACATTGTTTCTTTCACAAATAAGAAGATAAATAGGGCTTAGAGTCTAATTTAGTCACCCAAATAAGCCATCAAGTAACTTATCTGTTCCAATGCATAAATGCTTGTTCTGGGAAGTCATAGTTAAAACGTCAAATATCTTGATATTGTAACACTTGCTATACCTCATTCCATTGGGGAGGAATTTCGGATAAAAAATACCTTTTTTGGACTTTTAATAAGGATGGCTTAGTTTCTTTCTTTTTCAAAAATTTTATTCATTTAATCAGAATCAATAAATGGCATAGCAGTTACGAAGCTGGATTCCCATATGATCAACCAGGGTTCGAGTCCTGGACCTGGTGGCTTGAAATTCATGCTGGGCATGTGTGTGTGCATGCCCAAAATCCAGAGAGGACAGTGGAGGAAAAGGGATTGTGACATGGCTGTTCTCCCTGGGGGCGGGGGTGGTAGTGGTGCTTTCTTGTTTTCTGTCTCTCCGTCTTTCTATAGCAAAGGTATCTTGTGACCAGCAGTTAGCATAATGGCTGTGTCTCTGGATTCCCATGTAGTAGACTGCAGTTGGAGTCCCAGACCCAGTGACTTAAACTCACGCTGGGCGTGTGTGCGTCTGTGCCCAAGATCTCGAGAGGAGAATGGAGGAGAAGGGACTGCGGCGTGTCCATCCTCCTGTGGGGTGATTTCTCATTTTCTGTCTCTGTCTCTCTCTGTCTTTCTGACAAGTGCACGTGCCCTATAGGAAAAAACTTCTACAAAAATGTATCTAAAAAATTAATTTAATTCTATTTATTATTATCATTTTTTAATTTGACCAGAGAGAGATGGGGGTGGAGGAGAAGTGAGAGAGCAACTTGCCAGGTCTGGAGCTCAAATCATGGTCATCTGTGTGGGAGTCTAGCACCGTAACCACCACACTACCTGCCGGCCTCAAGGTTAGTTTAGTTACTAAAGGAGCAACAGGTTGTCACTCTAATGCTGTGTGTCTCCATCAGGAGATAAAGGATGTCAGTTCTGAGACAGGAAAAGGACCAGAGTCAACAGAGTTGCGTTTGAGTCCTGGAGTTGCCTTTACTCATTGCAAACTTGGGCATATTGATTTCATTTCCTTTGGATTTATACCCAGAATTGGCATTGTTGGATCATACAGTTGTTCTGTTTTCAGAGTTTATTTTTTTAAAGAATAATTTTATTTAATTTTACTTATTCATTCTCTTTTTTTAATTTTAATGTTACTACAGAGGGACAGAGAAAGAGAGAGAAAGTGAGAAAGCAAGCTGCCAGGTCTGGAATTCAAACCGCGGTTGGCCATGTGGGAGTCCAGAGCCCTTAACCACCACGCCACCTGCCAGCCCCTATTTTTAGGTTTTGAGGCACCTTCATACTGTTTTCCATATAGCTGTACTGATTTATATTCCTACCAAAAGTGGGCAAGGGATCCCTTTTCTCTGTATCCTTGCCAACACATGTTATCTTTCATCTTTTTGTTAATAGCCTTTGTAACAAGTGTGAGATGGTATCTCATTGCGATTTTAAATTGTGTTTCTCTGGTGGTTATTATTGTTGAAGAATTTGTCATTAAACTGTTAGCCAGTTACTTATAAATCTTTTGGCCTTTTGGGACTGGCAGGTGGTGTGGTTGTTAAGGACTCTGGACTCCCACATTGTTAACCACAGTTCAAGTCCCAAACCTGGTGGCTTCCTTTGCTCCCCCTTGCCCACTCTGTGCCTTTCTGTTCAAATTAAAATAAATAAATAAAGTTAAATAAAACAATTCTTTAAAGAATAAATAACAAATTAGTAAATAGATAATAATAACAATTCTTTAAATAAATCTTTTGGCCTTGTGAGGGATGTCTATTCAAAATCATTGCACATTTTAAAATCAGAGTATTTGTTTTCTTGCTATTGAGTTGCTTGAGTTTTTTTTTTTTTTTTTTTTTTTTTTTAGAGGTTTTTGCTACAGGGCACGTGCACTTGCCAGAGAGACAGAAAGTGAGAAATCACCCCCCAGGGGGGATGGCCACGCCACAATCCCTTCTCCTCTACTCTCCTCTCAGGATCTTGGGCATGCACGTGCATGCGTCCGGCGTTGAGTTTTTAAGTCACTGGGTCTGGGACTCGAACCGCGGTCAACTACATGGGAGTCCAGCGACATAGCCATTACGCTAATTGCTGGTCCCGAGGTTTTTTTTTTTTTTTTTTAATTGACCATAGATTAGTTTATTTTTTACACCCATCATGTCATGAATTCATAGGGAATAGGTTTCAGAAGTTCAAGCTCTTTTCTACTGATTCTCACACAGTGGCTTCTCTGAGTGGAGCAGGCTGGCACTGCAGGTGAACCCAGGTACCTTTCTCTTTGGCTTTCTTATTTTTCTGGTCATTTTCCTTCATACGTTTTAGGAAGCTGCCTCTGCTCTTAGAATGCTTAATATGCTCAATATGCATATTATTTCTCTTGGCAAGAATCTTGCCCTTAACTTGTTTGTTCACAACGATGCCAACAGCATGCTGGGTAACACTGTAGACTCTTCCAGTTTTGCCATGGTAACATGTGTGGGGCATTCCTTTTTGAACAGTACCCATTCCCTTAATGTCTACAATGTGACCTTTCTTGTAGATTCACATATATATGTTGCCAAAGGAACCACTCCATGTTTTCTAAAAGGCCTAGAGAACATATATCGGGTGCCTCTCCTCTTTCCCTTTGCGTTCATCATGTTGGTTAATTACTGGAAGATGGCGGTTCTGGCCAAAATGAGTTGCTTGAGTTTCTTGTAGATTTTTGGAAACTGACCCATTTATCTAATGTATGGTTTCCAAATATTTTCTTTCACCATATGGTTTGTCTCTTCACTCTATTAATTGGTTCTGTTTACTGTGCAAAAGCTTTTTAGTTTGATACAATTATATTTGTCTAATTTTGCCTTTGTTGCACGTGTTTTGGGGCCATATCCAAAAAAAATGCTGCCCAGTATTCCAATATTGGGGAATTTTATCTAATTTTCTTTTGGGCATTTCATAGTTTTAGGTCTTACAGTTTCAGATCTTTAATCTATTTTGAGTTGATTTTTGTAGAGAGAATTTCATTCTTCTGCATGTGGCATCCAATTTTTCTAGCAGTTATGTAAGAGACTATCCTTGTCCCATTGTGAGTTCTTTCTACCTTTGTCAAAAATCAATTGAAAGGCGGGGCCGGCAAGTGGCATGGTGGTTAAAGGCGCTGGACTCCCACATGGCCGACCACAGTTCAAGTCTCGGATCTGGTGGCTTGCTTTCTCACTTCCTCTCTATCTGTCTGTCTCTCTCTGATTAAACTGGAAAATAATAATAATAATAATAAATAAAGTTAAATAAAATAATTCTTTAAAAAAATCAATTGAGAGGAAATGTGCGGGTTTATTTCAGAGCTCTATTTTGTGCCACTAATTGATACATCTGTTTTTATGCCAGTATCATGCCATTTTGATTACTATAGTTTTGTAGTAAAATTAGAAGTCAGGTAATGTAATGCTTCCAGCTTTGTTCTTTTTGCACAAGATTGCTTTGGTATTTGGAGTCTTTTGTAGTTCCATAAGAATTTTAGGATCTCTTTTTTTCCTATTTCTGTGAAAAATGCCATTGAAATAAATTTTTATAGTGCTTTAATTGAATCTGTAGACAATGTTGAGAGGTATAGACTTTTTAACAATATTAATTCTTCCATTTCATGAACAAAGGCTATCTTTCCATTTACCCAAATCTTCCTGAATTACTTACATCACTGCTTTATAGATTGGGCTGGCTAGAGAGAGAGTGAGAGAAAAAGTGAGAAATCACTCTGCAGTGGGGATGGCCATACCACAATCCCTTCTCTTCCTGGGGGATTTTGGGCACACACACACACACACACACACACACACACAGGCCTGGTGTGATTTTCAAATTGCCAGGTCCTGGACTCAAACTTCAGTCAGCCATATGGGACTCTAGCTTCTTAACCACTATGCTCCCTGCTGGTCCCAAAATTGTTCTCTTGATTTCTTTTTCAGATAATTCTTGGTTAGAGTGTAGGACTGTTACTGATTTTGGTATATTGACTTTATATCCTGCAACTTCACTGAATTTACTTATTAAACCTAACTGGTTTTTGGTGGTGTCATTAGGGTTTTCTATGTATTTGACGTAACAGTATGCAAATAGGGCCATTTTAATATCATTCTTTCCAATTTGGATGCCTTTTATTTTTTACTGGCCAAATTACTCTGGCTAGGACTTCCAGTACTACAGAGAATAAATTAGTGAGCATCCTTGTCTTGTTCCTGATTTAGAGAGAAAGCTTTTAAATGTTCACCATCAAGTATGATGTTAGAAGTGTTTGTTTTATATGGACTTTATTGTGTTGAGGAGGAAATTCCTTCTACACCTAATTTGTTAAGTGTTTTTTTATCATGAAAGGATTTAGAATTTTGTCAAATGTTTTTTCTGATCTATTGAGATGATCATATATATGCTTTTGCCAGAGTGTGCATGCTCTCACCAGAGAAAGTCAGAAAGACTGAGAGAGAAATTGAGGAAGCACTCCCCAGTGGGGCTTGGTCACACTTCATTCTCTCCTCCATTTCTCCATCCTGCTGGGATTTTGCACATGCACGCACACATGCAAAGCATGCTCTGAGCCTCCAGGGCTGGGTTTCAAAATGCGTAGTCGGCTGCGTGAGTCCCAACAACTTAAACCACCAGGCCACAGGGCTGGCCTGATTGTATGTTTTTTCCTCTTCATTCTTTAAATGTACTGTATCACCATTTGTCATTTTTTAAATGTAGTGTATCACAGTTCTAGATTTGTGGATGTTGAACTATCCTTGCATCTCTGGGATAAATCCCACTTGTTCCAGGTGAATGATTCTTTTAATGTGCTGTTCAATTCAGCTTGCTAGTATTTTGTTGAAGATTCTTGCGTGTATGTTTGTCAGGGATTTTAGCCTGCAATGTTCTTTTCTGGTATTATCCTCTATTTGGTTTTGGTATCAGGGTGATGCTGGTCTTATAAAATGAGTTCAGGAATATTGCCTCTGCTTGAATTTTCTGAAAGAGTTTGAGAAAGATTGGTACTAGCACTTCTTTCAATGTTAGGTAGAATTCAGTTGAGAAGTCATCTGGTCCTGGACTTTTCTTTAATGATAGACTTTATTTTTAGAGATTTTTAAAAAATTATTTATTTTATTTAATTTATTCATTCATTTATTTTATTTTGACCAGAGACAGACAGACACACAGAGAGAAGGAAAGTGAAAAAGCAAGCTAACAGGTCCAGGACTTGAACTGTGGTTGGCCATGTGGGAGTGTCTAGTGCCTTAACCACAACACCACCTGCTGGCCTGAGATTTTTTGATATAGGATACATATGCTTGTCAGCGAGACAGAGAGAGACAGAAAGCGAGGAATCACCCCTCAGGGTATGGCCTTGCCTCAATCCCTTCTACTCCATTCTCTCGGGATCCTGGGCACGAATGCACATATGCCTGGTGTGAGATTTAAGCCACAGAGTTCGGGACTCAAACCACAGTTTACAGCGTGGGAGTCCAGCAACGTAACCATTACACCATCTGCTGGTCCCAATTATAGACTTTTTAAAATTACAGATACAATCTCCTTACTTATTATTGATCTGTTTGTATTTTCTGTTTCTTCAAGATTCAGTCTTAGAAGGTTGTACGTCTTAAGAAATTTACCCATTTCTTGTAGGTTGTTCAATTTATGTATAATTGTTTGTATTCATTTTTATGATACTTTTTGTGTGCCATCAGTTGTAATTTTGTTTCTTTTCACTTTTTAAAATTTATTATGCTTTTTAAAACTTGCTATAGGGCACATGCACTCACCAGAGAGAGAGAGGGGGAAAGTGAGAAAGCAAGCTGTCTGGTCTGGGACTCAAACCATAGTCAGCCATGTGGGAGTCCAGAAACGTAACCACCACGCCACCTGCTGGCCCCTTGTTTTTTCTTTTTAATTGGCAGAGGGTACATGTAGTCACCAGAGATAAAGAGAGACATATATATATATAGACAGAGAGGGAGAGAAAGAAAGCACACCTCCAATGGAGTGTGGTCACACCATAATCTCTCCTCCATTTTTTCATCCTCTCAGGATTTCGGGCATGCATGTACACGTGCCTGCTGTGTTTTATGAACTACTGGGGCTGGAATTCAAATCATGATCAGCCATGTGGGATCTGGCTGCCTTTATCACTAAGCTATGTGGCCGGCCCTCATCTTTCCTTTTTAATTTTATTTATTTGAGTTTTCTTGATTTACATAACAACATTACAGTATTCAATTATTCTGAATATGACTTTATCTTACTTATATCATTGAATTTTGTACTTTTATATGTTTCTTTAATTGAGAAATAATTGTACATATTTATGGGATACAGTGTGATTTTTTTTTCAGTATATGAAAACTGTGTAATGGACCAGCATTAGCATAATGGCTATGTTGCTGGACTCTCACGTAGTCGACCACAGTTCACATCCCAGACCCGGTGGCTTAAAACTCACCCTGGGCGTGTGTATGTGCGTGCCCAAGATCCCGAGAGGAGAATGGAGGAGAAGGGATTGCGGCGTGGCCATCCCTCCCGGGGGGTGATTTCTCGCTTTCTGTCTCTCTGTCTCTCTCTGTCTTTCTGGCAAGCGCACGTGCCCTATAGCAAAAACCTCTCCAAAAAAAAAAAAAAAAAAAAGAAAAGAAACGAAAAAAAAGTGTGTAATGTTCAAATCAGGGTAATTAGCATATTCATATTCTGAAACATTATTACTATGTGTAGGCAACATTTGCTTTTTTCTCTTTTAGGTATTTTGATACATAGAGTAAATTATTGCTATCTATGGTTAATCCTATTGTGCTATAGAACACAAGAATTTATTCCTCTATTTAACTGTAATTTTGTATCTTAACCAAAATCTCCCTGATTTACCCTTTCTCCCCTTTCTCTCTTCCCTTTGTTCCTTTTTATACAAGATTGTTTTGGTATTTTGGAGTCTTTCATGGTTCCATAAGAATTTTAGGATTTTTTTTCTATTTCTGTGAAAAACATCATTGAAATCAATTCTATAGTGACTTAATTGAATCTGTAGACCATGTTGGGTAGTATAGACTTTTTAACAAAATTAATTCTTCTATTCTATGAACAAAGGGTATCTTTCCATTTATCTGAATCTTCCTGAATTACTTATATCACTGCTTTATAAATCTTAGCACACAGGTCTTTCACCTCTTTGGTTGCATTTATTCCTAGTGGTTCTCTCTCTCTCTTTTTTTGGTAACTATTGTACATTAATTTTTTTAATAGTGCACTTACTGGAGAGAGAGAGGGAGAGAGAGAGAGTGAGAGGGAAAGTGATAAATCACCCCCCAGGGGGATGACCATGCCACAATCCCTTCTCCATTCTCCTACCGGGACCTATAGATATAGACAACACACCTCATAGGATCTCAATGCTGTGATCCATCCCCAGCCTTTAGTCAGCCCTGGATCATTGGCAAACACATGCCCTGAATAATCTGGGAGGTTTCAGGATTTAAACTGACAAACTTTCTATATGTGCTCACAGAGCATCACATGTTACTACTGCACCACTATCTGGCCCCTGCCATTGGTATTTTATAGGGATTGCATTGAATGTATAGATTGCTTTGGGTATTACGGACATTTTAACAATATTAATTCTCCACTCCATGAACATGTGAGGCCTTTCCATTCTTTGGCATGCTTATTCTATTTCTTTTAGTGTTTTACAATTTTCTTTGTAGAGATCTTTTACTTCCTTGGTTAATTTTATTTCTATTCTTTCCCCTTTATTGATTGTGTTTTTGGTGACATTATGTAGACCACCATCAACTTTGAGGTCCTGAAGATTTACCCCTGTTTTTTCCCTAAGAATTTTATAAATGGTTTTGGTCCTTACATTTAGGTCACCAATACACTTAAGTTTTTATATATGGTTTAAGATAGGGGTCCACTTTTATTCTTTTATATAGAAATCCTGTTGTCCAGAAACATTTATTGAAGAGACTATTATTTCCCCATTAAATGGATTTGGTGCCATGTCAAGTCAATTGGTCACAGCAGTATGAGTTTGTTTGGACTCTCAATTCTACTCCATGGGTCTGTATGTCTCTTCTTGTGCCAGTACCATATTGTTTGAATACTGTAATTTTGCATTCGATTTTGAAATCTGAAATCAGTAAGTGTAAATCCTCCAAATTTCTTTCTTTCTTTTTAAAGGTTTTTGCCATAGGGGGCATGTGCTCACTGGAAACAGATAGAGGGAAAATGAGGAATCATATCACAATCCCTTCTCCTCTACATTTTGGGCATGTGCACATATGCACCGGGTATAATTTTCAATCTGACGGGTCCAGGACTTGAACCGTTGTTAACCATGTGGCAGTCCAGCACCTTAACCACCATGCCACCTCCTGGCTTCCAAATTTATTTTTTAATAAGACATTTTGGCTATTGGGTGTCTCTTGCAATTCCATCTTAATTTGAGGATAGGATTTTCCATTCTACAAATAATACTGTTTAATCATCCTGCAGAAAAATAAAAGGGTGGGGATTGCATTAAAAATGGAGATTGCTCTAGGTAGTAGTCCAAAGGCCTGAACAACACTAAATCTTCTTGTCCATGAACACAGGATGTCTTCATATATTCACGTCTATAATTTCTTTCAATCGTGCTTCATAGTTCCTAGTATTCAAGTTCTTCACATCTTAGGTTAACTTTATTCCTGTGTATTTTATCTTTTTAGATGTTACTGTAAATGGGATTGTTTCCTTAATTTCCTTTTAAAATTGTTCATTGTAAGTGTATAGAAACAACTGATTTCTGTGTGTTGATTTTTGTACTCTGAAACTGTTGAATTTATTAGCTCTAATAGCATCTTGTACATTCTTTAGGATTCCCTGTATAGAATGTCATCTGCAAATGGAGATTGTTTACTTCTCTTCCCATTTAAATCCCTTTTACCTCTTTTTGTTATCTCATTGTTCTGACTAGAATTTTCAGTAAAATGCTGAATACCAAGTGAAAGCGAGTGTCCTTATTTTGCTCCTGATCTTTGGGTGAAAGCTCTCAGTTTTTGTTTGTTTTGGCCATAGGACGTGGGTGGTTCTCATCATCGTCTTTTGTTGCAGAGTTCTTTCTTTCTTAAGCTGAGATGACTCAGGTTTTTTCTCCTTTCATTAGATGGTCCATTTCTGTGCTCTTGCTCTTCAGAGCCTGGGGGAGAAGTAAGTGGCCTTATTTGACAAGTTCCAGTCCTTGGTGAGTAAGTTGTAATACTTTTTTTCTTCCTTGTGTGTGTGTTTTTTTTGTTTTTTTTTTGGTTTTTTTTTTTTTTTTTTGAGAGGTTTTTGCTATAGGGCGCGTGCGCTCGCCAAAAAGACAGAGAGAGACAGAGAGACAGAAAGTGAGAAATCACCCCCCGGGGGGATGGTCACGCTGCAATCTCTTCTCCGTTCTCCTCTCGGGATCTTGGGCACACACGCACATGCACCCGGCGTGAGTTTTAAGCCACCGGGTCTGGGACACGAACCGCCGTTGATTATGTTGGAGTCCAGCAACATAGCCATTACGCTAACTTCTGGTCCCCAGATCATCCAATTTCAGTGATCTTTTAACAGGCATTTTGAGAGTCAGGGAAGCACCTCTGTTACTAGACACAGCTATCTTATCTTTCTCTTCCGAGACCAGAGAACCTGCTAGGATAAATGCTGAAGCACAAAAAGACCCCATTTTTTTTTTAGTTACTATTGTATATGAGATTGATTTCTTTTTAAAAGCTAATTATTTATTTAATTCCATTTGTTATTATTATTTTTCATTTTGACCAGACAGAGACAGAGAGAAAGAGAAAGCAAGGAAGCAAGCCACCAGGTCCAGGATTTGAACTGTGATCAGTCACATAGGAATCCAGCACCTTTAAACACCATGCCACCTGCCAGCCCCAGGATTGATTTATTTTTAAGCTGGTTTGTAGTTAGTCTACTGAAAATGCTATTAATGTTTCAATGTTGATTTTGTATCTTGCAAATCCATTGAATTTATAAGTTCTAAAAGGTTTTTTGGTGGAGTCTTTTAGTTTTTTCATACATAAGATCATATCATCTACAAATAAGGACTTTCTACTTTACAATTTATTTATTTATTTCTCTTGCTTAATTATTTTGGCTGCTACTTCCAGTATTATGTTGAATGACAGTGATAAAAGTGGCATCATTGACTTGTTCCAGTTCTTAAAGGGAAAAACGTTTTTTTAATTTTTTTTTTTTTTTTTTGGCTGTATGATGTGTGCACTCTCCACAGTGCAGAAAGAGAGAGAGAGAATGAGAGAGTGAGAAATCACTCTTCAGGGGAAATGGCCATGCCACAATCTCCTCTCCTCTCTTCCTAGTATTTTGGGCATGTATACACAGATGCCAGTGTGATTTTCAAGCTTGTTTGGACTGTACGAGCTTGTGGGATCCAGCACTGTGACCTCTACGCCATTTTGCAGGCCTGAGGAAAACATTCAGCTTTTCACCATGTAGTATGATGTTAGCTATGGGTTTGTCATACTCATATATTGCCTTTATTGTATTGAGATGTGTGCCTTCTTTACCTAATTTTTTGAGTTTTGTGTTGTTTTTTAATCCTAAAGATGTTGTATTTTATGAAAATTTTTTTTCTGCATCTATTCAGATGATCATTTTTTTTTCTTTTTCTTTCATTGTGTTGATGTGGCATATCACATTTATGTAGTTGCTTTTGTTGAACCATCCCACGTGCCTCGGATAACTTCCGTTTATCATGGTGTACAGTATTTCTGATGTGCTGTTGGATTCAGTTTACTAGCATTTTGTTGAGGGTTTTGGCATCTGTGCTCCAAAGGGATATTAGTCTCTAACTCTTTTCTTGTGTCTTTGTCTGATTTTGGTGTCAAGATAATGCTAGCCTTGTAAAATTCGTTTTGGGAGGCTCCCCTCCATTTCCATTTTTAAAATAGTTCGAGAAGAATTGGCATTGGATATTCTTTATATGTTCTGTAGAATTCAGCAGTTAAGCCATCTGGTCCTGGGCTTTTCTTTATAGGGAGAGTTTTTGTTTGTTTGTTTGTTTGTTTTAGTTTTTTGCCATAGGGCATGTGTGCTCACCAGAGACAGAGAGAAACAGTGAGAGGGAAAGTGAGAAATCACTCCCTGGGGGATGGCCACACCACAGTCCTCTATTCTCCTCCTGGGATTTTGGACATGCGTGCATGCATACGTGCCTGGTGTGATTTTCAAGCCACCAGATCCAGGACACAAACCAGGGTTGGGCATGTCGGGAGTCTAGTGCCTTAAGCAGCATGACACTTGCTCGCCCCGAGAAGAGGTTTTGTTATGGATTCAATCTCATTACTTGTTATTGATCTGCCCAGGTTTTGTATTTCTTCCTGATTCAGTTTTGGTAGGCTGTATACTTCCAGTAATTTAAGCACCTTTTCTAAGTTTTCTAGTTTGTTGGAGTGTAATTGTTCATAATACTCTCAAATGACCTTTGCAGTTCTGTGATATCCACTTGTAGCTTTTCATTTCTTTTTCATATATATATATATATATATATATATATATATATATATAAAATATTTATTTATTATGATTTTCAAGCCACTGGGTCTGGGACTTGAACTGCAGTTGGCCATGTTGGAATCCAGTGCCTCAAGCACCATGCTACCTGCTGGCCCCCATTTTTCATTTCTTAATACATAAATCTCTTTTTTACTTAGTTGGCCAATGGTTCCCTGATTTTACCTTTTCAGAAGACCAACTTTTTTTCAATTTATCTCTTTTGTATTTTTTAATCCCAATTTTGTTTATTTCTACTCTGATCTTTATTACTTCTTCCGCTAATTAATGATTTATCGTTTTCTTGCCTTTTTTAAGAATTATTTTTTATTTTACTTTATTTAAATTTTACCAGATAGGGAAAGAGAGAGAGAAAAAGAGAGAAAGCAAGCCACCAGGTCCAGTACTTGAACCACAGTCAACCATGTGGGAGTCCAGCACCCTTAACCACCATACCACCTGCTGGCCCCTTGTTCTTGCTTTTCTAATTTCCTGAGGTGAATTGTTGGGGATTTTATTTGAATTCTCTCTCTCTTTTTTAATGTAGGCAGTTATTGTTATAAACTTCCCTCTTAGTAGTGGTTTTGTTATATCCCATTTTTTTTTGGAGGTTTTTATTTTTGCCTTAGGATATGTGTGCTTGCCAGAGAGAGAGGGAGACAGACACAGTGAGAGGGAAAGTGAGAAATCATCCCCCGCAAGGCGGATGGCCACTCCACAATCCCTTCTTATCCATTCTCCTTCCGGGATCTTAGGCTTGCACACACACATGCCCAGCATGATTTTCAAGCCACTGAGTCCAGGATTTAAATTGTGGTTGGTCATGTGAGAGTCCAGCAACATAAACACTACACCATCTGCTGGCCCCTACCATGGGTTTTTTTCTTGTTGTTGTGTTTTCATTTTCATTTGTTTCAAGAAATTTTCAAATTTTCTTTTTAATTTCATCATAGATCCTGTTTTCAGAAGGTTATTATTTAGTTTGCACGTGTTTGTATAGTTTCCAATGTTTCTCTTGTTACTGGTTTCTACTTTTATTACTTTGTAGTCATAAAAGCTACTTGATACAATTTTAGATAATTCTTTTGTAGGCTAATCTGGGAGAATATTTTATGTGCTGATGAGAAGAATGTGTCTTCTGCAGCTGTTGGATGGAATGTTTTGTAAATTAGTTTTTTTATGTTCATTTGGTCTATAGACCAGTTTAAATGAAAAGTTTCAGGGCCAGCGGGTTTAGGCACTGGACTGCCACATGGCTAACTGCAGCTTCAGTCCCGCTCCCAGCAGCTTGAAACTCATGCCAGGTGCATGTGCTTGTGTGCCCAAAATTATGAAGGAGAATGAAGGAGCAGTGTTGCCATCCCCTCAGGGGGTGATTTCTCACTTTCTCTCTCTCTTTTTCTCTCCAGTGAGTGCATGCACCATAGAGCAAAAAATCTCACAAAACCCAAAATAAGTAAATAAATAAAACGTTTCTTTGTGGATTTTCTGTTCAAATTATCTGTCCAATTGTAAGAGCAGAATCTTGAAGTCCTAGCTATTAGTGTATTGGAGTCTCTCTCTCTCTTTAGGTTTCATAATATTTACTTTATATATTTGAGTGCTGCAGTGTTGGTTTTTTTTTCTTTCTTTCTTTTTCTTTTTTTGGTAGCTATGTCCTTTGGTAGTATTGGTGGGGTAGGGTACTTTGTGTTTGGTTCTGGATGTGCACAATAGAGTAATCTTTATTTTATTTTTTTACTCTAGGCAATGTTAATGGTTTCTGTGAGTGCCTCAGTGGCCTAGACTATAATCATGGAGGTGGTGGTATGGCTTTGTTGGAGATTGTGGCTGTCAGGGGAACTGGTATCTTCAGGTCCAGGAAGAGGGGTGCATGATGCAAAGCAGCCCTGTCAGTTGAGGGGGTAGATTTGACAGTTGCATTAGCAATGACAGTGGCAGGTGAGAGGAGTAGTGTCCTCAGACCTGGGTAAGGGGCACCTGTAGAGCTCTATTTAGAAGGTCAGATCACTGATGGTAGCAGTCTGGAGGGTATAAATGCTGTCTCCTAGCATGTATGATTGAATGGCTAGAAGGGCAAAACGGATGAAGGATTCCATCATGCCTCTTTTAAAGCCATCAATTCCATTAATGAAGGCTTTGTGCTCATGATTGATCACCTCCTCCTAATAAAGGGCCCACCTCTTTTATTTTTTTGGAGAGTTTTTTGTTTGTTTGTTTGTTTTGTTTTGTTTTTACTATAGGGCACATGTGCTCGCCAGAAAGACAGAGAGAGACAGAGAGACAGAAAGCGAGAAGTCACCCCCCAAGGGGGATGGCCATGCTGCAATCCCTTCTCCTCCATTTTCCTCTTGGGATCCTGGGTATGCACGCACATGTGCCCAGCGTGAGTTTAAGCCACCGGGTCCAGTACTCAAACCGCGGTTGACTACATGGGAGTCCAACGACAGCCATTACGCTAACTGCTGGTCCCAGGCCCCACCTCTTAATACTATCACATTGTGGGTTAATTTTAATAGTGTGAATTTTGGAGGACATATTCAGACCATAGCACTCATATAAGTGAAAACATGTAGTATTTGGCCATTGACTGGCTTATTTGACATACATAATGAACTCAAGTTTCATCATGTTGTCACTAATGATAGGATTTCTTTTTTCTTTAAGGCTGAGTAATATTCTATTAAGTATACATACTCTATTCTCTTTATCCATTTATCTGTCAATGGACACTTGATTGTTTCAATATGTTGGCTATTGGAAATAAAGCATGGGAGTGCAGAGACCTCTTTGAGATCTTGAGTTAAATTCTGTTGTATATGTACCCAGAAGTGAGCTAGCTGAACCACGTGGTAGTTTTAATATGAATTTTTTGAGGAACATTCATACTGAATTCTCTAGTTGCTTCAACATTGTGTGTTTACACCAAGTCTATACAGAGTCTTAATTTATCCACAACCTCACCAATACTTGTTTGTTTTTTTCTTTTTCTTTTCTTTATTTTTTATAATTTATTTTAATTTATTATTTTTATATTTAACTACTATACATTCTTACAGCATACTTAATGATTTTCCCAGCATGCATATATTGCATATTAGTTTAGTCCAAGACATTACCATACACATTATCATCAACAGATATCTTTTCATTCTTGTGTCTGTTAAATGATCTTTCTTCTCCTGATCCCCTTCCTCCCACTCCTGACTACCCACCCTTTTGTATACCATTTCTAGTATCTATAGTTGCCTTCTTCTCCCTTCATTTTTACCTTCCAGTCTTTCAGTTTCTGCCACAGAGTGAAGACATTTGGTATATATTAAGTGGAGACATACATTGCCTCTCATTATCTGGCTTGCTTCACTTCACATTAAATACTCCATATTTGTCCACTTTCCATCACATGTTGGGTGTCTCATTTTTTCATGGTGTATATACAAGCCACATTTTTTCAATCTATTCATCTGCTCTTGGAAATTTGGGTTGAGTCCATGTCTTAGCAGTTGTGAATAATGCCACAACAAACATGAATGTGCCAGTGTTTTTCAACATTATGTTTTCATATCCTTTGGGTAGATACCAAGGATTGGAAATACAGGATCATATGGTAGTTCTACTAGTAAGTTTTTGAGGAATCTCCATATTGTTGTCAACAGTGGTTGCACCAATTTACATTCCCATCAACAGTGTAGGAATCCCTTTTCACCACAGCCTTGCCAGCACTTATGATTATCATTTTTTTAAATCTTGGCCATTCTTATTGGGATTAAGTGGTATCTCATTTTGGTTTTGATTTACATTTCCCTTATGATAAGAGATGTTGAGAATTTTTTTCATATGCTTTTTGGCCATTCGTATGTCTTCCTTGGAGCATTATCTATTCAGCTCATTTGCCCATCTTTTAATTGGATTAATTTTTTTCTTCTTTTTTTGGGTGGGTAAGTTGCTTGAATTCCCTGTATATTCTGCTTACTAGTCCCTCATCTGAGGAATATAGTTTCCAAATATATTCTCTCACTCTGAGTGTTGTGTCTTCACTCCAATTATTGTTTCTTTTGCTGTACAGAAAGTTTTTAGTCTGATGTAGTCCCATTTGTCCATTTCTGAGATTATTGCCTGTGTTTTGGGGTCTTATTTAAGAATTCTTTGGGTACTCCACTGTCTCTAAGAGTTTTTTTTTTTTTTTTTTTTTTTTTTTTGGAGAGGTTTCTGCTATAGGACACGTGTGCTTGCCAGGCAGAGAGAGACAAAGAGATAGAAAGCGAGAAATCACCCCCCAGGGGGGATGGCCATGCCACAATCCCTTCTCCTCCATTCTCCTCTCTGGATCTTGGGCATGCACGCATGCATGCCCGGCGTGAGTTTAAGCCACCAGGTCCAGGACTCGAACTGCTGTCGGCTACGTGGGAGTTCAGCGACATAGCCGTTACGCTAACTGCTGGTCCCTCTCTAGGTGTTTTTATTTAAGAAGCCTTTGGGTACTCAAATGTCTCTGAGAGTCTCTAAGTGTTTTCTACCAGTAGTTTTATAGCTTGAGGTTTTACATTCAGATCTTTGATCCATTTTGAGTTGATTTTTGTTAGTGGTGAGAGATAAGGGTCCAGGTTCATTTTTCTGCAGGTGGATATCTAATTTACTGGCATCATTTGCTGAAGAAATTTTCTTTTTCCCATCAGATTGTCTTGTGCTCTTTGGCAAAAATTAATTGGCTGTATGTTTGGGGGTTTATTTCTGGGTTCTCTATTCTGTTCCATTGGTCTACACGCCTGTTTTTGTGCCATTACCATGCTGTTTTGTTTATCACAGCTTTGTAATATATTTTGAGGTCAGGGATTAGGAAGGGATATATGTCCTACTTTATTTTTCTTGCACAATATTGTGTTGGTGATATGGGGCCTTTTATGATTACAAAAAAATCTCATGATTGTTTTTTCTACTTCTGTGTGAAGAATATCTCTAGTAATTTAATTAGAATGGCATTAAATTTGTAAATTAATTTGGTTAGGATTGACATTTTGATTATATTAATTCTTCTAATCCATGAAGGTTTTGTAGTTTTCAGTGTACAGGTCTTTCTTTTCCTTGCTTAAGTTTATTCTCAAGTATTTTATTCTTTCTGATGCTATTGTAAATCAGAATATTTTCTTCATTGACTTTTTTGGATGACTTGTTAATGTATAAAAGCACAACTTATTTTTGTGAGTTAATTTGTTTTCTACAACTTTATTGAACTAGTTTAGTAGTTCTAACAGGTCTCCCCTGCCCCGCCCAATGTTAAAGGTTTTTTTTTTTTTTTAATATTCAGGATCATGCCATCTATAAATAAAGACTATTTTATTTTTCCTTTATCATTTGATTTTTTTGTCTAATTTCTATGCCTAGGACTTCCAGTAATATGTTAAATCAAAGTGCCAAAAGTGAGCGTTCTTGTCTCATTTCTGATCTTAGAGAAAAGGCTTTCCATTTTTCTTAGTATAATGTCAGCTGTGGTCTTGTCATGGCATTTATCATGTTGAAGTGTATTCCTTCTGTAACTAGTTTGTCAAACATTTTTATCATAAAAGGATGTTGAATTTTGTCCAATGATTTTTCTGCACCTATTCAGGAGATCATGTAATTTAAAAAAATCTTTCATTCTGTTAATGTGCTGTATACATTAATTGATTTGTATATTTTGATCCAATCTTGTATCTCAGGGATAAATCTGACTTAGTCATAATGTATAATCCTTTTGATGTCCTGTTGAATTGAGTTTGCTAGTATTTGTTGAGGATTTATGCATCTGTGTTCATTATGGATATTGACCTGTAATTTCCATTTCACTGGGGTGGAACACTAGGTTGTTCACTTGAGATCTTTTTACATGTAGAGTTTTATCACTATAGTCTTCCCTCTTAGCACTGCTTTTGTTACATCTCCTAAATCTCAGTATACTGGGTTTTCATTTTAATTTATTCAAGATATTTTCTAATTTCCCTTTTGGTTTCTTCTTTGACCCACTATTTGATAGTGTATAGTTTACTTTTCCACGTATTTGTGAAATTTCATACCAATGTGATCAAGATACAGCATAATTCTTTAAAGAGATTTTTACTATAGAGTGCATGTCCTCACTGGAGAGAGAGAGAGAAAGACAGAAAGAGAGAAATCACTCTCCAGGGGGAATGGCCATGCTGCATTCCCTTTTTCTTCATTATTTTCTCAGGTTTTTGGGCATGTACGTACCTGTGTCCAGTGTGAGTTTCAAGGTGCCAGATCTGGGATTCGAACCACAGTCTACCACATGAGAGTCCAATGCCTTAACCATTATGCCTTCTGCTGCCCCAAGATACAACATAATTTTAATCTTCATAAATTTATTAAGATGTTTTATGTTCTAACATGTGATTTATCCTAGCAAATGTTCCATGTTTTCTTGATACAAAGATTTATTCTACTACTGTTGGATGGAACATTATGAATATGCTTCTTTGGTCCATTTGGTGTATAATATTATTTGATTCCACTGTTTCCTCCTTTATTTTCTGTCTGGATGTTCTATCCATTGTTGAAATTAGGGTATTGAAGTCTCCTACAATTGTATTACTGTCTATTTCTTCCTTCAATTCTGTTAATATTTGATTTATATATTTGGGTGCTCTAGTTTTGAGTGCATACACTTTTTTTGGAGAGGTTTTTGCTATAGGGTATGTGCGCCCACCAGAGAGACAGAGAGACAGAGAGACAGAAAGCAAGAAATCACCCCCCAGGGGGGATGGCCACACCACAATCCCTTCTCCTCCATTCTCCTCTAGGGATCTTGGGCACGCACACACACATGCCCAGGGTGAATTTAAGCCATCGGGTCCAGGACTTGAACCACAGTCGACTACATGGGAGTCCAGTGACATAGCCATTGTGCCATCTGCTGGTCCCAGTGCATACATGTTTTTAATGGTTATATCTTCCTGGTGAATTGACTCCTTTATCATTATGTAATATCATTTTCTGTCCCTTGTGACAGTTTTTTGTTTGTTTTAGATTTATGCCATAGGGTGTATGCACTCACTGGGGAGAGACACAGAGAAAAGTCAAGTGAGAAATCACCCCCCCCAACAGGGGGGGATGGCCACACAACAATTCTTCTCTCCCAACTAAGTGGGATCTAGTGCCTTAACCACCATGCCACAACCTGCTGGCCCTCTTATGATAATTTTTTCCTTAAAGCTTACTAGATCATATTGTATAGTAGATGAGAAAAATACAGACACGTTTCCAAATTCAGATAATAAATTTAGACAGCAGGAAGACTCTTCAACAAAGAAGGAATTTAAACCTGGTACAAAGACTATCCAATAATTTTCTGGGTGATCACGAGTTGTAGGCACTGTTGTCCAAATGTGGGTGCTGTACAGGTTTGAGTTTATAGACTTTTCTATACATTCCTGAAGAAGGTTAGAAAAACAGGACTGATGAAGTCTAGGGAACAGGTCAAGACAGAGTAGGCAAGGCAAGGACCCTAGTGGCCTAAGATACTATCATGCTGAAGCAAGTAAGCATAGCAACTTCCAGGCATAATGTTGACCCTTCCCTTGTTCATAGACTGCTAAGACTCTTCAGCTTCTGATTATTTCTTTTCTGGTGAAGACGTTTCTTATGTTAGTTTATTAGGAAATTCATGTTATATTGTCTTTTTCCACTCATAAGTGTCAATAGAAAGCAATAACCATTTATGTTTTCCTAAACAAACCCAAGCATTAAGGCTTCTTTAAGAAACTATGCTCTACCCTAATATAAAGACTTTACTCAAGAATTTGCATTAAGGGGAACTTAACTGCTAGGAGGGGAAAAATAAAGATTGAGCATGGGGAGCATGGGAAGACTTGCCACCTTTTATGATCTAACACTCCCTCTTTTCTGGCTTTTTGGTGTGGACTCCTGTGTCCCATGCCCTTAGGTAGGAACAAAGATAATCCATGTTCCTAAAAGTCCTCATCATGCCACTGTTCACCTGCTTTCTGGCATCCAACTTATCATCTAAATAATAATGGACCTAATTTCTTTGTGGCTGAATTATGCTATAAAGTATATATTTATGATTTTGTACTCCTTCTGAAAAAGACACAAAGAAAAACACATCATTCATTCATTCAGTGCATTTTTGTTCATAATCTACTATAAGCGGGGTTCTTTCAGACGACAAGGTGACAATAGGGGGTAATCGTTACTGAATTGGCAGAAAGCCCAGCAGCATTCACAACAAATAAGTGAAGGGAGAACTTTTCAGTTACTGTCAGAATAGTTGGCAAAAATCTTTACATAGAAATCTAAGTATTCATATTCTCCCATTCCAGCGTAAAAACAAATGCCATAATCACAAATCTATGGGATTTAAATAACAAACCAGAGCATGTCACTAAACTGACATAGCATTAATCTTATTTCACAGACCAGCAACTTGTATAAGTGAGTTTTAGCTTCCTTTCAAAGACATAATCAGCTCAACGGCATGTCTATTACATAACTAAAGAGAAAAACTGTCTTCTAGAACAACTAATGCAACTGATAACCTTTGGAAAGCACAGAATATATCACTTTGCTTTTAACAGAAATTGTTGGGATAAGCAAGATATACTATGCAAGTTTCTGAAGAAATTACTAAATTGACTCTTAAAGGAGTGCTACTAAAACTTGTCCTGCAGGGTCTTGTCCATTATATGTTGGGTTTATCAGGAGCCTGGCCCTTCCTCCATAAAGAAAATAATTGGCAAATCTACAAGATTTATGGGACACCATCAAGAGAACTAAATTGGCTTTATACGATTCTCAGAAGGAACAGAAAGGGAGTAAGGGGCAGAAAGGTTATTCAAAGAAATAATGACTGAAAATTTCCGTATCTGAGGAGAGATACGGATATCCAGGTACACAAAGTTCAAAGTACCTAATCAGATTCAACCCAAAGAAGTATTCCCCAAGACATATTATATCATCAAAAATGAAAGACGAAGGCCAGCCTGTGGATGATGGTTAAGGTGGCTGTATCCCACATGACAGACTGTGGCTTGACTCCCAGACCTGGCATTTTGAGGGAAATGCCAAGCATGTGTGTGTGTGTGTGTGTGTGTGTGTGTGCATGTGTGTGTGTGTCCATAATCCTGAAGGGAGAGAGAAATGAAGGAGAGGGGATTCGAGCGTGACCATCCCTTATGGGGGCTTTCTCACTCTCTCCCTACCCCCTTTTTCTCCAGTGAGTACATGTGCTCTCTGGCAAAATTTTTCAAAAATAAAAGACAAAGAATTCTGAAAACAGTAAGAAAAAAGAAGTTCCTCAGATACGAAGAAAGCCCATACATTATCAGCAGATTCCTCAGCAGAAACATAGCAGGCAAGAACAAGATGATATATTCAAAGCACTTAAAAAAATCTGCCAATCAAGAATATTTTACCCACCAAACATGTCCTTTAGAGATGAAAGAGCAATGAAGACTTTCCCAGATAAATAAAAGCAGAGAGTGTTCATCACCACTAGACCTGCCTTACAAGAATGCTATAAAGTGAGTTCTTCAAGCTGAAGTGAAAGGATGTAATTAGTCACACTTAAACATAAAACTCATGGGTAAATACTCTGTAAAGGCAGTATAAAAATCACTTACAACTCTAGTATAAAGGCTAAAAGACAAAAAAACTATAGTTATAATAATTTGTTAATGTATATGCAACATAAAAAGATTAATTATGACATAAAAAATAAAATATTGTATGGAGTAAAGTGTAGAGCTTTTGTTTGTGATCAAAGGTAAGTTGTTGTTGGCTGAAAACAGCCTGTTATAACCATATAATGTTTTGTAAAAGCTTTATGATAAAAATAAAACAAAAACCTGTAGTAGATACAAAAAAGATAAAGAGATAGGAATCAAAGCATATCACCACAGAAGATCATCAATTTATAAAGGAAGACAGAAGAGAAGAAGAAAGGAAAAAATGATCTGTAAAAAATCTGGAAAAGTAAAGAACAAAAGGACAATAGTGGCCAGCTCCATGACCTAGTGGTTAGGGCAGTTGGATTCCACATGGCTGACCACACACTTCATGTCCCAGACCTAGTGGTTTGAGGGACATGCCAAGCATGTGTGCATACATACCCAAAATCCTGAAATGAAGAAGAGGGGATCGCGGCATGACTATTCCCCTTCGAGGCTCCTTTCTCCTTTCCCCACTCCACCCTGTCTCTATCTAGAAAAACATTATATGGCCATTGTAAGTTCTTCTCCAGCAATAGCCTTGCATGTAATGAATTACATTCCTCAGTCAAAAGACAGAGTGGCTGAATGGAGAGGAAGAGACCCAACTGCATGCTCTTCACAAGAGGTTCACTTCAGTTTTAAGGATGTAAAGACACAAATAGACTGAAAGTGAAGAGATAGAAAAAGGAATTCTAGGGTCAGCAGATGGCATGGTAGTTAAAGTACTGGATTTGCACACAGCCAACTGCAGTTCAAGTCCCCGACCTGGTGGTTTGAAAATCACACAAATCAATGGATAAATAAATAAACAGGTTTTAAATAAATAAACAAACAAGATATTCTATGCCAATGGTAATCCAAATAGAGAATTACTACTTAGGTAGTTACATTTATATCAGACACAACAGGCTTTAAGTAAAAAACTATTAAAAGAGATAATAGACACCAGCCCTATAACACAGTGGTTAAGTGCTGCACATGAGAAGCCAAATCCCACATGGCTGACCATGGTTTGAATCCTAGCCCTTGTGGCTTAGCAAATATGCTGGATATGCATATCCTCAATCTTGATGGGATGGAGAAATGGAGGAAAAAAATGATTGCCCCATGGCCACATCTCATGGGGGTGTGCTTTCTCGATTTCTCTCTCTCTCTCTCTCTCTCTCTCTCTCTCTCTCTCTCTCTCTCTCTTTATGGTGAGCACATGTACCGTCTGGCAGTACAAAAAAGGAGAGAGATAAGGAAAGTCATTTTATAGTGATACAGGGGTCAATTAATAAAAAGAATAAAACAATTGTATGCATTTGACTTTGGAGTACCAAAATAAATATAGGAAATATGAATCGATCAGAAAGTAAAAATAAACAGCAATATAATAATAATGGGATATCAATATCATATTTTCAACAATAGGTGAATTGTCCACACAGAAAATAAGTTAGGAAACATTGGTCTTGAACAACACTTTAGATCACACGGGTCTATAAGACATACACAGGACATTTCAGCCAACAGCACCAAAATATACATTCTTCTCAACTGCACATGGTACATTCTTCATGTTAGGTCATACGTCAGGCCACAAAATAAATGTCTGAAAATTTGAGAAGATTGAAATCATATCAAGTATCATTTTCAACCACAATGATAGGAAACTAGAAATCAGTAACAGAAAGATAACTGGAAAATTCACAGGAAATTATACAACACATTCCTGAGTAACTAATGGGTCAAAAAAATCAAAGGGAAATTAGACAATATTTTGAGACAGGCTGGAGAAATTATGATGGTGGACCAGAAGCATCCAGAACTCATTTCTTTTGCAATCAAGATATATTTTTAAAAACTACTCAGACATATTTAAACTGGGAATTCTAAGGAAGAACTTGAAATCACCAAAGAAAGATCCCTGAAACATGGGAACTTGAAAGAAACAGCATGCAAAAGGAACAAAAGCACCCATCCAGCTGAAATCAGCATGCTAAGATCAGTGGACTCTCCTTCTTATTGGAAAAGGGTGAGCAAAAGATCCCTAATTTCTCTGATACCATCATGAATGTCATTCCTAGCTACTCAAGAGTCTAGTATTCCACATGGCCCTAGGCCAAGTGAAGGACAGCATAACTCAAGGGAAGGATCTCATCCTGGTTAATCATAACTTCCAGGACCCAAGCAAAACAATGCAATAGAATCTTCCAAAATATCTAAATGGAAGGAATCTTCCTAACCTAATTTTACAAAGCCACTCTCACTTTGATGTCAAAAAAAAAAAAAAAAAAGACACAAAACACAACAACAAAATCCTGCAGACTAATATCCCTGGTGAATTTAGAAGCCAAAATTCTCAACAAAATACTAGGAAATTGAATCTAACAACTCACTGAAGCAATTATACATCACAACCAAGACAGATTTATCTCAGGAATGCAAAGATGATTCAACATGTACAAAACAATAATTATACCACATTAAAAGAAGGAAAGACAGAATCATATGATCATGTCAATTGATGCAGAAAAAGAATTTGATAAAATACAACATTTCTTCATGATTCAGACTCTCAAAAAATAGGCATAGAAGATACATTTCTTAACACAATGAGACCATATATAACAAACTCACAACCAGGGCCAGTAGGTAGCATGGTGGTTAAGGACGCTGGACTCCCACATGACTGACTGTGACTTGAGTCCCGGATATGGTGACTTGCTTTATCTCTCTCTCTCGCTTGCTTGCTCTCACTCTCGCTCTGTCCCTCTCTGGTCAAATTAAAGAAAATTAATAAATAAAAAAAGATAAATAAAATAATTCTTTAAAAAAAAAAAAAAAAACCCTGAGACCAGCAGTTAGCGTAATGGCTATGTCACTGGACTCCCACGTAGTCGACTACGGTTTGCGTCCTGGACCGGGTGGCTTAAAACTCATGCCAGGCGTGTGTGTGTGTGTGCCCAAGATCCTGAGAGGAGAAGGAAGGAGAAGGGATTGCGGCGTGGCCATCCCCCCGGGGGTGTGATTTCTCTCTTTCTGTCTCTCTTCTGTCTCTGTCTGTCTGGTGAGCACACGCGCCCTGTAGCAAAAACCTCTTAAAAAAAAAAAAAAAAACCCTCACAACTAACACAATACTAAATTGGGAAAAGCTTAAAGTCTTTCTACTTAAAACCGGAAGAAGATAGGCCCAGGACTCAAACTGCAGTCAGTCACATGGGAGTCCAACACCAACATCCTAAAATGACCTAGACAATTCAATATACACTTCTAAAACCAAAAAGCTAAAAACAAAATATATGGTGTTGAATGTGCACAACATAATGTAATGTTCAATGTTGAATAAGATAAATATATCTATATCCTTGATTTGGCTATTACGCACTAGTATGCATACCTTCAGAAACCATACTTTACCCTACAAAGTCGTACACTGATTATATGTGTATCAGACATCACAACCAAAAATATTTTAAAAAGAAATTATTTTAGACAAGAAAAGACAGGAGAAAAATACTAAAACATATGAGATGCAATGAAAATAGTACTAAGAGGAAAATTTACAGTGATAGACACCTACATTAAGACAGAAAGAAGTTCTAAAACATCTCAATTTTATACTTCAAAGAAATAGAAAAATGAAGAGTAAAAAGGCGTAAAATTGGGTCATCTAGTGGTGTAGTGGTTGGAGAAACTGAATTCCATATGATCAACTATGCTATTTGTGTGTTGGCCCTGGGTGCTTGAAAAACATTCCAGGAGCACTTGTGTGCAATCCCAAGAGGAGAATGGAGGAGAGGGGATTGCAGCACGGCCATCCCTCCAAGGAGGTACTTTCTCCCTTTCTTCCCTTCTCTCTGTGTCTCTCTGGCAAGTGTACACACTCTATGGCAAAATAAAAGAGTTTTGAAAAAAAGCCCCGAATCAGCAGAAGTTCTCCGTCTTACTTATGCTAAGTGTATCAGATCCAGGCATGTGCAGATCAAGGTTATGCCCAGCAGCTTATAAATACTTTATGGATCCATTCCGAAGCACTTCCCTTTTTATAATATCTCTTATTCATTCTGGATTTCTGTGATGATCTCCTTTTGGTCATCCAGTAAGAAACTACATGGTAAGGGTGCATAAAAAAATCCTTTGTGAAAGAAGAGAACTTCTACAAATGGTAATTGGTCAACTGGATAATCCACATGAGAAGGAATGAATTTGTGGGGCTGACAGGTGGCATTGGTGGTTAAGGGTGTTGGACTCCCACATGACTGACTGTACTTCGAGTCCTGGACCTGGCAGCTTGCTTTCTTACTTCCTCCCTTTCTCTCTCACTCTTGCTCTGACCCTCTCTGATTAAGTTAAAAATATATAAATAAAGTTAAATAAAATAACTCTTTTATTTACAAAAAGAATGAATTTGGAATCCTACTTAACATCATACAAATAAATTATCTGATAATGGATCAAAAAAACTAAATGTAAAAACTAAAAATTTGAAAATATTAAGAGAATATAGATATATTTTTCACAACACTAGAATAGGTAGTAATTTCAGGGCTGGCAGGTGGCGTGGTAGTTAAGAGCTCTGAACTTCCATTTGGCCAACTGTGGTTTGAGTCCTGGACCTGGCAGCTTGCTTTCTCACTTTCCCTCTCTCTCTTTCTCTCTTGCTCTGTCTCTCTCTGGTCAAATTAAAAAATAAAGAAATAAATAAATAAAGTTAAATAAAATAATTCTTTAAAAATATATATAAACATACATATATATATATAAGATATATGTTATATATATAAGATATATATGAAATACATGTAAATATATATGTATTCACAAGAAATAAAGTTATGTAGTTACTTTTCTTGTGATGTCCTTTTGTGATTTGGTATATGGTTAATACTGGTCTCTTAGAATAAGTTTGGAAATACTTATTCCTTCTCTATTTTCTGAATGAGTTTATTTCTATTGAGATTTTCAATTTCCCCTTGAGTTGGGTTCAGTAATATTTGTCTTTCTAGAAATTTATCCATATCATTTAATATTTAATATATTTGCATTAAGTTGTTCATAGTATTACCATATAATCCTTTTTTTGTGGGGGAGGAGAGGTTTTTGCTATAGGGCATGTGTACTCACCAGAAAGACAGAGAGAGACAGAGAGACAGAAAGCAAGAAATCACCCCCCAGGGGGGATGGCCACACCACAATCCCTTCTCCTCCATTCTCCTCTCGGGATCTTGGGCACGCACGCACACGCACCCGGCATGATTTTAAGCCACAGGTCTGGGACTTGAACCGCAGTCGACTACGTGGGAGTTCAGTGATGTAGCCATTATGCCAACTGCTGGTTCATCATATAATCCTTTTCAAAAAATTTATTTATTTTACATTCATTCACTGAGCATCATCACAGCATACAAAATGTGATTTCTCATCCAAAATACACTGTATAGTGGCTTAATCATACATGCTATCATCAACAAATAATTTTCCATTTCTAGTTTCATATATATATATATGAAATATAATTTCCCCCTATGTCTCACCCTCTGCTATTTCCCACCCTCCTCCCACACTGTCTCTGGTATCTATAGTTGCTTTCCATTCCTTTCCCCTCCCCCCACATTTATTGACTCACAAAATATCTTAATGAATCTTAGCTACTTTTAATAGCAAGTTCAGCTGATATATATATATATATATATATATATATATATATATATATATGAACACATGTCTGACTTTAGGCATGAAACTCTGAGTAGAATGAATATACTATAAAGTAGCACCTAGCTGATGCTAGATAGCTTATTGTGGTAATTAAATAGGTATTTTTAAATTTTTTTATTTCAGTTTCTTTTATATATTCACTCACATGTTACTTAACTTGCAAAGTGAATATTCCAACATGTATACATTTCTCACCAGTCCAGTTGAGATATTATACATGTTATTTTCAACAGATAATAACCCATTTCTTTGTCCCATAAATGCCTTGCCTCTTTACTTTTCTCCTTAATGTCCTTCCTCAGACTCTACTCCTTCATCCACCCTCTTCCCACACTGTATCTGGTATTTATAACCATTTATTATATTTCTATATCCTCTAGTCATTCAGTTTCGGCTATAGAGTGTGGACACTCAGTATATATTAAGTGGAGACATACAATATTTCTCCTTCACAGCCTGGCTTGCTTCACTCAGCAGTAAATCTATCATATTCATCCACTTTCTGTCTAAAAACAAGGTCTTCTTTTTTTTATTTAATTTTTTTTTTTTATGGCTGAGTAGTGTTCCATAGAGTATATTTGCCACAGTTTTCCTTTTTTTTTCTTTTTTTTTTTGAGAGGTTTTTGCTATAGGGCACGTGTGCTCGCCCGACAGACAGAAAGAGACAGAGAGATAGAAAGTCAGAAATCACCCCCCGGGGGGATGGCCACACCACAATCCCTTCTCCTCCATTCTCCTCTCGGGATCTTGGGCATGCACACACACACGCCCGGCGTGAGTTTTAAGCCACCGGGTCTGGGACGCGAACCACAGTCGACTATATGAGAGTCCAGCGACATAGCCATTACACTAACTGCTGGTCCCTTGCCACAGTTTTTCAATCCATTCATGTGTTCGTGGGCATTTGGGTTGTTTCCATGTTTTAGCAATTGTGAATAGTGCCGCAATAAACATGGATGTGCAAGCACTTTTCCGACTGAGGATTCTTCTGTCCTTTGGGTAGATACCAAGGACTGTGATTGCTGGATCATATAGTTCTATTTGTAGATCTTTGAGGAATATCCATATTGTTCTCCACAGTGGCTGGACCATATAATCCTTTATAAAATTTCTGTAGAGCTGGTGACAATGTCCCCTTTTTAGTTCTTGATCCATATCTCCTCTCTTATTTATTTATTTATTTATTTATTTATTTATTTATTTATTTATTTATTTTCAGTCAGTCTTGCTACAGGTTTGTCAGTTTTATTTATCTGTTCAAAGATCCAGTGTTTGGTTTCATTGATTTTTCTTCATTGGTTTGTGGTTTCAATTTCATTGATTTCTTCTCCTATTTTTGTTATTTTCTTATTTGTGCTTATTTTGAGTTTATTTTGTTCTTTCTACTCTATTTTCTTTCTTTTTTTTTTTTGAGAGGTTTTTTTCTATAGGCTGCATGTGCTTGCCAGACAGACAGAGAGAGACAGAGAGACAGGAAGTGAGAAATCACCCCCCAGGGCGGTTGGCCACGCCGCAATCCCTTCTCCTCCATTCTCCTCTAGGGATCTTGGGCATGCACGCACACGCACCCAGCGTGAGTTTTAAGCCACCGGGTCCAGGACGCGAACCGCAATAGACTATGTGGGAGTCCAGCGACATAGCCATTATGCTAACTGCTGGTCCCTCTACTCTGTTTTCTTGAGGTAAGAGCTTACATGATTAATTTGAGATCTTTTCCCCTTTTCCAATATTAGCATTTATTGTTACAAATTCCCATCTTATCACTGCTTTAGCTGCATACCATCTATTTTCACTATATTGTATTTTCAGTTTTATTCAATTCAATATTCCTTTCAAATTTCACTTGGGACCTGTTATTTTGCCATTAATTATTCAGAATTGTGTTTTTTTCATCTCCAAGTGTTTGAAGAATTTCCTATCTTTCTGTTACTCATCCCTAATTTGTTTGTACTACGGCCAGAGAACATACTATGTATGATTTCAATGCACTTAAATTTGTTGAGTCTTGCTTATAGCCTAGTACATATTTTATTTTGGTATAAACTCCCTGGGTACTAAAAAAGAGTGTGTACTCTCTATTGCTGGATGAAGTGTTCTATAAAGTCAATTAGATCCTGTTGTTTGATGGTCTTATTGAGTTTTTCTGTATCCTTGCTGATTTTATGTTTATATGTTGTATTGATTGCTGAGAAAGGGGTTCAACTTACTAACTGTAACTTTGTATTTGTCTATTTCTCCTCTTAATTATTTTGGTTTTTACTTCATATATTTACAGTTGTATTTTGTGTGTGTGTGCATACACATTTAGAATTGCTATATTTTCTTGGTGGGTTGACTCTTTTATTATTCAATGATCTTCTCTGTCCTCAATGATTTTATTTACTCGAAGTGTACTTTATTTAATATTAATACTTTGGTTTCTTTGGTTAATGTTTGGATCATAAACCCGTTTTCCATTCTTTTCTTTCCACTTAACTATATTATTATATTTGAGGTGAGTTTTTTATAGATAGCATATCATATTTTAACCAATAATTATTAGTTTTAATTCTACATTTTAATTGATATATAATAGTTGTACATATTCATGGGATATGGTGTGATTTTTCAATACATGAACAAATGTGTAATGATCGAATCAGGGCAATTAACATATCCACTATCTCAAATACTTGTCATTACTTTGTATTGTGAAAACTTAAAATCCCCTCTTCTAACTACTTTGAAGTATATATTGAATTGTCTAGGTCATTTTAAAAATCCACTTTTAAAAAAATTACTTTTTGCCATAAGGTGTGTGCACTGACCAGAGAGAGTGACAGAGACATTGAGAGGGAAAGTGAGAAATTATCCCCCACCCCACTCAAGGGAGGTGGCTATACCACAATCTCTTTCCTTCATTCCCCTCCAGGGATTTTGGGAAAACATGTGCCTGGCTTGATTTTCAAGCTGCTGGGTCTGGTACTCAAATTGTGGTTGGCCATGTGGGAGTCCAGTGTCTTAACCACCACACCACCTAATGGCCCCAAATCCACTGTTTTTTAATTGGTGTGTTTAGATTATTTACATTTAAGGTATTAACATATTAGGGCTTAAGTATGCCACGTTCTTTTCCATTTTGTTCTCTCTGTTTTTCATTTCTCTTTTTGCCTACCTATGCGCTTTTTGATAATTTTTTTAGAATTCAAGTTTAACTTATCCATAGAGATTTTACTCTAGGTATAATACTATTTACACATAACTTAGAAAAGTCTACTATTGGTGATGTTTTACTAGTTTAATTGTAGAAATCTTATCTCACTTTGTGTCTTTTAACTCTTTTCTATTTTTATATTTTCTTAAATATTTGTTTTATATCCATTGAAAACCATATTAGACAATATAATATTTTTTCCTCAACCATTAAAACTTTGGTAAACTCCAGAGTGGAAGAAAACTATTTTTTATTCACTTAAAAATTATTTTCATGGGGCCAGCAGGTGGCGTGGTGGTTAAGGTGCTGGGCACTCCCACGTGGCTAACCATGGTTCAAGTGCTGGACTTGGTGGATTCCTTTCTCTCTCTCTCTCTGTCTCTCTCTGGTCAAATTGGAATAAATGAATGAAAAAAATAAATGAATAAAATAAAATAAAGAATTATTTTTTAAAAATTATTTTCATCATTATTTTTTTCTTTCCTTCTCTTTTGAGTTTTTTTTTTTTAATTTTATTTTTGTTTGTTTAAAGTAGCTCTGCTAGCTGTTCTTTAGGGTGGATTTGTTGGTGACAATTTCTCTTAGGTTTCTTTTAACTGTGCATGTCTGTCTCTATTTTAATGCCGAATATTTTTTTCTATATAGAGAATTCTCCATTCATAGTTCTTTTAAGTATTTCAAAATGTGTCACATCCATTACATCTGCATAGGTTTTCACTGGGAAATAGTTTGTAATTCAAATAGTTTTTCCCCTGTGGGTAGTGTGTGCTTAATTTGGCTTAACTCTTCTCTGGCTATAATCCCTACAGTAAAAAAAGGCTATATAGGGACCAGCAGTTAGCGTAATGGCTATGTCGCTGGACTCCCACGTAGTTGACCGCAGTTCAAGTCCTGGACCCGGTGGCTTAAACTCACGCCGGGCACGTGTGCGTGCGTGCCCAAGATCCCGAGAGGAGAGTGGAGGAGAAGGGATTGCAGTGTGGCCATCCCCCCGGGGGGTGATTTCCTGCTTTCTGTCTCTCTGTCTCTCTCTGTCTGTCTGGCGAGCGCATGCGCCCTAAAGCAAAAACCTCTCCAAAAAAAAAAAAAGAAAAAAAAAAGGCTATATAAAGAAAGATTGTAAAAGACTTGAGAGAAAATGAAAAGAAATATTAAGCATATTTAAACAATCAAACAAAAACCAGGAACGTTGGGAAGAAAGGGAAAAAAAATCAATGACAAAAGCAGATAACAAATAATAAAATAGTGGACTCAAATCAAACTTATTAATTTTCTTTCTTTTTTGGAGAAGTTTTTGCTATAGGGTGCATGCGCTTGCCAGAAAGACAGAGAGAGACAGAGAGACAGAAAGCGAGAAATCACCCCCCCAGGGGGGATAGCCATGCCACAATCCCTTCTCCTCCGTTCACCTCTTGGAATCTTGGGCACGCATGCACACGTGCCCAGCGTGAGTTTAAGCCACTGAGTCTGGGACTCAAACCATGGTTGACTACATGGGAGTCCAGCGACATAGCCATTACGCTAACTGCTGGTCCCAAACTTACTAATTTTCACATTAAATGCAAATGTTCTAAACTCATCAATCAAAAGACAAAGATTGTCAGAATGGATTTTAAAACATCAAAACTCAGCTATTTACTGGCTACAAGAAACTCACATTCTTATAATGATGAAGACTGTAGAAAAGTAAAATGATGGAGGGCCAGCAAGTGGCATGGTGGTTAAGGTGCTGGACTCCCACATGGCCAACCATGGTTTGAGTCTCGGATCTGGTGGCTTGGTTTTTCACTTTCCCTCTATCTATCTCTGTGTTGTTCTCTGGTGAGCACATATATCATATATCAAACTTAAAAAATAAGAAAGAAGAAAGAAAGAAAGAAAGAAAGAAAGAAAGAAAGAAAGAAAGAAAGAAAGAAAGAAAGGAGAAAGAAAGAAAAGTAAAATTATGGGAAAAGATATATACCATAATCAAAAGAAAGGAATAAGTGGGTATATTACTATCAGACAAAGATGATTTCAGAGCAGCAAACATAACAAAGGATAAGGAAAGACATTAATCATGGTGGGAGTGCAAATTCACTAAGAAGATGAAACAATTCTAAGTTGGATGGACCTAACAACAGAGCTTTGAAATAACTAAAGCAGCCAAAGACAGAACTGAAAGGAGGAAATGGAAGATTTACAGTTATAGCCATAGCTTTTAATCCTTCTTTCTCAGTAATCAATGAAGCAAATAAAAAGGAAAAACAGTAAGGATGTAGGAGAACTGAACAATGCCATCAACCCAACTGCAATGAATTGACTAAACAATACACCACTCAACAACAGCAGATTGCACATTCTTTTCAAATAAATATGGTACATTAATCAAGACTGAACATATCTTGGGTCACAAAACAAACCTTGACATATTTAAAATAATTTAAATAATTCAAAGTATGTTCTCCAAGTGTAAAGAAGTTAAAGTAGAACTCAGCCACAGAACGGTAACTGGTAAGTATCCAAAGTCTTAGAAATTCAGCAACACACTTCAAAATCATCCATGGATAAAAGACTAAGTGTCAAACAAAAACACAAAATATTTTGCACTGTAAAAAAATTAACACAAGACATTTCAAAAGTTGTAGATTGCAGCTAAAGCAGTGCTTGGAGGGAAATTTATGCACTCAAATGATACTATTACAAAGTAAGAAAGATTTCCAATCAGCAACATAAGCTTCCATCTCAAGAAAATAGGAATAGGATGGCAACATAAACCAAAAACAAGAGACTATGAAGGAAGAAAAGAATGGAGAATAGAAGTAAATTAATTAAAAAGAAAAACAATAGAGAACATCGATAAAACCAAACACTTCTCTTTTTTTGAGACAATCATTTAAATCGATAGACACTTAAGTAGAGTGACAAAGAAAAAATAAGACATAAATTTTGAATAATCGTAATGAAAAAAGAAATATTGTTATAGACATCACAGACATTAAAAAGATGATAAGGGAACACTAAAAAATACTATGTTGATAAGTTCAAAAATTTAGGTAAAATATAGCAATTCCTTGAAAGTAAAAGACTAAAAAACTCTCCGCAAAAGAAATAAATAACTCAAAAGTCCTGTATCCATCAAATTTCTATTAAAGAAATTGAATGCACAGCTAAAACTTAAACAAACAAACAAAAAACTCTAGGCCCAGATGTTTCACTGATGAATTATACTAAACACTTGAAGAAGATATAATAGCAATTATATATTATCTGTTATAGAAGATAAAATGTGAGGAGAGCATTTTGAAATTAATTTTATGAAGTCAGCTTTAACCTGAAGCCAAAGTCAACAACGATAGTACAAGAAAGAAAAACTATAGACCAATATTCTTCATGAATATAGATGCAAAAAATCTCAAAAGCTATAAGCGAATAGAATTCAGAAATATATAAAATAATAATACACCACCACCAAGTGAGGTTTATTTTGGGAATACAAGTCCAATTTAAGAGTCAAAAAGTAATCAGCAGCTGGTGCAGTGGTTAAAGGTGCTAGATTCCCACATGGCCAAATGTGATTTGAGTCTCAGATCCAGTGACTTGCTTTCTTGTTTTCTTGCTTTCCCTTTCTCTCTCCTTCTGTCTCTGTCTGGTCAAATTAAAAAATAATAATAACAAATGGAATTAAATAAATAATTCTTTAAAAATATATATGCTTATAAAGGATTTATTTAAAATTATTTTATTTAACTTTATTGTTTATTTTAATTTGACTGAGAGGGACAGAGTGAGAGAGAGAGAGAGAGAGAGGGAAAGTGAGAAAGCAAGCCCCCAGGTCCGGGACTGGAACTGTGGTCAGCCATGTAGGAGTCCAGCATCCTTAACCACCATACCACCTGCTGGCCCTGATAAAAGATTTTTAAACTGAGATATAATTCACAAAGATTCTCTCTCAATGTGAACAGCTCACTGCTTTTTAGTAGATTCTCAAATCTGCATAATCATCGCCATAATCTAATTCCAGAGCATTTTTATCCTCACAGAAAGAAACCCTGTACCTATTAGTATTCATTGTCCATCCCCTACTCCCCCTAGTCCTTGGAAATTAGTAATAAACCTTTTATCTCTATGCATTTGCCTATTCTGTATCGTATATAAAAGTGAATCAACAGGGCCAGCAAGTGGCATGGTGGTTGGGGTGTTGGATTCCCAATGGCCAACTGCTGTTGGAGTCCTCAACCTAGTGGCTTTCTTTCTCACTTTCCCTCTCTCTGGGCAAATAAAATAATATTAATAACAATAATAAATAAAATGAAATAAATCTTTTCTAAAAAAATGTGAATCTTATGAGACTGGCTTCTTTGACCAAGCATAATGTTTTCAAGATTTGTCCACATTATAGCATGTATTATTACTTCATTCTTTAAAAAAGTAAAAAATTGCATGGCTGGCAGGTGGTTTGGTGATTAAGGGTGCTGGACTCCCACATGGATGACCGCAGTTCAAGTCCTGGACCTGGCAGCTTGCTTTCTCACTTTCATTCTCTCTCTCACACTCTGTCTCTCCCTGGTCTGATTAAAATACATGAATGAATGAATGAATGAATAAATAAATAAAGTTAAATAAAATAATCCTTTAAAAAAAGTTAAAAAATTGTATAACATGAAATGAACATGTGCACTCACCAGAGACAGAGACAAAAAGTGAAAAAATCATCCCACAGGGTAGATGGCCATGTCACAATCCCTTCTCCTCCAGTCCCCCTTCAGGATTTTGGGCATGCGCATATGTGCCCAGCATGAGTTTTAAGCCTCCTGGCGTTGGGGATTCAGTGAACTGTGGCCAAGTACACGGGAGTCCAGCAATGTAATCACTACACTATCTGCTGGTCCCCTATACTTTTTAAAATACTACTTTGAGCAAGCAACCCAAGCTTCTTTGTGAGGCCAGTCAGGAAAGGGAGCTACTCAAGCAGTGGTACAGAAAGTTAAGGAGGTTAGGGGTCCAGACTGGACCAAAAAGGAAGTTCAAATAGTGTTAAAGACCTACTACTTCTTTGACTTGGTTGCTAAAATAACAGTAGAAATAAACACCAATAAGATATAAGGAGTATACTTAATTTTTCATTATTTTTCAAATTTATTAGAGTACGAAAGGCTGACCTAATTAAACACAAAGAAGATAGTGTCTACATTAAGTAGTAGTGTCACATCCTCATTTACCTGAACTTTACCTATATTTCTTTGTTTAGTCCTGTTATTTTTGGTATACCAGGCACACACATACCCATGATCCAGGGCTGGCTGAGGCTGGGGGTTGATCGCAGCATAAGGGTAGAGATGTTGTCTCTGTCTCTTTCACTCTGGAAAGAAAGAAACATTAATAAAATTGGATGTTCAAAAAGCCAGGAAGAAGAAAGTTTACATGCTAAGAATTAAGAATTGATTTTCTATTAAAAATACATCCAGAGGGGCTAGCAGGTAGCTTAGCAGTTAAGGCACTGGACTCCCACATAGTAGACTATGGTTCAAGTCCCATACCCGGTGGCTTGAAACTCATGCTAGGCATGTGCGTGTGCATGCCCAAAATCCTGAGAGGAAAATGTAGGAAAAGGGATTGTGGCATGGCCATACCTCTAGGGAATGATTTCTTACTTTTTGTCTCTCTGTGTCTCTGGCAAAAAAATCTCCCTCTCAAAAAAGTACATCCAGAGTTAAAGTTACTTACTATATGATCCAGCAATTCCACTACTTGAAAAATGAAAATATATGTGTATACAAAACTTATGCATGAATGATCATAGCAACATGGCTCATAATAGCCAAAAAGTATCTGAAAGTCTACCAGCAGATAAATGGCTTAAACAAAAAGTGGTATATACAATGAAAATATTATTCAGTCACCCAAAGAAATAAATACTAATACATGCTATAGTGTGGATGAACCTTAAAAATGTAATGTTTAAGGAAATAAATCAGACAAAAAATTGTATGATTCCAAATATATGAAATATCTGCAATAGGGAAATCCATAGAGACAGAAAGGACATTGGCCATTGTCAGAGGCATGGAACTGAATAGAAGGGAGGTAGGCAACAGCTTAACTGGGTATGAGCTTTCTGTCTGGGATGATGAAAATACTACTTTGCTCTAAAATTAGATAGGGATAATGGTTGCACGAACCTGTGGATATACTAAAAGCCATTGAATTGTCCACATTAAATGAGTGAATTGCATCATATGTAAATTATATCTCAATAAAAACATACCAGAAAGGAAATAAGAGATTAGAAGAGGTTAGGGAAGGGTAGCAGGTCATATGGGATTGTATATCCCTGGGAGACTTGACAGCTAAGATTTTCCTGGAAGCAATCAGATCTAATGGGGAATTTGTGAACAGATTTAAAGTCTCTCAGGCTTCTGTTCTGGGACTTCTGGGATTTTGAAGATGCCACAGCTATGGCCATGTAGGTACTTGAATGACTCAGAAGTTTTAGCCTGTCACAGAACTAGGAAAACACCTTGAGCTGGGAGAACCAGTTGCTCAGTTCAGATGTCAATCACCTGGCTAATAATCTCTTTTTACTTTTTTTTTTAAAAGGTTTTTGCCATAGGATGTGTGGACTTGCTGGAGAGACACAGAAAGAGAGAAACAGTGAGAGGGGAAATGAGAAATCACCACCTGGAGGGATGGCCATGCTGCAGTCCTTTTTCCTACATTCTCCTTCTCAGATTTTGGACATACATGCACATGCGTTTAGCATGATTTTCAAGCCACCAGGTCTAGGACTTGAACTGCAGTCAGCCATGTGAAAATCTAATGACTTAATCTCCACGTCACCTGCTGGCCCAGGTTAACAATTTCTATAGCATTAAACTTAATTTTTATAACACACTTTTACTTATCCATAGCTGCTTAATCTGTGTAGTAGTTACATCATAATACAACTACAATGACTGCTGTCATCATGTTTGGAGACAAACTCAGCTGAATGTGGAAGCCATGCCACCCAAATGGAGAAGACAGAAGTACTCAGTTCTGGGGGCCAGTAGGTGGCATGGTGGTTAAAGAGGCTGGGCTCCCACATGGTTGACTGCGGTTCAAGTCCCAGACCTGGTGGCTTACTTTCTCACTCCCCCACCCCCATCTATCTCTGATCTAACTGGAAAATAATAATATTAATAAATAAAGTTTGAAAATATAATTCTAAAGAACAAATAAAAAACAAGTCCTCAGTGCTGGCCTGAGAAAAGCCTTCTATTCTCCCACATGTATTAGTGAGCACATTTCACAAAAAGATCAGATGGCATTAGTCCAACTGCTTTGATTCTAACCAATAGAATATGGCAGGGGTGATGGAGTGTCACTTCCATGATTACATAAGATTGTAACTTCTGTCATGCCATCAGACTCTGTCTCCCAGCTTATATGCTTAGATGAATTAAGTAGCCATGTTAGGGGGCCTGTGTGATTAGGAAATGAGGTAAGACTGGCAGCAAGGAACTGAGGACCTCAGTCAAGAGACCAGTTAGAACCGAGTCCTGACTAACAACCATGAGATCTTGGAAGTGGATCTTTCCCCAGCTGAGTCTCACGTGAGACCTCAGCACCAGCCAACACATTGAATGCAGCCTTGTGAGAGAATCTGAAACAAAGGATCCTGCTTAGACACGCCTGGATACCTGAAACTGTAAGATAATAAATATGTGTTTAAGTAAATAAATAAATGTGTTGTTTTAAGCTGATTTTTTTTAAATAAAAAAAGCAGGGCTAAGTACCAAAATTGCCTTGTCCAAAAGGTTTGAGTTTATATTCTCCTCAGGAGGACTAGTATTGTTATACACACTAGTAGAGTAGATGATAAGACATGACAAATACTTCATCTGCTGTTGAAACAGTTATTTGAAAGAATTATTTGTTATGGCTTACTGTTTACTCTATGGAAGTATCTATAGCTGAAATAATATGTTGTCTGGAATTTTTTTTAACATTAAGCTTTTCTTTTTTAATTTATTTTTCTTTTTTTAACATTAATATGTTATACATCATTACAGTATACAAAATGAATTTTTCATCCAAAATACACTGTCTCTTGGCTCAATCAAGCACATCAACATACGTGTTACCAACAAACAATTTTTCATTTCTTATGTCTTGTATATTTTGCGTTTTTTTTTTTTTTTTTTTTTTGCCATCCTTGATTCCCTATCCCTAACCTCCTCTGCCCTGTCCAACTCTCCTCCCATTGTCTCTGGTATCCATGATTGCTTTCTATGCCTAACACCCCCCCTCCATTTAATGGATTTGCTAATGAACTTAATTTATCTAAATATTTGCAATAGCAAGCACAGCTGATATATACATACACAAGAACCCATGTCTGACTTTAGGCATAAACCTCAGTGAGTAGAATGAACATACTATAAAATAGTACCTAGCTGGGGCTATATAGCTTACTGTGGTCATCAAATACACAGTTTTTTCTTTAAATTTTGGTAACAGTTTTAGTATTTTTTTCTCTGAAATTTTTTTTTTAATTTACATTCATTCCCTGAGCATCATCACAACATACTAAATGTGGTTTCCCCTCTAGAGTAAACTGCATAGTGGCTTAATCATGCATGTTATCATCCATAAAATTCCATTACTACTTTCATATACATATGTTTTTTACCCCATGTCTGACCCTCTGCCCTATTCCACTCTATTGTTACACTATTTCTGCTGTCTACAGTTGTCTTCAATTCCTTTTCCTCCAACATTTTGTTGACCACACCATATCATAAGTAATCTAACTACTTTCAATAGCACGTTCAGTTGGTGGTTTCAAGAAAGGCAGTATTGAACTGGTAAAGATATTTCCTTGAAATTTGAAGCCTAGAAACAGGTTGGTATTTTGTTCAAATAGTAGGTACATGAATCTATTGACAGCTCAAGACAGGATAAAAATCCTTAAAACCGGACAACAAAACTTAGAAGAAAAGCAGCAATATCTTAGTCAAGTCACAGAATGCTGTTTCATCAGTTCAGACTCATGTACTTAATCTTTCTTCTGTTTCTGTTGAGGTACGATCTTCCAGATTGAACTCTGGGATATAATACTCAACTCCAGACTTTGTCCCTACAATTAAGTTGCCCATTTTCTTAGTTTTTGAACTCTTATTTCTGTGTGTCTGCATTTAATTTTACTGACATAGCACTCCCTTAAGAACTTCTTGGAGATCTGGTCTGGTGCTGGTAAATTCTTTCAGGTTTTGTTTATCTGGGAAAGTTCATGTCTTTTCTTCCCAAATGAACGATAACCTCGCTGGGTACAGAATTATTGGTTGAAATTGCTTTTCCCTTAATAATTTGAGTATATTTTCCCATTCTCTCCTCGCTCGCATTGTTTCTGATGAGAGGTCTGCCATTAGTCTGATGGGATACCCTTTGTAGGTAACTTGCCTTTTTTTCTCTTGCCAGTCTTAGTATCTTGTCTTTGTCTGTGGTTTTTGGTCAATCTGGCTATAATGTGTCTTGGAGAAGATCTTCTTGGGTTGATTCTATTTGGGGTCCTCTGTATTTCTTGGGACTGAATCTTTGAGTGCCTCTCTAGGTTTGGAAAGTTTTCTTGCAGGATTTCATGGAATAGATTATCAATGCCCTTATGAGTCTCTTCACCCTCTGGGATGCCTATTATCCGGATGTTTGGATGTTTAATTGTATCTAGTACTTCTCGCATATTATTCTCAAATTTTTGGGCCATTTTCTCAGTCTTCATGGTGGATTTTTCTAGGCCAGCCATTTTCTCTTCTACATTTGAGATTCTATTTTCTGTATGATCTAGTCTGCTTTTAATACTTTCAAGGGAGATTTTGACTTCTTGTATTATAGCCTTCATCTCTACAGTTCCATCTGATTCTTTTGTAAAGTGTGAAATTCCTCTTTTAGATCTTGCATGAATTTCCTCACCTCCTGGAACTCTTCAACTCCTTTCTCCTTCCTCTTCAGCAGTTCCTTGTCTCTCTTCTCTTCCATCTCTGTTAGCTTTGCCATTATGAATGTTCTGAATTCTTTATCAGACATTTCCATGATTTCCATTGAACTGTGTGTGGATGAAGAGGAGCTATCTGTTTCCCTTGTGGGAGAGGTATTTTCCTGCTTCCCCATATTTCTTGTGGTCCTGCAGCGATTTCTAGTCATCTGGTTGATGGTTGGTTTCTTCCCAAACTTGGAAGTTCAATCTGAGGGTCGAGGAGTGTGCAGAAAAGGAAACAGAGAGAGGGAAACAATACCAACAACAGCAAAAAACCAGACAAGAAACAGAGAAAAAGAAGAGAAAAACTTTTAAATAAATCTAAAAAAAATTAATATTCAAAAAACTTCAATAAAACTCAAAAATTAGAAAACCGCGTGGCGCGCTTGCACGCCGCGCGAAATGGCTAGATCGCAGGAGCCATGGAGCTGTCTGTCTCTTGAAGAAGGGCTGTTCTGTTCCCTTCTGCCTCTCCTGGGTTGGGAGGAGGAGAGGGGATTATTAACAAGATAAAGGCCTAGGAGGGGCCAAAGGGCCCTGTAAAATGCCTCACCTTAAAAAATTCTAAAAAGCAAAAATTTAAAAAAAGACAGAGAGAGAGAGAGGACAGAGACAGAGGTAGAGAGAGACAAAGACTGATACAGAGACAGGAGACTTGAAAGGGGTTTTCCTACCATGCGAGTTTTGTATGCTGGAGGCCCAGTTATCAGTGGGACATCTTCCTTTCTCCCAAAATGGCTAGATCGCAGGAGCCATGGAGCTGTCTGTCTCTTGAAGAAGGGCTGTTCTGTCCTGGAATTTGTTTTTAAAGCCCTTCAGTAGGGGGACCAGAAGATGGCATAATGGTTACATCAGGACTCCCATTTAGTCAACTGTGGTTTGAGTCCCAGATGTCCAGCGGCTTAAAACTCACACCAGGCATGTGTGTATACTCAAAAGCCCAAGAGGAGAATGGAGGAGAAGGTTTTGTGGTTTGGCCATTTCCCCTGGGTGGGGGGGGGGGGAGGAGTGATTTCTCACTTTTTGTCTCTCTGGTGAGCACATGCACCCTATAGAGAAAATCTCTCTTAAAAAGAAAGAAAGAAAAAAAAACAAAGCTTCAGTAGGAGTTGAGCACAGTGGGCCAGCAGGTGGAGTTCAGAAGAATGGAGGGAATATATTAATAGATCAAGCAAGTTGAGTCATGTCTTGCCATTACTGAAGCTGAGTGATATGTACATGGAGGTTCATTAAATTATTCTGTCTGCTTTTGTTTATAAAGAGTGTCTTAAACAATTCATGGAAATACATATTATGAAAAAAACTATGTAAATTCAAAACTTGTACTAACTTGTTATAACATGTCTGAACAGGATCTAGTTTGATGCATGAAGGAATCAGTATCAGTTTGAAAAGAGCCTCTTTCAGAGCAACAAGAATTCTTTTTAAATTGAAGCAAGAACAAACATCAAATTTATGGATAAGCTTGAGTGGAAGATTGTGAAATCATTGGTATTTTACTAAAAGTTTATGGGGATGATTTACCAAAGAATGCAGCAGTTTACAAGTGAATAATTCATTATTCTTTTTTTCAAATTTTGCCAGAAATCACATGTGTTCATGGGAGTGGGGGGTAGGGAGAGAAGAAGAGTGAGAAAGCATTCACCATGAGAATGATCACACTACAATCCCTTCTCCAACTGTCCTTTCTTTTGGGAATCCTGGGCACGCACACACATGCACCCAGTATTTCTCAGACTACTGGGTCTAGGACTCAAATCACAGGGTCAGACATGTGAGGGCCACTCTAACCATCATACCATGGCCTGGCTGAAATAACTTGCTTTAAGAAGGGATAAGACCAGGGCTTGCAGGTGGCATGGTGGTTAAGACTTCTGGACTCCCACATGGTTGGCCGCAGTTTGAGTCCTGGACCTGGTAGCTTGCTTTCTCACTTTCCTTCTCACTCTCTGTCTCTCCCTCGTCAACTCTGATAAAATAAAATAATGACAATGAAGAAAATTAAATAAAATAATTCTTGTTCATTTATTTATTTAAATAAATAACTTTATTGATTTATTTTAATTTGACCAGAGAGGGACAGAGAGAGGGGGGAAAGAGAGAAAGAAGCTTCCAGGTCTGGGACTCAAACCATGGTCATCCATGTGGGAGTCCAGTGCTCTTAACCACTATGCCACCTGCCAGCCCCATAAAATAATTCTTTAAAAATAAAAAAAGAGGGGACAAGATGATGTTCAAGCTAATGCCCACAGTTGCAGACCATCCACATCACTTTTCAAGAAAAAAATTAATCTTGCCTTAATTGGAAAAAACTAACCATTAACAGCAAGAAACAATAGCCAACACCACAGACATCTCAACTAGTTCAGCTTCTACAATCCTGACTGAAAAATTAAAGTTGAGCTAATTTTCTCCTCAAAGGGTGTCAACTGTCGTGCCCAGACCAGCTGTAGACAAGAGCAGAGCTTTCAGTGGGAATTTTAAACAAGTGGGATCAAGATCTTTTGAAGACAAAAGATGTCCTTACCAGTACAGTCATGAAAACAAAGCACAATCAAAGCAATCAATGGCTATCAAGAGATGGAAGTGGTCCAAAGCAAAAGTGGACTGGCCAAGTGCAAAGGTCATGTCAGCAGTGTTTTAGGATGTGCAAGGGCTTTTGCTTGTTGACTTGCTGGAGGGCCAAAGAATGATAATCTCTTCCTATTATGGGAGAATTTTGAGAAAGCTAGGAAAGTTTTAGCAGAAAATGTCTAGGAAAACTTTATCAGTGTCTTTCCAACATGATAAAGTTCCAGCTCATTCTCCTCATCAATCAAGGGACATTTTGTGAGAATTTCTATGGGAAATCATTAGAAGTCCACCTTAAGGTCCTGATTTATCTTTTTTTTACTTGTTTTTGTTTCTTAATCTTAAGAAAAATTTTAAAGGACATCCATTTTTCTTCAGTTAATAATGTAAAAAAAAAAGAGTGTATTGACACACTTAAGTTCTGAGAACCCTCAGTTCCTTAGGGATGGACTAAATGACTGATATCATTTACAAAAATGTCTTAAAATTGATGAAACTTGTGTTGAGAAGTAGTTTACATTTTTTATTTTTAACTTTTTAAAAGAATTATTTTATTAATTTTATTTGTTATTATTATTACTATTTAATTTGACCAGAGAGAGGAAAAAAAGGGAAAGTGAGAAAACAAGCTTCCAAGTCTGGGATTTGAACCACAGCTGCCATGTGGGAGTTCAGTGCCTTAACCATCACGCCACTTGCCAGTCCCTATTTTAATCTTTTAATTCCATTTTTCCATGAACTTTTTGAGGCCCCCCCCCCCATATGTTTGGAAATTTTAATGATAAAGCCAAGCAATTTCTATATCATCACAGTGTTCTGCAAAGGTAATGATACTTAAATAATGAGTGTTTCAGAAGCAACTAAATTCTATAATAAATATTGTACAGAGTTATCAGACTATTACAATTCAAAGTAGCTGGTATGGATATTTTTGTACTGACTTAAGACCTGATTTTTTTTTCTTTTTTTAAAGTTTATTTTCACATTTTTCCACAAACATTTACTTTACATATCAAAAAATTTTAACTCATACTCCATAGTTCTTGACAGTTAAAAAACAACTTTCAAAACTTTCAAAATATCTCTTATAATTTTGTATAATTTTGTTTGTGACTCTATAACAACAGAAAAGTATGGTTTTAAATATTTTTGAGAAAATATTTACATATCAACTACTCAAATTGTTGAAAAGCAAATGCCCAACACACTAGTCACACATAAACCTCAATTCAGCCCTGCCCAAGTGTATTCTGTGATATACCATCTGCTAGTGAAGATCAGTCTCTTTTTCTTCCTTCAAAGTCTTTCTCAAGATAATTCTCTGGTGTGGTTGCTCTTTTGCAATCTCTTCTGATTACAATGCTGGGCTGGAAATGCCCAGGTTATTTCATGCTATAAATTCTTTCATGTATCTTCTCTAATCCTCTCTGCCAGGCAGAACTATTTATGGTACCAGGCCATCTTTCTAAGAGCTTCTGTTAGCTTGAGATCCACCTTAGTTCCACAGTTTTCTAATTAATCTTCAGATATGACATTCCAGTCAAAGCCCTGTCCAATAATGAGTATTTCTGATTTCCGAATCAATGCAACAAGCATTATTGAACTTATGCAAATAACCCTTCTCCCACAAAATAAGAATATTCCCAAATATTTTCCAATTCCAGAGGGATCAGGAAGAAAAGTTTATATTTCCATTTACGAAACAAACAAGAAAAATATTTTAACATATTGCTAAACCTATCAACAACTGAAAAGAAAGTAAACTGTTTAAATTGGGAAAACAAAGCATACTAAAAAAAACAGTAATGTTTTACTCAAAAGTCGTAAAATTCTATTTTGCCAGTTCAGTCTTATGTTCAAACTCTCTTCTGTTGAATATGCAGTGTTGCTGTGGTCCAACCTTTCCATTTAAATCCTGGGAGTTAACATTCTATGTCAGGACCAGCAGTTAGCGTAATGGCTATGTCGCTGGACTCCCACATTGTCGACCGTGGTTTGAGTCCCAGACCGGGTGGCTTAAACTCACGCCAGGCGCGTGTGCGTGCGTGCCCAAGATCCTGAGAGGAGAATGGAGGAGAAGGGATTGCGGTGTGGCCATCTCTCCTTGGGGGTGATTTTCTGCTTTCTGTCTCTCTCTGTCTGCGAGCGCACGCGCCCTATAGCAAAAACTTCTCAAAAAAAAAAAAAAATTCTATGTCGTTACTGATATTTCTTGTCCCTAGCATTAAATTGGTCATTTTCTTGGTTGTCTTTTGTTCTCTTATTTCTATACGTATCTTAGTTTCACTGGTCAAGCACTCCTTTCAGAATTTCTTGAAGAGTGATTCTGCTACCGGCAAATTCTTTCAAGTCTTGTTTATCTGAAAATGTTTTTATTCTTTCTTTCCATATGAAAGATAATCTTGCTGGGTATAGTATTCTTGGTTGAAACTGTTTTTCACTTAACACTTTGAATATATTTTCCCATTCTTTTCTTGCTTGCATTGTTTCTGATGAGATGTCTGAAGTTAGCCTGATGGGATAACCTTTATAAGTAACCTGACGTTTCCCTCTTGCCACTTTTAGTATCTTGTCTTTGTCTGTAGATTTGACCAGTCTGCCTATGATGTGTCTTGGAGAAGATCTTCTTGGGTTGATTTTATTAGGGATCCTTTGTATTTCTTGGGTCTGGATATTTGAATGCCTCTTTAGATTGGGAAAGTTTTCTTCCAAGATTTCATGGAGTAGATGATCAGTGTCCTTATTAGTTTCTTTACCTCTTGGGATACTGATTATCTGATGTTTGGGTGCTTACTGCTGTCTAGTATTTCTTGTATAGTATTCTCTTTGTTTGGTGTTATTTTCTCAGTTTTTTTGGTTGTTTTTTTCTAGATCAGAGGTTTTACCTTCAACATACGAGATTTGATTTTCTGCATGGACTAATCTGCTTTTAATACTTTTGAAGGATGTTTTGATTTCCTGAAGGGCAGCCTTCATCTCTAATAGCTCCATTTGATTCTTTTTCATGGTGTGTATTTCCTCTTTCAGATCATGAAAGAACTTCAACACCTCCTGGAACTCGTTGTCTCTTTTCTCCTGCATCTTCTGGAGTTCATTATTTCTCCACTCTTGCATCTCGTTTAGTTTTGTCAATATGAATATTCTAAAGTCTTTATCAGACATTTTCAAGAATTCTACTGTACTGTTTGTAGATGATGAAGTATTGTTCTTTACCCTTACGGGAGAGACATTTTCTTGGTTTCTCATGTTTCTTATACCTCTGCAGTTGTTTCTGGTCATTCTGTGACAAAACCTCTCCTTGTCTTAATATTCCTCCTGAATCCTGTAGGAGGTGGGTTTAGAGCATGGCTTCCCTGAACACACCAGGACACACCTCAGCTTTAAAATGGCTTCTTGTCTGAATAAGACCTGATCTTTTTAGCTACTGTTTATACATGCAAGATATGACATTGCTTATTTTTTAGTTTTTAGGAAGGAAGGGTCTAAGACTACAGTTGTTTTCTTTTTTTAGAGAGATTTTGGTATAAGGTGCATGCGCTCACTGGAGAGACAGAGAGACACAACTCAAGAAATCAACCCCCAGAGAGGATGGCCATGTTGCAATCCCTTCTCCTCCATTTTCTTCTTGGGATCTTGGGCATGCACTCACATGCACCTTGCATGTGAGTTTTAAGCTGCCAAGTCTGGGACTCGAACTGCAGTTAACTATTTGGGAATCCAGCGATGTAACCATTACACTGTCTGCTGGTCCCGAAACTATAATTTTTAAAATATATTTTGGTTATTTAAGCTCTGTGCCTTCAATGACTGTATTAATTGGCAACGACTTTGTGTGGAAAATTTAAGTAGAAAAAGTCACAAGCACATTTACTTATATGTATGTATATATGGATATATATGCATCAGCTAATGAAGAGGGTACATTCTGAAAACTGCATCATTAGGTGATTTTATCATGTGCGAGCACCATAGAGTATATGCACATAAACCTAGATGGTATAGCCATCTATACTATGCACCTATGCTGTATGGTATAGCCTATTCTAATCATGCAGGACCACAGTCATATATGTGATCTGTTGTTGACAGAAACATCATTATGCAATGCATGACTGTAGCTAATAAATAAAACTGAAAAGCATAATACTTTTTAAATTTTTCTGTAAACATTCTATCAAACTTAGAGAAAGCCTAGAGTGAAAATTAAAGTAGCTCAATTCTTCTCAGAACCAGTACATTCAACAGATTAGGAACAAATGAGGCCTTCCGCTCAGCAAGAAAGGCCTTTTTTTTATAGCCTTTTAAAATATTTCATTCAGTCACTCAATCATTCAACAAATATTATTGACTATCTGTACTATGATAATCAAGGAGCTTATTGTTTGATAAGAAAGAAAGGGAAAATTACTTAAGTCCAGCCTTCAGGGAGAAAGTGGTACTTTTGTGCAAGGCCTTAAGGATAGGACTTCTGTGCAGTGGCTTGAAATTATCTTTCAAGCAGGGGGTGATTGGGCAGTCAATGCTATTAATGGAAATAAAGGCATCTGTACAGTACATTACAAAACTTCTTGTGTATACAGTCACACATGAGTCTCACAGAATATCAGAAAACATTGCCTATCTAAGCAGAAACTTACTGAATGAAACTGAGTTAAGCTACTAGGTAAATATTGTGAACAAAAATGTCTGTTACAAGGAAGAAAACAACTGTTTGCTTGTATGACATAGAATCAATCAAAGTGCCCAACAACCAATGAATGGATTAATAAAATGTGGCACAGGGCCACAGGTGGCATAGTAGTTAAGGTGCTGGACTCCCACATGGCCAACCATATTTTGAGTCCCAGATCCAGTGGCTTGAAACTTTTGCCTGGCGTGTGTGTGTGTGCATGCCCAAAATCCCTAGAGGAGAATGGAGGAGGAGGGGTTGGGCGTGGCCATCCTTCCAGGGGGTGATTTCTCAGTTACTCTCTATCTCTCTGTGAGCACCCTATAGCAAAAATCTCTTTAAAAAAAGAAAAAAATGTGGCATATATACACAATGGAATACTACTGAGCCATAAAGAACAATGATTTCCTGGGACCAGCAGTTAGCATAGTGGAAATGTCGCTGGACTACCATGCAGTTGACCATGGTTCGAGTCCCGGACGCGGTGGTTTAAAGCTCACGCTGGGCACGTGTGCGTGCATGCCCAAGATCCCGAGAGGAGAATGGAGGAGAAGGGATTGCGGTGTGGCCATCCCCTCTGGGGGGTGATTTCTTGCTTTCTGTCTCTCTGTCTCTCTCTGTCTGGCGAGCGCATGCACTCTATAGCAAAAACCTTTCCAAAAAAAAAAGGAACAATGATTTCCTGTCCTTTGCAGCAAGAAGATATAACGCTAAGTAAAACAAGTCAGCCTATGATTAACAAATACTTTGTGCTTAATTTGTAGCAAATGTCCACACTCTATGGCAGAGCCCGAAGGACGAGGTGGCATACAAGCTAACTTTGTAGGCCCCATCTGATAGGGAATTCTCATCCTACTGGTAAGGACATTTCAAACTAAAGTATTTCCTAACCAACAGTTCTACTAATGTAAACTTTTTGTAAAAATCAAATATTCTGGATTTATTATGTCATATAATTTTGCACATAATGCTTCATTTCTGCTAATGTTTTTCTCCTCTGATAGTGTGTACAATTCTTACTGTTCATTCAGTCAGTCATTGAAAAAATACATATTTGTTGAGTGCTTAGTTCTGTATTAGTCACTATTGAATATCCTAATATAAGTCCACACATAGATCTTCACATGAATGGATATTACCTCAGAAGAAAAAAAGGCATAGACTTTATCCCTTGGTTAGTACAGTCTGGCACCCTGACATGTGGTTGGAGTCACTTAGGTAAGGGTTCCTAAAGATTTTAATTCCCTATACTCACCTGAACTTTCTGAACCAGTAGATATGGCTTGCTCTATCCCTATTAAGAGATAGCACCCAGAGGCCAGCAGATGGCATGGAGGCTAAGGCACTTGATCCTACATGACCAACTGGGCAGTTGGAGTCCTGGACCTAGTGGCTCAAAAATCATGCCAGGCATGTGTGCATGCATGCCCAAAATCCTGAGAGGAGAATGGAAGAGAAGGGAGTGTGGCATGGCCATCTTTCCGGGGGGTGGTGGGGGTGGGGGTGGTAGTGGTGGTGATTTCTTATTTCCCATCTTGCTCTCTCTCTCCGTCTCTATCTGGTGAGCACATATGCTCTATAGCAAAACAAAAAAACAGACAAACAAAAAGAGGTAGCACTCTACTATTCCCAGGCTGGAAGACTAATTAGAGGGCCCTTCCTACAATGCAACATGTGCTACCTCCCAGGACCTGCCTCCACCTCCCTTTCAGTTACTAGCCTTATAGTTAGATTTAAGTGTAAGCATAACCTAGCTGCAGATGTGCTGAACCTGATAAGCAAAGAAAAAGATTATATTCCAAGGAAACTGCAAGAAGTAGCTAGCATATACTAGCAGAATAAAGGGGAATATACACGATACTAGATTGTGAGGGTGCTTGAACTAGGGGGCAGGGTGGAGGAAAGGTGGACGATACAATTGGAAGAATTTATTGACTTGGGAGTGATTTCCTGAGACCAGGACTTATGAGAAGATTCTGATCACAGCTTCTGTGTCAGATAGGGTATCTCTCTCTTTTTTTTTTTAAGAGAAAGAGATTTTTGCTGTAGGGCATGTGTGTTCACTGGAGAGACACAGGCATAAAGTGAGAAATCACCCCCCAGGAGGGATGGCCATGCTGCAATCCCTTCTCCATTCTCCTCTCGGGTTTTGAGCATGTGTGTACACGTGCCTGACGTGAGTTTCAAGCTTCTGGGTCCCAGGACTCAGACCACAGTCAGCCATGTGGGAGTCCAGCAACATAACCATTACGCCATCTGCTGGTTCCAGATATAGTGTCTTTGCAAGAGCAAATTAGTATAGCCTGAAACACACATTGTCTGGCCATTGAAGTGGCAAATTCATTCTTTTCTATCCCAATCAGAAAAGAGAATCAGAAAGGGTAGCATTCAAATGAATCAGAAAAGAGTATACATTTACACTTTGCCCCAGGGCTATATTAGCTCCCCTGAAGTCTGCAATAATTTAATCTGAAGAGACTAGAACCACTTGGACATCTTGCAGAACATCATATTAACCTATTATGTTAATGATGTTTTGTTGATCAGACTAGATGAACAAGAGGTAGCCAGTGTGCTACCTATTGGTAAGATATGTGTGTTCTAAGGAGTAGGAAATAAGTCCCATAAAGGCTTACCAGAAACATAAAAATTGTAGAAGTCAAGGGTTCTAGAGGCAACATACCCCAAACCTAGCAATTCTGTTGCATCTGTTATACCAGGTGAAAAGGAAGGCTACCAGCTATAACCTGGGCCCAGAGCAGCAAAAGGCTACGCATCAGGTCCAGAGTGCTATGCAAGCTGCCAAGTCACTTGTGCATACACTGTAGCAGATTATATAGTGTTGGAAGTGTCAGCAGTGGGAAATGATGCAGTATGGAATGTGTGGCAAACCTCTGTGCAAAAATATCAATGCAGACCCCTTGCATTTTGGAACAAGGTTATGCTACCTGCAGAAAAGAATTGCATGCCTTTTGAAAAACAACTTCTGGTAGCTACTGGGTCTTGGTACAGATGAAGCACCTGACCACAGGGCACCAAGTGACCATGCAAATTAAAACTATCATGAGCTGGGTCTTATCAGACCCACTAAATCATAAGGTCAGATGGACCCAAGGGGATAATCAGAAGCGATCATGAGCAGGACTAAACAGCATAAGCAAACTACAAGATCAGGTAGCCTTGACCGCCACAGCATGCACATTGTTGTACCAGTGTCCCTACTTCAGTTAATGCCTACCGTTTTATAAGGACTCCATCAGATCAACTCAAGGAAGTGGAAAAAGCTTGGTTTATGAATGAATTGAGTCATGATGTGGGTGCAAGCCAAAAATAATACTGAGTGCATTATAGTCTCCCTTGGGGGTTATGGTATCTTGAAAGACAGTGCCAGGTGAAAATCTTCCTAATGGACACAGATTTTAGTAATGTACTTTTATCATCTACCCCAGGTAGGAAGGAAAGTGGGCCAAGGTTAAAATATTTATGAATTTATTGTCAGTGGTAAATGGCCTGGTCAGCTGGCAAGGGGTTTGGAAAAAAGGGGGAAAAATGAAAAAGGGACCAGAAGTTAATGTAATGGCTATGTCCCTGGACTCCCATGTAGTCTACCACAGCTCGAGTCCTGGACCCGGTGGCTTAAAACTCACACCGGGCATGTGTGCATGCGTGCCCAAGATCCCGAGAGGAGAATGGAGGAGAAGGGATTGCAGCGTGGCCATCCCCCCTGGGGGGTGATTTCTTGCTTTCTGTCTCTCTCTGTCTCTCTTTCTGTCTGGCGAGCACATGTGCCCTATAGCAAAAATCTCTCCAAAAACAAAACAAACAAAAAAAAACTGAAAAATTGGGAACAAGGAGATCTGAGATAGAGGGTTGTGGATGGACATGTGAAAGTGGGCAATAAGCGTGAAGATCTTTGTATCACACATTAACACTGAGCAAAGGTCATCTAGCTGAGAAGGGGCATTGAACAAACAAGCAGATAAAATGCCCTGGGAAGATGACATCAGCCAGTCTGTCATCAGCCAGCACCCCAGTATGGTATGATGCCCATGTGAACATAGTGGCCACAATGGCAGAGATAGAGGCCATGTATGGGCCCAGCAGCATGGGCTCCAACTTGCTAAGGCCATTCTAGCTATTGTCACCATTCAGCCTAACAACTACAGACACCAATACTGAGCCCTTCACATGGCACCATTCCTTCAGGAGACCAACAGGTCATATAGTGGCAAGTTCAACATTATGCTCTTTCCATCCTAGAAGGGCCCATGGTTCATTCTCAAAGGAATACACACATCCTTCAAGTATGGGTTTAACTTTCTTGCCTGCAGCGTCCCAGATGGTATCTCTATCTGAGGCCTTAGGAAGTTGTAGACCCATTAGCATAGGATTCCACATAACATCAGACCAGAAGACCAACTTTACAGCAAAGGAGGTATAGGAGCAGGGACCCACTGATCATATTTCATTCACACCATTCAGAAGCTGCTAATCTGGTTGAGCATTGGAACAGTCAGCTGAAGGCAGAGCTAAAGCCCCAGTTTGGAAATAATACACTGAGGACAGAGCACCATCTTCCAGGATGTAATACATGCACTGAGTGAAAGAATTTTATACAGCACTGAGTTTCCAACTGGAACAATAGGTGACGCAGGAATCAAGGGATGGAAGCAGGATGACTATCACTCCCAATGACCCACTGAGAAACTATGATAGTTTTATAATGTAACAACTTGTCTAGATCACACTATAGTTTCCCAGAATTCCCTTACCTGTGTATTTCCAATGAGAGTGGGCAAAAGAGATACTTTGTACATTTGGTGGGCCTTGGTAAAGTAGAAACCATATAGTTTGTATGGTGGAAAATCAATGATAGGTACAAGGTGCAGTTGTAGCTCATTCACATTGTCACTTTCTATACTGGCTCACCTCACTGCTGTGAGGCAAGGACTGGGCCTGCAGCTGATGCTACCCAACTGCCAACCCTCCTTCAGAGTCTCAGACCCCAGGACAAAGGCCAGATATGTGTGTTGCCGTGGTCAAAGGGCACCTGCTTCTCCTGCAGGATCCTCATAGCATCAGAGCTGGCGAGAACAAGACACTGATACATGCCAGTTCATCCTGCTGGGTTCCCGCTCATGTTTCTGGATTTCAGTTTGTCCCTGTTCTCTCCCATTTTACATTCACTGCCCCTCCTCATAGCCCTACAGACTTGAAAGCTCCAATATCTCATTTATTGTCATTTCTGGTTTACATGTTTACGTTGTACATCTTTGTGAGTTACAATATGGTTTTTTAAAGCATGTATACAGTGTGTGATAATCAAATCAAGGACGTAAACATATTCATCATCTCAAGATTTATCATTACTTTATCTGTACACATTTCATATTCATTCTACTTGGTTTTTTTGGGGGTTGTTATTGACTTGCTAATGACATGTTTTATTCCTCTGTGGTATACCATTCTATAGACTACTCCATTATTTATATGCATTCTTATGTCTACTAATAATTTTCTCCCCAACCTCGTCCTACCCCCCATGTAGCTTCTAGTGCCTACAATTATTCTCTCTACTTTTGTGCTATTCAATCCTCTAGCTTCTACTAGGGAGTGAGGAACATATGGTATTTGTTAAGTAGCGACACCAATTCTTATTTATATTTTTATTAGCCTTGTTTTGGTCAAACTATTACCTCTGAAGGTAAGCTCCAGTATTACATGTGAGGTTGCTGATTCTGTGTAACCAGCTTGCACAATTGCATGTCAAGTATCTGATGTACAGAGAGCAGAGAGATACAGGTGAGTATAGATATACAAATAAACATTTCTTAATGGTTCCACTTCTCTGCTTGAATTCTTATACAAGAACTTTGTGCTTGCTATCCTATTACTCCTTTTTTTTAATTGCCACAGGGCACATGTGCCCATCAAAGAAAGACAGAGAAAGCACTCCCCAAAGGGATATGGTAACACCACAATTTCTTCTGCATTTCTCCATCCTGTCAGGATTTAGGGCATGCACAGACACACATACCCTGCATGTTTTTCCAGGTGCCAGGGCTGGGATTCAAACTGCAGTTGTCCAAGTGGGGGATCTGGTTCCTTTAATCATGAGGTTCTAGGGCCTATTCAGCATTCCTTTAGCCCTCCAGTACTATTTCCCATGCCTGTCCATTCTTCATCAAACTGAAGCATACAAAGAAACAAGTTTCCTTGATTTGTTGGGCCTTCATTTCTGAAGGCTTCTGGGTCACATAAAACTTATATTAAATACATTTGTGTGTTTTTCTCTTGTTAATCTTTCTTTTGTTATAGAATCCTCAGCTATGAACCTAGAAATGGGTGAGGAAAGAAATCTTTTCTCCTGTACATGCTACAGGCCTAGAGGACCTGTTCTTCAAGGAAGACAGACATTCCTTCCCCAATGGGACAGCGAGTCCCATTGGATTATAGTTATGATAGCTGCCTAGGCACTTCAGACCCCTTGTGCTCAGCAACTAACAGTCCAGAAGAGGGGTCACTGGCTTGGCAGGGGTAATTTATCCTCCTCATCAGGAGGAGGTAGGGACACTGTTCCACGAAGGGGCTAGGGAGAAACATATGTAGAAATATGCATGCCACTAGGGCACACCTTAGCACTCCCTTGCCCAATTGTGACTATAACAGCAGGCGCAACAGCCTCAGCCTGAGGAAGGAACAATCCAACAGCTCAGTTCCCTCAGAAATGAGGGTTTGAGTCAGGCCAGCCAAGAAGCCACCACGGCCACCAGAGGGCAGCAGCTATGGGTGAGAGTGACCTACAATGGATAGTGAAGGAGGCAGGTGCTGAGTATTAATGACAGCCTCAAGATCACCTGCAATAGAGGGGGGCTGTATAGTTCATCCCACTAGTACTGCTCTTCAGAGTTTCCCCTCTGGGAGAGAGGCCTGAAGGAATCCAGGAGAGGTGCAAGGGGGCACTGTGGTAAACACAACATCGCACTAGAGGGTCTACCTGAAGGAAGGACTTGCTGGCAACAGTGGGGAGTGAGGTAGGTGGACAGTCTTCAACGGCCTGATCCTTCAGGGTCAGCCTTATCCGCAGAGAGCTACTCGAACCCAGGCCATGTTCTTCCAGAGGAAGCCTGTCTCTGGTGACTGAGTGAGGCAGGCGTATAAAAGCCAACCATGGGGCCAGGAGGTGACACAGTGGTAACACAACTAGACCCATGTGGGAAGGTCCTGGGTTTGTGTTCCAAGGGCTCCCTAAATACTCCAGGTATCTGCTCACGTGTGCATGATTTAGGCCGGCTCAGGCTGGAGGTGGATCACAGCGTGAGGACCTGTTGGGCATCTCTCTCTCTCTCTCTCATATGAAAGAAATAAATTTTTCCTTTTTTCAAAAGAGCTCATCCATTTCACCCAATAGGGTGAATAGGGCAACTGAGGGACAGTATTCCAGAGCTCCCTGCAGGGGTTGCCAAGGCTTCCTTGAGCTTGCGTGGCAGTTCAACTTCTCTCTCTGCCTATTCCTCCTTCCTCCCCTTTTCCTTCACAGGTGTTGCTCCCTAATAAGCATTTGGCACCCCAGACTTTACCTTGGTATCTTCTACCAACAGGCCTGACCAGGCAAACTCCACATCTCATGCTTTTTCTAGTATTACCAGTTCCTCCCGGCACAGGCATGGTGACTGGAGCCCCTTTGCACTCAGCAATTTATTTATAAGCATGTCTTAATATATACCCAGAGGAAAAGGTTTAAGATAACTCATGTTTTATGAGAGGAAAGTCCTATGCTACATGCAAATTTATTTTTGTACTCATTAAAACCACATAAAAGTATATTATGCATTTTAAAAGGTTGATTACCTCAAAACCAGAAATGCCCTGCAGGCTCTCTGCTGACATAACCCACATTTATGAACACCAAAAGCAGCTCTCCAGATTTTTTTCTACTTCATTATATGAAGAGGAGATGTTGTTTTGTACGATCTTTAATAAATTTGTAATTTTTACAGAAAACATTTTGTCTTGTTATTGAAGTAACTTTAAGAAAAAGATCCTGGATTTTCTTAAGAATCATTTTTTCTTATGAGTGAGCATATGATTCCTTTATTGTAACTTTCAGAAACTTACCAGGGAGTCAAGGAAAGAAAAAGAGAAAAACATTAAAATCATCAAACATTACTAATGCTAAGTAGCAAGGGGATGGGGACTTCACAACATTTCTTTTCCCCCCAAACTAGGTAGCTTTCAAGGAAAACATGGTGAGAGGCCAAGATTCCAAGGAAAAAGCAAATATTGGAGGAAATATGACAAATATTTTTGAATTACAAAAATCAGACCCCAAAGGTACAATGATTGTTCATCAAAGAATGGTTGGTTGTCAAGCTGGCCCATAGCCTAGTAGTTAAGGGAGCCAAATCTCACATGACCAACTGTGGTTCGTGTCCCAGATCTTCCACACATCCCTGCATGTGTGCGTGTGCATGTCCAAAATCTTGACAGGAAAGAGGAATGGAGAAAAAAGGACTGTGGTATGACCACACCCCATCGGGGAGGTTCTCTCTTTCACGTTGGCAAACGCAAGCACCCTCTGGTAATAAATATATATATATATATATATATATATATATATATTTTTTTTTTTTTTTTTTTTTTTAAGAATCCTGGTTGTTTATTAATTTGGTTCCATTAGTGCTGGAGCTTTCTTTATTTAAAGAGCTGTCAGTTAGACTTCATATCTCAATCATTTTTATGTTACTGTTATAGTTCATTTTATCACCATCGGAAAAGGATACTATGTCTTCATGTAGACCTACTAACCTGTCATCAGAAGGCATGTACATGTTTTGGTCTTTCCAATAATAAGGTGACTCTTTGCTGCTCATTTCAGCCATTTCTGAGATGGCTGACTCAAGTTGAGTCCAATTTGTGGCAGTAAACCAGTTTGTCTTTGAGGGTGTTAAATAACTTCTATGGTGATTGAACCTTTAGCTCACTAATTTTAGCCATGCAGGTAGCTTGATATAATGGGATAAGCATTGCAATGGTGTTGGACAGGCTGGGTTTGAATCCATCGCTTACTAGCTATGTGATACTAAGTCATTTAATATCAGTGAGCCTCAGTTTCCTGTAAAATAAGTGGCAGTCAAGGACTACAAAACAACATACATGCAACATACATGTGTGACACATAATATAATCTGATAATTAGGCCCTAGTCAATAGTCCAAATGCAGGCTAGAGTATAGTGACGTAAGGAGACTCTGTCAAGGTATGGCTACTGCATGGTCTGGAATATATGTAACAATGCCTGTGGTGGAATCAACAGGCATGGGATGAAAGGCACAAGAAATGCTTCAAGGATACTCTGGAATACATTCTCAAAGAACAAGGTAGTAAGCCTAGTGTCCTGGGAATGATAAGCTTAGACCAGTGAAATATAGCTATCATCAAAAAGGCTGGGTGTGATGGACGGTATCATTCAGAGAGTGGGAGAAAAAGAGAAGGAGAGATCTTGTGTATGGTGTCTCTGACCACTAAACAGGGGAGATATCACCTTGGAACTCAGTATGGAAAGAATACTACAATACACAGATAACTACAGCTTTAGTCTTTAAGCACAAGGAACAAGACAATGACTTATTCTTATCTGAGCAGCTGTAGTAGTGGGTCTCCAGCTGCATGGCTCCCTGTGCCAAGGGGAAATAGTAAATAGTATAATAGCTTCTCTTGTGTCCATTCTCTTTTCCCAGATGAGGTTTTTTCCCACTGGAACACCAGAGCAGGATTTTATTCCCCCTTTGGGTACTCTGCTTGCCAGGGTCAGGGGCCAACCTTACATAGACCTGGCTGGAGTGTGTGTGTGTGTGTGTGTGTGTGTGTGTTAGGGGGGATTGGGTAGCTATGACCCAAGAAATTCCCTTTAAATCATCCTTCCTGAGGTCAGAAAAGCCATCACAGCAAATTCATTACTTTGGCTTAAGGCTTCCAATACTAATAAAATCAAAAGATCCTCCCTGCAACTTGTTCCACTTTCCCAAATGCACACACATCATTGATAGACAGATTTGAGTGAATTTGTCTTATTCCTCCAGAGAACATAATCTGAGGGACAATGAGTGTAAAGAATTTCATGAGAGTAATAGCTGGGAGGAAACAGATGGACTTGGTCAATTTCCCCTCGTCAGTTAGGTAATAATAATAATGATAATGATAACAACAAAGGTGACATTTATTAACTATGTGTGATCTCATCTTATCCTCCCAACAACACTACTTATTAACCCCATATTATGAGATGAGGAAACTGAGCTACTGAGAATTATGCGATCTGCCCAAGGTCAGACAGCTAGTAAGCGGATGAATCACGTTTCTGCACTTAATCTCTATGCTATAGAGCATCTTTGGAGAGAGGAACAACTGTGGTGCTTCTTTCTCATGCATCTCTTTGAAACCACACTGCTCACAGCAGACTTGGGTGGATATTATGATCGAAATACTTTAGGGCTTTTGTTTCCAAAACAAAAATGATGGCAACCAGAGGTACGGTGGCACCTACAAAGTTATTTTCTATAGTTTGTTATCTGGACCTGGTCTTTATATCATGAGAGCTTCATTCTCCAGTTTATCTGCAAATGAACAATAAATTGGGATTTGTAGTCATTTTCAGAATAGAACCTCAAATGGGCCTTTAAAACTCAGCAACATGGAATATCCTAGTACTCTAACTCATTGCATTAAGGGCCCTCTTTTTTTTTGGGGGGGAGAGGTTTTTTTTCGCTATCGGGCGCGTGCGCTCGCCAGACAGACAGACAGAGAGATACATAGAGACAGAAAGCGAGAAATCACCCCCCAGGGGGGATGGTCACGCCGCAATCCCTTCTCCTCCATTCTCCTCTCGGGATCCTGGGCACGCACGCACACGCGCCCGGCGTGAGTTTTAAGCCACCGGGTCCGGGACGCGAACTGCGGTCGACTACGTGGGAGTCCAGCGACATAGCCATTATGCTAACTGCTGGTTCCCAAGGGTCCTCTTTGAAGCCAAATAGACCTTCCATTTCACATTCCAAAAATGCTCCTTTCCCATACCCCCATGCTTTGCTTAGAAAAATCCTTCTTATCCTTCAAGGCCCAATTCAAATGCTCTGCTCCCACAGTACACACACACACACATACACACACACACACACAATGATTTATTTTCTTTTGTTTAATCTTCTTCTTCTTCAAGTTGACCAGAGCGAGAGAAAACAAGCCACCAGGTCCAGGACTTGAACTACAGTTGGCCCATGTGGGAGTCCAACACCTTAACCACCACACCACCAGCTGGTCTATTAGTCCAGCTCTTACCACTTGCATAAGTAAGGTTCTTAAAGTCACAGATCTGTCTTATCCATAAATCTTTTTATCCCCAAATCCCTAGCCTACCACATACCATATTTCATCAAGTCAAAAACTCCATTGATTATAAGACACACCATTGTTTCATGAACTAAGAAAATGTGTCCCAAATTCAGGAATGTCAAATGTTTAAAAAAAATGTGTTTTGGAAGTAATAAACTATGGTAATAAGTGTCTAGCATATGTTTACAGAACTGAATTGTGAGCCTTAAGTGGAGCAGATATTCCTAGCAATAGAATGCTGTCATAGACTATGCTTAATGAGAAAGGAATTGAGAGTTGGTAGTGAATGGTGTGGGATTTCAGTGTTGATTTCAAATATTTTACAAAACAGTTTAAGAAATGAGTGGTCTGATGTGCCATCCCTATTAAAAAACAAACAAAAACACCTCTGGGGCCAGCAGGTGGTGTGTTTATTAAGACACTGGATCCCATGCTGCATGTCCTCGATCAGGCTGCTGGAAGCTGGGGGTAGATCACAGCATAGGAGCCCTGTTGACAGTGCCTATCTTTCAATCTCTATCATGGTCTGTCTCTCTTATGGGATAAATTAAAAAATTAACTTTTTATAAAGAAAGAATGGGGGCTGGCCCACGGCTTGGTGGTTGAGGTGGCTGGATGACACTGGACTGACTGATAGCCTAAGAACACTTTGGGTGCATGGGCATGAATGCTCAAAATCCAAAAAGGGAGAAAAATGAAGGAGAAGAGAATTGCATCATGACCATGCTCCATGAGGAGTACTTCTTGCTAGGCTACCACTTTCATGTCATTCCAGATCATTTCAAATCCTCTCTTCCAAAATAATATTTTGATCCCTCGAAGACATGTTATACTCCATTATTCTCTGACTTATTTCTTTGTTTTGTATTGTTTAAGGTACCTATGAATGTATTAAAACTCTGAAATACTTTTTGGCTCACATTGCTAACATTTACGGGACAAGAAGCTGTGGCTATGTCCTCTGCTCCATCACTGTAAGCTCTGTGTGAGGAAAGTGCCTACCACCTAGTTGGTGCTCCATATGTAAAGAATAAATATTTGAATCAGCTTAATTGACAAATATGATGTTAAAGATAAATGCAAAAATGTTTTTAAAAAATGACATTGGATCCCACATAGCTGATTCTATGGCTGGAGTCCTGGACCCAGTGGCTTGAAAAATTACACCAGGCACAAGTGCATGCATGCCCAAAATCCCAAGAGGAGAATGGAGAAGGGATTGCAGTGTGGCCATCCCCCCTGGGGGCGATTTCTCATTTTTCCTCTCTCTGTCTGTCTCTCTAGTGAGAACATGTACCCTATGGCAAAAATCTAAAAAACCAAAAACAAACAAACAAACAAACAACAACAAAACACCTCTACAGCCAGTCCTGTGGCCTAGTGGTTAAGAGAATCAAATCCCACATGGCCAAATGTGCAGTTCAAATCTTGGCCTCGGCAGCCTGAAAAACACACGAGGTATGTGTGTGGGGACCCCAAATCCTGACAAGATAGAAAAACAGGCACTAATGCAACAAGTAAAAGTGATTACAGAGACAATGGGACAGAGTATTCGTGTCTGTTTTGATTCTATTCAGCCCATTGCTGTTCCAATCTGTCCATGAAGAGAGCAGTATATAACCGGCCAGCTTTCTCCTGGTGTATTTCAGCCCTGCTTTTATTTGGATGTGGTCCCTTTTCAGTTACGAAATGCTGGCTCTGTAACCTCAGCTTCTCCTTCTCCTTAGTCCTCTGGGGTTGATCACTGTACATTGTTTTTCTGGCTAGTGTTTGAACTGAGGCTTTCTATAGGACCTTGCTGGGTCCCAGGCTGTCTCATCAAGAATCTGGATTTCAAACCTCACCACTGTGGTACAAGTGGTAAGGTGCTGCTGTGTGTGATGCTGGAGCCATATGGAAAGGCCCAGAGTTCAGATCCCAGGTTGACCTGAACACATTGGTGTGCCATGATCCTGGCTGACTGGAAGGCTGGGGGTAAGATTACAGTGTGACAGGAACCTATCAGAGATCTCTTTCTCTCTCAATGAATATGTGTTTATTTAATTTTATTATTATTTTTTAATTTGACCAGAGAGAGACAGAGACAGAAAGAGGAAGAAAGAGAATAAATAAGCCACCAGGTCCAGGACTCAAACTATGGTTGCCCATGTGGGAGTCCAGCACCTTAACCACCATACCACTTGCCAGTCCCAATGAATAAACTTTTAAAAAAAATCAATATTCCAGGGTACCATCAGGTGGTGTTATGGTTACGTCACAGAACTCCCACCTAGTTGACCGTGGTTCAAGTCCTGGACGTGGCGGCTTAAAATTCATGCTGGGCACGTGTATACGTGTGCCCAAAATCCCAAGAGGAGACTGGAGGAGAAAGGACTGTTCCATGGCCATTCCCCCCGGGGGGGTGATTTCTCACTTTTTGTCTCTCTGTGTCTCTGGTGATGCATATGCCCTATAGCAAAAATCTCTCTTAAAAAAATCTATATTCCAGTTCCATCCTAGAAAGATACTCCCCCCCCCATTTCCCTCTCCAAACACACACACATCTCAGAGCTGGGCTAAGCCAAACAGCTCTGTTCTCTAGACCTTCCTCCACCGTATTCTTGTTCTGCTCACCAAGTGCACATACACACTCATGAAAGATCAATGAAATTGTCACCAAAAACCTTAAATGCATGGTTGACAAAAAAAATCTCTTGGACTAAAAGTTCTTAGAAAATAGAATTATACCGAGAGGACTGAGCCTAATTACCTAATACAACATGAAATACTATAAAATATTTTAGCAGCTCTGGACACGAGCATTCAAGGAATGAGGCAGAACAAAGGTGTAGTTTTTAAGGGAGTGATAAGGAAGAGAGTCAAACAAGGGAAGAATCCCTACTTGGCAAGGAAGCCAGTGACCACCAAAAGCCTCAAAGCCATCTTCCCCAGTGCCTCGGTTAAGTTTTTCAGGACTAAGTCCAAAAGCTTCAAAGATGATCACCTTCCAATTTAGTCTGATCTTCCCAGACCAGTTTGTCTCCATTCAGTGCCTTCCTCCACCATAATGAGTAAAGAGGAAACAAGAGAAAGGAGGAGAAATAACTTCATTTACTGCCTCCACTGCATTATTCTTAATAGTATTGAGAGATGTGCAAACAATGAAAAGGAGCCTGATTATGTTTCCTTTAAAAGGCGATCCTCGGGAACCAGCAGTTAGCGTAATGGCTATGTCGCTGGACTCCCACGTAGTCGACCGCGGTTTGCATCCCAGACCTGGTGGCTTAAAACTCACACCGGGCGCGTGTGCGTGCGTGCCCAAGATCCCGAGAGGAGAATGGAGGAGAAGGGATTGCGGCGTGACCATCCTCCCTGGGGGGTGATTTCTCGCTTTCTGTCTCTATGTCTCTCTCTGTCTGTCTGGCGAGCGCACGCGCCCTATAGCGAAAAACCTCTCCAAAAAAAAAAAAAAAAAAAAAAAAAGGCGATCCTCGAAGTAGGCCCCCCAAAGTATTAGAACCGAATGTATCCAATGCCATAGGAGTCTTACTTCCTCACGGGCATAGTTACACTTGCAAATAAAACCACTGAGATGAAGTCACAGAAGATTGGAATGGAACAACATCTTAATGATAGTTCTGTTCCTGTCTCTCCCTTTCTTTTTCAAAGATAGGTCACAGCTTTTAGGTCTAGAAGATTCATTAACTAGTTAATGGCAGAGCAGGTATTAGAATGCAAGTGTCCTGACTCCCAGTCTGGGATTTCCCCCTCAGGAAAGATACCTAAACCCTTACAATGGTATCCTACTCTCATAGTCTGTGATTACATTTGCTTCGTTGGGCTTAAAAATACCATGCAAATAGAGCTCCAATTACAAGAAATTTTGATGACGATACAAGTAAATGCACAGAATCAGCTGACCATCACTTCTACCAAAAGACTGAGGCTGTACATTTTTACTCTTTGTAAGTATAAAACAAAGTGTCATTGCCTGAGCGCCTTACAGGCTGGATTACAGTATAAATCAAACCAGCTCAGTAAAACCTTATCTAGATGACATTCCACACCTTCTACCAGGGTCCTGGCCAGTTAGTGATGTAAGCTGAGTAAGAAGTTTAGAAATCTCCCCCCCACCCTGCTTGAATGTTGGAAGAACTGTGTAAACAACGTCCCTTGCTGGTCAACATAAGAAAATGCAAAAGCCACCACTGAGAAAAGCAGGGCCGCACAAAGGTCACAGCAATGTCTCTAAGTCGTCATTTAGTCTATGAGAACTGTGGCTAGGTCAAAGGAAAAAGCATGGGGAAAACAGCAGGGGGAAGAAAAAGAGTGCATTTTTTTCCTGGGATGTTTATATATGCCTAATTAATGTTAGACCCCAAAGAAAGCAGATATATTTTTGGTAACCCATTGAGTTTGAACAAGCAGCTACAAGACCCACAACATGTTATGCTTAGACACATAAACAAGATTTTTATTGTTAATGTCAATGAACATAGATCTACATGCCAAGGAGATATTGCTCATGAGATCACAAAATGGCTGTTGATTTGCATTAATAAATGATTTGTTGAATTACTATGATTTTTGTAAGCTTTTTTTTTTTTTTTTTTTTTTTGCTATAGGGCTCATGTGCTCACAGGAGAGAGACAAGGAGAGGTATATATAGAGAAAGTGAGAAATCACTCTCCAGGGGGATGGCCAAGGCGCAATTCCTTCTTCTCCATTCTCCTGTTCTCCTGTCAGGATTTTGTACATGCAAGCACATGCTTGCTTTTCAAGTTGCTGGGTCCAGGACTCAAACAACAGAGCTGATCATGTGAGATCCAGCCATCTTAACCTCCAAGCCACTTGCTGGCCCCATCACTATGTGTTTTTAAGTTTATTTATTTCTTCCACAAGAGAAAGAGAGAGAGAGAGAGAGAGAGAGTGAGAGCGAGCAAGCGAGAGCGAGCGATACATCCCCGACAGGATCCCCACACCAAGATTTACCCCCAGCCTCCGCCAGCCTCGATCACGGCATGCATAGTGAGGCACTCGGATGTGCACCTGAGACTCTCAAGTGGGTCTAGCTGTGCCATCATCTGTACCCAAATCATTATGTGTTTTTTCTTAATGAAATGTGTGTGTGTGTGTGTGTGTGTGGTGTGTGTGTGCACACACCACACACACGCACATGTATAATTTCTACAACTTCATTTCCATTTGGACACCTGTAATAACTTCATTAGAAAGAAAACGCCAAAGCTTTAAAGTTAATATCTGCATGTTGTACAGATATTCTGATTCACTAAAATGAAAATCACATTCTATTACACACGCTTTAAGCAGTATGCAAAGAAAATACAATAAACACTGATTTGGCTCAATGACTTCCCTAATGAAAGGCTTTTTTTTTGTTGTTTGTTTTAAAAAACATCCTCGGTAAAGCTGTCCAGGGTACTTGATGATGTCACCGCTGAAGCAAAGTTTTTTCTAAGCAGCTCCAGGGCTCTGTTATTTTTTGCTTGCAGGGTCTTTTCAGCTCTGAGTTCATCCCTGATGGCATCGATCTCTCTGCGGATTTTTTCCATTTCTAATTGATGATACAATTTCATTTCTTCTTTGAGGAGTGCATTTCCCACTTCTGTTTGCCGCTTTAATTTTCTAACAGCTTCTTTTAAATCTCTGTTCTCCAGGTTCAACTTATGGATGACTTCTTTGGCTTGCTGGAGCTCTTCAGTTAAGTATTTAACATCTGTTGCTTTTTCAGACAAATTATTTCTTAAAGCTGGAAGATCTGTGTCATCTCTTGAGGTGTCTGTCCCTGTTTCCTGAAAATTAAGGAATTTTATGGAGACTTCTTTTTTGGAGTTCAAAAGTTCTTTCTCAGCAGTTTCGAATTCTTCTTCTATTTTTCGGCATTTCATACTAAGTTCTTCCAGTTCTTCGTTCAAAAGATTCAGGCGAAGTTTTGGAGACATGCCTTCAGTAAATTCCTTCTTCGTGTCTGGTCGTGGTAGAGTTGGTAATTCCTTTGTACTCCAGAGAGACTGGTCTTCTGTGCTGTTAAAGCTTTCTTCAGTTGTAACATCCAGATGAAATGATTCACAGGAAGTGGAATTTGGGTCTGCTTCTTTCTTTGAAATGTTGATCTTTCTCTCTCTTACATTTGGTTCTTGGTCTTTTTCATTTAATTGGGGAACATATTCTTTCCGCTTAAATTTATTCAGTTCTTGAAACTTTCTACTGGACCAATGATAAGCCCCTTCCATTCTCTTGGTCCTGTCTTTAGTACTTCTTTCAGAAGAAGTTTCAGATTGAGAAACTTCTAGAACATCCTGTGCACTAAAAAAAGGAGTAAAAATATTCTCTTTTCAGTGCTTTCTTCTAGCATTCATGTCTTCAGATATCTCTTCCAATTCCTGAAAAACAAAATTTAAAATTCAGGCCCTTTTTTTCCCCTTAATGAATTATTTATTTATTTAATTCCATTTGTTATTTATTATTTTTAATTTGACCAGAGATAAAAAGAGAGAGAAAGGGAAAGCAAGAAAGCAAGCTGCCAGGTCCGGGACTCGAACCATGGTTAGCCATGTGGGAATCCAGCACCTTTAACCACCAAGCCATCTGCTGGCCCCTTCAGGCACATTTTTGTACTGGAAGCTAGTATACTAGAAAGAAGTAAATATGCTGGCTTTCTGGTGAAGGAACCTAAACATTTGAAGGCTGGCTCTTCCTCTAACTCACTGAGCTACTTGGACTTCAGTTCTCTATTTATAAATTGAAAGGACTGAACTAGCAAAGTTCTACAGATGCTTCCAGCTTTGAAGTCTTTCAAGTCGTATGAAATACAACCAGCAAATTGACACAGTTAGCTGTTTATTGTAGACAGAGAAAGTATTGTATGAGGAAGCAACTGTACACATGAAAAAACACTGCTTTAAAATAATAAGAGTGATGTGAAATTATTTAGTTATTATTGTTAATACCTAGGTTTTCAATGTGTCTTATTTTTTTCTAGTTCTTTCAGACTGGACTACAATTCATTCATTCTTTAAAGTGACTAACACATCAGGGCTTAATGCAATGTGAGCTGCTTCTGGTAACGTATACCATGCAGACTTCCTTATGACTCTCTCTGCCAAATGCCCTTCTGTCTTGACCTATAAATTCCTGCTATTCCAGTCTTGAGCTTTGTTTTTAGGCAAGACTGCCAAGTGTACAGAATTCTATCCATTTTGACAGCAATTTCTTGATGAGGACCTAATGTCAACAACTGAAAATATTAATGCCACCAAACATGTTCTTCCCAAGATACTGAGTATAATTTAGTGTTAGGTGAAAAACTAAACCACAATCAGCTTTCCAAATTTATAAAAATTAGAGGATTATTTTGTTTGAACAAGAATCTTCCCTGTTCAAAGGGAATTCTTAACAGAACTTGTAACTACTTCTGAGGAAAGGTAGAAAGAAGAATCCAAGCAACATGTTGAAGGGTCTGGTAATAAGAAATGGCAAATGTGTTTTTATGTTTGTTTGTTTTGTTTGTTTGTTTAGAGAGATTTTTGCTATAGGCCATGTGTGCTCGCCGGAGAGACAGAGAGACAGAAAGCAAAAAATCATCCCCCCCCCCCCGAGGGGGGGCATGGCCATGCCACAATCCCTTCTCCTCCATTCTCTTCTCAGAATCTTGGGCACATACACAGACGTGCCTGGCATGAGCTTCAAGCCTCCAGGTCCAGGACTTGAACCATGGTCAGACTCCATGTGGGAGTCCAGTAATATAACCATGACACCATTTGCTGGTCCTGTGTTTTACTTTTTTTTTAAATGAAAAATTTCTTTTATTATTTGCCGTGGTTTTAAAGAATACAGAAAAGTACACAAGTGGAGGCCAGCAGGTGATGTGGTGGTTGAGGTGCTGGACTCCATGTGGCTTACTGTGGTTCAAGTTCTGGACTTGGTGGTTTGCCTTCTCATTCTCTCTCTCTCTCTCTGTCTCTCTCTGGTCAAATTGAAGAATGGTGATAATTAAATTAAATTAAACAATTCTTTAAAAATAAAATAAACGTGCATGTGCACACACACACACAATCTTCATAATGCCATGACCCTGAGATAGCTACTTTTTGGTGTATTATTTCTCCAAGTCTTTTCTTTTCAGCAGCAGTTTTGTTTTTGTTTTTGTTTTTGTTTTTTGAGAGTTTTGTTTTTGTTTTTGTTTTGTTTTGTTTTTTTGCTATAGTGTGCTCGCCAGGAAAACAGAGAGAGACAGAGAGACAGAAAGCGAGAAATCACCCCCCGGGGGGGATGGCCACGCCGAAATCCCTTCTCTTCCATTCTCCTCTTGGGATCTTGGACATGCATGCACACACGCCCGGTGTGAGTTTAAGCCACCAGGTCCGGGACTCAAACCGTGGTCGGCCACATGGGAGTTCAGCAACATAGCCATTACACTAACTGCTGGTCCCAGCAGTAGTTTTAATAACACAGTTTCCTTGCTACAAGCAAGGAAGGAATAAACTTGATACCAACAGATACTTTATTGGCCTCTCCGCCAAACTCCCCCAAAAGAGGGGAAGGACTCACTATCCCCAAGGGTATATCCCTATTGACAATTACTTGGCTTTGAGGAAAGAGGAAGGTACAAATTCTTAAAATGAACTCTTTAGAGATGAGGGTTCAACGAAGGTATTAAAATGACTGACTCAAAAGCCATAAGACAAGCTTTATTAAAATTTAGTCAATCAGATCACAGTAATAAACTCAGATTTGAAATTCATTGTATGTATAATATTTATCACTGGAACATCATCTCCTTTCACTTGAAATAGTCCTTTCTGATTTTTATTATTCTACTAGTCACCAACCCAAAGCAACTCTGATTTATCCATTCTTGAAGGGGAAGATGATCATAATTGTGGTTTTCCTCTTCTCCAGAATCATAAATGCAAATGAATAAGAATTATTACAGAAATCACAAAGGAAAGGAACAGAGACAGGAGAAAAGATGGTGATGCTAATTGCCAGTCAGTTTTTAGCAGTCAAGTTTTTATTAGGCAGTTCTATAAAAGATAAAAATACTTCTAATCAGGTAGCAATGGCAAATTATTATTTCTTCTACCTAATTCTAGATGAAAGGCATTAATGGGATTGATTCTGGAGGAAGCGAGTGCAGGGGCAAGTAAGGTTATACCAAGGGATAACGATAATGACACATCTGAGATAGAGGTCTGGGTATAGGTAAAAGCAAAAATAAAGAACTCTTTTCACAGATAATTTTGCTTTTTGAAAAAGTTACTTCTATACCCAGCCCTCCCCCCATAAATCTCTGGCAAAACACACCTGAGCATGCATGAGCACGCACACACACACACACACACACACACACACACACACACCATAATGAAGGGCCACTGGTATCTGAGGTCACCAAACTGGTAACTAAGGTCACCCCTAAAGGGCGGGAAGAAAGAAGAGATTGCTTTATTAACTTTATACATTAATTTACTGTAATGTAGTTGTAGTGTCATCACTGAGAAAAATCAAACTATGTCTGTCTATTTTACCTAGACACACACACACACACACACACACACACACACACATTTTTAATACAACCTTCCTTCCCTGAGCCTCTGTATAATACCTGGATATCTGAAAGAAGTGTCTTTCAAGGAACCCTATGCAACTAATATTTTTCTTTCTTTCTTTTCTTTTTTTTTTTTGGAGAGATTTTTGCTATAGGGCGCATGCGCTCGCCAGACAGAGAGAGACATAGAGACAGAAAGCGAGAAATCACCCCCCAGGGGGATGGTCACGCCACAATCCCTTCTCCTCCATTCTCCTCTCGGGATCTTGGGCATGCACACACACGCGCCTGGCGTGAGTTTTAAGCCACCGGGTCCGGGACGCGAACTGCGGTCGACTACGTGGGAGTCCAGCGACATAGCCATTAAGCTAACTGCTGGTTCCCTTTCTTTCTTTTTTTTTTGAAGAGGTTTTTGCTATAGGAGTGTACACTCACCAGAAAGACAGAGAGAGACAGAGAGATAGAAAGCAAGAAATCACCCTCCAGGGGGGATGGCCACTCCACAATCCCTTCTCCTCCATTCTCCTCTCGAGATCTTGGGCACACAAGCACACGCACCTGGTGTGAGTTTAAGCCACCGGGTCTGGGAGTCAAACTGCGGTTGACTACATGGGAGTCCAGGGACATAGCCATTACGCCAACTGCTGGTCCCGCAACTAATACTTTTCACAGAACTGGGACGAGTCTACATATTTTGTAACTAAGGCTCATAGAAGTTCAGTGACTTGACTAAGGCCACATAGTCTATACTGATAAAATTGCTAAACCGTTCCTTGGATCAGTGCTTGTTCTAAAATTCCTCTTTACTCATTTTCTAGGCTTCACTCCACAAATTGAAAGAAAATAATCCATTATTTTCAGAGCTTAGGTATCTTTTGAAGGGCCACAAAAGGAGAGAGAGGAAAAATGAAGTGGGGAAGGTAAGGAGAGTGGCATGTCAGAAATCAAAGGAGAGGAGGAGAAAGGTTTGAAATGCCTTTTGGAATTTCCCTCTCAAGGCTTACACAGAGCAGGGTCAAGAGGTCTCTGAGCTGCCCCCTTTCTCCTCCCCTCTTTCATTGGCAAGATATCATTTAAGGGCTTGTTCTTAAAAATCTAGACACAGACTATGGTAAAGCCCAGACTGGAGGTAAAAGCTGCCAGTCTCACTTTCTCTTCACAAATTGCACTGTATGTTTTTTTTTATGCAGAACAAGTCTGGCATTGGTTTTCTCCGGCACGGACAAGAAATATACTTTGAAACAATGACCCTTCTCTACCCTGGCCTGGCAACCATTTTGTTTTCCATAAACTTGGTTAGGTTCTTTGTTGCAGTATAAGGGAAACCAAACCAGAAGCCATTCTTGAAAGTGTAAGTATGTCTTATTAGCAGGTCAATTGTGAACAGTTATCATAAGTGTCTAGCCAACACTACATTGGTACTAAAGGATTGAAGGGTAGAGGATGGGGATCCAAGGAAATGAAACATCTAAGGGAACAAATAAGCCAGAACACAGACAGAAAAACAACAAAGTCATATGACAAAATAATTTTGGTGGTCCTCTAAATCAGTGGTCTCCCCAGAGCTCTTTGGGATTGCACTGATATGGTATGGATGACTATAATATGACAACATCTATTCATTGATATCTGGCATGAATTAATAATGGACCCCTGATCATTCTAGTATGTGTCTCACTGAAAACATCACCATTCATCCTCTGTGACTGTTTTTATTTTCCAGTGGCAAAGTAGTGGAATATTTTTGTTCCCTAAGGGATATCTTGTCTCATGGAAGTAGTTTATAGTCACTTAAAGAACTTCAGAATCTGCCCGCAATTCAAAATAAAAAATTAAATATAATTTAAAAACAAAAAGAATTGGGAATCACTGAAAAAATAAATTGAAAATGAAAATGGATCAAGGACCTAGACATAAAACCTGAAACTATAAAACTACTGGTGAAAAACACGGGAAACTCTGGGAGACATAAGAATAGGCAAAGACTTTTTAAATAAGAGCACCCAAAACACAGACAATAATCCTGAAAATAGACAAAAGGGACTATATTAGACTAAAAAGCTTCTGCACAGCAAAAGAAACAATATCTGGAGGGAGGAAACAACCTTCAGAATGGGAGAATATATTTACAAACTATGCCACAGATAAAGGACTGATAGCCAGAATATATAGGGAACTCAAGCAGCTTACCTCAAATAAAATAAACAATGTAATCAAAAGATGGGCAAATGAGCTGAACAGATAACTCTCCAAGGAAGACATATGAATGGGCAAAAAGCATATGGAAACATGCACAACATCTCTTATCATAAGGGAGATGCAAATCTAAACCACAATGAGACCACTTAACCCCAGTCAGAATGACTAAAATTAGAGACCAGCAGGTGGCATACTGGTTATGTTGTTGGACTTCCATGTAGTCAACCGCGGTTTGAGTCCTGGACCTGGCAGCTTAAAACTCACACCAAGCGCATGTGCATGTGTGCCCAAAATCCTGAGAGGAGAATGGACAGTGTGGCCATTCCCACTGGGGGTGATTTCTCACTTCCTGTCTCTCTGTCTCTCCGGTGAGCACACACATCCTATAGCAAAAATATCTCTAAAAAAAAAAAAAAGAAAGAAAAGAAAGAAAGACAAAGAATGGCTAAGATTTAAAAAATTAAAAATGATAAGTTCTGGTGAGGCTACAGTGAAAAAAGAACCCTCCTTCAGTGTTGGTGGGAATATAAATTAGTACAACCACTGTGAAGAACAATACGGAGGTTTCTTAGAAACCTACAAATAGAACTACCATACAACCCATACAATCCACTCTTATATATCTACCCAAAGGATAGGAAAACACTAAGTCAGAAAAACATCTGTACATCCATATGTATTGCAGCATTATTCACAATTGCTAGGACATGTTATCAACCCAAATGTCCAAAAACAGATGAGCGAACTGAAAAAAATGTGGTACATGTATGGGATACTACTCTGCCATAAAAAACAATGAGACCTTGACATTTGATATAAAGTGGATAAATATGGAAGGTTTAATGCTAAGTGAAGCAAACCAGACTATGAAAGACAGGCATTGTATATCTCCACTTAATATATACTGAATGTCTGCACTCTATAGCAGAAATTGAAAGACTGGAAGGTCTAACAGCAGGGAGACCAACTGTAGATACTGGAAACAGTATAAAAGGGAATGGGAGGGAGGAGATCAGGGGAAAAAAAACAATGGAAACATTTAATAGATACAAAATGAAAAGTTATCTGTTGATGATAAACGTCTATGGTAATAACTTTGACTTGACTAATATGCACCATATGCATGCTGGGAAAAACCATATTGTGCACTGTAAAGATGTACAGTGATTAAATGTAAATTTTTGAAAAGAAAATGAATGTATAATGTAATGCAATGTAACATACTTTAAATTTTAAGAGCTACAGAAGGAATGAGCATTTATTATGAATCTTTAGGTATACCATTCCAGAAAAATCTTAGGTGAACATATATCTATCCTCAAATAACTCCAAAAAATAATCCACCACTGCTTATTATGAAAGGAGAAATCTACACCACCATTTCACTTTCATTTGCAAAGTGGGGCCCTGGGGAGTATACTCATATTAAGGTGGATATGAAAATTAAGTATTTCTTTTCTAAAATATTCATATTTTAAATTACATGCTTCAGGAAAACTTGATAACATGAACCAAAAATGTTTTGTCTGTTGCCTTACCCTATTTACACTAGAATTTGGACTTAAATTTTCAGTACCACTTCTTTGTATAAATTTAGATCTGCCTACAAAATGCAAATATTCAAGGCAGGGGTAGGCAGGAACTGGGAAGCAGTTTTGGAAGAATGCCAGAGCTATTTTCCCACATCACAAGAGTCCTTCTTCCCAAACTTTGAAACCTGGGAACGATGGTTGGAAAAGATCATCTCCAACCCATGTTGAGCAGTCTTTTACCACTCCCCTCAGCTGCCCTCAACTAGAGACATGGCTTTCAGTCACTGCCCAGGGCCAGTAAGGTGAAGAAAAGGGGTCCCTCTTAGCCTATGGAACGTTTTCCTTTATTCTTGGATGGTTTCAGTTCTCTCAACCTTCAGAAAAACTGCTTAGTCAAAATAGGGAAAAGGTCTGCTACAAAGGAAGTCACCAGTCTTGCTTCTTTGCTCAGTTGTCCAATTTGTCCTCACTTGAAAGCTGTGGTTCTCAACCTTTTTTTCTACTTCTATCATTTCCTGGCACAGAACACTGCCATCATTACCCCCTCTCCATAGGAGAAGCTTCTGACCTGCCCCCTCTAGGGGTGCTTCCCCATTCTCTACCCTCTTTCATGGACTTGCAGAAAACTGTTAGAAATGAACTGTATGAAATCAGGATGGATCAATATGTTTCACTGGGGAAAGTTGTGGGGAAAAAGGAAAAGGAAGTTCTGGATTAATGAAAGGGATGGAAGGAGTCAGACATTTTGGCTTCATACCTTAGACTACATGAAAGCTTACCTTCTGGGCGTCTCAAATTCTTCAGGTATAAAATAGTGACAATATACCTATTTCATACGTAGTTAAGAGAAATTAATGGAAATGGAAGCAATTTCTAAAGTGTACTGTTAACAACAGATTTTATTCATTTTTAGTTTTTCTTTACTCTCTCTTCAAACACAAACCACCCAGTTAAACAACCTAACCTTTCTCCAAAGATATGTGCTGCAAAGTTGTTAGCTTCAAGTATTCAGATCTCACAAAAAGTCAGCTTGATTTAAAAAAAAAAATGTAGGAGGGGCCAGCAGGTGACATGGTGGTTAAGGTGCTGGAATCCCAAATGGTTGACTGTGATTCGAGTCTTGGACTCAGTGACTTGAAACTCATGCTAGGCACATGTACATGCATACCCAAAATCCTGAGAAGAGAATAGAGGAGAAGGGATTGTGGCATGGCCATCTACCCTGGGGAGTGATTTCTCACTTTGTTTGTCACTGTCTCTCTCTGGCTTCCTCTGGTGAGTGTACACGCCCTATGCCAAAAACCTGGGGAAAAAATGTAGGAGATATATTGAGTTATCAGAAAAGTCATGATGCATTTTTGCATTAAAAAACCATGTTGTTGGGAACCAGCAGTTAGCGTAATGGCTATGTTGCTGGACTCCCACATAGTCGACCGCGGTTCGCGTCCCGGACCTGGTGGATTGAAACTCACGCCGGGCGCGTGTGCATGCGTGCCCAAGATCCCAAGAGGAGAATGGAGGAGAAGGGATTGCGGCGTGACCATCCCCCCTGGGGGGTGATTTCTCGCTTTCTGTCTCTATGTCTCTGTCTGTCTGGCGAGCGCATGTGCCCTATAGCGAAAATCTCTCAAAAAAAAAAAAAAAAAAAACCATGTTGTGACTTTTATAATGACCCAATATACATATATGTGATATGTGTGTAAGTCATGATGCATTTTTGCGTTAAAAAAATGTTGTGACTTTTATAATGACCCAATATATATATGTGTGTGTGTGTGCATAAATTTTTTGTTTGTTTGTTTGCTATGGAGTACATGTGCTTGTCAGAGAGAGAGAGACAGAAAGAAAGCAAGAAATCACTTCCCAATAAGGATGGTCACAATGCAATCCCTTCTTCTCCACTCTCCTCTCTCAATTTTAGTCATGCATAAACATACTCCTTAAGTGTTTTTCAAGCTGCCATGCCTGGGACTCAAACCACACAGTGGGCAGTGTGGAATCTAGCACCTTAACCATCATGCCACCTGTTTGTCTCTGTAGGTACTGTTAAAGTAATGCTGTAAACTCTGATCTTAATTTAATCTGGATCCCCAGAGAAGAATGAGCCCTAATTCCAATGTTAGTTATTGATGTCCCCAAATTTCTGAAGCTAATTTGATCCTATCTAAGCAGAAAATTGGTAGTCTTTTCTAAAATGTAAGATATTTGCATATTTATCAATTACTTACTTTACCAAGAACTTCCCAAAATGTCCCATTGTTTGTCAGAGCCACCAATAACTTCTTTGAAATATTATAATTGCAGTATGAGTTTGAAGGTTAGCAAGGATGACTAGGCACTCTTGAGTTTTTCCTGTGCTTTGACAGCATGTCATACAGGCCTTTGATACACCAGTACACTGTGATCCCCTGGCAGCTTATTTGTCTCTGTATCCTTGTTACCTGACACACAGTAGCCCTCAATAAACATTTGTTGAAAATTCTTAATAGTCTTCTTGAAAAATCTATAATGTTTTTTATTCTGAAGTTTTTAAAAAATTACTTACTCTTGGGTCATCAGGTAGCATGGTGGTGAAGGCACAGGACTCCCACATGGCCAAAATTGGTTCAAGCCTCAGACCCAATAGCTTGAAAATCACACCGTGTGTGTGTGTGTGTGTGTGTGTGTGCATGCGTGTGCGCCCAAAACCCCAGGAGGAGAATGGAGGAGAAGGGATTGCTGTGTGGCCATCCACCCTGTGGGGTGATTTCTCACTTTCCCTCTCACTATCTTTCTCTGGCAAGTGCATGTGATCTATGACAAAAACCTTAAAAAAAAAATTATTCCTCTGGCTTATGAAGTTGTTCGGGTGATATTTTAGGGGAAGGACCTAGCTAAAGTTTTCAAGACTTTATTATTTTTTTTTAAGTTTTGCTATAGGGTCCATATACTCAGCAAAGGGAGACAGAGGGAAAATGAGAAACCACCCCCCCATGGGGGATGGCCACTCTGCAATCCCTTCTCCTCCACTCTCATCTCGGGATTTTGAGCACACAAATACACGTGCCTAGCATGATTCTCAAGTTACTGGGTCCAGGACTCGAACCACAAAGCTGGGATTCAGCATCTTAACCTCCATGTCACCTGCTGGCCTGACCTCTGTATATTTATGAGGCCTTCTTCAAAGCATACTGACAATGTAGACTGACGATCTAGTTACAATGCTGAAGATTTATGGTAGGCTATGGCTTCTAACCCCCTTCCCCCATAATAAGACGTCAGCTAACGTAATAGTATTCACACTTACTGAGGTCCAGTGTCTTCTACTGGATGTCATTGCTCTCCTCCAGTTTTAACTGAAAAAAAAATTGCACACACACCCGTCAGTGTAGTCAGGAAATATAATTAACTAGAATGACTAAATCCGTATTTATATCTGAGATGTAGATTAAAGCTGCAAGCGATGCCAGAACACTTAGAGGTTAATTTCTGCCTAATTTGTCAACCCATTTTCCCAGTGATCATCCCACCATGTCTTCCTTCCACCTGCCATCCCAATATCAAATGGGAAAAAAAAGAACCAGGGGGGTATTCCATTCCATAAAAAAGTATCTCATCTTTGGCACCTACTGAGCACGTGAGCACTACTGATGGCAAGCAGCACCCTGGTCTTCATGAGCAGACAGGAGCCCAGTTAGGTAGGGCTAGCACCTAGGCCTCGCCTGCCTTCCTCTCTCAGAGTGCAGTTAATTGGAAAACTGAAGGTTAAAAGGGAAGCGACCCCGATTTTTGCCTTACTCTTTCAAGGTCCTAACATATGGGTCAAATGACCACTTTACAGAAAAACTGTCTTCCAGATACTGAGCGGAAAGCCCTTGCCAACCAGGCCCGGCCGTGAGAAGGGCGATTGCCTCCGAGGCTTTGTTGTTGGTGCGAAAGTCCTCCTTCTAGAAGAAAAGATCCGGAGTCCCCTTCATTCCGAAGGCTGAGACTTTATTAGTATGGGAGTCACATTCCTGCTGTGAAGCTGCGTCTTTGTACGCATAGTTCGGGGGTTTTCTCTGTCAATGGTTAACTGAAACTCCTGCCATCGCCGCTTCCGGCGCACCGAAGGTGGCCTGGGTCGGGGTGCAGCTCGGCCCCCACTGCAGGTGACGCTTTCCACCTCCCCAGTCCCGACCCGGTCGCTGCCACACGGTGGGAGAGACCTGACCCCACTGCTCCTTCCACACCCCCGCTCCCACGCCCTGTTCCCTTCCCTCCCAGACGCCAGCCAGCTCCTGCCTGGGGCTCTAAAGAGGGAGGAAAAAACCGCAGTGGGGGTCGCGGGTGCCTCCATGGCGCCCCTCTCCCCCGCACCTCAAGCCAAGGAAGAAGAGGGGCGAGCCCCGCGAGAGCCCAGGCGGACATACCTGGAAGTACCGGTGCGGTCGGGGAGCCCTGACCGCTCGTCCCTGAAGCCGGCCACCACCAGCGGGCGGTCGCCCTGGGTCGGATGCTGGCCACCTCGACCCAGCCGGGCCGGCCGGGCTGAGCCTCCGCAGTGCAGCGCCAGCGCGGGCCGCGCCGTTGCCTAGCAACCAGCCGACCCGATTTAAAGGGACCGGGGCACCGCGCCACGCGCCGCGGAACGGAGCTACCTGCCCAGCGGTCAAAGCCCGGCCAGAGGACTGAGCGTGCGCGGTGGGGCTGGCACCGCGGCGGCTTCGCCTAGGCACTATATAGGAAGGCACTTACGGGAAGAGAGCCGAGTCAGGGGCTAGGGGCCGAGGAATTGGCAAGGCAGCCCCACCCACGGCGGGGTTATTATGGCCTTTCTGGGTGACTCACAAAGTCACCTGGACACTGACTATGACGGGGTTGGGGGCGGGGGAGGGCAGCGCAGGGGTGGGGGTTGCATAGAGCTAATCCCGAGGCCTGAGATCAGTCACAGGCCATTGTGGAAGGTTTGCTCCGGAAGGTCGCTTGGATTTGGGTCAGGGTTATACCCCAAACACAAAAAATCCCTACTGTCAGCAACTAGTTCCTCACTCCCCAGGCCTACGCGCGCCCTCGCAGGTCAGCAAAACGGTCTGCCTCTGACCCAGGGAATTTCTGTCTCTGACCAAGGTCTAAGGATTTAGCATCAGGGGAACATGGTCCCTCTGGGAGATGGGGCTTGTATCTCACAAAACTCGCATTTTTCTCATTTATCTTTCACAAATGGCTCTAAACCACATTAACACCTATTATCCGGGCCAGCGGGTGGACTGGCGGTTAAGGTCTGGGCTCCCACATATCTAACAGCTAGTCCCAAACCAGTAACTAGAAAATCAGGAGGGGCGCATGTGCGTGTGTGCTCAAAATCCCAGGAGAAGAATGGAGGAGAAGGGATTGTAGCATGATCATCTCCTGTCCGGGGTGATTTCTCACTTTCCTTCTCTCTTTCTGTCTCTCTCCAGGGTGTGCAGGCACTCTATGGCAATAAATAAATAAATATAAAATAAAACCCTTTGTTAAAAAATACCCCAAATCCCTATTGTCAGCAACTAGGAACTAGGTCCTCACTCCTAGTAGTGTAAGGTTGTTTCCTCTCTTTATTCTTCAAAGGTTGCTCACAACTTCCAGGGCTTGGTTGGGAGACAAGTTTTTTTATCATGTCACATACTTCAAGCTGAGATTTTGTTGAATAAACAAATGGTCTCAGACTTTGATTAGCCTGGTTGCCCAATACTGATTCTTTGGTCACCAGGATAGACCTGGCCAGAGCTGTGGGGCCTGAAATAGTGGGGTGTCTGAAACAGTAAGAAGAGCAAGTCTTAGGAAAGCTACTGTATTCTAGGAAGCATGAGGGTGGAAGGAAATATTGACTCTGGGATCTCAGGTAAAAGGAGATTTATGCACATTTAAAAACTGACAGTCTAATTTATCAGGGCATAGCAAGGGAGTGACTTAGGAAGAATACCAGCATACGTTTCCAATCTTCAGAATTTCTTGGGAACCGGATCTAACAGGTGTTTGGGAGCTGGCAAGGTTGTCTTTGGGTGCCCTGAGGCCAACTTCTCAGTCTCCCTTTTCTGCTTTAGAAAACCAAAGTCAACATGGGTTGGAATAGGAAGAGGCCCCATGTTGATGTATGTTTTATTATAGACTCTGTCAGAATTAGTTTGTGGAATTATGACGAAACTTCCTTCCTTGATATTAAGTCTCCAAATTGTCTTGCCATTATAACCTATGTTCTAATTATTTTCAAAGAGTTCCATTTGTTTTTATTTGATGTAAGGTCTCTTAGTAATATAATAAAAAAAATACTTCTTTATTGATCTGTGCCTCAGTTTCCTCACTTATACATTGGAAATAATAATTGTGCCTAGTTCATAAGAGTGTTGTGAAGATTAAATGAGTTCATGTATTTTGTAAGTTTTGTTCTCCATTTAATCATTATACATCATTTAGCTTGTAAAGAGAATTTACCCAACATGGAATACACCTCAGACCGAGTTAGAGTAGTTTTCAAGTTTTTTTGTTTGTTTGTTTCATGAGCGTGAAAGAAAGGAGAGAGACAAGCACCCTTAACAGGGTCCCATGCTGACTCCTGTCCTCACCCTCCCCACCTTCTCAGCCAGTCAGGCTCATGGGCATATGTGCTCAGTGTGTGTAGTCAACCAGGGACCCAAACCTGTGATCTTCCCTAGGGATTCAGCATCACTCAAGCAGCATAGTACCGCTGCACCCCACGGCCTGAGTTAATGCTTTTCAAATCCTTAGAACAATGCTTGATGCAGAGTAAATCCTATATAAATGTTTGCTATTATCATCCCCCACATCTTATACAGCGGCAAATGCGTTCGCTCTACCTTCGTAATGTACGCAGAATCTGACAGTGTCTCACCATCACCTCTGTTAACAGCCTGATCATCTCTTGACTAGACAATTGCAAAAGCCTCCCAACCGCTTCGGCAGTTGCTCCCTGTGTTACCTTCCTAGGGCTGCTATGTAACCTAGTATCATAAACTGGGTGATTTAAAGCCACAGATACTTATCTCTTACACTTCTGGAGGCTTCAAATAAAAAAATGAAGGTCATCTGGGGTCGGTTCCTTTTGGAGGCTCTGAAGAAGTGTCTGTCTCTCCTAGGTTCTGGTGGTTGCCAGCAACCCTTGGTCTTCTGTGGCTGCAGTTTCATGACTCCGATCTCTGCCCCTGTTTTCACATGGCATTAGTCCTGTCTGTGTGTCTTCAGAGGACTGTCTGACTTCTGTGTGCCAAATCTCTCTCCTCTTATAAGGACAGCTATTGGAGTAGAGCCCACCCTAATCCAATGTGAGCTCATCCTAACTTGCTTACAACGGTAAACGTGCTGTTTCTGAATATGGTCATATTTACAGGTACTGAGGGTTAAGACTTAAACATACCTTTTAGAGGGGCACAATTCAACCACAACACCTGCCCACCATTTATTCTCAGTATAGTATCTAGAGAAACCATTCGAAAATACTAAGTCAGGGTCCAGCCCTTGGTCCGGAGTTTAAGGGAGCTGGATCCCACATAACTGACTGTATGCTTTGAGTCCCAGACCTGGTGGGTTGAAAAACACACCAGGTGTGTGTGCATACCCAGAATCCTGAAAGAAGGGAAAAATGCAGGAGAAGGGATTGGGGCATAACCATTCCTCATAGGAGGTGCTTTCTCCCTTTCCCTCTCCCTCTTCCTGTCTGTCTCTCTCTGGGGGGTGGAGGGGGAGGCACACATGCCCTGTGGCAATTAAAAAACAAACAAACAAAAAAGAAAATATTAAGTCAGATCATGTTATCACTCTTTTCAAAAGCCTACAAAGGCTCTCGATTTGACTTACAGTACAAGCCAAATCCTTGCAATAGGCGAAATGCCCTATAGGATTTGTGTAGAAAAGCCCCTACCCCCACTCCCACAGCCCCAATACCTCTCTGACCTCTTCTACCCCGTTCACCTTTCATGGTTCCTCTTCAGCAGCACTGGCTGCCTTTTTGTTCTGAGAATAGCCAGGCAATCTCCCACCATGAGGAGATTTTCTAAAACTGTTCCCTTTGCCTTGAATGTGCTTCCCACAGATACTCATGTTATCTTATTTCCTTACCTCCCTCAAATCTTTGTTCAGATCTTAGCTTTTCACTGAGGCCTACCCTGACCCTTCTATTTAACACTACCAACTTCAACCACTCCAGCACTCCCATTACTCCTTATCATACTCTAATTTTTTGATATAGCACTTTCCATTTTCTTTTTTAAGGTCTATTTAATTTTATTATTTATTCATTTATTGTCATTTGACCAAAGAGAGACACACATACAGAGAGAGGGAAAGTGAGAAAGGAAGCCACCAGGTCCAGGACTTGAACCACGGTTGGCCATTTGGGAGTCCAGTGCCCCAACCACCAAGCCACTTGCCAGCTCCAGCACTTCTCATGTTCTTTTTTTAAAAATTATTTTATTTAACTTTATTTATTCATTTATTTATTTATTTATTTCAATTTGACCAGAGAGGGATAGAGAGAGAGAGAGAGAGAGAGCAAGCTGCCAGGTCCAGGACTTGAACCGTAGTCAGCCACGTGGGAGTCCAGCACCCTTAACCACCAAGCCACCTGCCAGCCCCAGCACTTCTCATTTTCTAACATACTCTATTATGCTATCTTCTTTTCCCCCTGAACCCTCTGCCCCAGGCTGCTTTATGCCCTAAATTCTTTGATTTGTTCACTGATACTCTGAGCACCAAGCACAGTGCTTGGCACATGGCAAGCTCTGAGCATGTTTTTATTGAATGAATGAATGAATGGATGAATTGAGCTCATATAACATTCCAGGAGCGTTTTATTGAACCTTCATGACAATCTTATCATGTAGGTACTATTATTACCTATATTTTACAGATGAGAAAACTGAAACACGTAGAAATTAAGTCACCAGCCTAAAGTCACATGGTTAGTAAGTGGTGGAGCTGGGACTTGAACTTGGGCAGGTCTGGCTCTGGAGTCTTTCAAAGACTATGCACCACTGATATATAAAGGGTGCCTGACCACTAGTGTCAGGGGATCCAGCTAGCTCTTGTTCTGAGATTCACATTTTCCAACAGCAGGTGAATGAATAGCAATAGTTTTGAAACTAATTTGGCTAAGCAATAGCTTGATGATATTTGTGCATTGCATTGCATTATCTCTGGAGACTATCTGGGTTCAAATATGAGCTCTACCACTTAGCTGCTATTTGCTCTTGAGCAAATTACTTAACTTCTCTGTATCCCAGGATCTACTTAGGTAAACTGGGAATAATTATAATATCTAGTTCATAGGATGGCTGTGAGGATAAATTAGTTAATATATGTAAAGCAATTAGAACAGTGCTTGGTAAATAGAAAGTGCTCAATAAGTCTTAGCAATTAGTAGTAGTACACTTGTGTAACAAATTTTGATCCAATCTTGTTTATAATACAGAAGTCCTTATACAAACAAACTTGTCCTTGGTGTTAGAAATCAGAATAGTTAGTGACTGGAATAGTACAAAGTGGGTTTCTGGGGTTTTGATAAGGCTCTGTTTCATGATCCAGGCATGGTTATATGCATGCATTTACTTTGTGAAAAATCATAGCAGTCTGCACTTAAGATTTGTACATTTCCATGTTTGTGGACCTCAGTAAAAACTTTACTTAAAAACAACTGTATTGGGGGACCAGCAGTTAGAGTAATGGCTATGTTGCTGGACTCCCGTGTAGTCGACTGTGGTTCACGTCCTGGACCCAGTGGCTTAAAACTCACGCCGGGCGCGTGTGCGTGCGTGCCCAAGATCCCGAGAGGAGAACGGAGGAGAAGGGATTGCGGCGTGGCCATCCCCCCTGGGGGGTGATTTCTCACTTTCTGTCTCTCTGTCTCTCTGTGTCTGGTGAGCATATGTGCCTTATAGCAAAAACCTCTAAAAAAAAAAAAACTGTATTGGGGCTGGCAGGTGTCATGGTGGTTAGGGGTGCTGGACTCCCACATAGCTGACCAAGATTTGAGTCCTGGGCCTGGAGACTTGCTTTGTCACTTTCACTTTCTCTCTCTATCTCTGGTCAAACTTTAAAAATAATAATAATGATGGATAAAATTAAATAAAATAGGGGACTGGCAGGTGGCATGGTGGCTAAGGGTGCTGGACTCCCACATGACCAACCATGATTTGAGTCCCAGACTTGGCAGCTTGCTTTCTCACTTTCTCTCTCTCTCTCTCTGGTCAAATATAAATAAATAAAAATAAATAAGGTTAAATAAAATAATTCTTTTTAAAAATTAAATAATGTAACATCTTTTTTAGAGAGAGATTTTTGCTATTGGGTGCATGCGCTCACTGGTGAGACAGAGACAGAAAAATAGAAAGAGAGAAATCACCCCACAGGTCGGGTGGCCATACCGCAATCCCTTCTCCTCCATTCTCTTCTTGGGATTTTGGGCACGCATGCACATGTCTGGCGTGAGTTTTAAGCCACTGAGTCCAAGACTCAAATCATGGTCAACTACTTGGGAGTCCAGCAATGTAACCATTACACCATCTGCTGGTCACACATAAAATAATTCTAAAAAAAAAAAAAAAAAGAAAAAAAAAAGAACTGTATCCTGAGACCAACCGATGCACTGGTGGTTAAGGTACTGGATTCCCATTTGGTCAACTGAGGTCCAAGTCCTGGACCCAGTGGTTGAAAATCACACCAGGTGTGTGTGCATGTATGCCCAAAATTCCAAAAGGAGAATGAAGGAGAAGGGATTGTGGCATGGCCAGACTTCCTGGGGGATGGATTTTCTCTATCTCTCTCTCTCTCTCTCTCTCTCTCTTCAATGAACTCATGGGCCTTATGGCAAAATCTTAAAAATTAACAAACTGAAAAAGGGGGCCAGCAGGTGGCATAGTTGTTAAGGCACTGGACTCTCACATGGTTAACCATGATTCAAGTTCGAGACCCTGAAGCTTGAAACTCATGGTGGATGCTTGCGCATGCATGCCGCCAATCCGGAGAGAAGAATGGAAGAGAAGGGATTGCAGAGTGGTCATTCACCCCCCTGGGGGTGGGGTTCTCACTTTCTCTCTGTCTCTCTGTGCGTCTTTGGAGAGCTCATGCATCCTATAGCAAAAAATCTTTCTCTAAAAAAATACAAAAACTGTATCCAGGCTCATATTTCTTTCTCTTAATTTTTCTACTTCCCCTCTTAAATGTCTTCAAAACTCTAGATTAAATATTAACCCAGACCAAAAAAAAAAAAAAAAAAAAAAAACAACTCTCATTTATTTAAGTAACATTTGGTGAGTACCTCAATGTGCCTGGAATTAGGCTAATAGCTACAAGTATTTAGAAAACCAAATATAATAACTGCAACGATGTAAATATTTACAAGTGAAGGAGAAGTTTAGATGAAGGAGTGGTTAATCAGATGGGAAAGGGGTTTGTGTCAAACAAGTCTCATGTTCCTTGGAAGGTCAGCTATCTGAACTGGGTCTTGAAAGATAAATAGTAGTTTTCCAGATAGGCAAAGCAGGTAGAAACAGAAAGAACAGCACATGTGAAGGCACAGAAGCATGCATTAGCATGACAGATTGAAAAACTTAAAACAAATTCGAATTTACTGGAGCTTAAAGTGCAAGGTAGGAGTTGGTAGGAGATGGAGGGAAGTCAGAGCCCATAGGAAAAGCTACTTCTTCCAAGCGACATGATTTTGGTTTGACAGATTACTTGAACATCCAAATAGATACATTTATATAGTTTATTTATCTCACAAAATAATTCAGTTTGATTCAGGAAATATTTATTGATTTATTTACAACATGTCAGGTAGTGTGTTAAATATCAAGACTTCAAAATTTGGTAAGAACAACCAACTCCGAACACAAAAAACATGAAGAAAATGACACCAAGATATATGCTTAAAACCAGTGATAAAGAAGAATCTTAAAGCAGCCAAAAGCAAAAACCATACATTACATACAGAGGATGAAAGCTTTCTCATCAGGAAAAAAGCAAACTGGAAGACAATGAAACATCTTTTAAGAGGTGTAAGAAAAAAAATACTGTCAACCTAGACTTCTTTACCCAATAAATATATCTTCAAAAGCAAAGGCAAAATAAGGACTTTTTCAGATATTCCAAAGCTAAAAGAATTCATCATGAGAAGACTTACACTACAAGAAACACTAAAAGAAGTGCTTTGGTACTGATATCAGGTAAAAATCTGGATCTACACAAAGAAATGCAGGATACTGGAAATGGTAAGTAAATAAATGAGTACATACAAAGTCTTTTTCTTTTCTTCTTTTTTTAATGTGCTACAGGGAGAGGGCGGCAGGTGGCATGGTGGTTAAGGCTCTGGACTCCCACATGGCCGACCTCCATTTGAATCCCAGATCCAGTGGCTTGAAACTCATGCCAGGTGTGTGTGTGTATGTGTGTGCGTGCAATATATGCCAGGCACGTGTGTGTGCATGTCCAAAATCCTGATGGGGTGGAGAAATGGAGGAAAAATTATTGCAGTATGACCACATTCATTGGGGATGTCTCTCTCTTTCTCAAGTGTACATGCCCTCTGGCAACTGAAAAAATTTTTTAATTTTCAAAAGATAGCAAGCTGGCTAAAGAAAAAATGATCAATATTTTATGGATTTAGGGGACTAACAGGTGACATGGTGGTAAAGGTGCTGGACACTCCCATATGGCCAACCACGGTTTGAGTACCGGACCTGGTGGGTTGCTTTCTTACTTTCCCTCGCTCTCTCTCTCTTTCTCTCTGTGTCTCTCTCTGGTCAAATTTAAATAAATGAGTAAAGAAATAAAATTAAATAAGTAATTATTTAAAATATTTTATGGATTTTGTGCTCACTTTGGCAGCACATGTACTAAAATTGGAACGATATAGAGAAGATTAGCACGGCCCCTGCGCAAGGATGACACACACATTCGTGAAGCGTTCCATATTTTAAAATAAATTTTAAAAAAATTTTATGGATTTGTAATATATGTAAAAGTAAAATGTATGACAAAATAGTACACATGTTGGGAGGGAAGAAATGGAGGTATAATACTGTAAGGTTCTTGAACTATATGTGAGGTGCTATATATATATAAATCACTTCAAGGTGGAATCTAATAAAAAAAACTGTGTGTACACAAGTAGCTGCACAAATTTCAGCTACCATGGTTTGGTTAAGCAGCACCAGCCCCCCAACAATACGGTTGGGATTTATTTTTCACAGTATATTAATTGCATGAAGTATAGACATTGTGGCTAACTCTTCAGCCCACAGATAACTACATAAATAACAGATGTGCACAATCAGTGACCAGTCACAAAACTTTTCTCAAAATTTATCAGTTCTTAGTCATTGCCTAGCTGTTATTTAGTTCACGTACAGATAGCAAAGCATGTAGCCATGTTGACTTCATGATGCCCAGTGATAAACTCGAGTGACATTTTATAAAAATCAATTAAAAAGCTAGCTGCCATCCCCTGGTGGTAATGCAACGCTGCAATGCTGAGGTCTCATTGGAACGTCCTGGGTTCACATTGTGAGGTCCCTCCCCGTACACACTGGGTGTGCTCACACACCCATGGTCCTCACTGACTGGAACTGGGGTGGATCATTACATGAAGACCCTTTGGGATTCCTGTATCTCTCTCTCTCTTTCTCTCTGTCTCTCAGAAGAAGAAATCAAGGGACAAACGTTTTTCAAAAATCAGTATAAAAAAGAGAGAATTAGTCATCAAAAATGAGGGTTTCATGAAGAAATGGAAAGTGAAAATACTGGAAGTGAAATTCAAATAGAACATACATAAAGTCATGGAAGAAATAGTAGATCATGAGAATGTTGACGCAATTTCAAGACTAGATATGCAGCCAGAGGAATCCAGTGAAGATGAATTTAACATAAATGAGGAAACTGATTGTGATGAAAAGGATGAAGATATTACTTAAGTGATGCCAGCAAAAACCAAAAAACCTTCATGCTAAAGGAACTCTTAGACATATTTTGTGGCATTGAAGTATGAAGGATAAAATGTTAGAAGTGAATTCAGACTTAGAGAGGACTATGATGATTCCTCAAGGGATAGAAAAGATGTTTGCTCCGTATCATGAGTTATATCATGAGAAGTAAGCAAGCACTGTTCAAACTGCTTTGATATGTTTTTTAAAATTAAACTTAAAATTTTTAGAGAGATTTTTTGCTATAGGGCACATGCTCTTGCCAGAGAGACAAAGAGACAGAAAGTGATAGGTCACCCCTCCCCCCCCCCCCCCCCCCAGTGGAGACGACCATGCCACAATCCCTTCTCCTCCATTCTCCTCTCAGGATTTTGGGCACACACATACATGCACCCAGCATAAACTTCAAACCGCTGGGCCCAGGACTCGAACCACGGTTGACTACCTGGGAGTCCAGTGATGTAACCATTAGGCCATCTGCTGGTCCCAAAACTAAACTTAAATTTTAAGATAACTTCCTTCATATGAAGTTGTAAGAAATAGCACAGAGAGATCCTGTGTATCCTTTACCCAGTTTCCTCCCAATCTCTATCACCAAAAAGACCCCTCATGTTGCCCTTTTATAGTTATACCCACTTTCTTTCCATTCACCTCCAACTCCTAACTACTAATCTGCCTTCCATGTCTGTAATTTTATCATTCAAGAATGTAATACAAATAGAATCATAGATATGTAACCTATTGACATTTTTTTTCATTCAGCATTGTTGTCTAGTAATTCAACCAGGTCATTGAATATAGCAAAAGTTTGTTTCTCTTCATTGTTGAGTAGTATTCTATGGTATCAATGTATCACAATTCGTTTACTATTTATCCATTCAAACACATCTGGGTTGTCTACTCTTTGGGGCCATTACAAAGAAAACCACTACAAACACTCATGTATAGGACTAGCTAATGGTGTAGTTGTTAAAGTAGCTGGATCCCACATGACTTACTGTGAGTCCCTGATCTGATGGCTTGAAAAGCATGCCAGGTGAAATGCATGTGTGCCTAAAATTCTAGCAGAGTGAAAGATAGACAAAGGATTGTGCTGTGACCATCTCCTATAGGGGATGCTTTCTCATGTTCCCTCTCTATCTCTCTCCATTTCTCTCTGGCAAATTAAAAAACAAATTCATGTACAGGTCTTTGTGTAAACAGACATTTTCATTTGTCTAGCACAAATGCCTAGTAGTGTAATTGCTGAGTTGTGTGGCAGTGCATGTTCAGTTTCTTAAAGTTTATTTTATTTGTCTACTTATTATTATTATTTTAATATAGGGCACATGTGCTCACCAGAGAGAGAGAGAGAGTATGTGAGAGAGAGAGAGAGAGAGAGAAAGTGAGAAAGCAAGTCACCAGGTCCAGGACTTGAACTGCAATAGGCCATGTGGGAGTTCAGCACCTTGATCACCATGCCATCTGCTGGCCTACATGTTCAGTTTTTAAAGAAACTGTCAAACTCTGTTCCAGAGTGGCTGCACCATTTTGCATTCTCAACAGCAATGTATGAATGATCCAATTTGTCCACATCCTTGTCAGCAATTGCTTTTGGTACTATTTTTTTATTTTAGCTGTTCTGCTAGCATATAGTCACGTCCTTTTCATTTTGATTCACATTTCCCTAATGGCTAATGATATTGACAGTTTTTTGCATGCTTATGAAATATTTGCATACCTGTTTTAGTGAAATGTCTCTTTTCTTCTTTTTAATTGTCAGAGGGTATATGCACTTATCAGAAAGAGATAGAGAGGCAGAGAGACAAAAAGAGAGAGAGAAAAAAAACACTCCCCAACGGGGTATCATCCTGCCACAATTCCTTCTCCTCCATTTCCCCATCCTGTTGTGATATGGGCAGGCACACACATGTACCCAATGTGTTCTTTTTTTCTTTTTAAGAGAGATTTTTGCTAAAGGGCATGTGCAATTGCCAGAGAGACAGAAAACGAGAAATCACCGTCTAGGGAGGATGGCCATGCAGCCATCCCTTCTCCTCCATTCTCTTCTTCAGATCTTGGCACACATGCACATGCACCCAGCATGAGTTTCAAGCTGGAGGGTTGGGACTTGAACCGTGATTGACTACGTAAGAGTCCAGCGACATAATCATTACACCATCTGTTGGTCCTCTCTATATGTTCTTTAAGCTGCTGGAGCTGAGATTCAAATTACAGTTGGCCATGTGGGATCTGCCTCACTCCTTTAACCACTAGGCTATGAGGCTGGTCTTGAAAAGTCTTTCCTTATCTTTTACCCTTTGTCTAACTAATTATTTTTTTCTGTCTTTCTATAGGGCGTGTATGCTCACCAGAGAGAGACAGAGAGAAGGAAAGAGAGAAAGTACTCCTCAATGAGATGTGGCCAGACCATGATCCCTTCGCCTTCATCTTTCCACCCTGTTAGGATATTGGGTACAGACACACATATGCCAAGTGTGTTTTTTAAGCCACTGGGGTCAGGATTCAAACCATAAGGTCAGCCATGTGGGATCCAGCTTCCTTAATTAAAGGCCATGGACTGGCCCTGGTTTTGGTTTTGGTTTTAGAATGCTTTATACAGTCTAGAAACTATGGGAGAAACCAGATATCCAACAAAGGATAACTTTTCTTTTCTTTTCTTTTTTTGAGAGATTTTTGCTATAGGGCTCATGCACTTGGCCATACTGCAATCCTTTCTCCTCCATATTCCTCTTGGGATTCTGGGCATGCACACACAAACACCCAGAGTGAATTTTAAGCCCGCAGGTCTGGGACTTGAACCGTGGCTGACTATGTGGGAGTCCAGCAACAGAAACATTATGCCACCTGCTGGTCCCAACTTTTAATTTAAAAAAAAAAAAAATTATGATAGAGGGACCAGCAGGTGGCATGGCATTTAAGGCGCTGGCTGACCATGGTTCAAGTACTGGACCTGGTGGCTTGCATTCTCACTTTCCCTCTTTCTCTGTGTCTCTCTCTGATCAAATTAAAATAAATGGATGAATAAATAAAATTTTAAAGAATAAAAAAATTAATGAATAAAATTAAATAATTCTTTTAAAAATGTATGATAGCGTGCTCATGCATGAGAGAGAGAGAGAGAGAGAGAGAGAGAGAGAGAGAGAAGCACCCTTGGTAGGATCTCCTCATACTACAACCCTCCCCCAGCCTTCCAGTTCCTCAGGATCCTGGGCGCCCTTGTAAGCACCTAGCCTGTTTCTTTCCTTTTTTTTTTTTTTCTCTTTTCTTTTCTTTCTTTTTTTTTAAAGGAAAACAATGAGTTTATTGATTATTCATGAGCTATATATACATTTACATTACTTACTTTCCAGACTCTTTCATTGTTTGTTGCTTGGAACTAGCCTCTTTTGTCTCTGAAATGAGGAGACAGTGAAAGTCAATGGATTTGAATTTCAAGGTCTTTTTTCATGATCATTGCTGATTTTGAAGATGGAGAAAGAGGGCCAAGAGCAAGAAACACAGGTTTCAATTCTGGAGGCTGGAAAGTTTAAGATGGAGGAGCCACATCTGGTACACATCCAGTGGCACAGGTAAGAATTTAATACTTATTTATCCCATGTTTTGCTTCCTTGGGATTTTCTATGTGAGGTCTCTGCAGAAAAGCAGGCAAGAAAACATCTAATCTGTGAAGCAGGAAATCTTGCACACAGCCTGATTTTAAGCTGACTCAGGGATCTGAACCCACAGTTGGCAATATGCCTCCGACCTTGCAGGGCACTTGCATTGCTGTGGTACCACAGTGGCTGTTCTTTTTTTTTTTTTGGAGAGGTTTTTTTTTTTTTGCTATAGGGCGCATGTGCTCGCCAGAAAGACAGAGAGAGACAGAGAGATAGAAAGCGAGAAATCACCCCCCAGGGGGGATGGCCACGCCCGCAATCCCTTCTCCTCCATTCTCCTCTTGGGATCTTGGGCATGCACGCACACGCACCCGGCATGAGTTTAAGCCGCCGGGTCCGGGACGTGAACCGCGGTCGACTACGTGGGAGTCCAGCGACATAGCCATTATGCTAACTGCTGGTCCCCACAGTGGCTGTTCTTTAAAAAAAAAAAATTAACATAGTCTTTCAGAGCACAAAAATGTTTAATTTTGATGAAGTCCAGTACTTTTGGTGTCAGCTCTAAGAACACTGCCTAACCCTGGATCCTAAAGAGTTTTTCCTGTTTTTTTATATCTCTTCTGAAAGACTTAGAGTTTAATTATACATTTAAATCTGTGATACATTTTGAGTCAGTTTTTTGGTACAAGATGTGAGACTTATAATAATGTTCATCTTTTTGGACAATCAGCAAGATGACAGAGGGGAGTTTTCAGTGACTCCTCTCACAAAAACATTAATTTCCCAAGAGCTAATAAATTTAGATGGGAGATTATAGCACAGAAATAAAAAAGGAACACTTTGGGAGCCAGCAGATGGCATGGTGGCTAAAGGTACTGGATTCCCAACGTAACTGACCATGGTTTGAGTCCCAGAACTGGTAGCTTGAAAAATCACACTGGGTGCATACCCAAAACCCTGAGAAGAGAATGGAGGGGAAGGGATTGAAGTGTGGCCATCCCCCTGGGGAGTAACTTCTCACTTTTCCTCTGTCTCTCTCTGGTGAGTGTATACATCCTATGTCAAAAACAAAAACAAAAAGAAGAAAGAAAGCAAAGAAAAAAATGAGGACCAGCAGATGGCATAATGGTTACATTGCTGGACTTCCATGTAGTTGGCCACAGTTCAAGTCCCAGATCTGGAGACTTAAACTCACAGTGGGTGCATGTGCGTGTGTGCCCAAGATCTGTGGAGGAGAATGGAAAAGAACAGATTGCAGCATGGTCATCCACCCTTGGGGAGGTGATTTCTTGCTTTTTGTCTCTCTCTGTCTCTCCAGTGAATGCACGCACTGTATAGCAAAAATCTCTCTTAAAAAAAATACACAGGATAGAGGATAGAAGAGAGTTTCATATATTCCACATCATCTCTCCCCCAAGCATGCACAGTGTGTGGAAAGAGATCCTCCATGTGGGGGAAGGAGAGGGAAGCGAGAATCTGAGGCATCTGAGTTTGCCAATGACCCCAGCATTGTTCAGCCTGACTGGAATCTTGGTGCCAGGCAGCCCTGAGAACCTGAGCTCCAGGCCTGCCCCACTGTCGGCTTTGAGGATCCATCCTCCAGGCCGACCCCTCTCTCTTCCTATTCTACCAGACTCCGGTGGACCCATGGTCCAGGCCTGCCTCCACAGACCCCAGTGGCCAGGCTCACTCAGGCTCAGACTCAAGGCCTGCCCCAGTACCAACTTGCCCCAGTGGATCCAGGTACCAGTGTGGCCTCTACAGACACACACAGGAGACAAGATCCAGGCCTACACCTGCAGATCCAGGCACCAGGCCTGCTCACTTACTAACACAGGTACCAGGCTAGCCTCTCTGAGACCTCCAGCAGCAAGCCCACCCAAGCATTCCACTGGACAGCACACCCAGAATCTGAGGATGGGCTGACTAGTAAAAAGCCATTAAAAAGAAAGAGAAAGAAGGAAATAAAGAAAGAAAAAAAAAGAAAGGAAGAAAGGAAGAAAAAGAAAGAAAGAAAGAAAGAAAGAAAGAAAGAAAGAAAGAAAGAGAAAGAAAAAGACAGAAATCCTGTAATTTGCAGCAACATGGATGAACCTGAAGAACATATTGGTATGTAAACTAAATCAGGCATAGAAAGGCAAATACTTCCTGATTTCACTTATATGTAGAATCTCGGAGCCAGCACATGGCATGATGGTTAAGGCACTGGAATTCCCACATGGCTGACTGCAGTTCGAGTCCTGTACCTGGTGGCTCGTGCTCTCTCTTGCTCTGTCTCTCTCTCTCACTGTCTGTCTGTGGCAAAACTCATGTGAAAATAAATAAATAAAATCTAAAGGAGTTGAACTCATGGAAGCAGAGTACAATGGTGTTTACCAGGTGCTAGCAGGAGAGGGGAGTATGGGTATGATGGCAAGATGTGATCAGAGGGTACAAAGTTTCAGTTTCATAGGATGTGTAAGCTCTGAAGATACAATGTACAGAATAATGACTATAGTTTGTAATACCGTATTGTATGAGTATACTTGAAATTTGCTAAGACAATATATCTTAAATGTCCTCACCACACATGCAAAAACCAGTAAGTACATTAAGTAACGTGTAGATTTGGTTTTGTTTTTTCTTAATTTACTATAAGGAATATGTACTCAATGGAGAAAGGCAGAGAAATAGAAAGCAAAAGAGAGAGTAAGAAAGTACCCCCAGGGAGAATAGCTGAGCTACAATTCCTTTTCCTCTATTCCCCTCTTGGGATTTGGACATATATGCACATGCTCCCAGTGTGTTTTTCAAGATGCTGGGTCTGGGACTCAAACAATGTTGTTGGCCATGTGAGATCCAATGCCTTAACTTCTATGCCACTTTGGCCCTAATGGTGTGGTTTTTCAATTTTGTTGTCCATGCATTCATTGCTAGTATATAGAAATAAATTGATTTTTGTATATATATCTCGTATCTGTGACCTCAATGAACAAACTTATTAGTTTTAAGAGATTTCTCTGAAGATTTTTTGGGGGGCTTCATTATATAGACAATCATGTCATTGCTAATAGAACAAATTTTATTTCTTCTTTTCCAATTTATATGCTTTGTGTATCCTTTTCTTGACTTATTGCATTGGTTAGTGTTTCCACCTCTTCATTGAAATCTTAGCCTTCTTTCTTTCTTTTTTTTTTTGTTCCTCCAAATTCCTGGTTTAATAAGGACTTCTTTATTTTGAGGGAAAAAGGTCCCAAACAAAAGGCTGCTCACAAAAATAAGCCACAGTCAGGAACCAGCAGTTAGCGTAATGGCTATGTCGCTGGACTCCCACGTAGTCGACCGCGGTTCGCATCTCGGACCCGGTGGCTTACAACTCACGCCGGGCGCGTGTGCGTGCGTGCGTGCCCAAGATCCCGAGAGGAGAATGGAGGAGAAGGGATTGCGCCGTGACCATCCCCCCTGGGGGGGTGATTTCTCGCTTTCTGTCTCTATGTCTCTCTCTGTCTGTCTGGCGAGCGCACGCGCCCTATAGCGAAAAATCTCTCCAAAAAAAAAAATAAATAAAAATAAGCCACAGTGTCAACTTTAGAAAACAAATCTTAAGACTATTACACTATTTCCTAGAGGATGCATTTGACATGCCAACTCCCATTCACAAAAATACACAGTTACATTTGTGTTGAACAGCCCCACACAGCACTCTAATGTGGGGCATAAAATATATACTCCTAACTCAAAGCTGCTCTCAGGTGCTACTCAACTAAATGATACTGCCTTTGCAGTTAGGGAAGCAACTATTGAATTCATAAATGAATGAAAAGAACTGTACTCCTGCATAACAAGAGATTATTTTGGAGACAGCTGATAAAAACCATACATCCTTTTTATTGTTAAGTCATAAAGAGGTATCAAAATTAAAAGCAAAATTACAGAGTAAGACTTAACAAAACTACTAGGAGCATCGAAAAGAATGTTCATTAGCCCTATTTCTGATCTTAGAGAAGAAATACAGTCTTTCACTACTAGATTTTTTTTTTTTGTAGATGCTCTTTATGAAGTTGCTGAAGTTTTCCACTATTCTTTATTTTATTTTACATTATTTAATTTTACTATTGAGATAAAAATAATATATCCTAAATTAATCTCTTAAAAGTGTATAATTTGGTCCAGCAGATGGCATTGTAGTTACATCACTGGACTCCCACATGGCTGACTGCATTTCGAGTTCCAGACCCAGTGGCTTGAAAATCACGCTGGGCATGTGTGCCCAAGATCCCAGGAGGAGAATTGTGGAGGAGGGATTGCAGCATGGCCATCCCCCCAGTGGGTGATTTCTCACTTTCCTTCTCACCATCTCTGTCTCTCTCTCTCTCCAGCAAGTGTGCATTCCCTAAGGTAAAACCTCTAAAACAAGTACTTTTTAAAATTTTTTTTAGAAAGGTTTTTGCTATAGGGTGTGTGTGCTCACCAGAAGGACAGAGAGAGAGAGACAGAGAGACAAAAAGTGAGAAATCACCCCCCAGGGAGATGGCCATGCTGCAATCCCTTCTCCTCCATTCTCCCCTCGGGATCTTGGGTATGCACACACACGTGCCTGGCATGAATTTAAGCTACTAGGTCTGGGACTCAAACCACAGTCGACTACATGAGAGTCCAGCGACATAGCCATTATGCCAACTGCTGGTCCCAGCCAAGCATTTTTTTTAGGTGTATAAGACCAGCAGATGGTGTAATGGTTACATGGCTAAACTCCCACACAATTGACTATGGTTCAAGTCCTGGACTGGTGGCTTAAAACTCACACAGGGCACATGTGTGTGCATGCCCAATATCCTGGGAGGAGAGTAGAGGAGAAGGAATTGTGGCATGGCCATCTCCTCTGGGGGGGTGATTTCTCACTTTCTGTCTTTCTTGTCTCTCTGGTGAGTGCACATGTCTTATAGCAAAAATCTCTCTCTAAAAAAACAATGTCTACAGGGGCCGGCAGGTTGTGTGGTAGTTAGGTGCGCTGGACTCCCACATGGCTGACCATGGTTTGAATCCTGGACCTGGTGGCTTGCTTTCTCACTTTCTCTTTCTCTCACTCAGTCCCTTCTGGTAAAATTAAAATAAATACATAAAGTTAAATAAAATGATTCTAAAAAAAAAAGCAATGTTTGTAATTCTGGGCTAGCAGGTGGGTTAGTGGTTAAGTTGCTGGACTCCCACTTGGCCAACCACAGTTCAAGTCCTGGGTCTGGTGACTTGAAAATCATAGCAGATGTGTGTGTGTGCATGTGCCCAGCATCCTCAAAGGAGAGTGGAGAAGAAGGGATTGCAGCACGGTCATCCCACCTGGGGGTGATTTCTCACTTTCCTTCTCACTGCCTCTCTCTCTGGCAAGTGCCCTACCTTTAAAAAGAAATAATTAGAAGTGTGTAATTCAGTGGGTTTTAGTTTATTTATAAGGTTGGACAATCATCATCAATAACTCATTCCAGAAAATTTTTATCACTCCAGAAAGAAATCTGGTAACCATTAGTCATAATTCCCCTTTTCTTCTTGATTTTTGTTGTTTGCTTGTTGGTTGGTTGGTTTTGTAGAGGTTTTTGTTATAGGGCGCGTGCACTCGCCAGAAAGACCGAGAGAGACAGAGAGACAGAAAACGAGAAATCATCCCCCAGGGGGGATGGCCACGCCACAATCCCTTCTCCTCCATTCTCCTCTCGGGATCTTGGGCACGCACGCACACATGCCCGGTGTGAATTTAAGCTAACAGGTCCGGAGCTTGAACCATGGTTGACTACATGGGAGTTCAGTGACATAGCCATTACACTAACTGCTGGTCCCGTTGTTTGTTTTTAAAGAGAGATTTTTGCTATAGGGCATGTGCACTCACCGGAGACGCAGAGAGACAGAAAGTGAGAAATCGCCTCCAGGGGAGATGGCCACACTGCAATTCCTTCTCCTCCATTCTCCTATCAGGATTTGGGGCACACATGCACACTTGCCCAATGTGAGTTTCAAGCTGCTGGGCTTGAGATTTGAATTACGGTTGGCCATGTGGGAATCCAATGATGTAACCATTACACAATCTTCTGGTCCCTCCCCTTTCCTTCTACTCCCAACCTCTGGCAGCCATGAATCTACTGTCTATGGATTTACCTATTCTATGCATTTCATGTAAATGTAATTTATAATATGTACTCTTTAGTGTCTGGCTTCTTTCATTTAGTATAATTTTTCAAAAATTATTTATTTATTTAGTGTTATTATTTTAATTTGTTATAGGGCACATGTACTCACCAGAGAGAAACAGAGAGAGATACAGTGAGAAAGTAAGCCACCAGATCTAGAGCTTGAACTGCAGTCATCCATGTGGGAATCTAGCGCTTTAACCTCTACGCCACCTGCTGGCTCTTACATTTAGGTCTTAAAACCATTTTGAGTTTATGTTTGTATATGATGTAAGGTAGAGGTTCAATTCTTTGCATGTGGATATACAGTTGTTCCAACACCATTTATTGAAAAGGTTATTCTTTTCACATTGAATTGTTTTGACACACTTATGGAAGAATTAATCAAAGTAATAGAATTGAGAGCTCAGATATAAACTATCAAACTTATAGTCAGTTAATTTTAATTTTTTATGGGGCACATATTTTCTGGTATCTGCAACAACTTTTATTCTAACTTTGAAAATTTTCTTAATGAGGTTCTGCTAGTGGCAATGTCTCTCTTAATATTTCATCATCTTGCTTAAAAGATAATTTTTTTGGCATGTAGACTATAATTTATTGCCATATGCTAGAAGCAAAGATTGGGTGAGATGGCTAAGACCAGTTCCTCAGTGTCATGGAACTCTTTCATCTCCTAATGCATCTGGCAAGAGCTCAAAAGATATTTTACAAGACATACACATAGAAATTGATCATTATTTTCTCTTAGCACACTATAGCTGACATCCAATTGTCTGTTGGCTTCCACTGCTGCTATTGAGAGTCAGCTGTCAGTTAGGCACATGGTATCACTGTTTTCTTTGAAAGCAATCTCTCTTCTCTTTTTTCTGTCTGGATGCTTTACTCTGATGTGTCTCCTCAGTTCTGAAAAGCTCCCTATTCTCTCTCTCCTTTTCTTCTGGGCCTCTGACTAAATGTTTATTTTGAATTTCTGACTCTATCACTTTGAATTTCAAGTTTCTTTTTGTCTGTTTTCTTTTACCTTTCTTTCAGAAACAGAAAAGAGCTTTATTATAACATCTATTGAATGTTATAATAGACAACTTGATTTGAAATTTACCAAACTGCAACAAAGTTGTCTGGAAAATAATTCTGTACATTCTTTCATATATTCTATCTCTTTACCTCTGTGTACTGAGTTCTGAATCATTTCTTTTGACCTGTCTTTAAATTCATTCATTTTAATTTGCTGCTAATCTCTTCAGTTTATTGAGTTCTTAATTTCAATGACATGTTTTTCTTCCAAAAATCAATGCAGTAAATTTTCAAATCTGGTTATTATTTAGAACTTATTTTCCCCTGTACATATTTTTATTTCTTTAAACAAATTAAGCACAGTATTTAATATTCTATATTTAATAATTCCAGAATGTCGGTTATATCAGAGTAAAGTTCTGTGGTCTGTTACTCTTGTTGATTCTCTCTTATGACAACTTACTTCTTTATTTTGTGAGCTCCTCACTTTCCTTATAAAATAATTTGAGCAAATATTTTGAGGTCTAGGACAAAGATGAATTTCTTCACCAAGGATTTGTTTCCTTTTGCTTTGTGTTCAGGAACACTAACAGGCCAAGTTTACTGTTAACTTATGAGTAGAGGTTTCATGAGTCACCTAGGCAGTGTGAACAAGGGCTTATGATTATAACTTCTAGACCATTTTTTCCTCTCCTTGTCCTGATTGGCACCATGAAGGAAATGTTTTCTGTAGTTTTCTACTCCCTGTGGGAGTAGGTAGGAAAGTAAATTAAATTATCTTTCACTGACAGTATATTCTTTCGGGTGTCAATTTCATGGAAAAAAATGACTCCTATTAGACTCTCCATCTTTAGTTTGTCCCCAAGTTTGTATCTTTATACCCTATGTTTCAGGTGGCATGTTTAAACTAGTTTTCAACTTTTTCAAAGTTGAAATTCTCAAACTCCAAATTCTGAAATAATCTTCAGTACAAAATTAATTTCACTACTTCACTTCTTTATGTTCCCACAGTCTCTAGTTTTTAGCCTTATAAGTCTTTTTTTTGAAATTTTGAGGCTTTTAAGTAGATGCTTTCTCATCCATTAATTAGTACTTTCTGTCATTTTCTGCAATGGGTAAACCAGAAGCAGAAAACCTATATTTTCTCTTTAGCCTACCTTAGCATAGCTTCTGGATTCACTAAAAATCCTTTCGGAGAGGTCAGAAAAGATCACCAGACTACCATATCAATTTAACATACTTTTCATTCCTATCTAATTCAACCTCTCTATGATTTCTGACACCTGATTATTCCCTCCTTCTTAGAAACAATTTTTTTACTTCCACAATATCTCCTTTTCCTATACAGTGCCTGAAGGACCATTTATCAGGAATCAAATTAGAGTATTTTCGTTTCTACACTTCCTGTCACCACTGTATTTAAGTTACCCATATCTATCTCTTACATTACTTGAACAACCTCCCCACTGGATGTTTTCTGTCTACTCTTTTCTTTAACCAATCCATTCTCATCACAGCAACCAAAGTGACCTTTTTTAAAAAAAGAATTATTTGTTTATCATTTAATTTCATTTGTTATTATTATCTTTTTTTTTTTTGGAGAGGTTTTTGCTATAGGGTGCATGCGCTCTCCAGACAGACAGAGACAGAGAGATAGAAAGCGAGAAATCACCCTGCAGGGGGGATGGCCACGCTGCAATCCCTTCTCCTCCATTCTCCTCTCGGGATCTTGGGCACGCACGCACACGTGCCTGGTGTGAGTTTAAGCCACCGGATCCGGGTCTCGAACTCTGGTCGACTACGTGGGAGTCCAGTGACATAGCCATTACACTAACTGCTGGTTCCTGTTATTATTATCTTTTAATTTGACCAGAGAAAGACAGAGAGAGAGAGAAAGGGAAAGTGAGAAAGCAAGCATCCAGATCTGGGACTCAAACTGCGATTGTTCATGTGGGAATCCAGTGCCTTTAACCACCATGCCACCTGCTGGCCCTAACCAGTGTCCTTTTAAAAATAAATATATGTGTCCAGCAGGTGGCGTGGTGGTTAAGGTGCTGGACTCCCACATGGCTGACCAAAGTTTGAGTCACAGATATGGCAGTTTGAAAATCATGCCAGGTCGTGTGTGTGTGTGTGTGTGTGTGTGTGTGTGTGTGTGTGTGTGTTCTAAATCCCAGAAGGAGAATAGAGGATTGGAGATTGTGGCATGGCCATCCCCCCTGGTGTGGGGGGGGTGATTTGTCACTTTCCCTTTCACCTCTCACTGTCTTTCTCTGTGTCTTTCTCTGGTGAGTGTACACGCCCTATAGCAAAAATCTTATAAAAAAAAAAAGGAAAAAGAAAGAAAATGAGATCATGACATTTCATCTGAGTGAAATCCTTTAAGGTACTGCACCTGAATGTTAGATACACTCCAAACTATTTAATATTGTCCGCAAAATTGTGCATGATCTAACTCCCATTTATATAAGCATAATTGACCTCTTACGTAACACTATTGACAAACTGACTTTTTTTCATTTTCTCAAGCAAGTCAAATTCTTCCCTGTCTCAGATCCTTGACACTGCTGTTCCCTCTTCTTTCAATATTATATTCTTTTTTTTTTTTGCCCAGTTAACTCCCTACTCATATTTCTTTGTTTTTAAATTTTTGCTATAGAGCACATGTACTTGCCAGATATAGACAGAAACAGAGGAGAGGGTGAGAGAGAGAGAGAAATCCCTCCCCAGAGGTGATGGCCATGTCACAATCCCTTCTCCTCCTCTCTCCTCTTGAGGTTTTGGGCAGGTACACACATGCACCTGGCATTTTTTTCAAGCTGCCAGTTCTGGGACTCAAACCACATAGTGGGTCATGTGAGATCCAGCCACCTTAACTTCCATGCCATCTGCTGGCTCCTTATTCATATTATATATCTTACTTGACTTTACTTTCTTAGAGGCCTTCCCTAATCACTTAATCCAAGAGAATCTTCTTTTCCTTTAGAAAATTTATCATAATTTGTGATTATTTATTGTTTATTTATTTAAGGTTTATTCCCCCAGTAATCTTTAAATGTTAGGAATGTGGAGGCCTTATTTATTATTTTACCACTTTGGGTTCAGGACTTACCACAGAATATACTAAGAATTCAATAAATATATCAAATGAATGATTTCTCTCATTTTAAACATATTTATGTGAAAAGTGCAATTATTGGGGCCAGCAAATGGTGTAATAGTTATGACGCTGGACTTCCATATGCCCGACCATGGTTCAAGTCCTGGACCCGGTGGCTTGAAACTCATGCTGGGCACATATGTGTGTGTGCCAAAATCCCAAGAGGAGAATGGAGAAGGGATTGTGGCATGGCCATCCCCCCAGGGGGGTGATTTCTTGCTTTCTGTCTCTCTGTCTCTCCAGTGAATACATGCACTCTGTAGTCAAAAAAAATCTCTCTAAAAAGAAAAAGTGCAATTATTGCATGTTGCACACAGAATTGGAACTGAGAGGTATGAACTTGATAATACTAATACTATACTCATAAGGATTGGGCTAAAATAAGACATATCTGTGCATAGACTCATAATGTTTAAAAGTATATAGACTTAATTATTTTCTCTGATTAATATTTAATGAATAAAACCAGCATCTTTTTCAGTAATTTAATACATGGCTTTTTTATTATTGTTATCTATACTTTAGTTAAGCAAATAAATTATCTACAAATAGTATATGTTTCTCACGTTGGCTTGAATTTTTGTTTTTTGTAAACTCTAAAAACATTTCGCTGTAGCTCTAACATCATATGTACTGGTTAAGTGCCTCTGGTTAGTTTATAATGTTTAATCCACAAATCATTTATCCATTTAAAAATATGAATTGAGTAGGAGCTGTTATCGAAGCAAGGATACAAATAATTCTATTTAGAGCCAGTGGTTCACATAGCTGAGATGATTACATTCAGGAAAGGAATAAGCATATTAACTAAACTTTTCTATAATAACTTCCGTTTAATGATATGTTTTATGAGAAAAGAACCTTCTTATTTTGAAGAGTTTGTAAAATTTCACCTGAAAAAAGCAAGAGTTTTATTCAGCAAGTGCTCATTCTTTTATAATTGAAGTATTTACTATATGTTGTTTAATAAATTACTTCTCAGATTCTGGCTGTGATTATCAGAGGGAATATTTGAGCAAATTTTTCTAATTTAATAATTTACTTATATTTAAAATTTCATAGAGGGAACCAGCAGTTAGCGTAATGGCTATGTCGCTGGACTCCCACGTAGTCGACCGCGATTCGTGTCCCGGACCCGGTGGCTTAAAACTCACGCCGGGCGCTTGTGCGTACATGCCCAAGATCCTGAGAGGAGAATGGAGAAGGGATTGTGGCATGACCATCCCCCCTGGGGGGTGATTTCTCGCTTTCTGTCTCTATGTCTCTCTCTGTCTGTCTGGCGAGTGCACACGCCCTATAGCAAAAACCTCTCCAAAAAAAAAAATTTCATAGAATAAAGCCTCAAGTTTAGGAAAATATAAGTTACAATATACACTTAAAAATATCTTCAGGGGCCAGAAGTTGTTGGTGGTTAAGGCTCTGGACTCCTACATGACTGACCGTGGTTTGAATCTTGGTCCTGGTGGCTTGAAAATCATGCTGTGTGTGTGTGTGTGTGTGTGTGTGTGTGTGTGTGCGTGCACATGCCCAAAATCCTAGGATGAGAATGGAGGAAAAGGGATTGCAGTGTGGCCATCCTGTGGTGAGTAATTTCCACTTTCCTGCTCACTGTCATTCTGTGTCTCTCTGTCTCTGTCCAGTGAGCATGAACCCAATGGCAAAAATCAGATGTTTGTTGGGGCTAGCAGGTGGTATAGTGGTTAAGGGTGCTAAACTCCCACATGGCCAACTACAGTTCAAGTCCCAGACCTGGCAGCTTGCTTTCTCACTTTCTCTCTCTCTCTCTGGTCAAATTAAAATAATAAATAAATAAATAAAAGTTAAATAAAATAATTCTTTTAAAACAATCAGATATTGGCCAGAAGCTATTACCTTTATGGCTATGTGTTTCTTTCCTTTCTTAAAAAGAATTATTTATTTTATTTAATTAATTAATTAATTTATTTATCTATCTATCTATTTATTTATTTATTTTCAATTCACCAGAAACAGGCAGAGAGAGAGAGAGAAAGTCAGAAAGCAAGCCACCAAGTCTGGGACTTGAACAGTGATTGGCCAAGTGGGAGTCCAGTGCTTCAACCACCATGCCATCTGTCGGCCCTGGCTACGTGTTTCTTTCCATACTCTTCTATCTATAAGCCTTATTCATAATAATATAATGACATATGATATATATTTTTAATTTTTTAAGAATTATTTTATTTAACTTTATTTATTCATTCATTTATTTCATTTTATTTTGACCAGAGAGGAACAGAGAGAGAGAGGGAAAGTGAGAAAGCAAGCCACCAGGTCCGGGACTTTGAACTATAGTCAGCCATGTGGGAGTCCAGCACCCCTAACCAACACGCCACCTGCTGACCCCAGACGTATGATATATTGATTATATATTGATATACAATGATAATATCATTGATAACTTTAGTAAAGTCAGGTATAATTTTTGCCCAAGACATGTGGTTGCTTGTTTTTTACCCTTCAGGATGTTTTCTCATGTAAAGCAGAGTATGAGTAATAATCAAGTCTTGTTTAAATCCTAACCATTGATTTCTTTAATCTGAATCATTATTGGACCAATTGATAAATGTAGGATTTTTTTTTCTTTCTATATTATTCATTTCTTCATCAAATAAAATAGCAATTTCTTCTCATTCTTTGGGGAGAATGTACTTGACTTGATATCTCATCAGGTACAGACATTGACTTCTTCAGTTTCACTGGGGGTCGACAATGTTTCTTTTTTACTTCTAAGTGCTAGGGTCTAAATGTTTATGCACAAACCACTGCCGCCCCAACTCCCCAAATTCATGTGTTGAAATCCTAACCTCCAAGGTGAAGACATTAAGAGATGGGGACTTTTGGAAGTGATTGGGTCATGAGTGCAAAGCTCTCATGAATGGGATTAATGCCCTTATAAAAGAGGCCTAAGATTGCCCCTTCTACTATGTGAGGGCACACCTAGGCGAAACCATATGTCAATCAAGAAGCAGGCATTCACCAGACACTGAATCTTCCAGCACCTTGCTTTGGAGTTTGCCACCTCCAGGAGTGTGAAATATAAATTCCTACTGTTTATAAGCCACCCTGTCTATGATATTTTGTTGTTATAACAGCCCAGTCTAAGGCACAAAAGCTCTGTGTCTAAATCAGGCAAACTTGGAGATAAACTTCCGAACATTGCTTGAAGATTACTTGGTTCAATATTTTTTGGAGGGTGTGCTCAGAAGACTTCCAATTTTTGGAGACTGGGAAGGTTGATGTTGTACTGAAGCCAAAGGCTTAGGCTGGGATGAATGCTGAGCAATCAGTTGAGAGAAGTCTGTTCATGGTATATTTGGCAGAGAAAAGTCAGGAACGGGCCATTTGCTAGGTTCTGTCTTTTCTCTCATGTTCTCATCCACAATTTCCATTTCTGTGCTCTCTTTCAGTGCCTCTAACATAAAATTCAGGTTTGCCATGAAGACCTGGCCATGGCGGAAACCATTAATCTGACAAATAGGTATTTCATATTCATATTCATATTCATATATCTTTCTCCTAAGATACCCTCGCTCCACAATTTCTATACTGAAGTATATTCAGTTTGCTATTTCACACATGCACGAAGCAGTGTTTCTTCCACAGGACACATCCATATGCCTGTACTAATGTCATAGTGGTAAGTCATCCTGGTGTTAAGTTTTATTTGAAAAGATTGATCAGGGCCAGCTAATGGTGCAGTTAAGGCAAGAGGATTCCACGTGGTCAACTGCATGGTTCAAATCCTGGACTTGAGAAACATGCTAGGCATGCGCATGTACATGCCCAAAATCCTGAAAGGAGAAATAGAGGAGAAAGAATTTCAGCATGGCCATCCTCCTTTCACTTTCTCACTCTCTCTCTCACCAGTTGCATGCACCCTCTAAAAATTTTTAAAAACTTTTAAAAGATTTATTTCATTACATTTGTTATTATTTTTTAACTTGACCGGAGAGAGACAGACAAAGGCAAAGAAAGAAAGCAAACCACCTGATCTGGGACTTGAACTGCTGTTGGTCATGTGGGAGTCCAACACTTCAACCACCACACCACCTGCCAGCTCCATAGCAAATTTTTTTAACGAATTATTTATTTAATTCCATTTATTATTACCATTTTTTAATTTGACTAGAGAGAGAGAGAGAGAAAGGGAGAAAGAATGCCACCAGGTCCAGGACTTGAACTGCAGTTGGCCATGTGGGAATCCAATGCCTTTAACCATCACACCACCTGCTGACCCACAAAATTTTTAAAAAAGGAAAAAAAGAAAAGATTGTACAATCCTTTCACCACGTTCTTGATAACCACGTGAGTAATCAAAGTTCATTTGAGAAATTTTCTTTTTTAAGACTTATTTATTTAATTAATTTTATTTATTATTATTATTATTTAGTTTGACCAGAGAGAGACAGAGAGAGAAAGGGAAAGAGAGAAAGAAAGCCATCAGGCCCAGAACTCGAACCGCAGTTGGCCATGTGGGAATCCAGCTCCTGTAACCACCACATACCTGCCAGTCCCAATTTGAGAAAATTTTCTGCTTCATTAGCTTCCCTGTCCATGGCCTGGTCTCTCCTTTGTCCTCTAAAGAAACTTAACCACTAACACGTCTCACATTGGAAAGTTCCTCTTGATCTCTCTTTTCGTCTAGCTCACCTTTAATTTTTGCATAACATTTTGCCTGCGGTTATATGCTCATTTATTTGCCTCAGGTTCCATGTTCCTGTGAGCTGCTCCAGGATCCTGGTCTTCCTTGATGATCTGGTCACATAATCTAAGTGGAGCGGTACCCATTTGTGTTTAGTAGTTCTCTTTCCTTAATAACTTGCCTATGCCTCATCTTAACTGATACTTCCACTGGAGACATTTTTTTTTTTTATAATTCCTTAGCTGATGAAACTCTGAAATCCAGTGTTTACCAATTTTCTTGATGTTGGTCAGTTTGCTGTATCACTGAGATTACTAGTTTCATCGTATTCCTTAAACTTTCTTCCTTTTATAATTTTGGAGGTACCTGAGCTCAGCACCTGACCTTGCCAGTCCACTGTTCATGATGACTAATGAACCCATGTGTGTGCTGCTGGCCTGAGAGCTGGGCCCATCTCTCAGTAAATTTTTTGCATATGGTGTGAAGTAGAATTCCAACTTCATTATTTTTTTATAGGGCATATGAGCTTGCTAGAGAGAGAGAGATAAAGCAAGAAATCATCCCCCAGGGAAGATGGCCATTCTGTAATCCCCTCTCCTCCATCCTCCTCGGGATCCTGGGCATACACACGTACGTACCCAGCGTGTTCCTTAAGCTGCCAGAGCTGGGAATTGAACTGCAAAGTTGGCCATGTGGAATCCAGCTGCCTTAATCACCACCCCACCAGCTGGTCCCCAACCTCATTGTTTTGTATGTGAATATTCAGTTGTCCCAGTACCATTTATTGTAAAGACTTTCCTTTCCCCCATTGAATTGTCCTGGTACTCTCATCAAAACTCAATTGACGGGGCCTGCAGATGGTGCAGTGGTCACATTGCTGGACTCCCACATGGCTGACCACAGTTTGAGTCCAAGACTCAGTGGCTTGAAAATCAAGCCAGGCATGTGTGCATGTGTGCCCAAGATCCCAAGAGGAGAATGGAGGAGAAGGGACTACAATATGGCCATCCCCCCTGGAGTGTGATTTCTCACTTTCCCTCTCACTGTCTCTGTCTCTCTCCCTGATGATCACATGTGCCTTAAGGCAAAAACCTCTAATAAATAAATAATTGGTTGACTGCCCCAGCCTCAGTGGCACAGTCAGTAGCATATTGAACTGCAGTGCTAGAAGCCACATAATTGACCATGGGTTCAGATCTCTGGCCAGGCATACACAATTTAAAAGAAAACAAAAACAAAAACAAAACAAAACATGGGAAGTATGTGCACATGGTCAGGATCCTGACAAGCTGGAGCATTTGGAAAGGATATTGTGACACGATAAAACTCTGTCAAAAGTGCCTGTCTTGCTCCCATGAGCACACTTGCAGTATCATAAATAAAATAAACAAAAATTTGTAAAAAAACAATTGTCCATAGATGTATGAATTTATGAGTTTATTTCTGTACTCAGTACTATTTAGTTGACTTATATGTCTATCTTTATGCCATAATGCACTGTCTTGATTTCCATAACTTGATAAGTTTGAAATGAGAAAATGTGAGTCCTCCAATTTTTTTCTTTCTCAAGATTGTTTTGTTTTGCTATTCTAGTTCCTTTGCATTTCCAGATGAATTTCTAGGATCAGATTGTCCACTAATGCTAAAAAGGCAGATGAAATTTTCATAAGGATCAGGTCGACTCTGTAGATCAGTTTGGACAATATTGCCATCTTAACAAAGCTGAGTCTCCCACTTTATGGATATGGGACATTTCACATGTATTTGGGCCTTCTTTGATTTCTTTCAACAATATTTTGTAATATCCAGTCTTGTACTTTGTTAAATATGTATGACTATAAATCATAATAAACATTGTATTCCTAAGTATTCTATTATTTTTAATGTTATTGTAAATGGGATAATTTTCTCAATTTTATTCTTCACTACTAGCATATAGAACGGAAGAGTCTTAGGGCCAGCAGGTGGCATGGTGGTTGAGGCGCTGGACTCCCACATGGCCAACCAGAGCTCGAGTCCCAGACCTGGTGGCTTGCTTTCTCACTTTCCCTCTCTCTCTCTGTCTCTCTCTAGTAAGGGCATATGCCCTATAGCAAATTAATACTAGTACTACTAATAATAATAAATAATTTTTTAAAAAGAAATATGAGAAGTCTTTAAAAAGGTGATGGAGGGACCAGTAGTTGGTATAATGGCTATGTTGCTGGACTCCCATGTAGTCAACTGCGGTTCAAGTCCCGGACCCGGTGGCTTAAACTCACGCAGGGCATGTGTGCGTGTGTGCCCAAGATCCGAAGAGGAGAATGGAGGAGAAGGGATTGTGGTGTGGCCATCCCCCCTGGGGGGTGATTTCTCGCTTTCTATCTCTCTGTCTCTCTCTGTCTTTCTGGTGAGCGCACGCGCCCTAAAGCGAAAACCTCTCCAAAAAAAGAAAAAAAAAGGTGATGGAAAATGAAAAAGCATACCATGAAAAAGCCATGCATAGATTTCAAATCTTTTTGCACCAACACTAACTTGTACTTTAATTCAATTTTTCCATGAACATTTTGAAGTCCCTTCATACACGTATTTCTTGTATATTGATCTTATATTCTGCAACCTTGCTGTATTGGTTTATTAGCTCTAAGAGTTTTTTTCCCTGTAAACTCTGTAAGATTTTTTTAAAATTTGCCAGAGGGCACATATATTTGTCAGAGAGAGACAGAGAGAGTAAGAAAGAGAGAGAAAGCAAGAACGCATACCTTAATAGGCATCAGTCACACTGTAATCCCTTCTCCTCCATCTCTCCCTTTTTTGGGGATTTTGAGTATGCATACCTGTGCATGGTGTGTCTCTCTAGTTGCTGGGCCTGAGACTTGAACCATGCAGTCAATCATTCACCTCATGTAACCAACAGGCCATGGGCTAATCCCAAGATTTTCTATATACAAGATAAATTTGTAGTTTGGGAATTTCTTAAAAAGAAACTTCAGGTACAGATGATTCCACTGGAGAATTCCATCAAATGTTTAGATTTAACTTCCGTTCTGCAAAATTCCATCCAGAAAATAAAGGGAGGAGGGGCTGGCAGGTGGCGTGGCGGTAGAGAGCTGACTGTGATTTGAGTCCCGGACCTGGTGGCTTGCTCTCTCTCTCTCTCCCTCTCGCTCTGTCCCTCTCTGGTCAAATTGAAATAAATAAATAGCTAAATAAAATAATTCTTAAAAAAAAAAAAAGAAAAGAAAAGAAAGGGAGGGAACACTTCCTAATTTATTTACAAAGCTAATATTATCTCTGACACGACCCCAGCAGGGAAGGGAAGGAGCCCCTCATTACTGCGAGAAGTGGCAAGTCCATGCTCTCTCTGTGGTCTCCACTGACACCAGACGGTGGTGGGAGCTCATCATGGGTTGACAGAGATGAAGTGGCATTCTCTGACATCACCCTGGCGGGGATGTTGTGGCACCTCCTCATTGCCTTTCTAGTGGGGAATTCTAAGCTCCCTCTCAGCATTTGCTGGTGTGGCTTGGGTTGGACCATGCTTTTTCTGTGGCGTTTGGCTGGAGTACAGTAGTTACTGTGTGATATTTTCTTTCTTGTTAGTATGCCCCTTTGCTGGTCTTTGGCTAGAGAGCACAAGTTACTGGGGCTTTTTTGTTTGTTCCTATTGGCATTTCTGGGTTGCCAGTTTCCTTATCTCCATATCTGGGATATATGAGGCAAAAAGAAAACCCAGGAACTTAACACTATGTTGTTTTTTGTGTCTCCAGATCCTTAGCCAGTCTGATTTGTCTTTTCTCCAACTTTCAAAGTCTTCTTATATTTGTTTTATATATAACGTACAGGGTTTTCACTTGTATCTAGAGGCAGGAATGGGGAAAGTATGTCTACTCTATATTCCTGGAAGGGGGAGTGTTCTTTCAAAACAAATTTATTCATTTATTTCTTCTGTGTGTAAGAGAGTGAAAGAAAAAGAACCTCCAATGGGGTCCTGATGCTGCAATCTACCCCCCCATCCTCAGCATGGGCGTTTGCAAGTCCTGTATTCTCGGACAGGTCTCTGAACATGGACTCAGAACCTTCTTGTGTGGGGGTCAGCCTCAGAGTATTTCTTTTCTTTTCTTTTCTTTTTTTTGGGGGGAGAGGTTTTTGCTATAGGGCGCGTGTGCTCGCCAAAAAGACAGAGAGACAGAAAGCAAGAAATCACCCGCCAGGGTGGATGGCCACGCCACAATCCCTTCTCCTCCATTCTCCCCTCTTGGGATCTTGGACACGCACGCACACGCACCTGGTGTGAGTTTAAGCCACCGGGTCCGGGACTCGAACTGTGGTTGACTACATGGGAGTCCAGTGACATAACCATTATGCTAACTGCTGGTCCCCTTGGGAAGGCTTCTTGATGCATTTTTTTAACAAGGAAACAAAGCACTTCTTATTCTCAATATTTCTAATTTCTTAGCATAATGTATGAAATAAATACTCATTTTAGTATGTTTTTCACTTACCCATGCATTTATAAATGCCAAAGAGAGAGTTTTTAATATTTCAATAAAAATTTTCAAAGTCACAGAACAATAGTAGCATTTCTCATTAAGTTTTAATATTTCTTTGCACAGTTTGACTTGAATGGTCATTTTTAAAGTCCAGCACTGGGAACCAGCAGTTAGCGTAATGGCTATGTCGCTGGACTCCCACGTAGTCGACCGCGGTTCGCGTCCCAGACCCGGTGGCTTAAAACTCACGCCGGGCGCGTGTGCATGTGTGCCCAAGATCCCGAGAGGAGAATGGAGGAGAAGGGATTGCGGCATGACCATCCCCCCTGGGGGGTGATTTCTCGCTTTCTGTCTCTCTGTCTCTCTCTGTCTGTCTGGTGAGCGCATGCGCCCTATAGCGAAAATCTCTCCAAAAAGAAAAAAGAAAAAAAAAAGTCCAGCACTACTATGAAAAGAGAGGACTTTCTGAACTACCAACCCTAAAAAAAACCCACAAAAATAAAATTATGAAGATTTAAAACTAATATGTCAACAAAGGAGATAAGAAGTAATTAATGTGGGACCAACAGATGGTGTAATAGTCACATTCCTGGACTCCCACATGGTTGACTGTGGTTCAAGTCCCAGACCTAGTGGCTTCAAACTCACACTGGATGCATGTGTGTGTGCCCAAAATCCCAAGAGGAGAAAGGGGGAGAAGGGATTGCACTGCTCCCTATGGGTGATTTCTCACTTTCTGTCTCTCTGGTGAGTGCATGCACCCTATACCAAAAATCTCTCCCTCAAAAAAAAAGTAATTGATAAAAATACTCAATCCAAAATAGTAGAAAAATCTAACAGTGAACCAGCCCATGGCCAGATGGCTAAGGAGGCTGGATTTCACATGGACAACCATGCAATTCAAGTACTGGACCCAGTGGCTTAAAAACCATGCTGGAGGGCGGGGGGTGGGGTGGGTGCAGCAGGTGGCGTGGTGGTTAAGGGTGCTGGGCTCCCACATGGCTGACCATGGCTCAAGTTCTGGACCTGGCTGCTTGCTTCCCCCCACCACCCCTTTGTGTGTGTGTGTGTGTGTCTACCGTGAGTGTACGTACCCTCCGGCAAATTTTTATAAAAATGAAGAAGGAAGAAAGGAGAAATAGGATGAATAGCAGATACATAGTAAGGAGATAGACTTAAAATCAACTATATCAATAGTCATATTAAATATAAATGGTTAAAACAGCTCAATTAAAAGGCAAGTTTTGAGGCCAACAAGTGGTGTGGACGTTAAGGCATTGGACTTTCACATGGCCTACCACAGTTAGAGTCTTGGTCTCAGTGGCTGGACGATCACACTGGCTGTGTGTGTGTGTGTGTGTGCACGCGCCAAAAATCCTAAGAGACGAAAGAAGGAGAAAGGATTGCAGTGTGGCCATTGGGGAGTGATTTCTCATTCTCTCTCTCTCTCTCTCTCTCTCTTTTTCTCTCTGTCTGACGAGAACACATACTGTATGGCAAAAATCTAAAGGAAAAAAAGGGCAAGATTTAATAATCCGCTCCTTTCAATAAATTCACTTTAGGGACCAGCAGATGGTATAATGATTATATTGTTGGACTCCCACATGGCTGACTGCGATTTGAGTCCAAACCTGGTGGTTTCAAATTCATGCCAGGCGTGTGTGCGTGTGTGCCCAAAATCCCAAGAGGAGAATGGAAGAGAAGGGATTGTGGAATGGCAGTCACCCCTGAAGGGTGATTTCTCACTTTCTGTCTCTCTGTCTCTCCAACAAGCACTGTACCTTATAGCAAATATCTCTCTCAAAAAAAAAAAAAAAAGAAAAAAGAGAACTAGATAGATGGATAAAGATATACCATGCTAACAGTAATCCAAAGAACACCAAAGTGGTTATATTCATATCAGACAAAGTAGGTTACAAAGTAAAAACTACTATCAGGGATAAAGATCAGTATTTCATAAAAATAAAGGGTCAATTCTTCAAGAGAACATAAAAAATTTAAATATTTATGTGCCTAATAACAGAGCTTAAAATTACATGAAGCAGGGACCAGCAGATGGCATAATGGTTTTGTTGCTGGCTTCCCACAAAGTTGTCTATGATTTGGGTCCCACATCTGGCAGCTTACAACTCATGCCAGGCATGTGTGCTTGCATGCCAAAAATCCCAAAAGAATGGAGGAGAAGAGATTGCAATGTGGCCATCCTCCCTGGGGGGGTGATTTCTCACTTTCTGTTTCTCGGTTTCTCTCTGTCTCTCTTGTGAATGCATGTGCCCTGTAGCAAAAATTTCTCTTAAAAACATTACATGAAGTTGGGCCAGCAGGTGTCATGGTGATTGGAGCACTGGACTCCCACATGACTGACTGTGGTTTGAGTCCTGGATCTGGCAGGTTGCTTTCCCATTTTCTCTCTCTCTCTCTCTCTCTCTCTCTCTCTCTCTCTCTCGTCAAGTTAAAATAGTAATAATAACAACAATAAATTTAAAAAGTTACATGAAGTAAAAACTGAAAGAAATATAAGGAAAAATGGACAAATCCACCATTACAGTTTGAGACTTCAATACCCCTGTCTCAATAATTGATATGGCAAGTAGACAGAAACTCATTAAGGTTATAGAAGACGTGAACAACACTATCAGCTAATTCAACCTAATTGATATTTATAGGACACTCCACTAGTCGCAGCGGAATATATATTCTTTGCAAATACACACATCGACCAAGATAGGACATGTTCTGGGTATAAAGTAAGTCTTAGTGAATTAAAAATAATTAAAACCAAGTGTATTTTCTGACTGCAATGGAACTAAATTAAAAATCAGTAACAGAATGACTTCCACGAGACCCTCAAATATTTGGAAACTAAATAACACACTTCTAAATGACACATTGGTAAAACTCAGCCCAAAGTAATATTAAAAGTACAGTGATTGAATGTTTAAAAAAAAGAAGAAAAGAAAGAAGAGAAAAAAGAGTATTTTGAACAGAATGACAATGAAAACACAACATATCAGGATTTGTGATATGCAACTAAAACAATTCTTAGAATAAAAGAGCACTAACTGCCTATGTCAGAAGAGAAACTAGTTTTTCTATATATAAAAAACTTTATTTATTTATTTTAATTTGCTAAGAGAGGAACAGAGTGAGAGAGAAAGAGCAAGAGAAAGAGAAAGAGAAAAAGAGAAAGAGAAAGAGAAAGAGAAAAAGAAAGAGAAAGAGAAAGTGAGAAAGCAAGTCATCAGGTTTGGAACTCAAACCCTCATCAGCCATGTGGGAGTCCAGCTCCCCTAACCACCATGCCACCTGCCAGCCCCAGCAGAGAAGCTAGTTCTAAGTTCACAAATCAATGACTTCAGGGTTGGCAGGTGGCATGATGGTTAAGGGTGCTGGCCTCCCACATGGCCAACCATGATTTGAGTCCCAGACCTGGTGGCTTGCTTTCTCACTTTCTGTCTCTCTCTCTGTACCTCTCAATAACTAACTAACTAAATAAATAAATAAATTTAAATAAATAATTATTTTTTAAAAACCAATGACTTCTATTTCTACCTTTAAAATCTAGAAAAAGGGGCCAGTAGGTGACAGGATGGTTAAGGTGTTGGACTCCCACATGGCTGACCGTGGTTTGAGTCTTGGACATGGCGGCTTGCTTTCTCACTTTCCTTCTCTCTCTGGTGAGTGTGCATGCCTTGTAGAAAAACTTTAAAGAGTAATAACAATGATAGGGGCCAGCAGGTGGTGCGGTGGTTCAAGTCTTGAGTCTGGCAGCTTGCTTTCTCACTCTCTCTCTCTCTATCTCCCTCTCTCCCTCTCTCTCTCTCACTCTGGTCAAATTGAATAATAATAATATTAATAATAATAATAAATAAAACAAAAACAAAAAACAATGATAAATAAAATTAAATAAATAAATCTAAAAAGAAGGCCAGCAGGCAGCATGGTGGTTGAGGCACTGGATTCCCACATAGCCTATTGTGGTTTGAGTCCCAGGCATGGTGGCTTGAAAAATCACAACAAATAAATAGATAAATAAATAAATTAATAAATGCTTTTTTAAAAAAACAGTATTAGAGTCTCTAATAGGTATGTGTCTGTTTTGTTATGATTTGTTTTAGTGCAATATTTAATTTGTTTTAAACTTTCAAACAGCACTAAAGGAGGACATGATTTTTTTTGGTATATCAAAGAAGTGTGGATTTTTAAAAGCTACAAAATTAATATTTTAATGTTAAAGAGCTTTTTCAGCATTTATTTTTATATTGTTTTGGACACATATGTATTTTTTAAAAGTCAAACAATCGAGTAATGAAAGAAAAAAGAATAAAAAGTCTTCCTGTGCCCTTCTCCCTCCCTAATCTTGCCCCTAGAAGTTATCATTGTTAATAGTTTCCTGTAAATTCATCTCCAAATGTTCTAACATATACAAATAGAGAGATAAAGAATTGTTTTTGTTTATTTCTGTTTTGTTTATATACCAATGAGATTATACATAGAGTCCAATATAAATAGATCTCCTTTATTCTTTTTTTTCTTTTTTTAAGAATTACTTAATTTTATTCATTTGTTCATTTATTTTCATTTGACCAGAGAAAGAAGGACACACAGAGAGAGAAGGAAAGTGAGAAAGCAAGCCACCAGGTCTGGGACTCGAACTGCAGTTGACCATGTGGGAGTGTCCAGTGTCTTAACCACCACACCACCTGTTGGCCCCTCCTTTATTCTTTTTAACAGTTGCATGTTATTCCATTGCCTGATGAACTCTTATTTAGTCACTCATTCATGGATAGTTAAGCTGTTTCCAGCTGTTTGCTGTTTTGTTACTGCACGGAACGTTGTCAAACAATATTTGCTGGATTTGTAGGCATATATGTGTAGAAAGTCATTTCAGAAACGACTTTACAGAAGACTGAGAAAGTCATAAAGCTAGGCTAGTGGAGTGGTACAGAGTGAGTTCAGTTCATGAGCACTGACCCCAAAGAGATTGCAGGGATTAACATTTCCACTATTATCATTTGGAGGGTGCTCCTCAACTTCCCAATGCCCTAGCCAACACGGCAGGGTGAATAATGCTGTGTTAACACGCATTAAACTGCAAGTGTGGCTGTACATTTTTAGAATTTTTCACTATATGGTGTGTGCACCCGCCAGAAAGACAGACAGAGAGAGATAGAAAGTGAGAAATCACTCCCCAGGGGAGATGGCCATGGCGCAATCCCTTCTCCTCCATTCTCCTCTCGGGATCTTGGGCACGCACACACATGTGCCTGGCGTGAGTTTAAGCCACTGGGTCTGGGACTCAAACTGTGGTCGACTACATGGGAGTCCAGCGACATAGCCATTACTCCAACTGCTGGTCCCAGGCTGAACATTTTTTTTAATGTATTACTGGATATTTGTATTTCCATAAAGAATCACTTTGTTAAAATTAGTTGAAAATGAATGGCTATGTATGGCACTTTGGTGGAACACAGCTATTATAGTAATAAAATACACTCCCCTGGTACTTGAATAAAAAAAAAACAACACACACACACTTTTCGATGTCTAATATAAGTGTTAAGTGCTTAAAGACAAGAACAATAGAAATACGGTTTTCTGTCATTTAAAAAATAGGCCAATGATCTGTAATGTGCCATGGGCAGTAAAACATATGGTGGGAATTAAGATTTTCAGAGGGATAGAAAGGATGGCTTGTTTCTTTCACTGGCTAAAAGGTTATGACCCACCATGCACCACGTGACCCGTCAGGACCTACTGACCCACCAATTATCCTGTGGAAAATGGAACTCACTAACTCTTCCTAACTTTCGCCCAAATTCGCAGCTCCAGCTGTGTTCCCCATCTCTGTTAAAGGCATCACATCTACCCAGTGAGCTAAGCTAGGTATCTGGGGGTCGTCACCATTTCTTTTTCTGCCCCAGGCAGCTGCTCCTGGTCTTCGCCTCTTTCATTGCGTCTTTGTGAGGAGGAAACAAGGTAACTCATCTAGAAATGTCCAGTGCAGTGTCAGGCAGGCAGTGGTCAGAGAAAAAGGATTTTATTTCTTTCACCTTTTGCAGGATTTGGTCCCTCCCCGACAACACAATGCTGCCATCCAAAACAAACAACAGTGGCACCTTTTGAAAAAGAAGTGCTGCCCTCTTACCAGGGATCGACAGCTTTCCACACTGTCTACCTCAAGCTCCTGCCCTACTTGCTAAACTGTATACCTGGAGGAACTCACCACTCACTAGGCAGGAATAATAGGGTTGTCCATGTGGAACATATTCATTGAAAAATACCCTAGTCTTTTTACTTTATAAATAGGAAGGATGCTAACGATTTCTTCTCTTCTTACAGATCAGTATTGTTATTTTAAACTTTGGTTTGGAAGGAAAATTAGATGGAATGCTCTCAGAAAGATTTTGGAGGGGAGGTTCATATGAAGGCAAGGGCAGAATGTCTAAATGGTGGTGAGAAGTGAAATAGAAATCTCCAGTCACCACCTCCTGACCTAGTTATAGGTTATCGGTATCTCCTCCACCACAAAGCATATTTCTGGCCCGTGTCTCCCACCACCTTTTGTTGGCGAGTGCTCAGGAACTACAAATTCACTTTAATCTGTCTATTATCCTCAGCAAAGCATAATTAAGAACATAAATGGATGGCTTCTAAAACTAATATTGTGCGTTTAAGAACAAAATATTATGAGGTTTGGATTATCTGCTGTTTTGGATTATCTCTGCCACTGCTCTGGAGGGTCGAATTTCCTCTGCAGCTTAGTAGCCCTGGAAAACATGTGTTTAGTTATAAACAGAAGTCCCTCTGGGGAATCTCCAAATGGGAATGTTTCTCTCATTTGTGAGTGACAAATGCATGTTTTTCCTTCGACACAAAGGAGAGCATTAATGCCTGCCAATTTGCAGATCATTTCAAAACGTGTTCTAACCACCGTACTTTTACCAGTCGGAAAAATGTTTTAGCATCTATTTGGCAATGATCATGAGTCAACTCAAGAAGCACCATTCTTAGCTACTTGTCTGGGCTATATTTTAAAGTGTTAATTAATTGGAAGGTTTTTTTTTTTATTAGAAAATTGGTTTTTGCCTCTTTCTCATCTATTCTCCTATTACAGCAAGCTTCTTCTCCGGAGGCAACCACTCTTAGCATTTTTTTAAAAATTATAAAAAGCGTGTCTGCATGCATAGGAGACAGAGAAAGAAAGAGACAGACACCGACAGAGAGAGTGAGTGAGAGAGAGAAGCACCCTCCCCAGGGTCTGGTCACACTGTAATCCTCTTCCTTCAGTCCTCCATTCTGTTGGATCCTGGACATTTGTGCACATCTGGTGTATTTCAGACTAACTGGGCTGGGGATTCAAACAGAATGGAAAAATCTACATGGGATTTAGCTTCTGCAGAGCTGGCCCACAAACTTCCTAAGAATACTTTTAGAAGGTGGGGCCAACAGGGAGCATGGTGGTTAAGGCACTGGATTCCCCACATGGCTGAGTGCAGCTTGAGTCCTGGATCCCACAGCTTGAAAATCATACCAGGCGTACATGTGTACATGCCCAAAATCCTGAGAGGAGAATGGAGGAGAAGGGATTGTGGAGTGGCTCTACCCCCTGGGGGGTGATTTCTTACTTTCCTTCTCTCTCTGTTTCTCTCTAGCAGGTACATGCACCCTGTGGCAAAAATCTGAAAAGGAAAAAAGTATATATTGTTAGAAGGAACTTGTACAGGGACCAGCGGATGGCATAATGGTTATATCACTGGACTCCCATGTTGTTGATGGTGGTTCAAGTCCTAAACCCAGTGGCTTAAAACTCACTGTAGGCACATGTGCGTGTGTGCTCAAAACCCTGAGAGGAGAGTGGAGGAGAAAAGATTGCAGCATGGCCATCCCAGTGAGGTGAGGGGAGGGTGATCTTTTTCTCGTTCTCTGTCTCTCTGGTGAATGCGTGCACCCTAGAGCAGAAATGTTTCTTAAAGCAAAACAAAAGAACTCACGCCAGGCCCTGTTCATGTGTGCCCAAAATCCTGAGAGGAGAATGCAAGAGAAGGGATTGTGGCATGGCCATCCCCGCTGGGGGGGGGGGTGACTTCTTGCTTTCTGTCTCTCTGTCTTTGTCTCTCCAGCAAGCACAAGCACCATATAGTAAAAAATCTTTCTCTCTCTCTCTCAAAAAAAAAGAAGGAATCTGTACAAATACAGGTACATATGTGCATATTTATCTCTCCCTTTTTCACATAAATGGAAACATATTGCTCATATTATCTATCGTACATTATTTTTGGTTGCTATATCTTGGAAGCTGTTCCATATCAGTGTGTGTATATATATATACACATTTTTATATAGCTTTACTTTTAATAATATAGTATTCCATCGTGTGCCTATACATTAATTTATTTAGCCAATCCTTATTATAGATATATAGATTGTTTCTAGATTTCTTTCCTACTACAAGAAACATGGCCGACATTCTCCCACCCCCCTTTTAAAGGGAAAGCATAAAAGATAAATTATAAAAGTAGAGAAAATAGTCCAATAATCTCAATTTTAATGATTACTAACTGGGGCCAGCAGGTGGTGTGGTGGTTAAATGCTCTGGAATTCCCATATGGCCAACCAGGGTTCGAGTTCTGGACCTGGAGGCTTGCTTTCTTGCTTTCCCTCTCACTCTCTGTCTTTCTCTGGAAAAACTCATGTGAAAATAAATAAATAAATAAAATAATTCTCTTTAAAGAGTGATTACCGACTAACTCATTGGCAAAGTTGTTTCATCTATACCCCTCCAGTTTCCTTGCTAGATTATTATGAGACAAATTTCTTCCATAAGAATTTAATTATATATCTATTATAAACACTCTTTTGAAAACACACATAGCATCATCATACCTTAAAAATTAACACTACTTTCTTATATCAGTAACACCCTGGGCCTGGCAGGTGGCATGGCGGTGAAGGATGCTGGACTCCCACATGGCTGACCAGTTTGAGTCCCAGACCTGGCGGTTTCCTTTCTCACTTTCTCTCTTTGTTTCTCTCCCACTCTGCCCCTCTCTAGTCAAATTAAAATAAATAAATAAAGTTGAATAAAATAATTCTTTAAAAAAATAAAATAAAATTTGAAAAAATAAAAGCCCTATTTGTGTTCACATTTGCCTCATGGAGTATTATTTGGTCTAATTTGTTAAAAATCAGAATCTAAATAAGGTCCACACATTGCATTTGATTGGCATGTCTCTTAAGTCTCTTAATTTATAAATTCCCCCTTCATTTCTTTCCCCTTTTTATTAATTTGTTGACAAATATGTGTTGTTTGTCCTACAGTTTCCCATATTCTGGATTTTGCTGGCTGCATTGCAAGTGTTCAACACATTCTCTTCTCTTCCCTTTATTTGCTGCAAACTAGTGGTTTGATCAGGGTGCTTGAGCAGATTCAGGTTTAACGCTTTGGCAAGAAGACTTCCTAGATGGTGTGCGTACTTTCCCCCAGGAGACCATCGGCATTCTTGTATTATGGGTGAGAGTGTGATTGTGGAATAAATTCTTCTAAGTGAATTGTTTGCTCTATTTTTTATAGGTATTACTGAATTTCCAAAGTGCCCTATGCAGAAATCATAGAAACTTAAATTCTCACCTGAAATAAATAAAAGTCTCTGTCATTTCCTCATACCAAGAATGCTTTATCAAGCTCTTTTCACTGTTTGTCAATCTGATATGTCAATGTGAAAAATATTATCTTGTCAAGTGCTAATACAAGTTAGATTTGACTACACCTAGACTTCATGTTGCTGCAGCCCAGTTTGTCTCTACATTAGCTCACGTAAATGTAATATTGTAGATCTATAACTATGGTAACTCTACAAATTGTGTAAGTCAAAAAGAATTGACGTGGGTAAAATACTGGTTACAATTTAATATGAAGGCCTGTGTGCAATGCCTCTGCCTTTGATTTGTCAGTGTAGATGCAGTTTAAAGAAATCTCCTGTGTGTATTTAGAAAACTGGTGGAATTTTCTCCTTTCAACACCAATGTCTGGAGTATTAGCTCTGCTCCAAGGATGTAGACGAATCCAGTGATGGACTAAGCCCAAGGCCTTTGTACCATTGAGCTTATGGTCTAGTGAGGACGTGAGACACTTAATCACAATGCAGTTAAAATTTAGAGAAGGGAGAGGTCACTTCAGCTGGAGGGATTAGGAGGAGGTGGCATTTCAAAATGAGCCTTGAAGAATGAATAACTCTCAGGAAGGCTTATCAGATGCGGATAACATTCCAGATAGCAGGAAGGGCATAAACCAAGGCTGGAGATGAGGAAAGAAAGCACAGGACATAGTCAAGAAATACCAAGAAAGCTGCTTGAGCTGTGGAGTAGATAAGAGACGTGGAGGGACTGCAAGCCTAGAAGCATGGAAGCCTAACTAATTAGCTTAATCATTTCTCAGACACATTTTCAAGGATTAAGAGGAAATGATTGTTATTGTGAAAGAGCAAAAGGCCAAATAGGTGATGTTTTAAAAAAATAGTATCACATGCATTTTTTTTTGAGATTCCATAGGACTTGAATGGCTGATAAAATGGTTTCAATGAGCATAACAAATATTCACGATTAAATGTTTCTATAATCACATGAATCTTTTGAATAGCAACCACTGCGACATGTTACCATTGTATCTTCAGCATCTCCAATGATAAGTGTATGTACAGTTAATAAACATCAACTTAAAGCAGGTTCTATGGTAGTCTACATAAACTAGTTACAGCAAAAAGAGAGTAAGCCACATTTCTTCCTTGCTTAATCAAAGCAAAGCAGCAGTAAAGCACAGAGGTGTTTTGTGGGGAGGGAGGGTTATTTGTTTGTTTCAATTTAGAGTAAGTACTCTTGGGGAACATTGTCAGAATTTTTTTAAGTAATTATTTTTACTTAACTTTTTATTTATTTATTTATTTATTTACTTACTTACTTACTTACTTATTTATTCATTTTAAGTTGACCAGAGTTAGAGGAGAGAGAGAAAGTGAGATAGCAAGCCGCCGGGTCCGGGACTCAAACCACAGTCGACCATATAGGAGTACAACACCCTTAACTACCATGCAACCTGCCGGTCCCATTGTCAGAATTCTTTTTCTTAAGAATTATTTTATTTAACTTTATTTATTTTAATTTGACCAGAGAGGGAGGGAGGGAGGGGAGAGAGAGAGAGAGAGAGAGAGAGAGAGAGAAAGCAAACTGCCAGGTCCTGGACTTGAACCGTGATTGGCCATGTGGGAGTCCAGCATCCTTAACCACCATGCCACCTGCCGGCCCTGAATTCTTAATAATCACATTAAACTCACAGCTTCAGTGAATTTCTCCACATTGTGATGGGGAGAAGAGTTATCAGTAATCTCAGAAAGCTGAGATTCTTTGGTAAGCAAGCTAGGACAACAACCAGCATTTTCTGCTGCTGGAGAGTAAGATTTATTTCAAAGAACAGGTATCCTTTGAAGCACTGCTGTCCAATAGAACATTCTGCATGGGGCTGGCAGGTGGCATGGTGGTTGAGGCACTGGATTCCCACCTGGCCGACCCTGGTTTGAGTACCAGACCTGGCAGCTTGTTTTGTCACTCTCCCTTTCTGTCTGTCTGTCTGTCTGTCTCTGGTCAAAATTGAAGAATAAAGATAGTAAATACAATTTAAAATGAATACATCTTTAAAAAAAACAACAACAACCTTTCTGCAATGATGGAAACATGGAAATGTTCGGTATCTTCACTTTTCAATACAGAAATCACTAGTTACATGTGGCTATTTAGTACTTGAAATGTAACTAGTGAGACTGAGGAATTGAATTTTTTTTAGAGGTTTTTGCCTTATGGCGTGTGTGCTTACCAGGGAGAGAGAGAGAGAGAAAGAGAGAGAGGCAGAGACAGAGACAACATGAGGGAAAGTGAGAAATCACTCCTGCCTTCCCCCCGAAGGATGGCCATACAATCCCTTCTCCATTCTTCTCTCAGAATTTGGGGCACACATGCACATGTGCCTGACGTGAGATTTAAGCCACTGGATCTGGGACTTGAATCGTGGTCAAGTACTTCAGAGTCCAGCAACGTAACCATTATGCCATCTGCTGGTTCCTATCTTTCTCTTTATTAGCAGATATACAAAATTAAAAACATAGTCATTCTGGGAAATCAAAGTACTCCACATTAGTTCTATGTGAGGACTTCGAAAAGTTCTTGAAAAACATGCTTTTTAACTTTCAGTAGTTAAATATGAAATAGCCACATGTAGCTAGTGGTGCGGGCATTAAAGGAAAACTGATGATTAACCTTTCCCGGGAAGATTGGGTTATTGATTGAAATAATGTACACCACTTCAGCAGGAACTCACGCAGCATTTTAATGTTAATGCTACCAGGAGGACAAGGTGCAGTCTGGAGCAATGGAACTTTTCACATCCTGAGAATGCCGCTTAGCGTCAGAGGCCATGGTAATCGACTTCTTTATGCAAAGTTTACTGGGTCCTTTAGTATTCTTTTAACCCAGGCAAGCATGCCTGTGCCATATGACACCCTTTAAAGCACAGATGAAGATGGAAACTCCTAAATGGCCACAATCCAAGGAGGATCACTGCTGCTCCATTCTTTGAGCTGAACTGAGCTGGATTTTCTTTTTCTCCAAGCATCTTAGAAGCTAACTGTCCTGGGTACTCCATGCAGTGGCAAGATGCCTTAAGTTATTAATCAAGAGTCCCTTTTGCAGACTTTTTAAAATGGAATTTCAGATTCATTAGAACAAAAGGATGCACTTTTCTCGACCTTGAGAGCTTGTGACCATTTGGAGATGAAAAGAGTAGTGACACTAAGGAAAACTATTGTCCAGAAAAATAAGCCTCTCCAAGGGGCACCAGGAATCCACAATAAAATCCCTGTTTCCAAGAAAATCCAGGCATTTCCATCAAAAAAGCCTGGAAAGATAAATAGAATGTCCTTATAAGCCACAGGTTTTTAATAATACAAAATGTCTAAGTCCAGGGTAAACAAAGAGCTAAGAAAAACTAACATCTACTAACTCAAGTTTCTCAAGACCCAGGTCGTGACCTAGAGCCTGATCACAAGGTATTTTCAAAAGAGCTGTTTTTCCTGCGCCTGCGATGAGTTTATTTTGGGGGACTTATTTGGCTACAGGGCTCTACCACTGCACCAAATCTTAAAGCCAGGTGAATTCTGAGTGTATCCGTTCACAAGGACGAGAAACGGGCTTTGGGAGTTCATTTCAAAAGGGATATTTAGGTCCTCCTTGTAACAGCCCAAACAGACTGGGCTGATGTGTCAGATCTGAAGTGAACACTTTTCACCTCATTATCTTAATATATGAGTTCCTTTCTCACTTGATTTCCCCGAAGTGATTCATGGCGCTTTTCAAAATGTGACTAGTTCTTCGTCTTCACTGCTTTCTGAGTGAGCTATGTAAGTATTGTTCTTTCCAATGTCAACCCTGTAGGAGGCAGAAGTCAACAGACCTCTGTTCCCTGTGTTGCACACGCTATTTAAACTCGCTGCTATACCACATCCTTTCTCTGACCGGCTGACTTCCAGGAACTAACCTGTGGTTTTAAAAACAGAGTATGTTCCATAGCAGGCTGTATAGTTATTACTGACATTATTCATGCGTTCTGAAGGTGTGCCCCAGGGTTTTTACAATGTGCTACCAGGAAAAAAAAAATCAAAGGGCAGTAAACAAAAAGCAGGAGGCTTGCTCAACCACCTAAATATGAATTCATTTGCTTTTGTACTTAACGTTTTGCTCACTGAGGCAGCCTCTGCCAGTGTTAAAAGGGAGAGCAAAACGAACGTCCCATGGTCTCTAGCACGTTTTTCTCGTGACTTTATAAATAATTGAAGAATATATCATTTTTCTTGGTAAAGCTCTGTTAACAGCTCCTAGAATTAAGCTGTCACTACTGGGTCACTTTTCTGCACTGGGGCTAGTTTCGTAAGCTTTTCGGTCTTTATCCAACAATGGGTGAGGTCATCCTCTTTCATACTTGGGGATTTGTTTAATGTAAACTATTTTGAGTTTTTAATGATTTAGAATAAATTATGTAGGCTGGCAAAAAAAATCATTACAGAGCAGGCTCTCGTCATGCTTATTAGAAGAACAGTTTTCTGAGCGCTTTTAGAAAGTCAGGTTGAGGTTGTGTGACAGGGCTCAAGTTTCACAGTCATCTCCACTTTGAAACATAATATATAAAAGCCGTTTTTTTTTTTTTTATAGAAATCAAGTGTGTTTTGTGCTTAAGTGGGAAACATTTCAACATTTAAACTATAGTCAAGCTCTCCACTTTGAAATAGAAGGATCCGAGGAAAGAGCGATGGCTACTTTGCTGCTGAAAGAAAGAATCTTCGTGAGATCTTACTGCTGTCCCTTTGGCTGAAATGGTGATGAGTACCAGTCCTAAAGGTTAAGCTGGTAACAGTACTTTCTCCAATAGTGTGTTCCAATATCATTTTATTTTATAACTTCTAAATGAATTGCTAGAGGAAACATGCATTGTAGAGAGAGGGAGAGAGAGAAAGAGACAGAGACAGAGAGCTAAACAACTCCCAATGTGGCATGACCACACCGCAATCCTATTTCCTCAGGAGTTTGGGCATGCACACACATATGCCTGGTGTGTTTCTTAAGTCACTGGGGTCAAGATTTGAATTGTGGTCGGCTAGGTGAGATCTGGCTCCAAACACACTACAGTTAATTATGAGGTTTGCACTTAACATCATTTAAAAAATTAAATCCATAAAAATTAAAAAGCTGGGGCCAGTAGGTGGTGTGAAGGTTAAGGTACTGGACTGCCACACGGCCAATCATGGTTTGAGTCCTGGACACAGCAGCTTGAAAATCACACCAGGTGCATGTGTGTGCATGCCCAAAATCCCACCAAGAGTATGGAGGAGAAGGGACTGTGGTATATCTATCTCCCCTGGGGATTATTTCTCATTTTCCCTCTCTCTGTCTCTCTGTATGTCTTTCCACTGAGTGCACATGCCCTATGGTGAAAACCTTTTAAAAAACAAAAGGGCTAAACCCAACCTCTTCAACCAAACTTTTCAGCCTGCTAATTGCACTATTTCAATTTTGTTAATTACACGTTTACTAAGGTCTTCCCATTAGGGCAGTAGGGAATTTTCATTCTATGATAGTGTCTTTTTTTTTTTTTTTTTTTTGGAGAGGTTTTTGCTATAGGGCTCGTGCGCTCGCTTAAGGAGAGAGACAGAGAGACAGAAAGTGAGAAATCACACCCCCCTCCCCCCGGGGGATGGCCACGCCACAATCCCTTCTCCTCCATTCTCCTCTCGGGATCTTGGACATGCACGCACATGCGCCCGGCGTGAGTTTAAGCCATCGGGTCTGGGACTCGAACCATGGTCGACTACATGGGAGTCCAGCGACATAGCCATTATGCTAACTGCTGGTTCCCTATGATAGTGTCTTAACCTTCAAAGTATTTGATATGTTGTTGGCCTAGTAAAGCACTTAGAAAACAGAACGCTTAGCTATAGGCACAGACAAGGTAAGGCAGGCGTGATTTGCTTTAACTCTGAGTTCTCCAATTTTAAATTTCTAAACAAAATAAATGTGCAAATGCTGACACAATCAAAGTGGTATTCTGGTAGTGAAGATAAGCTTTTGATAAAGCGTATGTTGGTGAGAACAGACTTACTGCAGTTATCTCACCTACATTTTATGTCGGAAGTGCTATGCATAAGAAGCATTTAAAAGATATTAAATGACTTGATGTCACATTATCTAGGTTCTAGTTCAACTCCATAACCTTGAGCAAGTCTCTTGAACATGCTGCACTACACTTTTTTCATGAGATGGTCTTTTTTTTTTTTTTCTGTAGAGGTTCTTTTCCTATAGGACGCGTGCACTCTCCAGAAAGATAGAGAGAGACAGAGAGATAGAAAGTGAGAAATCACCCCCCAGGGGGGATGGCCACGCCACAATCCCTTCTCCTCTCGGGATCTTGGGCACTCATGCACACGTGCCTGGCGTGAGTTTAAGCCACCGGATCCCAGACTCAAACTGCAGTCGACTACATGGGAGTCCAGTGACATAGCCATTACGCCAACTGCTGGTCCCTCCTGAGGTGGTCTTTATGAGTCTTTCCAGCTCTACAATTCTATGGTTTTTATGAACACTCTCTGTAGTTTGTGTTTGATCTTGTTCATGTGTGCATGCATGTGCCTGTCTTTGTAGGCATGTATCCACAGACTCTAGGTGTGCTATGTACTAGTTACCGTGGGCAAGCACCACAGAAAAGGAAAGCAGTTGTGACCAAATTTCTCACAGGTCTAGAGGACCTGGGAGTAGTTGAATCCAAGTTGTACTTCTGTCACTGAGTCAGATGAACTGCAACCTACCCAGTTTCTGTGGCCCTAGTTCTAGAGCATGATGGGGGTCGGGGGGAGTGGGAGGGTAGGGGAGGGACTGAGAGTGGGTGGAAGGTGTGGTTAAACTTGTGAGGTTAGAATCATGGTTCCTCCACTGGATAGTTGTGTGGCTTTGGGCAGTTAAATAACCTTAGTTTTCCTCAACTGTAAAATGGGAAGCGGCCCGGTGGCACACAGCACAACTACTTGGGAGATTAGACTTGGAAACTGTTTGGAAGGCCTAGGTTCAATTCTCAGCTATCCTAAACCTATCATGTATAGTTGCCCAGACCTGTGATCCTACCTAATTGGGAGGCGAGGGCAGGAGGACGGCATAGTGGCAAGACTCTGTGAATAAAACCTGTCTAGGGGCCAGCAGATGGCATGGTAGTTAAGATACTGGACTCTCACATGACTTACTGTGGTGGTTCAAGTCCTAGATCCAGTAGCTTGAAACTCATGCTAAGCATGTGTGCATGCATGCCCAAAATCTCAAGAGGAGAATAAATAAGAAGAGATTGCAGAGTGGCCATCCCCTCTGAGGGTGATTTCTCACTTTTACTCTCCCTATGTCTCTCTCTTTCTCTCTCTCTGGTGAGCGCACATGCTTTATGACACACATCCTACAAAAAAATACTATGTCTTTGCCCCTCCCCTTTCCCTCTCTCTCACCCTTTCTCTTTTTCATGAAAGAAAAGAAAATGGGGAGATGGTAAAAATTCAGTTCATAGAGTTGTGAGGATTTTATGACTTAATATATATAAAGCTAAAGCACTCAGAAGTGTGCTTGGCACATAATACACATTCAATAAATGTTAGCTGTTACTGTGAGATGAATATGGAGTGAGCCCTTTATTAATAGAGATAGCTTAATGACCTGGAAACATTGGCAAAGCAATATTAACAGTTAACAGCCGCACTGTTGGCAATGAATAAGAAAGGGGAAACAGAATAGCTGGTGCTATTAATAGAAGTGGTCAGTACCAGAAGACAGCAGAAATCTCCTTATCCTGTGCTGTCCAATATGGTCGCCACTAGCCACATATGCCATTGGCTCTTGAAATGTCTTTAGTCTGAAATGAGATGTGCAGTAAGTGTAAAATGCTCACTGGATTTCAAACATGTAGTACCAAAGGTAAAATAGCCCATTGATCATTTTTAACTGATTACATGTTCAAATAAGTACATTTTGGATATATTGGGTTAAATAATACTCTATTGAAATTCATTTTATGCATTTCTTTTTGTCCTTTTTTTTAAAAAAAAAAATTCCCACAGGAAATCTTTCTCTGGAAAGAGACAGAGAGGGAGAGAGAGGGAAAAAGGGAGAGAGCCCTCCCCTCGGGGGGCATGGTCATGCTGCAATTCCTTCTCCTTCACTCTTCTCTTGGGATTTTGGCCATACACACACACACAGGCTCTGTGTACTCAAGTCACTGGGTCTGGGACTCAAACTGTACAGTCAGCCACATGGGATTCAGCTGCCTCAACCACCACACCACCTGGTTGGCCCTCTTTTTACATTTACAGGGGGCCAGCAGATGGCATGGCAGTTATATCACTGAATTCCCACATGGCCCACTGTGGTACGAGTCCTAGATCTGTTAACTTGAAAATCACACTAGGCACGTGCCTGTGCCCAAGACCTTGTGAGGACAATGGAAGAGAAGGGATTGCAGTGTGGTCATCCTCCCTGGGGGTGATTTTTCACTTTCCCTCTCACTGTCTCTCTCTCTCTTCTCCCCCCAGCAAGCACACTTGTCCTAAGGCAACAATTTCTAAAAAGTAAAGTGTCTACAAAATTTTTTGAATTATGTGTGCAATGTACATTATTTTTCTATTGGATAATGCTGCTCTAAAGTATTAAAGGAGCCAATGTCCCTGTCCTTAAACTCTTTCCCCAAGAGTTTCTCATCACTGGTTAAATCGCCATGTGAGTGTTCCAGAAAGTTCTATTTCCCTCCCTGTTGGTCACAAGTCTCTGCTGTGAACTTCCTTCAGAAGGTCTGAGGGAAGTCCTATTCTATTACTGACACCAACCCAGGGCTTGATCTGACTTCCTAATCCAAATGCTCCCATCACAGCTCTGCTGTGTTTCCTCTGTGGTGAGAATAAAGATTTCTGAAATAGTGCTGAGTAACAGGCCAGCCTGGCTTTGAGTGCAGGCTCCATCATGCACTGGCTGGATAATGTCAGTTAAATTACTTATCCTTTCACAAACTCCAACCATCATCTAGAAGGAAAGGGTAACACTAATAATGACCTACCTAGGGACCAGCAGATGGTGTAATGGTTACGTCGCTGGACTCCCACGTAGTCAACCTAATCAACCATAAGTCAGTCTTGGACCTGGGGGATTAAAACTCACACTGGGCACATATGCGTGCATGGCCAAGGTCTTGAGAGGAGAATAGAGAAGGGATTGGCCATCCTCCCTGGGGGTGATTCTAGCTTTCTGTCTCTCTCTGTCTCTCCGGTGAGTGCATGCACTCCATCGCAAAAAAACTCTCTAAAAATAAAAATGACCTATCTAATTGGGTTGGATGTGAGATATTTATATGAAGTCTATAGAGCAGCAACCTCGAATATACATTGTAAGCACGCGGTGTTTTCAGATTATTAATCCCATTTTTGCCTGATGTGTTTTGCAGGGTGAGGAAGTCTGAATCGTTAAATCTGTTTTGAGTTTAGGTGAAAAAAATCTACCCGGGCTATTCTGCTGATGGAATTTTTAAAGGTTTAGGATTTCAGGCACAGATATCCCTTGTTTAGGAACCAATGGCACAGAGATAGCAGCAAAACTCATTGTTTAGGGGCCAGTGGAAGTGAGGAAAAGGTTTCTTAAATGTGAATTAATTGAAGGGGCAAGGATTGCCTGGAATTGTGGCACTGGGGGTTGCTGAGAAGGGGCAGGTTAGGGTAAAGTGGGTGGAAACTCAAGTTGCATACTCAAACCCTATAGGCCCCATGTTCTAGCACTCTCAAGTATGGATAACTTCAACCATCTACCTCCCAGTTTTCAGGTGAATGCCAAATAAAATAATATATACATATTGATGTGCTTTGGAAATTGTTGAGTCCTGAAACAGAAGCTACAGTTCATTATTTTCTTTTTAAATACACTAGTGCAAAATTTAAGTAGCCTGGAACTCAAGCGGGGGCTGGACAGTGCCATGATGTTCTGTGAGGCTGACCCACATGGTAGAGTACTGGGTTCACATTTGAACACCTCCTTGAATATGCTGGACATGTGTATGCCCATGATCTGGGGCTGGCTGAGGCCGGGGGAAGATAGCGGCATCAAGCCCCTGTTGGGAGTGCTGTCTCTCTCTTTCTCTTACTCATGGGAGATATTAAAAAATTTTAAGAAAAAAGGAATACAACTTGGAAATAAACTTTAAGAAAAAATAAATAGAGTTTGGACCCATGTGTGTGTCAAGGAGATTAAGGCAGCTGGATCCCACATGTCAAGTCCTCATTTTGAGTCCTGGACCTAGAGGTTTGAAAAACATGACAGATGAAGCCAGCACACGGCGTAGTGGTTACATTGCTAGACTCCCACATGACCAACTGCAGTTTTAGTCCCAGACCCAGTGGCTTGAAAATCATGCCAAGCATGTGTGCATACATGTCCAAGATCCCAGGAGTAGAATGGAAGAGAAGAGATTGCTGCATGGCCATCCCCCTTGTGAGAGATTTCACTTTCCTTCTCACTGTCTCTGTCTCTCTCTCTCTGGTGAGTGCATGTACCCCATGGCAAAAAACTCTTTAAAAGAAAAACACACCGTGTGTGTGTGTGTGTGTGTGTGTGTGTGTGTGTATCCAAAGTCCCAAGACAAGGATGGAGGAGAAGGGATTAAGTCATGGTCATCTCCCCTGGGGGTGATTTCTCACTTTCCCTCTCTCTTTCTCCCTCTTTCTCCAGCAAGTGCACATGCCCTATAAAGAAGAAGAAGGAGATGAAGAAGAAGAAGAAGAAGAAGAAGAAGAAGAAGAAGAAGAAGAAGAAGAAGAAGAAGAAGAAGGAGAAATAAGAAATAAGAAAAGAAGAAAGAAAGAAAGAAACCCCTAAGAGGAATAGAACTGAAGTGCTGGGGTAGTTCAGAGAAGGCAAAAATCTCCATGTGGTGGACTTAACAAGGAAGGCTTCTCTCTCTCTCTCTCTCTCTCTCTCTCTCTCTCTCTTTTTTGAGGAGTTTTTGCTATAGGATGCATGCATTCGCCAGAAAGACAGAGAGAGATAGAAAGTGAGAAATCAGCCCCTCCCGGGGGGGGGGGGGGGAAGGCCACGCCACAATCCTTTCTCCTCCATTCTCCTCTCGGGATCTTAGGCATGCATACACGTGCCCGGCGTGAGTTGAAGCCACTGGGTCTGGGACTTGAACCACGGTCGACTACACGGGAGTCCAACGACATAGCCATTACGCCAACTGCTGGTCCTTTAACAAGGATGGCTTCTTATGAGAGGTGTGAGATGAAATGTCCCTAAGAAGAATGGAACAATAGAGAACTAGAGACCACTCAATTGCCAAATATCTGTCCTGTCTCTGTGTCATGAGATAAATTACTAATCTACTTCGGACCCATTCATGGTCAAAGGGGTTCCCAGAATCTTTCTGCTGACTCACATAAGGGCAAACGTTATTTATAGCATAAAGAATGAGGTAAAATGTAGCCGCAATTGGGGCCTAGAGCTTCCCAAGCTCAATCTGTGGATTCTTTTTCCGCATCAAGGTCTATGCAGCATAATTCCACATTAATTCCAAATCAACTGCACTCTCTGTGACCAAATGCTGTGTGTTAACGTTTATAGCCACGAAAGAGGACCATTTTGGGTATATTATCAAATACTTCAATAAGTATCTTAAATTTCTAAGAAGCTATCATTTAAATAAGCAATAAAGAAAAAGCAGGGAAAAGAAAAAAGTTCATGACACAGATGAAAAGCCAAGTCTCCATTAATTCTCCACACACCATCTCAGTGCTCTCTCCAGAGGTAACTAATTCATTACTATTATTACCAGTTAAAAGGAAGACCGGGAAGAAGGGGTGGGGGGTTGGGGGAAAGGAGGAACAAAAAGGAGGGGAGAATGAGATAAAGAGCAAAGATTTATGGAGTGGGAAGAGACCTCAGAGGTAACCTAGTAAGTGATTTGCTTCTATGTCATTCAGCTAGTTAGTGACAGAGCGCAGACTCAAGCTGAGATCTCTGGATTCTCACTCCAGGTCCCTTGGTCTTGGGAGAGGGACGTTAGGGCAGTCTTTGGGAAGGGAAAGGCCCAAATTCCCAGCCTTAGTCTTCTTAGACTTTCAACCCCTCCTTCTCTTTGAGATGCAAAAACCTCTAACACTTTGAACTGGCTAGCCTTAATCTTCCTCTACTCCCTTCCACTTCAAATCACCAAAAGAGACCTTCTCTGTGAGCTATCTAGGTATTTACCGAGAAACTCCCTAGAATTATCTTTACTTACTAGGAGAACTTTACTTGATCTCTCAGTTACACATTTTTAGCCAGAGTTAAAGAATTGCCAATGTTATCTTGTACTTTACATTACAGTTCATGGGCCCTAGTAAACACTCAGTGTTGAAATAGAACTTACAAAGTGAAAAGAAGCTGGCATTTCTGATATCCCTGAATGGAAATATTCAACCTAGTCACCAGACCAACAATGGAAGCGTCAACACACTCTGAAAGGGGTCTCATAAAACTACAAAGTTGAAGTTCTCTCCACCATCACAGAATTTACAATCTAGTTGGGCGGATGGACAAAGCTCAATTATTCATAATGGCCTCCGCAAAGAAGTGATAATACCTCACCTCATTAGCATGTTAGCATATGCTAAAAATATGATAATTTTAAACTCAGATGAACGATTTTTATTCTTTTTCCCTATAAAAGGCTGGGGTGGGGATCCAATTCATGACATTCCTAAACAACAATGGGGACACTGTTTCCACATTGCTCATTCCAAAAGGCATTTCTGAAAGCTAGAGATAGATGCCTTTTAGAAAGTAGACCACATTTTCTGGCACAATACTTAATTTATTCTCCTTTGATGACATGCCTGGTGGAATGAAGGAAATGGGGGGGGGCATTCTGAAAAACCCTGATGAGGCAGAATTATAACACAGATGGTATAACAATTTATACAATATTAACAGCTCTTTTAATGTCAAGTTACTACCTAGGAAGGCCTCAGAGAGTGAGCTGTGTTGCTCCTTTTTAATTACATAGCTGAAGAAAAATCTAAGCCTCATGTGATAAACTTGCAGGTTATTCATTTAAGCATACAGTTGCATTTTGACGGTCAAATATTCATTACTTGGTATCATGATCTGGGATCCTAATCTGAAGTGGGGCTGTGAGGTGTGAGAAATACAACACAGAGATTTCCCTGTGTGGCAGCCAGGTTTCTCAGAACACTTGAGTAGGAAGATGGGCGGTTTATGTGTCTCTTTAGCAGGTACGATCAGACTGTAAATTAATTGTGAGGAAGACTGGATTGTTCCATTTTTCTCCCTGAGCCCTCTCTCTGTCTGGGCAACTGTTGCCCCAAACCTTGGCAATAAGAAGTTGGGATCTTGGCAACAAGTCTCAGAAGTAGGCACAGGGCATCAACAGACTGGAGACAAGGAAAGAGAACATTTATTGACCGCTGTGGAGTGCCAAGCACTGTGATCAGGCTGTCATTTTCACACATTACCTTAATCTTCACTACAGCCCTGTAGGAAAATCAAGTTTGAAAATAAGTCAAGGACTCTCTCAAGTTTCAAATTGGTCCAAATAAGCGGCTTTCTTTATTTTGGCTCTGTGGCAGTTAGTGGAGACACGTAGGCAGTAGGCAAGTTGTTTTGGAGGGCCTCAGTTTCTTCATCTGGAAAATGAAGTAGTTAGGGTTCCATGCCCACTGAGGACCTTGTTAACCTAAAGTACTAACTCGAACTCTGAAAAGCTATCCTGCTAAGTCAGTTCCAGGTGTACTGCTGTTATGCAGAGGACTTCATCACAAATTGAGTGTAGATAAAACAGAAGAACTTGACTAGGATTCAGGCAAAATGAAAGAGAAATTGGAATTTGGGATACTTTTCACAAATTGTGATAACCTGTAAAATGCTAGATCTGTAGCGGCAACTACGTGGTCGTGGTAAAAACAAAAATAAATAAACAGCAAAATTAATTTTGGAGTTAATTTGCTAACAGCTTATGTAAACTTGGTAACACTGTTACTGGACTTTAAGAAACCAGCAATGTGCATGGCAGGGATTAATCAAGTATAGAGATTAGTTTAAGAATGGTGGGTTTGAATTGTAAATGAAATAGTTGAAATTGCAGAAAACCAAGGAACTGTAGACCACAACAAGGCTAAATAGGACACTTTGTTTAGGAAGCAAAATATAAAGGGAAATCGCTCGCCTTTTATATTTAAAGTTCTGACACAGAAGTAAAAAATCAAGCCGATGCAGGACACCCCTCCCCCACCCCCCAGCAAAATTTTAAAGATGTTACAAACTACCATTTAAAGAAGAGGCTTTTGAAGCTTAATGAAGAGGGGTAATTAGTTGAGTGGGATAACAAAGACTTCGACTAATACAGAGTATAAAAATTAGATCTTGCTTTTGTTAGGTGATTAACCAAACTGATAGGGACTATTCAATTTCTACATTGTTGATTATCTTTAGACTCATTCAATTTCAGAAAATAATTTGGGTTGACAAATAAATAAATTCAAGGACATAACTGTACCTAGTAACTAATAAAAGATACAACATCTGGATAACACTAATAAGTAATATAACATCAGAAGGATGAGAGCATTTCTAGCAACCGAAAAAGACACGAAAAGAAATAAGAAAATGATTGGAACCCTCAAAGAAAGGAGACAAATTTTATTTCAGATCAAATGAAAGAAAACCAAAAGTAGTTTGTCCAGGGCTGTTAACCTTTGCAAAGTATGTATCTTACTCTCAAGAAGCTACATAGTACTTAATTATTCATCAGCATCTAGTGGTTTCCATGCCTTTGTTTAAATGGGTTTTAAAGCAAAATTGCAAATGAAATCACTATATGATTTTACAGATTAGTCAAGTATTACATTCTAAAAATATAATTTAACCCTACATCTTCACTGGGATTATTTGTCTTGCTGTTCCTCCAACATCAACAAGCAAACTCTATATTTAAAATGGCTTTGTTTATTAGCCTTGATATCTTCCAAGGAAACACTGAACTTTGGTCTAGTTAATTAACTATAAAAAACATAAAAAGCTTTAACATGCTGTAGTGCAGTACTTTTTGTAATACATGCCAACATATCACGTTTGCTTCTTTAACCTTGAGTTCTTGAATACTTAAAACACATCCTAGAATAATGTTATTTAGTTCAGCAAGTTTATCAATTTGATATCTAAACATTTTCACAAATATGCAGCCCATACTTGAATCATAGCTTCCACATCCTCTTCTTGCTTTTATCTTCCAGCACATAAACCATTTTCATTCTTAAAGATGCTTTGAGAAGTAGCAGCTATGGAATTGGAATCACTAAAAGCTGTAAAGGGGCCATTTGTCTCAGTGATGTTAATCATTTTTTAAATTTAGGGAGTGAAGTTTCAAGTAGTAAAATTCATTAGGACTTGAAAAGTATGGGATGATATGGACAGATCACTCTTTTTCTAAAGAATGAAACTACACACAGAGCTACAAGTAGAGTCATAAATGACATGATTTAAAATAAAACTGTCTTTCTTTGATTTTTAAATGAAGTCTTCCTGTTGTCTTAAAGATCCTTTCGAAAATTTCCAAAGGAAGCTAGACTACATTTGTTTTGAGAAAATAAAATCTCTCTTTCATTTTTAAAGTAGATGTCCTCTGTAGACTGGATCTGTTGAAAGATTCCCTTTTACAGTGAGTGTTAGTCCTGTTATTTAGGTTGTTTCAAGCTTTCATTGCAGTCCTTTCAGGCATCTGGATAATTCAACACATTTCACTGCGCCTTCCTCCTCAGCATGAAAAAGGCCAGACAATAGTTCTACTTCCTTCAGCAATCACAAGTCAGGAGACAGTTAAAGAGAATCTCCAAGCTCAGCAGAGAACTACCAAGCTGAGGATAAACGTTATCTTTGAGGAGGGGGGAAAATAGAAAAGAAAGAGAGAAGCTCTAAAAAAAAAACAAAAACAAAAACAAAACAAAGAAAAAAGCCATTGTGTTCTCTTTGCAAATAGGTAGAAGCTCATCAGGCTTTATTTTAATGATAGCAGAAAGAATCTTAAAAGACAAAGTTTAGAACTTTAAATGCATATTTGTCATCTAGAGTTTTTACTTCTTAATCACGTCATTTTCAAAGAACAAACTTACTGGTGGAAGATTATTAAATAATTGTGCCGTTTTGAACGCCAGGATTTGCTTGCTTTGGAAGAAAATGCTATTATGGTGATGAGCTTTTGGAGACTGCGTTTTGAATGCAAAACTTTCTCTCTTATTATGCTCCATACCATGGCATATTTTTCACTTAGAAATTCATGATGGTGCAAAGATGGACAAATTTAATCAGAAACGTGATTGAAAAAAGTGATGTGTGTAAAACATTTCTGGTTTATAGCTTTTTCTTTGATTATAGTATTACAGTCTGCTAGCAATTTTATGGTTTGTAATACCAGAAGTTCCACTTCTAAGGTCACATAAACAGGAAAATCAAAGTGTTTCAAACAGAGTGTAAAAATACCTTTAACACTATTTAATCTTAATGGTGAATCACTTTAATGTCTACTGAGTCTATCCCCAATGTAGGAGAATTAATTTGAGAAACAATTTTTCTACTGATGGGAAGCATGTTATTATATCTTTCCAGTATTTGCATAAGTATTTTGACTTAAGATATTCAGCTTGTAAAAAATACAGTTGCTAGACAGGAAGCTGTTTGAACTTAGAACAGTGTCACGTTAAAGCATCACATATGAACAGAATCAGTTCCATGTTGTGAGTGCTGGCACCAATGTACTTCATATGAATTATGCGAGTTGTAATTTAACTTGATTGTAGCTTAATTATGCTTGCCATTCAAAACATGATTAATTCATTAATAAAGATAAGACATGTTTGTCATAATGAAATACTTCTTTTTCTAAAAAGTCGAAGTTAACAAAGGCCACTTTATAACAGTCAAGTTTACTTACAAATGAATTGGAATAAAATGTGCATTTTAGACGTCTTCGTATTTCAGAAAGTTGATCCACCTCTTGCTGCCATTTGGTCTATATAAAATCATTTGAGGTTGGGATAAATACATTTTTATCTTCTCCATCCTCAAACCAAATGATATGAACTGTTCATATTCAATTAGTACAATTTTCTGCTTCTCATCAATAGGGAAATCTTTGGAAATTGATACTTAATTCACAGTGACACTCTTTGGTTGAAGATGTATTATTTATTTTATTTACCTAATTTAGGTTGCTTGTAAGATCTTGAAAAGAAGTAACATTCAGAAGTTCACTATTAACTATAATCTTTTCGTTTGGCTGACATAGGTTTTCTAAATAAATTAAGACTTGCGAACTAAAAAATTCAAATTTCTTTTTTTTTCCAGTTTGATTCATGTTAATATTCTTGTCATTCAAAACAAGACAGATTTATTTGAAAGCTAGGAAATGTTTGTAAATAAAAAAATACTTAGTTTTAAAAGACCAAATTTTGTCAAGACCAATTTTATAGGATTTGAATGAAATCACAGTTCCTGCTCTGGGATCAAACAGCAAAATAGCACTTGAAATATTTTCTCCTCAGGACCCCCCTCCCCCCAGTTTGTTCAGTGAGTGTTCTGATCTGCCGGCTTTGTTTTAGGCCTCACGTTCATGACATGAGCACATCAACACAGAGCCACACAGATGTAGCAAAACACATATTTCAGAAGGACACCGATTTTCTGATCCTGGGTAAAGCAAGACTGTGAGAGATCTTAACTGCAAGTGTAGTCCAAAAAATTAAAGTAGTAAATACACGTAGAACAAAAGCTCTATTCTAGTTGTGTGAGGAACAGAATACTCTTAAATTACTTTCTGGTTTCCATGGGGACCTTTTTGTTCTAAGATACCGATCATTAGGTTTAACAGAGCCACTTAATATTATTTCTAAATCAAGTGAAATGATTTCTCAACTGGGTAAAATGTCAATTACCGGTATTTTTTAAAGGTGTTAAAATCCAAACTACTTGAGATTACTGTTTTATGTGGCACCATTAAATCTATAGATCAATACAGAAGAACCCCTCCTCTTTTCAGGCAGAGAAAAAGTGTATCTACTTTGGGGAAGGAGGATGCTTTTCTGGGTATCTGTTTTGCTATTGTTTTTAATTCACCGTAAATTCAAAATAGTGGCAAGATTTTAAAATTGGGATGACAATTCTCAGGCTCACCAAAGAGAAATTCTCCCTCCCTTTGGCCATTTACCATAACTTTCTTACACATCCTTATAGAACATCTGGGCTTCTCTGTAGGCATATGTTCTATATGATTGACTACACACACACAAACACACACACACACACACACACACACACACACACACTGGCCAATCTGTTTGGGCATAAATGATGTGACTGGGGGCTAGGAGTTGTGGCTCCTTTATTTTGTAGAATGCCTAAGTATTGTTTGTCTCACAATACTGGGAGCGAGCAGGAGCCTGGTGGGAGCCCGGAGCCTTAAGCCCTGGGCTGTGGTCTGGGGGAGGGGACGGGGTTGCGGGGTCACAAGCTCTTAGCTTTTAGCCTCAGCATGACCACAAGTTTTAAAGCATGAAGGGATCACGTGCTTTTCTTTGAGCTGTTAGTTATTCTGACTTTTTTTGGGGTGTGTGTGTGTATGTGTGTGAAATGCTTTGTTCTTAAGCTTTTTTTTTTTTAGATTCTCTAGGTATCTTGGCCGATGATTACAATTTTTTAAAAGAAGAAAAGGCAAAACTAAATCACTTCGTGTATCAAAATGTCCTAGTTTCCTAGATCTTGTATTCAGTTCATTTTACCTTGCGCTAGACAGGTACTGAGATGGAATAAATGATTTTCGCCAGCTGGGAACTCGATCCAGACATTCTATATGTTGGAAGCCCTTAAAAAAAAATTAAGAGCAAGAAAATATCCTGGTAAAGCAATCTCAAAATACCTTATTCCGGGTATTGTTCTGGCTTTAAAGGGAAGGAGGGGTGGGAGGAGGGGTGGGGGGAGTAGGAAGACTCTGGGAGGATGTCTTGTTTAATGAACTGTTAAAACTTTTGGAAAATTTTAAACTAGTGCAGTACCACGACATGGTATTTCCAGTTGAAAGCCTTCACTTAAATATTTCACTTTTGTAGCACTATTTTAACGTGTTTCCCTTTTGGTAAAATAGTTTCATCTTTTCTAACTCTCTTCTCTCTCTCAAACCAGGACACAGCGTCAGAGTGCCCAAATAAGACTTTGGAAGATAATGAGGTTTTATTCGGAAACATTTTCCAAAATCAGGGTAATGGGTCTTTTTGTTCTGATAGAGGAGGCTGAGGATAAGTTTACTCATTGACAGGGAGCTCTGGCTGCAGCTGCAGGACACAATTAATTATGCTAATAGTTTGTGAGGAGCGGATGTAACTCCCCCACCCCCCTTTTTTCGGGGGGGAGGGGAGTTTGGAGTTTGGCAAAAGGGGAAGGAGACGCCCTGGGGTCGGATCACATGATATTATCTTCGCGCCACTTTCGCAAACCCCCCCCCCCCTTTTTTTTTTAACTCCAGGTTTTGCTCAAGCTCAAAGGTACAGTTCTTTTCTTGCTTTAATACAGCTTCTTAAAGTCGGGTCTAAGATCACTTCCCTCCCCCTCCTCTTCTTTCCACTGCTAGTCGTTACCATTAAAGGTCGAAAGTTGCATGGCAGTCGGTGCAATCTCACAGGAGGGGTCTGGTTGGGTAGTAAACTTCGGGCTGCGTAGTTTCCAGAAAATATTAGGCAGACGCGCCAGGGTGGACTGCACGATCTGTTAGCGCGTTTTATGAAAAGGGAAGGAAGCCCACCTGTAGGAGTGACTCCCGTTGGAGAAGTGAGTGTGGCTTTCGTTGCATCCACCGCTGACTCCTGAGGGGCGCTGGCTGTTCAGGTTGGACTCCGTCGCGGGTCAGGGCGGGAGAGGCCAGCCTTTTGTAATCTCCTTGCCTGGGGTACTACTGGGCACCAGGTTGAGAATCACATGGCGCTCTTGTCCTCTTCTGTCCTTTGGGCTGCCACTATCACCCGCCGTAACAATAGTGGGGAGGGAGAGGTCCGGCTTCGTTTCGCACCCCCTTACCCACCTCCGCTAGCCTTCCAGTGCGTTCCTCCCCCAGATCCTGCGTGCTCGCTGCCCTCTGATTTGTACCCTCGTCTCCTGCATACGCCCTCCCCCGACACACGCTCCCCTCAACCCCTTCTGCGCCAGTGCCCGCCAGGGACGCGGAGAAGGTAGAGACTGGTTATCGCCTTTTGCCCAGTGTCCAAATTCTGCTACATGCTCGATTCCATTTTGATTATGCATCTGCAACTAAGACACCGTCTTTTTTCCACGTCGTACTCGGGTTTTGGCCTTGAAGCAGCCCGCCCTCAATTGGTTCTCATGAGCTGTGCGGAACGAGGCGAAAGCAGGGTAACTGCACCGTCTCCTCCTCGCATGTGTGCGTGTGCTCGGTGGCGGCTACTGTGCAAGATACCTGCGGAGCAGCTCCCGCTTAGTGGGTCAGAGGGCGCCTGTCAAAGGCCAACCCCTCCGCACAGTAGCACGAGGCACCCGAGGGTAAAACTTTCACATGTGCCTAGGACGAGTACGCCCTGTGTGTTTCTTCGCTCCCCGGCCTCAGGCACACTTTCAATCTAGCGGCGGGGCGGCGCGCATGCGCACGCGGGGTGGGGGACACCCAGGTCCCACGGCTCCGTGGGCCTCGTCGTGTGTCTCCGGTGGGGGGATGGGAGAGCGCCGCGGGAGCCGGACCAGACGGGGCGGTAGTGAGTGCGCCATCCTGGGCCGGGCGCCAGGGGCACGGGCTCCTGCCCTGGCCGCCGGGCCAGCGTCCCAGGCGCGCCTTTAATTCAGGACTCCAGCTTGGGGGAGAGACCGGGACACGCCGGCTGCGCTTCGGCCGCGGGTAACTGGGGCTCGCTGGGGTTTTCGCTTTGGCGGGGTGGGGGTTCCGTTTCCTAATTCCTGTGCGGGCCGGGTGGGCGGGGGCGGGCTTTTTTCCCTGGGCTATTAAAGGCAGAGGGGCGGGCTTTTCCCAGGGATATAGCTACGGACCAAGGGCCGAGGGGACAGAGCGCTCCTCAAGCGGTGGCCGGGAGCTTTGGGGCCCCGCGTCGCTCAGGACAGGGGCGCTTCGGGGTGAGGCGTGCGCTCGCGGCCCCGGCTCATTTCCTGAACGCTTTTCTCGCTTCTCTTCCTCTCCGGGCTCCGCGAGACTCTGCGCTCGCGCCCGGCCCCGGAGCGCTCGGGCGGCGCGCGCTGCCCCGCGGGGTGCGCGTGTGGGGAGCCGGGACGCGAGCGCGGAGCCGGGTGGCCGGTGCGGGATCGCCACGCGCACCACCTGCGAGGGGCGGGCCGGAGCCGGGGCCCGCGCGTGGTTGCCTGGGGGGGCGGCGGGGCCGGAGGGGGACCTTCTCTGGGCAGCTGTGATAGGGGAGAGTTGACTGGCTTGGTGGGAGGGGACGGAGCGGGCGGGGACTCGAGAACTGCTAAGTACTGGAGTGCAGTTGAGGGGTGGCATAGAGGGCGCGAGAACCGGCTCCCCTTTTCCTTAACACCGCTGACCTTCAGGTTCCTGGAGAACTTGAGGGGCGTGCGGAATAAGGGGGGGGGGTGCACGTGCAGGGGAAAAAAAAACGGACTCCCCTCCCCCTTGGCTTCTCTCCCACCAACCGGGGAATGGAGGGGGAGGGAGGCGTGGGCTTGGCGCGTTTTTTGGTGCTTTGAATGGAGAACTCCGTTTCCCATGATGCTTTGTTTCTTTCTCTTTAATCTCGGCAGCGGCTGCGGCAGCACGAGGACGGGAGCGCGTGGTGTGAGCAGCTGGAGCACACCCTGGGCGCGCGGCAGCTCCCGGACTTCAACCGGAGCCCTAGGTAAGGGTGTGAGAGGCGCGGGAAGAGGCCAAGGGGGCGCACAAAGGCGAGTGTAGACGGGGTTTTTCCTTTCCACCATGCAAAGAGGTAGGAGAGTGACTGCCCAGCGCGTGCGATGTACACCCAATGAACGGATAATTAAAGAAAGGTAATAACCAGGAGGCGCAGGTTTGCCAGGTCGACTTTGCACATACTTTGTGCTTGAGTCAAGTTTGGGTGTTTTATTTTAATGGAAAGGAAAAAAAAAACTTCAGATGTAGAAGCCTAATTTAAGAGGGAAAAATGTTACTCCTTTCTATGCTAAATATATTCCTCCCTTCCAGAAAATTGACTTCAGATTTATTCTAATTTTTAGGAATCAGTTCTATTTTTTTAAAAACTGAGTCAGTGGCATGGGGTATCATGATGTGAATCCAACTTTTTAAAGTTCCTTATCATTTATTCCCAACTCTGTGCTTCTGAAAAGTTTCTTGAATTTTTTTTAACATCCTGTCATGTAAGAGGTGAGGGAGGCTCCTGAACCTTTTCGAAACAGAAGGCCCACTTTCTTGCTGCATGTTCTTAGGTAAAATAAGCACTTGGAAATGTGGGAAGGTTGTCTTATGGAAGATAATGACCTGAAGGAAAGAAAAGCTAATCTGCCTTCTTTCGGTTTAATGGAGAAAATGGGTCCATAAATGTTTAAACAGAAGTAGAGCCCTTTGAAATAGATCAAAATGTGACATCTCTAGGCCATCTGTGCTTTAATGTAGAGTATAAGGCTGTGTTTCTTAAACCAGCTCTAAAATTTCTCTCATTTTCTATTAATGGAGTGGGGGCAGGGGAATATTCATTTAATCGAACAGAGTCACTTTGGGTATGGAGTCCCAACGCTCTGTGTGAGCACAAGACTAATAACCCTGATTTTTATAGGCATCGTTCTCTGGGTTTACATCTTAGAAAGTCACAGTGAATATAATGGGCCTGCAGATTTACTGGGATGCACATATCAGGTCCTCTTAGATGGAGAGGGAGAGCCCCAAATCTGCTCATACTTAACAATCGGACTTCTTGAAATTGCCAGTGTTATTCATGTTCAATTCTGTGTAAATAATTCAGATTATTAATATTTCTGAGGATTTGGTTGAAACAGCAAAACCTAGCTGGGACTGTCTAAGCCAAAGGAAAGCTTGTTTCAGGAATATTAACTCATGGTTTACTTGTTTCGTTTCTAATGATTTTTATTATTATTATTTTTTTCTTTTCAAACCAGGTGAGTGCCTAGATCTATGACGATGGAACAGAAGAGCCTATGGAAGACTCGCAGTGGTGCTACAGCAATAGGCCTTGGCCATGTAAAAGTGCTTACAGTGCAGGTAGCTTTTTGAGATCTACTGCAATGCAAGCACTTCTTACATTACCATGGTGATTTAATCAATGGCTACTGAGAACCGGAGTCTGTGCATAATTAAGTTGTGGATGCTTTGGAGCTGCTCCTTCGAATGTGTCTCTTGTGTTAAGGTGCATCTAGTGCAGTTAGTGAAGCAGCTTAGAATCTACTGCCCTAAATGCCCCTTCTGGCACAGGCTGCCTAATATACAGCATTTGCAAACTATGTCTTGAGTCATTTGAATAGGACACATGTCAATGGTTCCATTTTTGCTTTTTCATTGTTTGCCGGGAACAGATGGTGGGGACCGTGTGTGGTGTACACTCGGGTACAAAGGATAAGATTGGGTCCTGGCAGTACCAAAGTGCTCATAGTGCAGGTAGTTTTGGCATTACTCTACTGTAGTGTGGGCACTTCCAGTACTCTTGGATAATGAATCTCTTGTTGATGGAGACTGTGCCAAGACACTGCTACTTACAGTTAGTTTTGCAGGTTTGCATTTCAGCGTATATATGTGTATATGGCTGTGCAAATCCATGCAAAACTGATTGTGATCATGTGTGCTTTCTCCGTCTTTGTGGACACCTTCACGCGCATCTCCAGCATTCGTGCCCGTTCATCTGTGGGTGGGGATTTGTTGCATTACTTGTGTTATAGAAAAGTATTGCACTTGTCCCGGCCTGTGGAAGAAAGGAGGATTTTATCATCATCTTATTTTAATTTTTGTAAGCCATAAATGCCAATGGTTTTTCATTGTAAAATGACCTGTTTTGCTGTTGTCGGGTGGATCACGATGCAATTTTGATTAGTATAATAGGAGAAAAATTGCACGGTATCCATCTGTAAACCGCAGGACCTTTGCTGGCGACATTCTTGATCAGTATTGAAGTAAGATGGTAAAATCCTTTCTCCTTACTGCAGTGAAAAAATGTTTTTGAAATGTATTTGGATTTTTAAAAAAACATGATAAGTATTTGAAGTAAAATGTATTTGTAATTTTGAAAGGTGTGTTTTGGTCATTCGGAGAATGATCAGATTGATACTGAATATAAATGGACCTCAGATTTGCAAAATAAATGGAATTTGTAGATCTAAAACAGTTAGACTCTGGGTTTTTTTCAAAGATGAACAATGAGGATTTAAAAAAAAAAAACAAACCGATTTCTGAGTGGTAGGAGTCCTAAAGGAAAACTTAGACAATAGCTGCTTTTCTTTTTTTTTAAAGAATTATTCATTTAATTTTATTTATGATCACTATTTATTTTAAAATTAGACCAAAGAGAGAGAGAGGGAAAGTGAGAAAGCAAGCTGCCATGTCTAAGATTTGAACTGTGGTTAGCCATGTGGGAGTCTAGCGCCCCAACCACCATACCATCTGCCGGTCCCACTTTTCTTTTTTAAAAACATTCTTTGTTCACATTTAATCACTGTGCATCTTTATCATGTACGGCTTATTTGACAGATTTTTGTTCCCAGCACGAATGCAGTATATATTAGTGAAGTCAAAGACATTACCCATATACATTACCATCAGAAGATAGCTTTTCTTTCTTGGGTCTATTGAATGTGTTTGTTTTTGCCCTGATCCCCTCCCTCCCACCCCCATTTACCCACCCACTCCTATGCAGTCTAGTATCCACAATTGCCCTCCCTGCTATTACACCTTCCAATCTTGCAATCTTGCCATTTCTGAACTTAGCTGCTTTTCAAGTTTGCATCTACATAAAGCACCAAAAGACCTTGTGTTTGGTAGTTTTATTATGCTAGACAAAATGTACTGATTTTAAGTACTTGTGCTCATCCTTAGGAAGGGAATGCAAAGCTGGCGACCATTGTGCTGCCTGCCTTTGAAGAACTGGGCACAGTTGAGAGCTAACAGGAGAACTCACATTGGGGGTTATCTCAGAAGAGCATTTGGTGGGAGGACCACTGAGATGGAGAGGCCACCTTGCTTTAGAGGCTAGTAAAGGGAAACCTGGACATGGACCCCTAACCCTAACCCGACTAGGATTTAGGGGTCAGGGGGCTCTGTAGGGTTTCTAACCTAAAGCAGAAATGACTGATTTCCCTGCCGGTTCCTTTGACAGAGCACAAGTTAAAAGTGAATATTGACTAAATCCAAAGTGTCAGGTTTCTTGAGCCAGTTGCCACCAAGATAAGGCGATTTGGATCCTCTAGTGATTCTTAAATATTAGACTTGCTAAAACACAGATAGCCACCCCATCTCCAGAGATGATTTAGTAGGTCTGGAGTGGGGCCTGTGCCTTTGCATTTCTGTTGGTAGGTACTGGTGATGTTGGTCCAGAGGTCACACTTGGAGAACCACTGCTCAAAAAGAACCGAAGACTTGAGCTTCTGGGACAAATAAAGTCAACAAAGGGAGCTGTCTATTTTACATTTCAAATTCATCACCTGGAAAGGACTCTAGGCAGGTCCTGGCTCACTTTGTTAGTTCCATGTTTCATGTTTTCATGTTCACTTGTCATGTCTGGTGAATGGAAAACACGAGGCATGTGGTCACTTTACTGCCTTCATCATGGATGCTTAGGTCTAATCAGGTGCTGGCAAACGAAAGATGGTATCAGTATGTGTCATTCTTATTTCCTGGTGCCACGGAATTTTCTCATTTTGAAACCCTTTTAATTTTTCCTCATAACATCCGTCCAATTTAATCAGGGAGAGGAGGGAGCTCTTACTGATTTGCACTTTAGCCTTGAGCTGGTTGCCTAAGGCTTCCGTTTCCTCATTAGGGCAAATACAGTGATAACATTGGTCAACCTCAAGGATACAGGGTTTAAGGAAGTTCTCTTTGGTGGTGGTGGTGGTGGTGGTGGTGGTGGTGGTGGTGGTGGTGGTTGGGGGGAGGATGGATTTTAATTGTTAGCGATGAAGTGGAGTCTTAATGAAAAGAGACTTAGAGTAGTAAATTCTGTCTTCCAGTATTAAGTATGTGTGTGTGACTTTTTTTAAGTGACTAATGCTTGAGGCAATTATACAAACATAAAGAACTCTACAGATATTTCCTGTGCTGTCTAATGCTTACTACTTTGTTGGTGCCTAATCATAGTTAAGTTTGATGTGGCAGCAAAGCAAAGGTCTCCCTTCCCTCTAATAAAGTAGCTCAGTAAAAGAGGGGATTAAAGCTTATTTGTTATAATCCTTAACACCACCAAACCTCCGCTTTAATAATACAAGTTTATTGTCTCTAGCGGTTCGCTGGCGCTTTACCTAAGGTGGCTAGTATGCAGAGGGTTATTGCAGTTTCCACTTTTAATAGGCATGTGTGGAGGGGCTGTGCTCCCCAGGGTAGGCCACTCTGAGTGCCCGTTAAGAGTCTTAATTCCTTCATCTAAAATTGGGGCTGACCTTGATGATCCTAGGGCCCTTTCTAGCTTCAAAAGTTCTGATTCTGTTCTTGTTACAGCTAGATGTATCAAATAATTCTGTAAGTGCTCTGCATTTAAATAATTTGTCTAGAATATTTGGAAACGGGGTCATTGAAATCAATTATGGGCAGAATTAGTAATATATACATACACTGTATATAGTTTACTCATTTTCAAAGAATTACTAAGTTCAGCAGAAATACTACCATGTATAATTTCTGCCTTTGATTCAGAGGATAACTTACTATTCTATGGTTTTCCAAGGTCAGCAGTATGGGTATTAATTCTCTCTAGACAGAAAGGTGATGCAGCATAGGCATTAATTAATCCAAACGTGTTGTCTTAGAAGCTGCTTTTTTGGCAATTATCAGTCACATTAGTTTTTTAAATAATAATTTTTTAAAATTTATTATAATTTGACCAGAGAGGGACAGAGTGTGTGTGTGTGTGTGTATGAGAGAGAGAGAGAGAGGGGGAGAGAGAGAGAGAGAGAGAGAGAGAGAGAGAGAAAGCAACTAGGTCTGAGACTTGAACTGTGGTCAGCCATGTGGGAGTCCAGTGCCCTTTAACCACCATGCCACCTGCCGGCCCCAGTCACATTAGTTTTGAAACAAGGGACAGATAGAAAAATGGGTGAAGTTACTGTATAATCTTCTGGCTAAAAGAAGCCTTACAGATAATTGTCTGGCTTTATTTCGTTCTGATTTGGCAAAGGGTGCATTCTCTCACAGGAGAGAAACAGAGAGAGAGAGAGAGAGAAAGGGAAAGCAAGAAAAACACCTCCCCATGGGGGATGGTCATGCCTCAGTCCCTTCTTCACTTCTTCTTTTGGGATTTTTAGACATGTACCCACATGCTCCTGGTGTGGTTTTCAAGCTGCTGGATCCACATGGTTGGCTATGAGAGATCCAGCCACCCTAACCACCAGGCCACTGGCTGACCCCAGGCCTTGTTCAGTATCTGAGGAAACTCAGGCCCAGGAAGAAGTGGCCCAGGAAGAAGCTCAAGGTTTTGATAAATAGTTAGGGATCAATATGATCAATGCTAAGTTAGAAGTTTGGAGGGAGGGAGGAGGGCATGTGACCCAGGCTGTGACTAGAGTGTGACTGGGCCAAGAGAAAGTGCCCCAGGGATGTTAAAAGCAGGCAAAAAAGGCCAGTGAAGGATCTTTTAGGCAGCATCAATTCTGAAAAACAAAAACAAGAGAAGGAAGAAATCAGATGGGGGACTCTTCTAAAGAACTTTGGGCTTAGGAGCCAGCCCATGGCCTGGTGGTTAGGGTGGCTGGATCCCATATGGCCGGCTGTGTGGTTTGAGTTCTGAACCCTGGGGCTTGAGAACACACTGAGTGCCTGTGAATGCCCAAAGTCCCAAAAGGAGGGTGAACTGGAGGAAAAGGGATTGTGTGACCATCCCTCATGAGAAGTGTATTCTTGCTTCTTCCCTGCTCATACCCCAGTGAGTGCATGAGCCCTCTGGCAAAAATAATAATAATAATTTAAAAAGCCGTGCTTAGTTCAGAATGTTTGGTGAGTGTCAAAGGTGCTGGCGAACGATCCTTTCTTGCCTCTTCCTTGCTTTTTTTAGAGTCAGATCATGGGAGCTTGTCTCAAATGAAAAGTAAAGGTAATCCCATGCACAGGACCCCAAATTTACCCTGTTAATAAGATCACTCTGTTAGCAAATGTAGAAACTGACTTGAGCACACTGGGCTGAAAGCTAGTTGGGAGACTATCTTACAAACAGGAGGTGATTCAAATCAGGACAGAGGCAGAGGAATAAAAGCAGAGGCCAATGTACAGTACATGGCTGCATTTAAGACGAGTCCAATCAGCATCACAAAGGAGTGGTTTCCAAGCTTCACTAGAATTCTAAAGTTTATCTGTAAGGGTATATAGGGAAGAATTGTCAAGAAAATACTGCAGAAAAAAAGAATCTCAAAATGGAACTTGTATTAACACATATTAAAACTTACTGTAGGGGCCAACAGTTGGTGTAGTAGATAAGGTGCTGGATTCCCACATGGCTGACCATGGTTTGAATCCCAGATCCAGTGGTTTGGATATCACATGAGGAGCGCGTGCATGCGTTCCCAAAATCCTGAGAGGAGAAGGAGAAGGGATTGTGGTGTGGCCACCCCCCTTAGAGTGGTGCTTTCTCACTTTCCCTCTCTTTCTCTCTCTGTCTCTCTGGTGAGTGCATATGCTCTATAGCAAACACTTAAAAATTTTATTAAAAATTTAAAACCCCTGTAATTTATTGTCTCATAGTTCTGGAGGTTGGAAGCCCAGAGTCAGAGTATCAGCAGGCCATGCTACCTTCAAAGGTGCTGGAGGAACGATCCTTTCTTGCCTCTTCCTTGCCTTTTTTTTTTTTTAAGAGGTTTTCGCTGTAGGGTGTGTGCGCTCGCCAGAAAGACAGAGACAGAGAGACAGAAAGCAAGAAATCACCGCCCCCCCCCCCCCCCCCCCGGGGGGAGATGGCCATGCCGCAATCCCTTCTCCTCTATTCTCCTCTTGGGATCTTGGGCACACACGCACACGCGCTTGGCGTGAGTTTAAGTCACCGGGTCTGGGACACGTACCGCGGTCGACTACATGGGAATCCAGCGACATAGCCATTACGCTAACTGCTGGTCCCGCCTCTTCCTTGCTTTTGTGGTTACTGTCAATCAGCCTTCCTTGGCTTGTAGATGCCTCCCTCCAGTCTCTGTGTCTCTGCCTTTGCATGACACTCTCCATGTGTGTCTGTATTGGTTTCTGTGTCACTCTCAGAAGGCAACCAGTCACCGGATTCAGTTTACCCTAACAGAGCATGACCTCATCTTAATGGATAACATTGGCGAAGATCTTATTTCCAAATAAATTCACATTTGCAAGTATCAGGAGTTAGAACTTGAATATATCCGGGACCCACAAATGGTGCAGTGGTTAAAGTACTGGACACTCCCACATGGCTGATCACTCTTCGAGTCCTGGACCCAGTGACTTGCTTTCTCACTTTCTCTCTCTCTCTGGTCAAATTAAAATAAATGAATGAATAAATTTAAAAAATGAAAAATAATTCTTTAACAACAACAACAAAAGAACTTGAATATATCTTTTGAGGAGACACAATTCAGCCCAGTATAACAAAGTAGGGAAACAGTGCTGTGGTTGGTTGCTATGTTAAAATACAGTGAAATTCTCATTGATGAGATGGCATTTGAATAGAGGGGAGAAATTCATGAAGGAATGAGATATGTAGCTATTGAAGGAAGACCAAGGTAACTAACGTACAAAGAACCAACTAATCAGAATACAAACAACAGCTAAATGAATTGAGCACTCTTACTGTTTCAGACACTAATAATAAATGCTTTATATGCATTCTCTTATTATTTTTACAATCCTATAAAATAGTACTATTTTATCAGATGAGTCTATTACTATTTCCATTTTAGAGATGAAGAAACCACAGCACATAAAGGTTCAGTAGTTTGTCCAAATTTGTATATTTAGTAAGGCGAGGACCAAGTCCAGATCCTTCTAGCCCCAGAGCCTACGCCAGTGGAATAATGAACATAGAAAAATTCTTAAGTGATCCACTTTTAAAAGTTACTGAAGGTCTGCACTGTACAGCAGACACTGACATACTTGAAGGTATCAAAGCGTGGAGAGCCACTGTGGATATTAGAGACAGTGTGGGAGGGGGGTGGACAGTGGGGAGGGGCAGCGGGAGGGAGGGGATCAAGGAGAAAAGAAAAGCAAAACATGTAACAGACACAAAATGGAAAATTATCTGTTGATAATGTGTATGGTAATGTCTTTGGACAGATAGGCAGTATATCCATGCTGGGAAGGTTCATTTTGTATGCTTTGGAGATGTACAGTGATTAAATGTAAAAAATAAGAAAAAAAATAAGTTAATCCTCAGTACTAATCAGTGTAAATGAAAACAAGGAATTCTTTTTCACATATCAACTGTACTGTGGTTGAAAAGATTGAGGAGCCAGCCCGTGGTGGTCTCGTGGTTGAGGTGGCTGGACTACACATGGTCAACTGCCCAGCTTGAGCCCCAGACTCTGTGGCTTGGAAACCACACTGGGTACATGTGCATGTGTGCCCAAAATTCTGGTGGGAGGGAGACATGGAGGAGAAGGGACTATGGTGTGACCATATCTTATGGGGGTGCTTTTTAACACACCCCTTCCACTAGAGCACATGCCCTCTGGCAAATTAAAAGCAAAACAAAGCACCAGTAGATGGCATAATGGTTTCATCACTGGACTCCCACATGGCTGACCATGGTTCAAGTCCCAGACCTGGTGGCTTGAAACTCACTCTGGGTGTGTGTGTGTGCATGCACAAAATCCTTGGAGGAGAATGGAGGAGAAGGGATTGCACTGTGGCCATCCGCCCTGGGGAGGTGATTTCTTGCAAAAGCAAACTGTCTCTCTGGCAAGTACACACACCTTATAGCAAAAATCTCTAAAAAAAAAAGTAAAGCAAAGGAAAACAAAAAGGACTGAGAGTAAGAGTATATACTATATAATTCCATCGATATGAAGTTCTAGAATAGATCAAACTAAGCTCTGGCAGAAAGGGTATTTGCCCCTTGGGAAGGCGGGAGTGTCTCAACTGTGAAGTGACATGGAAGAACTTTGAAGGATGATGACTACGTTCTATATTTTGACAGATTTGGGGTTACATGGGGTATGTGCATTTATCAAAACACATCAAAGGGTATGCTTATGACTCTCCATGTATTTCAATGTATGTTCATTTTATCTAAAAACAATTCCAAATATTGAACCCTAGTTACTGATAAGCATGGCGAAGCATTTAGGATGAAGTAAACCGATGTCGCAACCAAGGTTGAAATGCATGAAAAAGTTAGGTGCACTGATGGGTGGAGCGTGGGATGGCTAGATGGACAGATACATGCTAAAGCCAATAAAGCAAACCTCACAGCTTAGGTGGTTGGGATGTGCATGTTCACTGTACAATTCTTTCAGCCTTTTCATATATTTGGAATTTTTTTTGTAGAAGTTTTTGCCTTAGGGTGCATACACTCAATGGAGAGACAGAGAGAGATAGAGAGAGAGAGAGAGAGACAGTGAGAGAGAAAATGAGAAACCCGCCCCCCCCCCCCCCCCCCGAGCTATCCATGCCACAATCCCTTCTCTCCCATTCTCCATTCAGGATTTTGGGCACACATGCACATGCACCTGCTGTGATTTTCAAGCCGCCAGTTCTGGGACTGGAACTGTGCTTGGACATATGGGAGTCTAGCACCTTAACCACTATGTTACCTGCTGGCCTGGAAATTTTTATAATAAAATAGTGGGAGAAAAAAAATGATAAAAAGATAAAAATAGAGATGATTATAATGATTATAATAATGACTAATATTTACTGAGTGCTTATTATGTGCCAAGCACTGTGTTAATAGTGATTTGCATACAATATCTGTTAATACACCAGCCTTTGAGGGAGGAACTTTTTTTTTTAAAGAATTATATTTATTCATTGATTTATTTTAATTTGACCAGAGAGAGGTACAGAGAGAGAGAGAAGGAAAGTGAGAAAGTAAGCCACCAGGTCTAGGACTTGAACTGTGATCGACCATGTGGAAGTGCCCAGTGCCTTAACCACCAAGCCACTTGCTGGTCCTGAGGTAGGAACTTCTATTATCTCTATTTTACAGATTAAGAAACTGAGGCCCATAAAGGTTAAATAACTTGCCCAAGGTGACACAGCCAAGTAGCAGAGCAGGCTATGAATCCAGTCTGATTTTTAAAATAAAATATTTATTTACTTTTACTTATTATTTTAAGATTTACTATGGGGCACATATGATCACGAGAGAGAGAGAGAGAGAAAGTGGGAATGCAAGCCGCCAGGTCCAGGACTTGAACTGCTGTAGGCCATGTGTGAGTCCAGTGACCCAACCACCACGCCACCTAGTGGCCAAAATCTAGTCTGATTCTAAAGTCTAGGTGGTATGTGGAATCAGATGGTAGGTTGGATAATCTTGCTGATAGTTCATCTAATTAGAATGTAGTAGGTAGTATCTGTAGTAAACTCCAAAGCATACACACTTTATCTCTACTCTGGGTTTTTCTAGAATGACTCCCAAATTTTTGGCAAGCACAGCTGAGACACAGAGAGGGGAACAGCAAGTGATGATGACAGGTACAGGGCTGTGAAGAGTGAGGTGCAATAGTGAAGGATGGAAAGAGATGATGAGCTTGCTTTGTACATGTGGGTTTGAGAGGTCTTTGGGACATCTAGGGAAAGATGGAGACAGCAGGCACTAGAGTTAAAGCCACTTCTTCTGGGTGTCCATTGATGCCTTGGCAGAGAAAAGTGCAGAAATCCCAGAACAGAACCTTATTTAAAAAGCTGGTAAACAAAGAATATTCATCCAAGCTGAAGGTAGAAGGAAAAACAGAAGAAAGTGATGTTGTAGAGTTCAACAGTTGTCAAGTATACCAATTTCTTGTCATTTTCACTTAAGAATATCTGGTCTTTTGTGGACCAGTGGGTGATGTGGTGGTTAAGGGCACTGGACTCCCACTTGGCTGACTGTGGTTCAAGTTCTGGATCTGGTGGCTTTCCTTCTCACTTTCTCTCTCTCTCTGGTCAAATTAAAATAAGTAAACAAACAAATAAAATTAAGTAAAATAATTATTTAAAGAAAAAAAAGATTATCTGGGGGCTGGCAGGTGGTGTGGTGGTTAAGGGTGCTGGACTCCCACATGGCCGACTGCAGTTCGAGTCCCAGACCTGGCGGCTTGCTTTCTCACTTTCCCTCCCTCTCTCTCTCTCTCTCTCTTTGTCCCTCTCTGGTCAAATTAAAATAAATAAATAGTGTTAAATAAAATAATTCTTTAAGAAAAAAGAATATTTGGTCTTATGTTGAAAGATGCCTTAATATTTCTATTTTAGGTAGTTTATCCTCTATAGGAAAATATGAGAAATTCTCCACATGATTTATGCTCATGTTGAACCGTGAATGTTTTTAACAAGACAAAGGAAAAACAAGTTAACTTCTAGAAATCCAAAATTGTTTCTGTTCATGACGAACTGGGAGCTCTTCCATGTTATTCCAGCAATTCCTCTTGTTCGCCAAGAATTTTTCCAGTCTAGATTACTTTGACTATATGCCAGGGCTCTCCTAATGTTTTAGGAGAATCAAGTTGCCAAACTGTATCTGTTTTACAGTGACTCCTGCTATGCTGTTGCTATGAGTGATTTATGTAGAATTGTGTTTAAAGAGACAATCCTACTCAAACACTACTATGTGTGTTGGAGGTCGGAGATGGTGTTTCAACTGACTTGTCAGAAGCAATTATAACTACTATCTATAATATTGGTTTTTAAAGTACATAAAGTTTGATTTTAATAGAGTCATTTGACAAAGGCTTAAGCATCTCTAATTTGCTTAAATTGCTTTGGCCACCGAACTAGGGACCTGTTTCTAGGAGCTGCTCAAAAGCATCGACTTGGGGGAACCAGCAGTTAGTGTAATGGCTATGTCACTGGACTCCCACGTAGTCGATCGCGGTTCGTGTCCCGGACCCGGTGGCTTAGAATTCACGCCGGGCGCGTGTGCGTGCGTGCCCAAGATCCCGAGAGGAGAATGGAGGAGAAGGGATTGCGGCGTGACCATCCCCCCTGGGGGATGATTTCTCGCTTTCTGTCTCTATGTCTCTCTCTGTCTGTCTGGCGAGCGCACGCGCCCTGTAGTGAAAACCTCTCAAAAAAAAAAAAAAAAAGCATCGACTTGGGAAGTGGTTGTTGCAGCCATTGCTTCTAATTTATTTCAAGCACACCCCATGGTTTTCTGCATAGAATAATTTGAAAACAACTATGGTTTAGCTTAATAGTGAAGTATGTTATTTAAATTTGGACAGAGCTCTTAAGTTTAAGGATTAAGACAGACTGTATTGACTATACATGGAAATACCTGTTTGAGTGTAAAGATATACTTACAACATTTTTTTTAAAGGCAAAAACTTCCTAAGGGCATTAGGTGATGATTTCTGTTATGCCCTGGTTGATCTGGACAAAATTCAAGTTACAGATTTATAATATTTAATATTAAGCATTGAAAGCAGTATTCGAATAGGGATTCTTGGTCATGAAACATATCTTAAATCAGAAACCAAAAATAATGCTTCTGCATCATCAAATCAAGCAGCTTTTGCTTCCTTTGCTTTATAGCCCAACAGTATGATCCTCCGCATGTTTCAGACTATAGCTAAAACATGGCTTAAACTTTTTTTTGAGAGTTTTTTTTTTTTTTTTTTTTTTTTTTTTTTTTTTTTTTTTTTTTTGCTATAGGGCACATGCGCTTGCCAGACAGAGAGAGACAAAGAGATAGAAAGCGAGAAATCACCCCCTAGGGGCATGGCCACTCCGCAATCCCTTCTCCTCCATTCTCCTCTCGGGATCTTGGGCATGCACACACATGTGCCTGGCGTGAGTTTTAAGCCACCGGGTCCAGGACTCGAGCCACCGGGTCCGGGACTCGAACCATGGTCCACTACATGGAAGTTCAGTGATATAGCCATTACTCTAACTGCTGGTCCCATGGCTTAAACTTTTACTTGGAGGTGCATTATTAACGATAAGCACTTAAAAAAATTGCCTACCTTAGCACCGTGTATGTATGTATGTATGTATGTGTGTGTGTGTGTGTTTAGCATCATGCTAAAGGTTCTAGCAAGTGACCTTAGGAACTGGCCTATCATGTGATAATTTCTGTTTTAGCTCTTAGTACAATTCTTTAGGATGGAGAATGTCAACACAAGTGATCACACTGTTCTTGATAAAGTCGGCATCATTTATCACTGATGTGTGTGTCTGTGTGTATGTGTGATTATGTGTGTGTGTCTCGTGATAGGATAGTCAGTCAGTAGGGGTTTTAGTTCTGCTGAATTGATTTTGTAATCATCACCCCAGGCAACCACTGGTCTAAGCAGGAAAATAGTGGCAAAGGCATCCACAGCCTCAAATTCTGGTCTGAGCTTGCTTGCAACTTTGCTTTATGACCTTGGATGTGAACATTAAACTCTGCTACTCCCTCACCTGTAAGTGAAAAGAACCACAGAATTTTTTCCCTAAGGTTTGTTTTCCTGTTCCACTCAGGAGAAATCCAGGTGCCCTATCCTTGGACAGTATAAGGATATGGTAGTAGGTTATCTCCTGTAACTTTTTGCTCAAAGTTGAGTCAGTGCTAGAGAAATCTAGCTGGTACCAATTTGGACATTTGTTTGCTGCTTTTCTAGCTGATTATTTTGGGAAGAGTGATCACAAGAATAGTGTGATCACTTGTGTTGACATTCTCTATCCTAAAGAATCTGTACTAAGGGCTAAAATGGAGATTATCACATGGTAGGCCAGTTCCTAAGGTCACTTGCTAGAACCTTACCTGACTACATTTTAAAAGCACAATGCTAAACACACACACATACATACATACATACATGGTGCTAAGGTAGGCAATTTTTTAAAGTGCCTTAAAATTTTTTTTAGCCAGATTTGATAATGAGGAGAGCCTAAATTGAAGGCATCTAGGTTCAATCCTAAAGTGTAAGCATAAGTTTTGCTAATTTTGGGGTGACTTGGTTTGTCCACTATATTCCCAACTTATTGAATTAAGTAGTTAAAAGGCCATTGAACCAGATTGTATGACCTTAAGCAATTTCCAGACTGGAGAATATTGAGTGCTCGAGCTAGAAGGGGAAAGAAATAAACATGTATAGAGGGCTTACTGGATGCCAGATATTTTACACACACATTATCTCATTGGATCATCACAAGGATGCTGGGAGATAGGAGTTATAGCCATTGAAGCTCAGAGCAGTTATGATTATAATTTTTAAAACAGGCAAAATATTTAAGGGACACGAAAATGGAAAATTATCTGTTAATGATAACATGTATGATAGTGTCTCTAATTGGACTAATATGCAGTATATTCATGCTGGGAAAATTCATTCTGTATGCTGTAATGATATACAGTTATTGAATATATATATATATATATATATATATAGAGAGAGAGAGAGAGAGAGAGAGAGAGGAGAGAGAGAGAGAGAGAGAGTCATCGGGAAAATCATGATTTTTTTTTTATGTTTCTCTATGCAAAAATGCATCATGACTTTTCTGATGACCCAATATATTAAAAAAGAAAAAAAAATATACTGCAATTTGGGCAAGGCCACAAATCTAGTTAAAAACAAAACAAAGCACCTCTAATAAATTGGCTTATATGCCATTTCTTTCTTTTCTTTTTTTCATTTTTTTTCCTTCTTAGTGTGTGTGTACTCACCAGAGAGAGAGAAAGTGAGAAATTACTCCCTGGGGGCTTGGCCACACTACAATCCCTTCTCCTCCATTCTCTCAGGGTTTTGGTCATGCACACACATGTGTCCGGCATGACTTTCAAGCTACCAGGTCCAGAACCTGAACTGTAGTTGGCCATGTGGTAGTCCAACATCTTAACCACCACACCACAGGCTGGCCCTAAATACCACTTTTTGACAGACTTTATTTGATTACCTTGTAGAAAACAGCAATCCCCCCACCCCCCACCACCGTATCTACCATTTCTATCTGTGTGGCACTTGTCCCAATTTACAAGTATTTATTTGCTTCTTTGTGTCTTGCCTGTTTACTACTATATCCACAATGATCAATGACTGGCGCATAATAGATGCCCCATAAATATTCCTTTAGTGAATGAACGAGAAAGTATCTGACTGTCGGCGCCGTCTCTTCTCTGCAGAGACGGCACGACACCCGGTTCTTCCTCCCGCAGTCTTTATCCCCAGGTTTCAGCTTCTTCTTTTTCAGCCAGCTAGCTTCTTCCCTACTTCTTCTTTCTCCCCGTATATATAGGGTCCTCCCGGCGGCTCCACCCGCAAGTTCCTTCACCTGTGCGAGGCAAGTCCTGATTGGCTGTAGAAGGAGTCGTTTGTACACGCCTCCCTATACAGCCAGTGGCGCCATCTTGGCTCGGCGGCCAACGGCAGTGGCCAACATCTGACACAATTCTTTCTTCCTCTCATTAAACATCACGGACTCTCATGTTTATAGATGAAGAAGGTGAGATGCTGAGATGTTAAAAAGCTAGTCCAGGAGGCCTGATAGAGGTCAGCTAGGACCTGTGAGTGAGTATGGAGACTCAAGCTGGGCCCAAGTTGCTCACACTTCGGTTTCCTACAGAACCATCGAACAAGCAGCACAAAAGATCTGGGATCAAAGATATAAATGAAGGAGTAAATATAGTCCCCAGTGACTCACTAGCTTCGCACATAGACCTGGTGGACAAGGCAGTCCTCCATCAGTGAATAAGTTACCAAGCAGGATGAGTTCTGGCTGACTACCGTCTATAACATTGCCTCAAAAATGGCCACATTCATCCTCAAGGGATTACCCACCACAGCAGGCAGTTTGTTATTGCATATGGTGCATACTGAGAAGTCTTTCATATTTGAATGGGTCATCAGTCTCCCCAAATGACACAATTGATTAGTGGCAGAGCATGTTCGGCTCTTCTAGTCAAAGGCCAGGTTCATTTCATAATACATACTGATGTAAAAGATTGCCACTACAGTCCAGCATAGTAGGACATGACGTGACAATTATCTGGGAAATATTCATGCAGGGGAAGAAGGGAAGAGTAGGTCTGTAAGGGTAAAGTCAGAATTGTGAAGTTTTGGTCCAGAAATGGTCTACAGTGGAGGAAAGTATGTGACCTTGGGCAATTTATTTAGCCTCTCTGTGACTCAAATCTCCTTACCTATAAAAGGAGAATAAGTATTTTACATAGATTACATGAACTAATATGTGTAAAGCACTTAGAATAATGCCTGAAACATAGTAAGTGCTGGGACCAGCAGTTAGCGTAATGGCTATGTCACCAGACTCCCATGTAGCTGACCTCAGCTTGAGTCCCAGACCCGGTGGCTTAAACTCATGCTGGGTGTGTGTGCGAGTGTGCCCAAGATCCTGAGAGGAGAATGGAGGAGAAGGGATTGTGGCGTGGCCATCCCCCCCAGGGAGTGATTTCTCACTTTCTGTCTCTGTCTCTCTCTGTCTTTCCGGCAAACACATGCACCTTATAGCAAAAACCTCTGAAAAAAAAAAAGCAAAAAAAAAAAATAACATAGTAAGTACCATCTTAGGGTTAGTTAAATAAATTAGGTACACATCAAGATAAAACAAGGGGGGACAGCAGGTGGCATGGAAGTTAAGGTAGCTGAATCCCACATGACTTCACAGTTTGAGTCCCAAACCCTTTGCTTTGAAACTCACACTGGGTGTGTGTGTGTGTGCATGCCCCAAATCCTGAAAGAATGGAGGTGAAGATTGTGGTGTGGCCATCCCCCCTGGGAGGTTATTTCTCACCTTCCCTCTCTCTGTTTGTTTCTCTCTCCTTGGCAAGCCCATGCACCCTTTAGCAAAAACCTAAAATAAATAAATAAATGAAACAAGGAGCAGAGAAAGAGTTTTAGGTAGGCAGCTTGGCCCATATCAATGACTTCATCATTAATTGTGATTTTTCCCTTAATGGCAATGTACCTCAGATTTAATTATTTTCCCCATAAGCTTCCAAAATCTATTTTATAGGAACATACTTTATAGCCAGCTTTATTAACACACAGCGGTTTCTCCTGACTCTCACATCAGAAAAGTCTGAAGAGGCCCGAGGAGCCCAGGGGTTAAATACCAGAACATCTAGAGAGAGAAGAGAGGAAAGCTTGAATTATGTGTTTCAACAGGTGTTTTATGATGGAAACTCATTAAACTACATGAACATGTGAAAATAATACCCCGCTCTTGTATGATACTTTTCACTCCCCCCCCCAAGTACATTCATGTCTAGTATTTCATTTGTTTTCATAAGGTCCATGTGTGGTAGAGAGAGCAGGTATTCTCATTTAACATAAGAAGGAACTAAACGCAGAGGTTTAATTTACTCAACCAACATTTATTGAGCCCTTACAGTGTGAGAGGCATTTGTGACACAAAGATGGATAAAACATAATGCCTGTCTTTAGGCCAAGTATTGAAATAAAATATGTTAAATAATATAAAGTGGTATATAAAGTATAGTAGGGGCCGTAGTAATCAATTGTATGTGTGTGTTTAAGGGGAAGGAAAACAGGAGGGTTTCACAAAGGTGCTCCTTGAGTTGACTTATAACTAGCGGTGTGCTAATAAGTAATAATGGACTCTCCAGGGAAAACATAACCCTTGATCTGTGGCATTTGCCAATTTCTGTGGTGTAAATAACCTCACTACAGCCAACTTTAAGCTACCAATGTGATATATATATTTTTTTTTTGGGAGGGGAGAGTTTTTTGCTGTAGAGTGCATGCACTCGCCAGAAAAACAGAGAGAGACAGAGAGACAGAAAGCGAGAAATCACCTCCCGGGGGGATGGCCATGCCGCAATCCCTTCTCCTCCATTCTCCTTTCAGGATCTTGGGCACGAGTGCACATGTGCCTGGCGTAAGTTTAAGCCACTGGGTCTGGGACTCGAACTGTGGTTGACTACATGGGAGTCCAGTGATGTAGCCATTACACCAACTGCTGGTCCAGCTACCAATGTGATACTGAATGCAGAGCTGGGAAAAATGCACAGTAGCCTTTCCATTTCAAAGATATAATTAGCAATAGATAGCATCAAAAGCATAGATCAAAGTAAAATGGAGCAAAATAATTATTATAGAATGTGATGGGTTTTGAGTATTTACCTTTGTCTTGAATGTAACTTACTTAATTTGAAGTTTATGTACTGTAATTTTTAACAATGATTGCATTTAAAAACTAATTCACAAAATTTGTTTTTTTGTTTTTTTTTGGAGAGGTTTTTGCTATAGGGTGCGTGCGCTCGCCAGACAGACAGAGACATAGAGACAGAAAGTGAGAAATCACCCCCCAGGGGGGATGGTCACGCCGCAATCCCTTCTCCTCCATTCTCCTCTCGGGATCTTGGGCACGCACACACACGCGCCCAGCGTGAGTTTTAAGCCACCGGGTCCGGGATGCGAACTGCGGTCGACTACGTGGGAATCCAGCGACATAGCCATTACGCTAACTGCTGGTTCCACGAAATTTGTATTTATGGTTGGCTCTTATGAGCCTGTGAGGTGTTTCCAGCACACACCACTGACAAAGTATGACTTGCCAGGTAACTAAGGGATGAAGGGCATCCCACATAGAATCATGTGTGTCAGGGACCAGCAGTTAGTGTAATGGCTATGTTGCTGAACTCCCATGTAGTTGACCGCAGTTCGAGTCCCGGGCCCAGTGGCTTAAACTCACACAGGTTTTCATGCATGCTCCAAATCCCAAGAAGAGAATGGAGAAGGGATTGCAGCATGGCCCCTGGGAAATATTTTCTCACTTTCTCTCTCTCTCTCTTCCCCCTGAAAACACAGGTGTCCTATGTCAAATTTAGGGAGAAAAAAAAAGAAAAGAAAAGAAACAAATTTACTGGGATATCAATGAATTTTCAGCTTCAGGGTCCTCTCTTTCAGGGCCTCTTCCTTTAGAGAGTCTCTTGTCTAATTTTGTATTCAAAATTTGGTATTCTTTTCTTTATTTAAAAATTGTTTTTATTTATTTTTATATACAGTTAATCACTGTACATCTTTATAGCATACAAAATGATTTTTTCCCAGTGTGAATACAGTGCATATTTGTCAAGTCATAGATAATACCATGTACATTAAAGAGATCTCATTCAACCTCAAATGTCCTGTTCAAGAAAGAGCAGAACAGAGGATGAATTTGTTGGAAATAATGGAGAATCTCTTATGTCACATAAGGAAGTGGACTTTGTTCTATAGACATGAAGGGGGATAATCTTATCAGATCTGTGCTTTGTCAACACCATCTCTGGATGCCTGTGGAGATCAGTTAGGGGGCCTGGGTAGCAGCAGTCCAAGTGGTTTGTACTAGAGCAATGGAGATGGAAAGAAAAAGATGAACTCAAAAGATATTGAGAGATTGGTTAAAAAGACACAAGAGTGCATGTAAATCAGTGGGATAGATTATACAACAGTGTACCACAGCAGAGTCAAGAGACACTGGTGACAATTTAGTACATATTTCAAAAAGATCAGTAGAGTGCATTTTGAACGTGTGTTACATAATGTCATGGTAAATGTTGGAGGTGGTGAATATGTTCAAATGTATCCTTGACTTTACTATCACTTACTATACACATGCTTTGAAAAATCACACTGTACTCCATGAAGATGGACGATGATTATATATAAATCAGAAATTCCAGTCAATGTTATTAAAAAGCAAAAAATCTGTAAGAGAAAAAAAGATATTAAGGAGGTAAAATGATTAGGTTGTCCTACATGTGAGGGGCTTAGTGAGAAAAAAGAGACAAGGATCACTCTCAGGTTTCTGACTGAGGTAACAGGATGGACGGTGGTTTTTCTGACCAGAACAGAGAATTGTACATAAGGTATATGAAATTATAGAACACATAGAAAGCATTCACAAGTGTGTCATGGGTTTTTCACTCAGCTGGAGACTTTCAGCAGAACTAAAACTGGGCCAGTTTCTTTAAACAGAGCCTTGGTTTTCTCATCTCTAAAACTTGATCAAGTTATTATGGAAATGAAATGAAATCAGGCTTGTAAAATAGAATCTTGATAAATTAGTGGACAACCAGGAAGAGGGTAGGGAAGAAATTCAGCTGTGTTGGATTTGAAGTGCCTTTGGACTATCCAAGTGGAGATAGCTAGTATGGAGACAGAGCCCTGGAAATACAAATATTTAAAGGATAGTTGAAGAAAGAAGGACCAATAAAGGAGATTGTAAATGAGTGACCACAAGATAGGAGGAAGGCTAGGAGATAGTGATGTTATGGAAATCACTGCTGAACCTCTTGGCTCCATAGCCTCACCGTAAATAAGCTTCTGTGTTGTCCTCTTTGGCATCACCACCTGTCCTCTGCATTCCCACTGTCTTTATAAGTTTATTCCATGACTGAGAGAGAGACAAAGAGAGAAAGACAGACAGCACTCCCAACAAGGTCCTCACACTGTGATCCACCCCTAACCCTAGCCAGCCCAGCACCATAGACATGTGTATGCCCTACATACTTAGGGAGGCCTCTGAACGGGAACTTGAAACCCTCCAATGGGGGTCAACCTTGCAGAATGGCTCATTTTACTAATGCTTCACCTTCTGGCCCCCTCCCTCTACCTTTTTGCCAAATCATTACTTTCTATATTGAGCCTAGGTTCCATAGTTTATTCAATCTCTATCTTACAGTATCCCTGGGTTCCTAGTCCCTATCTAGATACCACACCTATTGTGCAAAATCCCAACTTTGGATCAATACAATGGCTCTCAACTCTGCTCTTACACATGCCTGGCTGAACGCTGTCAAAGAACATGACACAGTCAAGCACGCATTGATGTCACCAAGATCTCAGAGGAAATAATTCTACTCTTGAACTGCCTGCCTCCTAATTTTCCTGAGTTTTTCACAGCACTGGCTTGGGAGAGCAACTGAATTTTCCTGTAACCTCTTAGAAGGAATCTGAGAATAAGAGGAAGCTGGCAGATCTGGAGAAGTCTGTCCGCCATGACTGTGTGCCTTCAGAACATGACAGGAAGGCTGGAAATAAGATGAGAGTGTTCTTAACTCCATGGAGCACTGCTGGGGAGTGGCACTGGCTAAGACCCCATGGAATAATATACTCAGAGTCAGAAGCTGATTTACCTTGAAGGTAATGAAGCTTCAGCCTCAGGGCTCCTCATTTGCACAAATGAATTCCAACGATATCTACTCGATTTTGTATTTATAACTGTGTATTATTTTTCTTTAAAAGATGATTTAAATAGTGAAAATGAGGAACCATCAAACCTCAAATGACCTCGGATCTGTGTTTCCAGCTCAAATGGCATCTGACCTCTGCAGCCACAAGGCTGTGTGAGCCTGCTAAAACTGCAGTGGAGGAGGAGGATGGAAAAATCCTGAATTGACTAAGTTCATTGATCTAAGTGAAATTTCTTTTTTCTTTCTCTCTTTCTTTCTTTCTTTCTTTCTTTCTTTCTTTCTTTCTTTCTTTCTTTCTTCCTTCCTTCCTTCCTTCCTTCCTTCCTTCCTTCCTTCCTTCCTTTCTTTCTTTCTTTCTTTCTTTCTTTCTTTCTTTTCTTTCTTTCCTTTCTCTTTCTTTCTCTTCTTTTTCTTTCTCTTTCTCTCTTTCTTTCTATCTCTCTCTCTCTTTTTCTTCTTTCTTCTGGCTTTTTCCATAGGGTGCGTGCACTTGCTGGAGAGAGCAGAGAGAGGGAAATTGAGAAATCTATTCCCAGGGGAGATGGCCACACTGCAATCCCTTTTTCTTCATTCTCTCCTTGGAATTTTGAGCACACACACACACATACCCAGTGCGATTTTCAAGCTGCTGGGTATGGGACTCAAACCATTCTTGGCTATGTGAGAATCCAGTGCTTTAACCACCATGCCACTTGCTGGCCTGAAATATCCTTATTTTTAAATAAGTGCCACAATGTAGATTGTGGATCATCGACAATTTAATTGGTACCAAATCGTTTATTTCTCATGTAAAGGTCCTGAGGTGGATGATCCAGCTGCACATTATCAAGGACTCAGGCTCCTTCCAGCTTTTTGCTCTACCATTCTAAGAGTGTGACACTCTTCCTCAGGGTCCAAAATGAACTGTCAACTATTCTATCCATTTTCCAAGAAGAAAAGGAAATAAGAAAAGTATAGATATAGGTAGGTGTATTAGCTTGGTATGGGGAAATTCATACATAAATTCTATAAATATTTGTCTACTACCAGATACATGCCAGGCACTGAAGATATAGATCAACAAATTTCTGACCTGATGAAATTTACATTCTAATGGGAGGAAAAAGAATGAACAAAATAAGGAAAACCTGTTATAATAAGGACGTTGATGTTTACTCTGGGTGAGCAGAGAAGTCATTACTAGAATATATGTTCATGAAGGCAAGAATTTCTATTTTGCTCATTGCCATATTCCCAGGATCTAGCATGGTACTTGATGATGTTTACTGAATAAGCATAATCAAAGGATTTTTTAGCTAGAGTGACATGACTCAATTTACAGTTTTAAATTTTTTATTTATATTATTCATAATAGAGAGCACATGTAGGCTCAAAGAGAAAGAGAGAGAGAGAGAGAGAGAGAGAGAGAGAGAGAGAGAGGAGGAGAGAGAAAGGGAGAGAAAGAGAAGCAACCTTGATAGAGTCTCATCACACTGAGATCACCTTTCCCTACCTCTCCAGCTCATCAGGGTCTGAGGCTCATGTGCACATACCCAGAGTGTTTTCAAGTTGACCCAGGGATCCAAACCTAAAGTAGACTATGTGACCACTAGCACCTCAGTGTAGTTTGATACTGACTCCTTCACCACCTTGGGCCTGATTCGCATTTTTTAAAGGAGCACTGTGTTGATGGTAACATTTGGGGTCAAAAGTGGGAACAATGGCACTAGTTAGAGGCTAAAGCAATATTCCAAAGAAGAGTTAATCATGATTTGGTACAGGGTTGTGGTGGTCGAGAGGGTAAAAAGTAGAATTTGTAATATATTTTGAAAATAGAACGAGCAGAATTTGCTGACATACTAGGCATAGGATAGGAGAGAAAAAGCAGAGTCAGTATGACTCCGAGGGTTTACGCCTGAGTAAGTGGAAGCCCAGAGATGCCATTAACTGCGAGAAAGAGGACTATGAGAGACATAAGAGTGTGTGTTGAGAGGGGAGAGAATGAAGATCAGGAGCAGAGGCAAATTTGCTGTAAAGCTAACGGAGCTTATGGCCCAGCTGTAGTTATGCTGGCAGTAGGGTGCCACTGTGTAATTCTAGAGCCGCATGGGAGGACTGGGTTTAGATCCTGAGTCAAACTAAACATACTAGATTCACCCATGGGTGCCTGTGATCTTGCTTGGCTGAAGGCTAGAGGGAAGATCACAGAGGGATAAGAACCTGTTAAGGCTCTATCTATTTCTCTTTTGAAAGAAAAATCTATTTTTAATAAGAGTTAAGGTTTAAGGGCCTCTATTTTGTTTGGATTCTAGTACTATATTAGTAAGATAGGGTTTTTTTTTTCTTTTTTTTTGGAGAGGTTTTTGCTATAGGGCATGTGTGCTCGCCAGACAGACAGAGAGAGACAGAAAGCGAGAAATCACCCCCCCTCCCCCCAGGGACAATGGCTACTCCACAATCCCTTCTCCTCCATTCTCCTCTCGGGATCTTGGGCACGCACGCACACGCGCCTGGCGTGAGTTTCAAGCCACCGGGTCTGGGACTCGAACCGCAGTCGACTACGTGGGAGTCCAGCGACATAGCCATTACGCTAACTGCTGGTCCCAGTAAGATATTTTTGACTCCTATTTTCTAAGAAAGGATCCTTAAATTATATAAGTTCCAGGCTCCAAATATCTGGATCTGCCCTTGGTCAGATGTTTCTTTTTGTTTGTTTTATTTGAAAATCAACAGTTAGTTCTCATCCACATTGAGTGAGTGGTAACAGGTACATAGGTCACCAGAGTGTAGAGCTGGTTGGAAGAATCTTCATTCTTGTTAAGTTTTCTGGTCAACTGCATGTGGATACGATATGGGTCATTCCTTATTCCTTTGGCCCAGACAGCTTTGTTGAGCCTGGTATCAATGCACACATCTGAAGTCCCCATCTCCGTCATGGAAAATTTCCATATTTCTTTGAGTACCCAATGGGCATATTTATGAAACCCACACCATGGAGGCACTTGTGAATGTTGACGATATATTCCCAGGTCACCAATTTGTTGATGGCAAAATAACCCTTCTTCTTCTCACCACTCTTCTTTGTAGGAGCCATTCTGCTTGGCCATAATGGAAAGCATTAACTTTGAAATATCTGTTAGACATCTGCTCCCGACGGAATTGTAGCCCCTAAAAATTGTTATGTTGAACTCCTAACTCCCAATGTGACTGCATTTGGATGCAGGTCCCTTAGAGAGGTAATTAAGGTTAAACGAGGTTATAAGGTGGGGCCCTAGTCTGTTAGGACCGGATGTCATTAAAAGAAGAGACACCAGAGAGCTCATTCTCTCTTTCCATGCATACATAGAATAAAGGCCATATGAGGACACAGCAAGAAGGTGGCTATCTATAGGCCAGGAAGAGAGGCCTTACCAGACACCAACCCTATTGGCATCTTGATCCTGGACTTCCAGCCTCCATAACTGTGATGGAATAAATAGCTGTTGTTTAAGCCACCCAGTCCATGGAGCTATCAAGTAGGTAGCAGAATATGAGCCTTAGGAGAGGAGTTGGGGCTGAAGATATCAGTTTGGAAGCCATTTATAGCATATTGGCAGTAGTTAAAGCCATGAAACTGGATGCAATTATCATGTAAGAGTAGATAGAGAAAAGAAGAGGTCCAAGGACAGAGCCCTGGGGCTCTCTAACATTAAACATTGGGTTGATTGGGACCAGCAGATGGCATAGTGGTTACATCACTAGACTCCCAGATAGATGACTGTGATTGAGTCCTGGACCTGGTGGCTTGAAAATCCCACCGGGCATGTGTGTGTGCATGCCCAAGATCCTGGAAGGAGAAGGGATTGTGGCATGGCCATCGCCCCTGGGGAGTGATTTCTCACTATCCCTCTCAGTGTCTCTGTCTCTCTCACTCTGGTAAGCACATGTGCCTTAAGACAAAAACCTCTCAAAAAAAAATCCCAAAATGAAACAAAACACATTGGGTTGATGACAAGGAACCAGCAATGTTGACTGAAGAATCCAGCCACTAAGGGAAGAGGAGACTAGGCCGTTAGAGGGAAACCAAGAGACTTGCATCCTAGAAACCAGGGGAAGAAAGTGTAATAAAGAGAAGGGAATAATTTTCAGATGGTGGTGATGGGTCCAGAAAGATGAGAACAGAACATACTATTAGATTTTACTAAATTGAGTCTCACATCTGATGGCTTAAGTTTCTTCTGTGAAGTAGGAGGTACAGTCATACGTTGAGAGATGGGACTGAGTGGGGAGAGTTACAGAGATGGTAGGGTGGGACACTTCATGAGAGTAAAGAAAGTTTGAGAACATCATTGGGGAAAGTGAAAATGCAAGTCGACTAGAGCAGGATTGTCGGGTAGTGTGGAAGGCCTACTTCAGATGAACAAAAGACCATTGGATTCATAACTGCAGCAGCAGACAAGGCTGTTAAGAGTTAATAAAGTGTTTTTTTTTATTTTTTATTTTAAAATAAGAACAGCAGGTCCTTGTTTAGGGCCTCAAAGACACTTTCAAGATAAGAAAGGATGCTGACAGTCCAGGAGAGGCCACTTGGACCTTAGGGGAGTGTCACATAGCAATGTCCAGCTGTAAGACATCACATGGCCAGAGACTGCTGAGCTTTTAACCTTGCACAAAGAGCTGCCCCCAAAGAAGTTTGATACTGGGCTGCACCAGGTGACGTTCATTGTCCTGGCACTGCTTCACATTTCCTGGTTGGCCTCAAGGAGCGTGTATACATGTGTCTAGAATATTGCAATGGAAATCTGGAACAAGACCCAGATGGTTGTGCTCTGATGGACTCACTAATGCTTTCCTTGCCTTTCTGAGGATAATAGTAATAATAACATTTAATACTTTATGAGCCCTGTTCTTAAAGTTCTATGCATCCACTTATTGAATGTCCAGCAGAACCCTGTCACCATCCTATTGTTATCTTCATTTTACAGAAAAGAAAACCAAGGCTCGGAGAGAATAAATAACATGCTTATGGACACACCAGTAGGAAGCAGGCAGACTGACCACCAAGGTATATAACGTAGTGTTTACTGTCTATGTGCCAGGCAATGCATTAAGCACTTTTCATGGATTGTCTCATTTCATCCTTACTACAACCCATTGAGGTTTAAAGCACTATTCATTCCATTTTACTAATGAGTTTAACTTAACCCCAATTACATAGGTAAGAAGTGGTGGATGCCACTTTGGAGTTCAGCAGAAGCAGCTTAGGAAGAGGAGAGCTGGTACTAAACTGCCTGTTATATTCCTTGTCCTGTAAAGAGATGTGCAAATAAATGGATGTTTCTTCTTAGAAGCATGTGAGTTTTCTCTTAAGGGGGCTTCAGCCCAACTTGTGATCGCTCTCAATAAAGGATCAGGTTGGAGATAGATATTTGGGAATAGTAGGCATACAGCTGGGATAGAATGAGATCTCATTGAGAGAGTGTGTAGATAAAAGGATGTAGAGAGTCCAGAACTGTGCCTCAGAGACTTCAGCATGTGTAGAGGAAGAGCCAGGAAAGGAGGTTGAGATTGAGCCTATTTTCCTCCTACCTGAGAGTTGTGGTGTGAAGCCAAGAGAGGACAGGATGTCAAAAGGAAGGGAGTGGCTAACAGTCAAGTGCCATAGGAATTGAGAGTATGTGATGACTCTAGTAACATGGAGGTGACTTGTGACCTTGTGGAGAGCTGCTTTGGTAGAGCTAAGAGGGTGGAGTGCAGATGGCAATGGGGGAGAAGTCAGTGGAAGGTGAAGTGGAGACATGAGTGAACAACTCTTTGAAGAAGATAACTGGAAAAAGAGAGAGATATGATTTAGTGTCAAGAGAATTCTCTTTAAGATGGGAGAGATTTGGGCATGTGTATGAGCTAAGGAGATGGGGAATGGGAGGCTGAAGATAAGAGGAGAGGGTGGATGGATTGAGCAGGATCTCTGAGAAGAGCACAGGAGGAGGAACTAGCCTGGGAAAAGAGAGTGGCCCTTCCTTTGCTGAGACCAGAGGCAAGTTGGCTCAGGTGGTGGTGATCAACCAAGGTTATAGGTAGAGGAGGGGGAAGCGCCCTGCTTCTATTACACCTGAGGACTTCTCTTTTCTCTGTAAGGTAAGAGTCATTGTTTAGAATGAGAGGAGCACAGATTGTGTTGGGTGCTAGAGGAAGTCAGCAATAGCGAGTTACGTTTGTCAATGACCCACAAGGCACCCAGCTGCTTGTGTACATACTAGCAAAATTCAAATTGTTCATGAAAAAATGGGACTACGGTGTGAGTTTATTTTGTACAAATGTAAGACACCCAATCACGGTTTTTTTCATAATATGTGTTTTCCACACACTTTTCAAACACCCCCCCCATACTTTATTACTCACAGAAACTCCCATAATAGGTTTATTGCCCAGTTTATGGACAAAGAAACTGGGGTCATCAGAGGCAGAGCAAATCTGGAATAACTGAAGAATGTAATTATAATCTGTAAAGTACCACTTAAATGTTGTTAACTGAAAAGCTACCACAGTGTCCGTGGATGTGCAGAAAGCCTGGTTTGGAGGTCCCATCTAGTCATTTACCTGAGCAGGTCTCCCAGCCCCACACTGAGTCCTTGCTGTTTCCCAGGCAGGTTTCCCCTTCACTACTGTGCAATGAATGAATGAATGAATGAATACTGCTCATTCCCGCAACCGTGAGGAGTGACGAGGTTGCTACCTACCTCAGCTCCAACCCTCACATACTGCCATCATCTTAGGTGACACCAATGCCTTGTGCAGGCTTCATGTCCCTGCATTTCCTTCCCTCCAGGGCCCCACTCTCAACCTTGTACCACATGCCTGTGAACATAACATTGGCTTTGCCAACTCCAAGTACACCTCCTAGCAAATCTCACTCTTGGACCAGACTGTAACATTCTCTTCTCGCTACCTTCTCACTTTCCTGCTGAACCTAGTTCTTCAACCTCCAGCAGAATTCCAGAACCATATTCTACTATATGAACTTTAGGCGCAGTGTTTTTGCTATAGGGTGTGTGTGCTTGCCAGAGAGACAGAGACAGACAGACAGAAAGTGAGAAATACCACCTCAGGGAGATGGCCGTGCCACTTGCACTCTCTTGGAATTGTGGGCACACATGAAATAAGTTTTAAGTTCCCGGGTCCAGGACTTGAACTGCTGTCGACTATGAGGGAGTCCAGTGACGCAACCATTACGCCATCTACTGGTCCCTAGGCGCAGTATTTTAATATATTTTTCTGACTGAAACAACTTGGACACCCGAATTATGCTGATTTGCACCAAGTTACAAATGTGTTTTGAGCAATTTTAAAAACCACTTTTAACAAAATGCTCTTGGTACTTGACATGCAGAGCTTATTCATCTTGAGGTCATTCCTTCCCTGCTCCCCGTTAAAACAAACCGACAAACTTCTAGCATCATATTTTCTTTCCAGATTGCTGGCCTCTGTGGAATTTTTTGTCCCAGTGAACTGAAAGACCAGAATGAAGGCTTCTGGCCTAATACTTTTTTCCTACCACACGAGGGCAGACTTTTTAACAAAAAACGGGAAACAACTGTTTACCTAGTACTATGTAGAACTGAAAGCAGTGAGAAGTTATGCTAAGGCCAGATTTTGTGTGGTATCTAGGTCTTGACAAATCAACCATTCTCCTCATGCCCGCCACGCTTCCTGTTCATTCTCCACCGATGGATACACTGGCTCCCCTCTTCCCCTCCTTTCCTGTTTCCTCCTTCCCTTCTTACTCCCTTATTCACGCAAATATTTACTGAGCATTTACTCAATAATAGGTAGAAAAATATACTCAATAATTGGTGCAAGATGCCGAGTGAAAACTTGCACTTCAAATAAATAATTTTTATAGTATAAGTATGTTCTGTGCATGTATTTGGGACATACTTGTACTAAAAATATTTATACTTTATCTGGAATTCAAATTTAATTAGATAGCCTGCATTTTTAAAGAAAGAATGAGTGATTGATTTAATTTTATTTGTTATTATTATTTTTTAACTTGACCAGAGAGAGAAAAAGGGCAAGTGAGGAAGCAAGCTACCAGGTCTGGGACTCGAACTGCAGTCGGTCATGTGAGAGTTCAGCACCTTAAGTACTATGCCATTTGCTAGCCTCAATAGTCTGCATTTTTATTTGTTCTAACCTGGGCCAAGAGCTGTGCTAAACACTGGTGTACCAGGATTGGGCTCAGAGCTCCCAGGCTCATGGCAGAAGCATGCATAAAGTACTGAGCAGTGCCTAGGGACAGACTGGGGCAGCCCGCACATTGAGGGCAATCAAGAAAGACTGCCTCAGCAGCCTGGTCTTCAGTCTTCAGTCTTCCTTCTTGACCCTAGTGCTCCACCTTTGCACATTCCACTCTCAGTCTGCAGCACTCAGATCAAGTGTCTCCTACTCAAAGAAGCCTTCCCTGATCTCTCCAGAGAGAACTGTCACCTTGGCACTTTGAATTTTTAATTTTTCAAAGAATTATTTATTTAATTTAATTTAATTTATTATTATTATTATTTTAAATTTGCTACAGGGCACATATGCTCACCAAAGAGAGAGAAAGTGAGAAAGCAAGCCACCAGGTCAGAGACTCAAAACATGTTTAGTCATGTGATAGTCCAGCGCCTTAACCACCATACCACCTGCTGGTCCCTGAATTTTTTATGAATTGCCAGAGTGTGCATGCACTAGCCAGAGAGAGACAGAGACAGAGAAAGCAGCCCCCAACAGAGCACTGTCATGGCACAATTATTTTTCTTCCATTTCTTCATCCAGTCAGGATTTTGGCACATGTGCATACGCTGCTGGGGCCGGGATTCTAACTGTGGTTGGCTGTGCGGAATCTGACTTTCCATGAACAGTGCTTACCCATTGTGCTGTAAGGCTGCCCCATGCGACTGTGATATTTTGTATCCACATCTCCCAAAACACTATGATTTACATTTCTGACTTGTCCACCAGACTGAAAGGACCCAGAGGTAAGACTTTTGTGTCTTGTTCATCTCTTGTTTTCCAATTGTTTAACACCATGACTGGCACATAATAAACATTCAAAGCATGTATGATTTTAAAAATGAGTGATTTTGAGGGCCAGTAGTGGTTAAGGTTCTGGGATCCCACATGGCTGACCATGGTTCAAGTCCTGGACCTGGTGGCTTGCTTTCTCACTTTCCCTTTCTCTCTCTCTGTCTCTCTCTGTGAACACATGTGCCCTATGGCATATTTTAAAATAATAAGAAATAAAATTTAAAAAAATTAAATGAGTGATTTTAGTTCCAGATCTTTTTTTTAAGGATTTTTTTTTTTGCCATAGGGCATGTGTGCTTGTTGGAAAGAGAGAGACAGAGACAGAGAGAGGGAAAGAGAAATCACCTTCCAGGAGAGTTGGCGACAGTATAATCCCTTCTCCTCCATTCTCTTCCTGGGATTTTGGGCACACACACATGCACCTGGTGTGTGATCTCAAGCCACTGGGTCCAGGACTTGAATTGCAGTTGACCATGAGGGAGTCCAGCACCTTAACCACTATGCCACCTGCTGGTCCCCAGCTCTACTTCTTAAAAAAAGTCACTGAATTTGTCTTTATCTCATTTTGAATAACATATACAAGAAAGAGGCTTGATCTGATGACCTATAATGTCCTTTAAAGATCTAGACTCTCGTGATTCTAGGTTGCAAATTGGTGAAGCACCCACAATAACCCCAGTTCTCAAGCTAGCAGCAGCCAAATTCTATTTTAGAGCTTGTTAGGATCTAACTGTGTTCTCCCAAAGTTATGTGGTGAAATTCCAGCCCCCAAGGTGATAGTAGTAGGAGATGAGGCCTTTGGGAGGTGATTAGATCATGAAAGCAGAACCCTTACAAATGGGACAAGTGCCCTTATTAGAGGCCTCCAAGAGTTGCCTTGCCCCTTCCACCGTGTGAGGACGCAATGAGAAAGTGAGCCGATCCTTTCTATGAAACAGAAAGCAAGCCCTCACGCACGTGCCCATGAGCCAGGCTGGCTGAGACTAGGGGTTGAGCTCGGCATGAAGACCCTGTTGGGGGTACCTCTCTCTGGTTGTTTCTTTTCCTCATAGAAGAAATAAAATAAACAAACTTTAAAAAGTGCTTTGAGAGCTAGCAGGTGGTGTGGTGGTTGAGGTGTTGAACTCCCACATGGCCGACTGCAGTTTGAGTCCCAGATTTGATGGTTTGCTTTCTCACTTTCCCTCCCTCTCTCTGGTGAACATGAGTACCCTATAGAAAAAAATTTTTTAAATTAAATTATTATTTTAAAAAAGTGTTTTAGGGACCAGTAGTCAGCATAATGGCTATGTCGCTGGACTCCCAAGTAGTTGACCGCGGTTTGCGTTCCGGTGGCTTAAAACTCACGCCGGGCACATGTGCGTGCGTGCCCAAGATCCCGAGAGGAGAATGGAGGAGAAGGGATTGTGGCATGGCCATCCCCCCTGGGGGGTGATTTCTCACTTTCTATCTCTCTGTCTCTGTCTGTCTGGCAAGTGCACATGCCCTATAGCAAAAACCTCTCCAAAAAAAAAAAAAGTATTTTAAAAAGAGTGCTTTGGGACCAGCAGATGGTATAATGGTTATGTTGCTGGACTCCCATGTAACTGACCATGGTTTGAATCCTGGACGTGGCAGCCTAAAACTCACACCAGGCACGTGTGCGTGCATGCCCAAAATCTCGAGAGGAATGGAGAAGGGATTGCAGTATGGCCGTTTCCCCTGAGGAGTGATTTTTCATTTTCTGTCTCTCTATCTCTCCAGCAAGTACACACGCCCTATAACAAAAATTTCTCTCTCTAAGAAAAAAAAAAGCACTTCAAGTTTTACATGTGACTTAAAATCAAATGCTTCAAAAATATCAGACTTTTAGTAGTATCAATGGCTTTAAAATTACTGCAAGTCTACATTATAAAAATAACCTTCTGAAGTACAATAGAATCCTCTACACTGGAAAAAACTTCTAGCCCTTTTTAACTCTGGTAGAATGACTAGTAGTTGTAGTGAACAGGGGAAAAATAAACTAAATAAAAACCCTTAACATATTGTTGATTCTCTTCTAACCTTCTAACTCCTTAGCTTCCAATTGTTTTCCCCCATTCTTGATGGAGTATGCACAAAAAAGAGAAAGAGAGAGGAGCACCCTCCACAGGCCCCAGTCATGCTGCAATGCCCTTCCTTCAGTCCTCCAGGATCCTGGCCATGCATGCACAGACCTGGCATGTTTTTCTGGCAAACCGGATTGGGGACTCAAACTGTGATCAACATATGACTGAAAGCTCCACAGTACACTACTGTCCATACCACGGAGTCTGAAGCCCAGTTTTATTTTATTTTTTATTAACCCCTGTGTTCTTTACCTGGACCCCAGCACCTGAATTCACCAGTAGAATCACACCTTAGACATGCTATTCAGTTTTGCTACAAATTGAAACATTTGTGCTCTTCCCCCATTCATATGTTGAAATCTCAACTTTCAGTGTGTTAGTATTAAGAGGTGGGAGCTTTGGGAGATAATTAGGTCAGGAGGGCAAAGCCCTCATGAATGGAATTAGTGCCTTTATAGAAGAGACCTCAGAGAGATCTCTCCCTCCTTCCACCACGTGAGGACACAGAGAAGTAACCATCTGTGGGTCAGAAAGCAAACCCTCACAAGGCCCTCACTTCTGCTGGTGCCTTGATCTTGGACTTCCCAGCCTTCAATGAGAAATAAATGTTTGTTGTTTAAGACACCCAATCTAAGGTATATTTGCTATAGCAGCCCAAGCTAACCAACATAAGTATCAGTTAATATCTACACATGTTGAATACTTACTCTGTCCTGGGCATTGTTATCAGTGCTTTATACTTAGAGGTCACAACATAAGTATCAGCTCTGGAACCAGCCCGCCTGAGCTCATGGTACACCACTTCCTATCTGTTAACCTTGGACAAGTTGGTTAATTTCTCTGTGCCTCAAAATCTCCATCTATATGGGGGCCGGCAGGTGGTGTGGTGGTTAGGGATGTTGGATTCCCACATGGCTGACTGCAGTTCGAGTTCCGGATCTGGCGGCTTGCTTTCTCATTTTCCCTCTCTCTCACTCTGTCCCTCTCTGGTCAAATTAAAATAAATAAATAAAGTTAAATAAAGATGATTCTTTAAAAAAATTTCCATCTATAAAAGGGGAGTGATGGGGCTGGCAGGTAGTGGTTAAGGGTGCTGGACTCCCACATGGCTGACCATGGTTCAAGCTCTGGACCTGGAGGCTTGCTTTCTCACTTTCCCTCTTTCTCTCTCTCTCTTTCCCTCTCTGCTCAAATTAAAATAAATAAATAAATGAATAAATTATAATTCTTTAAAAAAAGGGGTGGGATGATAACAATGATGATGCTAAATTCTACCTCATAGTGTTCTAAGAGAACTAGAATAAACTAAATAAATGAATATATTATTGAAAAGATACTCTTCTTAGGGATGTAAGAGGATTAGACTAAACTAATATACTATCAAGAAGATACTCTTATTATCCTTACTTTACAGGTAAGGAAATGGAGGCTCAGGAAAGGCAAGTAGTTTCTTACGGTCACTCAGCCTACCCTCCTAACAATTATACAATATTGCTTCTTTTTTAGTTGGTTTGTTTTAAATAACCTTTTACTGTAAAATAATTTTATATTTACAGAAGAGTTCCAAAGGTACTTTTTTTATGCTAGAGGGCATGTGTGCTTGCGAGAGAGAGAGAGAGAGAGAGAGAAAGAGAGAGAGAGAGAGAGAAAGCATCCCCCTGAGGAGTGTGGTCATGCTGTAATCCTTTTTCCTGTTTTTCCATCCCATCAGGATTTTTTAAGAGAGATTTTTGCTATAGGACTCGTACACTTACCAGAGAGAGAGAGAGAGAGAGGGAAATTACCCGCTGAAGGAATGGCCACACTGCAATCCCCTCACCTCCATTCTTTTCCTGGGATTTTTGGGCACACACAGACACACACACACACACACACACACACACACACACACTCCTGGCAAGTTTCAAACTTCCAGATCCAGGACTTGAAAAATGGACGGCTATGTGGGAGTCCAGTGCCTTAACCACTCTGGTACCTGCTGATCCCTCCCATAAGGATTTTGAGCACACAAGCACATATACCCAGTGTGTTTTTCAAGCTGCCAGGCCAGGAGCTGAATCACAGTTGACCATGTGGGACCCAGCTTTCTATGCATAGCGCTTAAATGCTGTGCTATGGGCAGGCTAACAGAGATAGTTTTAGAGTTATCATGCTTTATACCCATCTTCCCCTGATGTTAACATCTGACATGATCATCTATTGGGTTATTTTCTATGCAAAAATATGTCCTGACTTTTCCGATGACCTGATACCTTTCTCACAAGTAAGACTTTTAAAAATTTATTTTGTCAGCTATATTGAAGTATAGTCCAAATACTAAAAAGATTGCTCATACTTAAAGTATATGTAAGTTTGGACTCACACCAGTGATACCATCACCACAATCAAGGTAACACATCCATTGCCTCTGAATGTTTTCTTATTTTTCATCTTTGAGTTGTGTACATTGTGTATAGCTTTTTCCATGTCAATCATACCCCAATAAAGTGTTTCTTATAAAAACAAATGAGAAATTAATATTGGTACTATGTTGCTATTAACTGTTATTAATAAATTCGTAGGATATTAACTATTGTTAAATATTAACTAAATGATACACTTTATTTCCCCATTAATAACATGTTTACTGTTGTTCCAGGATCCAGTCCAAGATACCACATTGCATATGGCCACACTGCTTCTCAGTACTTATTGACTGGGCTTCCTGGCCTGATGCTTAAGGGAGCTGGATCCCACATAGCTGACTTCACTGTTTGAGTCCCAGACCTGGTGGCTTGAAAACTCACACCAGGCACATGCATGTGAGTGTCCCAAATCCTAAGAGGAGAATGGAGGAGAAGGGACTGCAGCATGGCCATTTCCCCTGGGAAGTGATTTCTCAGTTTTCCTCTTCCTCTATCTTTCTCTCTGTCTGTCTCTGGCAAATGTACGTGCCCTATAGCAAAAAACTAAAAAAGAAAGAAAAAACATGGACGTGCATATGGTGTAATGGTTACGTTGCTGGACTCCCATGTAGTCGACTGCAGTTCCAGTCTCAGACCCGGTGGTTTAAACTCACACCGGGCGCATGTGTGTGCATGCCCAAGATCCCGAGAGGAGAATGGAGGAGAAGGGATTGCCGTGTGGCCATCCCCCCTGGGGGGTGATTTCTTGCTTTTTGTCTCTCTGTCTCTCTGGTGAGCACATGTGCCCTATAGCAAAAATCTCTCTAAAGAAAAAAAAATACCCAAAACAACAACAACAACAACAACAACAAACATAAAATTCTTGGCATAGTACTTAACACATAATAGGTGTTTAATAATTGCTTCTGTTATAAACTACCTTTTCATCTATCACTAGGTGAGTCACCAGGGTTTTGTCTACAGGACCTACTCCTAACCTTTTTCATTTTCTTCTACCTTTAAATCTCACTCTTTTCTTTCACTGTCTATGTACTTGATTCTCCTCCTATTTCTGTGACAGTCTCGTATATTACATTTATTGCCTCTTCTTCTCATAGTTCCTAAATGATGATATGCCTCAAGATCCTATGCTCAAAACTCTTTCTTTTCTGTATTCTCACTCTCAGTAACTTCATTTCCAGCTTATGTGAATAACTGCTAGATGTGTATCTCTGGTCCCAGCCTTTCACTTGAGCTCTAGTTGTGATTTCCAGACCTGATTGGCCATTTTCACCTGGACATCCTGGGGGCTCTGCACATTTAGCACACTCTAAAATCATTGTAAAGGAGGAGAAATATCTTGTCTTTGCCCATAGCTAGGTTCATGGCTTAGGCCCCTATAACAAAAGACAGACTAACAAGGGAAAAGCACACCAATTATTTTAGTAAATTTTAAAAGACTCAGGAGCCTCATAAGGAAATGACGATCCAAAGAAAGAGATAAATCTTGTATTTTTTATGGTAGGTTTGATGAAGAAGTGATAATTGGGGAGGAGTATGATGGATAAAAATGTATGAAGTAATGGAAATATATCGAGGAGGGGTTAGCAAGGCCTGTTTGTGGATTATCTTCTCTGCGACCCTGTGTCTTCAGAGATAATGATGTTCCTTTCCTCTGGGTATAGGAAGGCACCTCTCAAATGAAGGTTTTATGATCTGCTTCATAGGAAAGTTAGAAAATCCTTCCTAGGTTTTATGACCTGCTTCAGGGGAGAAGGCAAGGTGAAAGTAATAGTGACCTTCCTGCTACTGCTGTTTTCCCAAATGCCAAGGTGCCATATTTTGGGGTAGTGTGTCCTGACCCCCATCATTGTCACTTCCAACTAGTCCCCAATCTCATCTCACGACTGTTCGTTTTGACTGTCTTAGGTCTATAAATGGGCTTCACCAGCTTCTCAGACTCTGGGCTTAATACCCTGAACTCTTAAGGTTCTAAGAGATTACTGTGTGCAATTTCCACTTTCCCATTCTCACTGCCATCAAAAAAGTTCATACTTTAGCATCTTGTTTTCCAGTGGAGGAAATCCACTAACAGGAAATAGGCTGTCCAGGTACTGTCTTATCCAGAGTATTCCCTTTTTATTTTTCCTTTTTAAAATTTTTTTTAAGTTTTTGCCACCGGGTACCTGCATTCACCAGAGAGAGACAGTGAGAGAGAAAGTGAGAAATCACCTTCCAGTGGGGATGGCCATGCCACAATCCCCTTTCCTCCATTCTCTTCTTGGAATTTTAGGCACGCGCGCACATGTGCCCGGCTTGATTCTCAAGTCACCAGGTCCAGGACTCAAACTGCAGTTGACCATGTGGGAGTCTAGCACCTTAACCACTATGTCACCTGCTGCCCCCTCCCCTTTTAAATACCAAGTTTTCTGGGAAATACAATCCAGAAATTAGTTCAGTGAGTAAGAATTCAAACATAGGAAGAGGACTAGTCCTGAAGAATATTTCGTCTCAGTCACAGTGAAGCCCCAGAAACTATCCCTGCTTCATAGCAAATATTATCTTTCTGAGGAAAGGATTCTATCTCCTAGATTCAACCTTTCTTCCTCTATATGGAGCAATCAACACACTACCACATTACGCTCTTTGAACACCTTTTTTCATTCTCAAATTCTACGGAGAAACATTATTGAGTACATTAACACCATTGGCTAAGCCACAGCTCTGCTTCCATTGTGAGTTGATCTAACCAACTAACACCTCAAGAAAGCAATTCCAATCCTACCAAGTAATTCCGCTCTTAGCCATTATTCCCTAGGGAAACTCTTTCACTTTTTTAATATTTTCTCTCAAAACATATAAAAGATTACTTATAATAGCAAACTTCCCCAAAATGAACACCTGCTAAATACCCATCAGTAGTAGGAAGGATAAATAAATTCAGATACATTTATAAAATAGAACACCACCAAGCAAAAAGAATACGTATAGGCACACACAAAACTGGCTCTAAAACATTGAACAAAGTCAGAGAATATATACAGAATAATTCCACCCATATGAAGTTCAAAATCAGGTAAAACTAAGTAGTACCATATTTGTTGGAGATAAACAACAGTACCATAGTGGTTGGAGATAAACATATATGTGGTTTAAAAAGAAAACTATAAAGATAAGCAAGGAATACTTGGCACAAAATTCTGAAGAGTGACTAGCCCTTTGAGGTGGAGAGAAAAGGATGGTAGGCAGAAAAGGGACATGGAGGGGTTTAAAAGCATTCTATTTTTTTTTTTTGAAGTGGATTTTGCTATAGGGCATGTGCGCTCACCAGAAGGACAGAGAGAGAGAGAGAGAGAGAGAGAGAGAGAGAGAGAAAGAGAGAAATCACCCCCCGGGGGGATGGCCACACCACAGTCCTTTCTTCTCCATTCTCCTCTGGGGATCTTGGGCATGCACACACATGTGCCTGGTGTGAGTTTAAGCCACCAGGTCTGGGACTCGAACTGCGGTCAGCTACATGGGAGTTCAGCGACATAGCCGTTACTCTAACTGCTGGTCTCTGAAAGCATTCTATTTTTAAGCTGGGTGGTGGGTATACAGATTTTCACTTAATCATTATTATTATTTTAATTTATTTATTTAACTTTATTTGTTATTATTATTATTTAGTTTGATCAGACAGAGAGAGAGAAAGCAAGCCACCTGGTTCAAGACTTGAACCGCAGTTGGCCACATGGGAGTCCAGCGCCTTTAACCACCACACCACCTGCTGGCCCCTCATTTAATTATTATTTTTTAAATTTTGTAGTTACATTAAATACAGTATAGTATGTTTGATAGTTTTCTAAAGTGATATTCTAAAAAGGTAATATTCCCAATTTCTCTGTGATTAGAAGGCTAGATAGTTCTTGCCTTCCTTCAAAATTCACTTTGAACTTCCGTCTCTAACTCCTCAGATTGACTTATTTAATGCAGAAAGTTTCAAACACACACAGAAGTAGAATAATATAATGACGCACCATGTAACCATCACCCAGTTCCAACAATTGTCAACATATATAGTTAATCGTGTTTCTTCTGTACCCTATTACATTCCTCCCTCACACTGGATCATTAGAAAATAAACTCTAGCAATCCCGTCATTTCATAGAATGTAAACACTGTAGCATTTAATTAGTACTAAAGTAATTATTAAGAGTCTCTAAAATATAAAGACTCTTTAAAATGGGTACAACCCCAATGCCATTATCCACTTAAAAATTTAACAACGAGGGGCCAGCAGATGATGTGGTGGTTAAAGTCATGGAACTCCCACATGGCTGACAACGGAGTCCTGGACCTGGCAGCTTGCTTTCTCACTTTCTCTCTCTCGCTCTCACTCTGTCCCTCTGGTCAAGTTAAAATAAATAAATAAATAAATAAAGTTAGAGAGAATAATTTTTTAAAAAATTTAGCAATGATTCCTTAATACCAAATGTCTAGGTAGTGTTTAATTATCTCCAAGTGTCTTCGTGTTTGATTTGTTTGAATGAGAATATAAACAAATTCCATACATTATATTTGTTTATTACATTTCTTAAGTTTCTCTGAATCTAAGGTTTCCCTCTCTTCCCTTTTTGAAGAAACCAGACCAGGTCATTTTTCTACGTTCTGGATTTCTGGCTGATTTAACTGTCTTCTGCTCACTTCATAAACCTCTCTTTGTTTTCCCACCATGTTTTTTCCCCCATGTTCTATTCCTATTTACAAAGTTTTGAGGGTACATGAGAAAGGATGACAGGAGAGTATAAAATGGAAAGAGAGCAGTCCCTGTGTACGTCTCTATTCTAGGAACTCCCTACACTCAACAGGAATCAGGCAGCTATTTTCCTGTCTCTCTCCAACACTCCTCTCAGGGACCAAGACTGTGTCTCACTTGCTCTTGTTTCCTCTGCTTTACATAGAACTTTGCACGTAGTAAGTGCTAAATGAATATTGAAGGAATGAATGACGTCGCTCTCTTGCCTTGCTTCCGTGCAGTACCTTCTTTTCCGACTCGTAGGAAGATTAAGAACTTGTTAAACTTTGATTTCAACCCCCTGGGGTAAGGTATTATGCAAAATTCTTTTGATAGTACTTTTCTTAAAAGGTTTTTTACAAATTTCATTGTGAAGAGCACTTTGTTTATTGTCCTTTCCTTTGTTGCCCATTTCCTGAACCACAGTAATCTTGATAAGCTTGTTTGAATTTAAATACAAAAGTTCCCTGCTCTGTAACTTGATGGGGGGCTCCCAGCAGCCTTCAGGGGGCATTGTGGGTTAACAGCTTTTTGAGTAATGCATTACTCACCACGGCTTCTTAGAAATTACTTCTGATGCAAATGATCACTTCCTGAGCTATCTTTGCTCTGTTCTTTGGATTCCGTGTGTCATCCTCTTTTGTAACTCCCTCCCTCGCTATTTGAAAAAGGACATCACTGAGAAAGGTGGAGCTGACTTCCTTTTATGCATTTACTCTGGCATTTCTTTCTGATTTTCAGTTGCAGCATACACTGACCTCTCCAGTGCGCTTGGTTAAAGCACGCCTTCGGAAAGCTCTGTAACAGGTAGTTAGAGCCTAATTCATTGTCTGTTCCACTTTGTCACAAACACGAAAGGTACCAAGGTCATCAAGTCGGAAAACTTTCCTATATGCTATTAGATTTGATAATACGGTGCTCCTTATCCATTTGATCCTGTGAATACCACTGCTGTCCTTAGAATTGTTTTAGAAATACTTCCTGTTTTCCTAATTCCAGGAAATGAAACTGACTCATGGAAGCCGCAATATTATTTTTGTAAAATTGTTATGAACTGGACTCAATCATTTAAAATTCAACCAAACTAATCTTACTCTAGCCCCAGCTCTGAGTATATAGAGTTTATGGAATTTCGTTCATGGTGGCAGGCGATGAAGTTCCTCCCTCGTTATTTTTTAATGCAGCAGTCAGATAATAGTGAATTAAGATTTCCTGGAGAGCCAGTTTTATGCCGTCAACTGGCAGTGAAAGATGAACAAAGACTGGGTGACATATTGAAATTATACCTAGTACATAAACTCATATCAAACACTTCTAATCTGGCAAACAATGCAATGAGTGACAGCAAATGCAATAAAACAGAAACCTAGATCAATTATATTAGAAAGATTGCAGTCAGCAGATAAAAATGGGACTGTGGAGTCTTCTGAATTAACTAGCACTGAGAACATGAATCGGTCTTTCATCTTTTATTATTTCATCCCTTTCCTTTGAAGTAAACTTAAAAATAATCTTTTTGCCAACTCCTCAAAATGAAATATTCACTATATCACTCTTATTCCTTATTAAAAACTGGTATTAGTGTGCCTTTATACTGAGACATCAAAGAAACTATGGAGTGTACTTGTATAAACATAAGGAAGCCTGGAGTATATTGCTTATTTTTCTATGGAATAAATGCAAAATCATGGTACTTCATTGTACATTTACTGAATTCTACTTGGGTTTTCTGATAGAAATTTCCTTTCCCTTTTTGATCCAATCCTTGTCAAGTGGATGAAGTATGTGGTGATTTATTTCTAGCATTTTATCATCCATGATAATGCCCATCAAGTACAACATTGTACTATTTGAGTTTTTCTAATGGATTTGGAGTTTAACGGTTTTGTTCTACCATTCAGTAACATCTATCTTCTACATAACTGTGCAAGTATGCTTGAATGTCATCTATTCATTCCACATTTTCAAATGCCTGAACATTTCCTGTTACATGTTGCAGACACCATTGATTACTTACCAGTGTCCCCTTTTTCCATGACAATGGAACTCCAATTTGTACTGGTATAAGGCATCACAGGTCTTAAGAGAGGGTAGGCCCCTCCCAGTTCCAACTCTTAACTAGACTAAATCAACCATGGTCATTTCATTGCTTTTGTTAACATCTGGCTTAGCTGTGGCGACGTAATATGATTCTGGGCAATGACACATGTGGAAAAGTCTGTCAGAGGCTTTCTTGGAAGGCTTTTTCTGGGATAGGGGTAGCAGAAAAGGACATCTTCTCTTCTGGTCTTTGGAAGGTATTGTTTGAGGGCATGGTGCTTGGAGCTGTTGTAGCCATTTTACAGCTATGAGGAAAGTAGCAAACTGAGAACCTCAAATTAGAAAAATAGAAGGAACCTAAATTCTTGATAATGTTGTTGGGTCAGTGAATTATCAAATTTGCCTTATCTCAGTTCTCCTTGTCATATAATTAAATAAACTGACTTCATTGTTGAAGTTAGTTTGAGTTGGATTTTCTATTATTTGCATCCAGGAATCCCAACTGACATCTACATAAAGCTGATGGTTCCTATATTGCATTATGTATTTTCATTTAATCAGTTACTGTTTTTGCTTTTAAAATTGCTAGAAGGCATATGACCTGGTGAGAAAGAGTGAGAGAGACAGAAAGAGAAAGCACCCCACATGGCGGATGGTCACGCTGCAATATTGTCTTCATTTCTCCTTTCAGAATTTTGGGCACATAAGCACATGTGCCTGGTGTGTTTTTCAGGGTGTTAAGTCCAAGGCTCAATCTGCACAGTTAGCCATGTGGGATCTAGCTGTCTTAACTACCATGCCACCTCTGACCCACCATTTTTCCAGTTTCCTAACACTACACCAAAATTTCCTAGATTCAGCCCCAGTAGAGTTGAATATCAACATGAAGTAATTAAAACTGATCTATAGATTAAAAACTGAAATTTTGCTGAAAAAGTTCAGTAAAATTAAAATCTTCTATAGTGATTTATTTTACTTTTAAAAGAATTATTTATTTAATTTTAGTAATTTATTATTGTTTTTTAATATTTGCTATAGGGCAAAAACCAGAGAGACAGGCCCTTTCTCGGTGGCAGTCAATAGTGTACCTAAAAGCAGAGCCAAAAGTCAAATGCTAACTGCGATTCGAGTCCTGGTTGGCCTGAAACATGCCAGGCTTACACACATGTGTGAGACCATGAGAGACAGAGAGAGAGAGAGAGAGAGAGAAAATCAGAAAGCAAAAGCCACCAGGTCTGAGACTTGAACTGTGGTTGGCCATGTAGGAGTCCAACGCTTTAATCACCATGCCACCTGCTGGCCCCTACTTTTATTTTATTAATAAGAATGTGTAATTATAAAAGCAATAGTTAATAACATAGAAAATCAAGAAAAAGCAAGACCGGCCTCATGGCCCAGTGGTTGAGGAAGCTGGTTTTTGGAAACAATAACACATAAAAAAAATTCAGTTATTAGGCATTTGACCTGTAATGAAAAGATTTCATATATTTTAAAAGGAGTCATATGAATCAAGCAATAAATTTATCTTGTGTTGCTCCAAAAGGAGCCTTGGACACAACAAGGAGAAACAGAATTCAACTCAAAATACTGAAGACTTTTAACAATGATTGCTATGCAACAATTCATGGTTTAATTGGAAAAGCAATGACATTCCTATCACTGTAAGTACTTGGGCAGAGGCCAGATGAGTATCTGTCAGGAATGACACAGGGAATTTAGCAAGTCCTGCAGTTGTCATATATTTGACCCGAGTCCCTTTTACCAGTAAGGTTCTGATTGAATTTCTTTCCATATATCCTTAGCAGGTTTTCTGTTTGTTTGTTTGTTTGTTTTTACCATAGGGTGCATGTGCTCACCAGAGAAGAGCAGAGAGGAGAGAGAGAGGAAAAGTGAGAAATTACCCTCTGGGAGGTGGCTACAGCACAATCCCTTCTCCTCCATTTTCTTCTTGGGATTTTGGGGCATGTACATGTGCCTGGCATGCTTTTCAAGCTGTTGAGTCTGGGACTCAGATCACATTGTCAGCCATCTGGGAGGCTAGTGCCTTAACTACCTCACCACCTGTTCACCTCTCTAGCAGGTTTTTTTTAACCTACAAGGAATATTAATACACCATCAGGGAAACTCTATTGTCTTGCAGAAATAAAAGTTTCAGAGATGAAATACCCTTCAGAAATTGAATAGATTTATTTCTGAATTACTGATCAATGAATTGGCAAGGGAACTAAAACAATTATCCTTATTTTACATGTTAAATTTTCTTTTATTATAAAAAATAATATAAGCACATTAAATAAAATGGTAAAAGAGAAAGAAAAAATAGAGTTTCACCACATTATTTTTAATCAGTTTTTTTGTTTTAAAGAGGTTTTTGCCTTATGGCATGTGTGCTTGCCAGGGAGAGAGAGAAAGAGACAGAGACAGTGAGAGGGAAAGTGAGAAACTGCCCCCCCCCCCACCCAGGGAGGATGGCCTCTTCACAATCCCTTCTCTTCCGTTCTCCTCTGGGGATCTTGGGCACACATGCACACATGCTTGGTGTGATTTTCAAGTCTGAAACTTGAACTGTGGTCGGCCATGTGGTAGTCCAGTGATGTAATCGCTATGCCAGCTGCTGGTCCCAAGCAATTGTTTTTATATAGTTATATGAATAGTTTATTGTTTTTATTTGTTTGTTGTGCTATTTTCAGTATATGCAGGTTGTATTGATCTGCAAGGGCTGCCTTGACAAAATACCACAAATTGGGTGGCTCAAGCAACAGAAATGTATCGTCTCACAGTTCTGGAGGCTAAAAGTCCCAAATCAAGGTGTCAGCAAGATTAGTGCTTTCTGAGGGTTGTGAGGAAAATATGCTCCATGCTACTCTCCTAGACTCTGGTGTTTTTCTGGCCATCTTTGGCATTCCTTTGCTTGTGGAAGAATCATCTTGGTCTCTGATTTTAGCCTCACATGGTGTTCTCCCTGTTAGTGTGTCTGTCTCCAAACCCTCCTCGCCACCTTTTTTTAGTTTGCTATCGGGCACATGTACTTGCTGGAGAGATAGAGAGAAAGGAAAAGTAAGAAATCACGTCCCTATGGGAGATGGCCACACCACAGTTCCTTCTCCTCCATTCTTCTCTTGGGTCTTAGGCATGCACACACATGGGTCTGACGTGTCTCTTTTTAAAAAATTATTTATTTAATTTTATTTATTCATTCATTTATTTTTAGTTTGACCAGAGAGACGCAGAGAGAGAAAGAGGGAAAGTGAGAAAGCAAGTCACCAGGTCTGAGACTTGAACCATGGTTGGCCATGTGGGAGTGTCCAGCACCTTAACCACCACACCACCTGCTGGTCCCACCTGACGTGTTTCTCGAGCTACTGGGTGCAGGGCTTGAACCACAAAGCCAGCCATGTGGTATCCAGCTGCCTTAACCATCACTTGGCTGGTCCATATTCCTCCTTTTTATGAGGATACCAGTCATAGTGACTTGGTGGCTCATCCTGCTCCAATATGACTTCATCCCAACTTAAGTAATTATATCTGTAGCAACCCTATTTCCACGCACATTCTGAGATACTGGGGGTGAGGATATCAAGATAAGAATTTTGGGGAGGATACAATTCGACCTACAACAAGAGTGACACCAACTTACAATGTCATCTACAATGTATGAGTATCTGTTGTCTTGTATTTGCCAAAATAATATGCAAAGGCATTATTTAAAAAAATGTTTTTTTGGGGGGGCCAGTCTGTAGCATAGTGGTTAAGGCAGCTGTATCCCACATGGATGACTGCACAATTTGAGTCCCAGACCTGGTGACTTGGGAAACACACTAGGCATGTGCATGTGCACGGCCAAAATCCTGAGAAGAGGGAGAAATAGAGGAAAAGGAATTGTACGGTTACTATCACCAGCGAGGAATGCTTTCTCACTTTTCCTTTCTCTCTCTGTCTCTCTCCAGTCAGTGCACTGCCCTCTGGAAATTTTTAAAGGTTTTTTTTTTTTTTTTTTTTCTAATTAGGTGAAGAATTGCCCCATACTGTTGTTTTCCTATGTACTTCTTTACCAGTGAGAGGGAATGGTGTTCTGTTTGCTTACTAGTTGAATTTCATCTTTTGTAAAATATCTGTTCATGTCCACTGCACTTACTTTTTTATAATGAAAGTAATATATTACAAAAAGTTTGAAAAACAAAGAAAATACAAACCACCCATAATGCCATACTTTGACACAGCTATTATCATTTTTATTGCTTTCCAGGCTATTTTCATATGCATGTTTTACTCTTTTGTAATTGTAGTGCATGTATAGTCTTATCTCCTGCTTTTATGTAGCATATAGTGTATTATAATATGGAAATGGGTTAATCCTCAGTGTACCAGAGTAGCTCATTCTTCAACGATTATGAATTCAGAGCTAGGCTTCTGGTATTAGACAAATAAAAGCTTTTTCAAGGGTATACTACTTGGCTGTTAATGGAGTATAAAATAAGAAGATCTATGGTTGCAAGAAAGCTAAAATTACATTTCCATATCATGGACTATCATTGGGTACCTGGCACACATGTTGAATAAATTAATAGTCTAGTTATTAGCTATAATTTTTATTCATTTTTCAAACGACACAACTCAGTTCTCAGCATTTTCTTTTCTTTCTAGGGCACATGCTTGAAATACAACATTAAGACTATCTTAATGCATAGTGGTCATACATTAAAGAACCAGAGCCATACTAGGCAAAATGAAAGTTAAATTACTATGAGGTCCACAATTCAGAAAATGTATTTTAATAGCCAAAAATGAAAAAAGGATTTTACAAAGGGTTTTTCTGAGTAAACTTGTATGTAACAAAAGCAACGGATTCATAAAAACAAATTTATTCTGTAGACAAAATGGAAATATAAAATACTTTTTCTTTATAAAGAAAAACAATTTGGCCATCTCTATAGCTCAGTAGTTAAAGGATACAGATCTCATGTGACTGATTATGGTTTGAGTCCCTGCTTCAGTGGCTAGAAAAATACATCAGGTGCATGTGCATGTATGCCTCAAATCCTGACAGAATGGAGAAATGGAGAAGGGATTGTGGCATGACCACATTCGTTTGTGGGAGTACTCTCTTCCTCTCTCTTTCTCTGTCTCTCTCTGGCGAGCACACACACCCTCTGACAATAAATTTAAAAAAGAGAAAAAATACACATTAGAACTGAAAAACATTACAAGTTCCTTGTCCATCATCTGAAATAAATTGAGGTAAAAGTCTGATCTGATGGTGTCTGTAATGTTAGTGGTAATACAAACTAGTTACTTATTTTTTCACTTCTTATCTTGTTTCTTACTTCATTAATAATATTTTGCCCACATTGATACTTCTATTTCAGTCTTTCTAATACATTCTAAAAACTGTCCTCAAACTGAAACTTAAAAGCTTCAAGGCTAGGGCTGGCCCTGTAGTATAGTGGTTACAGTACTATGCACTGGGAGTCCAATCCCACGTGGCTGACTGCAGTTTGGGTCTCAGTGTTGGTGGCTTGAAAAACACACTAGGCATGTGTGCATGATGCTGAGGAATAGAGCAGAATGGATGGGACGGAGCAGTGGAGAAGAAAGAGATTGCAGTATGACCATACCCCAATGGAGTGTGCTTCCTCTCTCTTTCTCTCTCTGGTAAGCACATGTGCCCTATGGCCATTAGAAAAAGCTTTGCAGCTGAAGAAAAAGTGCTATAAAATCCAGTGCTTCTTAAATATGTAGTGAGGGACTTTTATAAAAATTTCTAATCCAGAGTGGACAAATGCTTTCATAAAATACAATAAAAATGAACCACTGGGAAAAAATTAAAAACACCACTAAGGCATAGAAAATGTAACCACCCAAATGTTTTTAGATTCTAGAGAAATAAAAATTACCTTGTCAATGTTCTTTTCTCTCTTCTTTCTTTCCTTCCTTCCTTCCTTCCTTCCTTCCTTCCTTCCTTCCTTCCTTTCTTTCTTTCTTTCTTTCTTTCTTTCTTTCTTTCTTTCTTTCTTTCTTCTTTTTCTTTTCTTTTTAAATTTTTGCCAGAGCTTGTGTGTACTTGCTGGAGTGAGACAGAGAGGGAAAGTGAGAAAGCATCCCTCCATGGGGAATCGTCAGGCTGAAATCTCATCTCCTCCATTTCTCTTCCATTTGGGGACTTGGGGCATGCACTCACATGTGCCCAGTGTGTTTCTCAAGCTACCAGGTCAGGGACCTGAACTGTGAGATCAGCCATGTGGGATCCAGCTGCCCGCAACCCTCTCCCTGCTTTTAATTTGCTGAATAGCATGTATGTTTGCCAGAGATGGACCAATAGACAGACAGAGAAAGAATTCCCCAATGAGAAATGCTCATGCCTCAATCCCTTCTGATCAATTTCTCCATTCTATGGGGATATTGGGCACACACACATGTTCCCAGTGTGTTCTTCAAGCTGCCAAGGCTAAGATTAGAACCACATGGTCGCCCATGAGGGATCCAGTCATGATTCTGGGTACACATGCACCAAACACCCAGTGTTTTCCAAGCTGCTGGTGTCAGGACTTGAACCGAGATAGGACATGTAGGATCTGGTTCACTTAACAACTGTGCTACAGGGCTGGCCCAGGAATTTTTATAAGGTTTGATAAATAAGGAATTTTTGCTTGCTACACTTTCATTATTTATCTAATGTTGTAAAATGCAACATCTCTTTATCCATCCCTAATATTCTAGAACAAGTATTATACAGTTTCCCAGAGCCTTATACTCAGAGAGCAGGTTTGTTCCACATGAACACTGACATAAGTTTACATTCATTGTTTCTTTATAGATTAAGAAAGGCTGCTAGATTCCTGTCTTGAAATGCAAACTGGAGCTTGGTTTCTCCTCTCCCTATTCCTGCCAGATCACTGGTATATACTTATTACAAGAAATAAATTTAGAACAAGTTTTGCATCTAGTTCTTTTTAAAGCACTTTCACATATATTATCTTATATCTTCTTTCATCATTACCACAAATATGCAAAATGGTAGGGCAGTTATTATCCTTGTTTTATAGTGAAGAAACAGAGGCACAAAATGTTTAAGGTCCCATGCAACTTAGTAATGGAACTAGAGCTAGAATTTAGACTTTTTGAGTCTTAGTTTTAGTGAAACATCATTCCAGGGCCAATGAAAATAGTGCCAATTTTACAAAAATACTTTGGAAATATTAGACATAGACAAAGAAGATAGCAGAGACCTCTTTAATCAATGTGAAATAATCAGTGGAATGCTAAATCACAACAATAATGTCTGAACTCAAACTCAAAACTTCTCTCATTCCTACCAGTTTTCTCCCTCATCGCCTGCTTCTTTGTTTGCTGTTCTTCCCGTCTGCCATCAACTTTGGCTTCACACTCCGCCAACACTCTGAAGGTGGGCATCACTTTGTATTTGTATGCGTGTCTCTTTGGTGGGGGCCTTTTGAAAAACTTAAAGCTTAAGTACCTTCTCTAGGACTCCTTTTGGTCCATGGTAAACACTTTGTACCTTTGCCTTACTGAATTTAATTAATTAACTAATTAATTTCTTCAGAGAGAGACAGAGACAGACAGAGACAGGCACCCCCAACAGGGGTAACAGATACACACATTAACATACATACTCACACACACACACACACACACACACACCAATAATAGGAATCCTGACTCACATAGCCTAATCTTCTGGGAATCTCAGCAGTTTTATGTTGAGTTATAATGTATCTGATAATATGCAATATTCTTATCTATTCAATTCCTAGAATATAGCAGGAGTTGATCTAACAACATTTGGTGGAAAGGAGGAGAGAGTAGTGGATATTAAAAGCTCAGATCTAGATGACTTTGAGGATGGTAGTGTAAGGAACTCCATAAAAACCTCTCCTCTTGGGGCAAGCAGGTAGTGCAGTGGTTAAGGCATTGGACTCCCACTTGGCCGACCGTGGTTTGAATCCTGAACCTGGTGCTTGCTTCCTCACTTTCCCCTTCTTTCTCTCTGGTGAGCACACATGCCCTATAGCAAATTAATAATAATAATAAATAAATAAAATAAAATAAATATGAAAGAACTCCTTTGTTAAAGCAATGAGAACACTAGCCAAAAAAAATTAAAAGCATCTTTTTCAGAATTATGAAAATTATGGGGACCAGCAGTTAGCGTAATGGCTATGTCGCTGGACTCCCATGTAGTCGACCATGGTTCAAGTCCTGGACTCAGTGGCTTAAACTCACGCCGGGTGCATGTGCATGATTGCCCAAGATCCCGAGAGGAGAATGGAGGAGAAGGGATTGCGGTGTGGCCATTCCCCCTGGGGGGTGATTTCTCACTTTCTATCTCTCTGTCTCTCTCTGTCTATCTGGCGAGCGCACGCGCCCTATAGCAAAAACCTCTCAAAAAAAAAAAAAAAAAGAACTTCCCCTATTCCTATAACACTCTCTCTAGCTCTGTGGTAGCCTTGCAAACCAACATTTTATAATAGCTGTGAAAACCAGAAAGCAGCCACTAGAGGAGTCAGAATGGGGCTCTAGTTCTTTTATGAGCCATATTTTAGTGGACTGATGATATACCACAGAAAAATATATGGACAGTTTAATAAATATATTTTAAAAAAGGGACCAGCAGTTAGCATAATGGCTATGTTGCTGGGCTCCCACGTAGACCACCGCAGTTCAAGTCCTGGACCCAGTGGCTTAAAACTCATGCTGGGCGCATGTGCGTGCATGCCCAAGATCCCGAGAGGAGAACGGAGGAGAAGGGGTTGTGGCGTGGCCATCCCCCCCTGGGGGGTGATTTCTCGCTTTCTATCTCTCTGTCTCCCTCTGTCTCTCTGGCGAGCGCACACGCCCTATGGCAAAAACCTCTCCAAAAAAAAAAAAGAGCGAGTAGAACTATTATCAAATGTGTACAACAGAGTGTAATGTTCAATACTGAAGAAGATTAATATGTGCATATCTTTGGTTTGATTATTATACACTGTACATCTGCTTTAAAAAGCCATGCTCGGAGCCAGCTGGTGACATGGTGGTTGGATCCCACATCTCTCTCCACAAGGCCATGCCCCCTCTAGGAAATTAAAACAACAACAACAAAAATTTGTGCCCCAAAAAGATAAACCAAATATCTGTAAAAAAAATCATAATTTTAAATTAAAAAAATGAATTGTCATTATTTAGCCTGTCTGGCAAGTCTCTGGGAAACCTTATCTGTAAGGTTGTATTTATTTGACTTGATTCAGAGCTTGTCCACTGCGAGCAGGCTTTTCTGCAGAGGTGTTTGTCAAAAGCAATCAGTGGATATTGTTTAATATTGCAACTGCCTGAGGCAGTAAGAACAGTTTGGACAAACAAGAAGTTAACCAAAAAAACTTAAATGGAAAATGAGTTGTCCACAGTGGGCTTTGACAAACTTCAGCATATGTGTGGTGATCTAGAATGCCATGTGCATGCATAAGGCAGTGTACATAGCCAGTGCTACGTATATGCTCAAGAAAGACTCAAAAAATCCCAAAGCTCTCATCTTTGACTGACCTTGAGGCTCTGAACAAGCAGTAAATGAAGTCTAAATCCATGATCTGACTAAATGTGAAAGCTTGCCTAAACACACACATAGAGTCCCTCAACAAAGCCTGGAAAACTTGGTATCGGGAGTTTAAGAAAATCTCTGTTCAATCATTAGATGATGACTAAGCTAAATAAGTAGAGATTTCAGCAATTTCAGATGAAAATAACTATGCTTTCTGATTTCAAAACGTGCTACTGTACTATATTGAGATGATGTAATATTGGCCTAAAGACAGATATATTAGATAAATGGAATAGAGTCCATAAATAAGTCCATACACCAAAGTTCAATTGATTTACAAGAAGAATGCCAAGATCAGTTAATGGAGAAAGGATAGTCTTTTCGATAAATTTTCTGGAACTAACTGGAATCCACATACAAAAGAGTGAATTTGGACACCTACTTCATGCCATATATAATATTTAACTCAAAATGGATCTAAAGGCTGGGAACCAGCAGTTAGCGTAATGGCTATGTCGCTGGACTCCCACGTAGTCAACCGGGTTCGCGTCTCGGACCCGGTGGCTTACAACTCACACCGGGCGCGTGTGCGTGCGTGCCCAAGATCCCGAGAGGAGAATGGAGGAGAAGGGATTGCGGTGTGACCATCCCCCCTGGGGGGTGATTTCTCGCTTTCTGTCTCTATGTCTCTCTCTGTCTGTCTGGCGAGCGCACGCGCCCTATAGCGAAAAACCTCTCCAAAAAAAAAAAAAAAATGGATCTAAAGGCTCAACACAGAGCCAGCCACAGTGGCACAGTAGTAACACAGTGCTCCATGATTCTGAGACCACACAGGAAGGTTCTGGGTTCATGCCCTGAGAGTCTCCACTTGTGCATGCCATATGCACACATGCATGCTCATGATCCTGATTGGCTGAAGCTGGAAGTTAGATCACAGCATGAAGATTGTGTTGGGAATGCCTCTCTCTCTCTTTTTGTCTCCCTGCCTCATGGAAGAAGTAAATAAACAAAAGCTAAATATAAGAGGTTAAAATATAAAACTCTGAGAAGGAAAATAGGTATAAAAGCAACCAAAGAAAAAACAGACAAACTGGATTTTATCAAAATTAAAACCTTTGTACTTCAAAGGGTACCATCAAGAAAGTCACAAGACATCCCACAGAATGGGAGAAATATTTGCAAATCACATATATGATAAAGGCTTTCTATACAAAATATATAAAGTGGTCTTAAAACTCAAAAAAATAAAAGACAACCCAATTATTAAAAATAAGCAAACAATTTGAATATTCCTTTCCCCAGAAAAGATACACAAATAGCCAATAAGCACATGAAAAGGTGCTCTACATCACTAATCATTTGGGAAAAGCAAATCAAACCACAATAAAATCCTAATTCATACCTACTAGGATGGTTATAATGGGTAGGATATATAATATATATCAAAAGGTGGACAATAATAAATGCTGGCATAATGGAAACCTATTTTCATGCTGGTGGTAATGGAAAATAGTGAAGTCACTTTGAAACACAGCCTGACAATTTCTGAAGTAGTTAAACATTGAGTATCACATAATACAGGAATTCTACTCCTAGGCATATATCTGAAACAAATATAAACTAATGTCCACAAAAAAATTCATGCACAAATGTTTACAGCAGCATTATTCACAATATCCAAAAAGTAGAGACGACTCGAATGCCCATCAACTAATGAAGAAATAAAATGTGATATAGTCATACAATGAAATATTATTTGGCAATAAAAATAAATGAAGTACTGATAACTGCTATGATATGAATGGACCTTAAAAACATCATGATTCATGAGGAAAGCCAGGCATAAAGGCCATATATAATGTGATTCCTTTTAAATGTCATGTCTACAATAGGCAAATCTGTAAAGGAAGAAAGTAGATTAGTGGTTGCTCATGGCTGGTGGGAAGGAAGAATGTGAAATGACTGCTAATTGGATATGGGGTTTATTTTGGGGGTAATTACATGTTCTAGAATTAGGTAGTGGTAATAGTTGCACAACCTCGTAAATACACTAAGAACCGCTGAATTTTATACTTTCAAATGATGAAGCCTTTGGTATGTGAACTATATCTTAACTTAAAAAAATCTCAGATCTGTAAAACTGCTTGCCACTTCTTTGTAAACAAATACAAACAGATGTTTTGATGATCTAGAGTTCCACTTGCCAAGTTAGAGGCTGAAATGCAAATGCAACTCATTCTTGGGATTTCCAGAAGAAGGAAGAAAGGCTGTTGCCTATTAAAATCATTCTTTCCTTTCTCCTACAAATAAGATTCAAATGGGAGAGTAGATGGTGTTTTTCAAGAACATGCTTAAATATTGCTTACGAATTTGCCATTCCTCTTCTCAAGTGAGAAAACTGTATGACTATCTTTAAAACAATTTTATACACTTAAGATGTGTTTTAAAATACCAAGTTTTGCAAATGGAAAAACCTCTTCAAACACAGCTGCAATTACTTAAAAGTCACCAGTGCCTACATATTTGAAAATGTTCATTTCAGGTGAAAGGTTGATACATTTAAAAGAAAATGGAAACAGAAGAGTAGAGTATGGAAAGGAGACAGAACAGGAGCTTCCTACATAGACTCATAGTTGCCCAGGTAACCATATTCTGATTGTACAAAAGCCATTACAGAATGTTGGGCCATTGGGGTGAAAGAAGGGCAGTGAGCTATGTTATCCGCTTATCTTTTTTTTTCCCCCTTAGGTTTTTGCCATAGGGCACATACATTTAAGGGGAAGATATCTCATGTTCATGTATTTGAAGACTTGATATTGTTAAGATGTCAATGCTACCCAAAGAAGTCTATGGATCAATGCAACTTATGTTAAAATCTCAGTGGCAGGGCCAACAGGAGGCATAGTGGTTAAGGTGCTGGACTCCCATGTAGCCGACTGTGGTATGAGTCCCAGACCCAGTGGCTTGAAACTCACACTGGGCACACATGTGTGTGTGTGCCCAAGATCCATAGAGGAGAATGGAGGAGAAAGGATTGTGGTGTGGCCGTCTCCCCCAGGCGGTGACTTTTTGCTTTCTATCTCTCTGTCTCTCTGGCAAGCGCATGTACCCTATAGCAAAAATCTCAAAAAATAAAATAAAACAGACCAGCAGTTAGTTCAACTTTCAGCATGGTCTAATAGACTTCTAATACTTTTGAGAGACTTTTTGATTTCCTATATTACAGACTTCATCTATAGTAATTACATCTGATTTTTCCTTATGGTGTCCATATCTTCTTTCAAATTGTAGAAGGACTTTCTCATCTCCTGGAGTTCATTGTCTCTCTTTTGTTCCTACTCATAGAGTTTTGTCACTATGAATGTTCTGAATTCATTGTCTGAAATTTCAGTAACTTCTTCTGTTTTTTTTTTTTTTTTCAAGAGATGGAGAGGAGGCATTTTCTTTTGATGGAGACATATTTCCTGGTTTCTTCAAACCTGAGGCTCTTCTACTTCTAGCCATTGGGTGATGTATTCACTTCTAGATATCTTTTTGGAGAATGTTTTTGGCAGTGGGAACAAGTTTGCTTCCCTTTTGTTGTGCATTGATGTGTGGAGAACTTTTTCTTCTGCTGTGTTTAGCAATGTGGCCCACACACGGGGAGTCTTCTATTCACGTATCTGAAGAGCTGTTTCTCCTTTTTTGCAGGGGGATCAGTTAAAGGGAGGGTCCCAGGGGACCTCACAGTGCAAGGGTATTTGAAAACTATGATTCTAGACCTGTGTAGTTCCTCTGGGTGGGTGGAGGATGAGGAGAAGATGACAATGTAAGAGGAAAAAAAAAAGAGTATGAAAGTAAGAAAGAAGTAGTCGTGCTCCGCACACCAGTGCAGAGGCAACTTTGTCAAGGGGTTGCAGTTGTAACTGGGCTCTGCTGGAGAGCTGGGAGCTGCCCTAAGAGGTGAGGAAAAGTAGAAAATTAACAAAAGGAAGGAGAAGAAAAAAAACCAACCTACTTACCTTTCTGGCAGGGGAGGCTCTGAGATTGGGAGAGCTGGGCTGGGGCTGGAAGGGCTGGAGCCGGGGCCAGTGAGAGCTCCTGCCTCAATTTCCCTGACTGGCCTTGGGGCAGCAGATAGAACTGGGCTCTGCTAGAGAGCTGGAGGCTGCCCTTTCTGGCAGGGGGAGCTCTGAGGTTGGGAGAGCTGGGCTGGGGCCGGAGGAGCTGGAGCTGGGGCTGGGGCCAATGAAAGGTCCTGCTTCAATTTCTCTGACTGGCCAGGGGGCTGCAGATGGAATTGTCTGTTTAGATGTTTTTTTAAAGGAATTATTTTATTTACATTTATTTATTTATTCATTTATTAAAATTTGACCAGAGAGGGACAGACTGAGAGTGAGAGAGAAAGAGTAAGTGAGAAAGGAAGCCACCAGGTCCATGACTTGGATCGTGGTCAGCCACATGGGAGTCCAGAGCCACCTGCTAGCATTCCATCTGGATTTTGAGCATGCATGCACATGTGCCTTGTGTCCTTTTTTTTTTTTTTGGAGAGGTTTTTCGCTATAGGGCGCATGCGCTCGCCAGACAGACAGAGAGAGACACAGAGACAGAAAGCGAGAAATCACCCCCCAGGGGGGATGGTCACGCCGCAATCCCTTCTCCTCCATTCTCCTCTCGGGATCTTGGGCACGCACGCACACGTGCCCAGCGTGAGTTTAAGCCACCGGGTCCGGGATGCGAACCGCGGTCGACTACGTGGGAGTCCAGCGACATAGCCATTACGCTAACTGCTGGTTCTGGCCTTGTGTACTTTTCAAGTAGACAGGCCAGGTTTCGAACTGTGGTTGGCCATGTGGGAGCTGGCTACCTTAACCACTGGCTATGGGGATGATCCCACACCCCAGGTCTTTACAAGACTCACTACATAGGGCTATCGAAACACTTCTGGCTCCTGGTACATGGCAAAGTGATACTTCTAGCCTGTATGACCACAGATCTGATAGAATGAGGTTATTCTTTCATTCTAGCAAAATTAAAAGACTACAGCATACTTATTTAAATTTCAATTAATTAAATACCTTTACTTTAAAGGAAGTTTGTTGACATAAAGTGATACTGCACAGAGCTTTGTAAAACAACCAAACCAGTGTTATGTATTTTATAAAACTAAAAGGACCCTTAATCATTATTTTATAGCTCTATATTTTCATGGCAGATGTTGACATTTTACATTGTTCCAGAATCAAATGTCAACTTATTCTTGTTCAGAATTTTCCATTTCCATTTTCAAAGAATTCCATTTGCAGCTGTATTTATAGTGAACTCTCTGCTTGCAAAAACCTTGCATTTTAAAGCAGGTTTGTAAACAGGTTTGAAGGAGTACATGCAAGCACTAGAGACCTGCCTGGGTTAATGAATTCTCTTTTCAGGCATTAGAACCTACACAAGTAGGCCAGCTGGAGGTGAATGTTTTCTTTGAAAGTGATAATTATATGCCTTACCAATTGTTTGGTTTTCCACATCTCCTCCAGTCAAATTCCTCAGAATTCATAAACTAAGTATCAGGAGAGTATCAGGAGAGGGTTTTATCTCCCTCCTGGGAAAATGAACATGTAGATGAGTTGAGATAATAATTGTGCATAATACAGATAGTTTGAAGGTCTGGATGATGCATACAAATAACTCCAAAGAGGAGACTGTGGGCTTCTGCTAAATTTAGCATATAGAAACTGCTGTGACACTGTGAATGTTATTGTGCTTCAATTCACATGTTTTCTTTCTTTTGTTACATCTGGGATGACTCGGTTTAACACTATCCATTTTCCTTCCAGCTGAGAGATGCAGTGAATAACTCTCTGCATCTCCCAGCACATGTGGAAGCAAGGGGCCCAGCCCCTTCCCTCCCAGTGGAAGCACATCCCCTAGGCACCAGCAATGGGGAGTTAGGACTAAGCTGAGGGACTGATCTTTCTTATTCTGAAGCCACCCTTGCCTAGGAGATGGCTCCCCAGTGCAACTGGTAGAAATGCCAAGGTTTCTACCATTCTTTCTGCCTGATTCAAGTCTGTCTGACATCTTACCCCTAGAGGTGTTGGCCAGGCCCACTCCCTCCAGTGGTGCAAGGCTTGGGAGGTGTGTTGTATTCCAGGCTACTCCCCACCAGGGCTCATGGACTGAGTAACCAGGCTAAGTCTCATGGCTCTTAGCTAACTAGGGGTTCCTGGTGGCTAGGAGGTTGGGGAAAAAACAAGCCCTGATTACTCCTTTGTTGGTTAATAGAGGCAGGATGAGAGAGAGGAAAGTGAGAAATCACTGCCCCCACCCACCCACCCAGGGAGGATGACCACACTGCAATCCATTCTCCTCTTGAGATTCTAGGCACACACATACATGCACCTGGGATGATTTTTCAAGCTGCCAGGTCTGGGACTAGAATTGCACAGTGGGCCATGTGGGATCCAGCTGCCTTAAACACCATACCACCAGAGGCTCCTAATGTTGCACTTTTTTTTAGAGAGAGATTTTTGCTATAGGGCATGTGTGCTTGCTGGAGATACAGAGACAAACAGAGAGACAGTAAGCGAGAAATCACTCCCTTGGGGGGATGGTCATGCCGCAATCCTTTCTCCATTCTCCTCTTGGAATTTTGGGCACACACACACACACATGCACATAGCATGAGTTTCAAGCCTCCAGGTCCAGGACTCAAACTGCATTCAACCACATGGGAGCCCAGCACTTTAACCCCATCACCTGATGACCCCTAATGTTTTACTTTTAAGGCACAATGAAGTGTGAATTATTTTGTTAACAAATTAAATGGCAAGGCATCATGTTTATTTTGCAACAACATAATAGTTGTGCTATAAGAATACAATGTATATCTCCATGGTCAGACTAAGCATTGATAGCAATATTTTCAACTCATATGAAATCAATGATCAGGAAAAATAAAAATTTTAAAACAGAATATGTAACCAGATCAGAACTTCTCAAATACAAACAAAGAAACAAGAGACTGCAACCAAAGTGAGTAGTTTCCCAGGGTTCTTTTGATAGCTAAGTATGAAAAGCTATTTATTAATGGTGAATTTATGAAATTGTATTTTGATTTTAGTAGCTGAATGAACAGGAAATAAATTTATTTGAAACTATTAGTCTCTTGGCAAGAAAAGTTGCTTGAAGAATTGTGCCACTGGTTAAGGTGCTGGACACTTTCACATGGCTGTCCAGGTCAGCCATGTGGGAGTCCTGGACCTGGTGGCTTGCTTTCTCACTTTCTCTCTCTCTCTGATCAAATTAAAAATAAGTGAATCAATAAATAAAATTAATAAATAATTCTTTAAAAAGGTAAAAAAACCAAACAAACAAGATAAAAAATGTTGAATGGTTTTGCTTGGCTCTTGATGAATTGATAAATGTTACTGATACCATTCAATTGTTATTGTTTATTGAGAAGTCAACGTCAAATTTTAAGTGATTAAAGAATTAACCTATATTGGGGCCAGCAGGTGGTGTAGTGTTTTAAGAGCACTGGAATCCCACATGGCTTACCATGGTTCTAGTCCCAGACCTGGCGGCTTGCTTTCTCACTTTCTCTCTCTCTCTCTCTCTCTCACTCTGTCCCTTTCTGGACAAATTTAAAAAAATACATAAAGCAAAATAAAATAATTCTTTAAAAAATAATTAGCCTATATGAATAGTCTGTATGAAGAACTATAGATGAGAATATCTTCAAAGAAGTTGAGAAAACATCACATAAAGTGGAATCAGCTAAGACGTGTTAAAATTGATGGTAATAGGGACCAGCAGTTAGCGTAATGGCTATGTCGCTGGACTCCCACGTAGTCGACCGCGGTTCGAGTCCCGGACCCGGCGGCTTAAACTCACGCCGGGCGCGTGTGCGTGCGTGCCCAAGATCCCGAGAGGAGAATGGAGGAGAAGGGATTGCGGCGTGGCCATCCCCCCTGGGGGGTGATTTCCTGCTTTCTATCTCTCTGTCTCTCTCTGTCTGTCTGGCGAGCGCACGCGCCCTATAGCAAAAACCTCTCCAAAAAAAAAGAAAAAAAAATAGATGGTAATAAAATATTAATGGAGGGAGCCAGTAGGGAGTGCAGCAGTAAAACACAAGATTCTGCAAGGCAGTCCCACATGGTTCCTGGTTCAAGACTGGAGATCTCCCTGAGAACATTGGGTACACATTTTTCCATGCTCTAAGACCCTGTTGGGAGTGTTGACTGTCTCTCTTTCTGTCTCTCTTACTCATTGATGTAATAAATAAAGTTTAAACATACACAAAAATGAAAGCTTTGATTAGACAAATTTATGTACCTTGTGAAATGGCGAGATGTACCTTGTGAAATGGCGAGACTTAAAAAAAATAATTATTTCATTTAATTTTATTCATCATCATTATTATTTTTTCAATCTGATGAGAGAGGGAGAGAGAGAAACAGAGAGAGAAAGAGAGAGAGATAGGGAAAGCGAGAAAGCAAACAAGTCGCCAAATTCAGGTCTTAAACTGTGGTTGATCATGTGGGAGTCCAGCGCCTTAACCACCATACCACCTGCCAGCCCCAAAATGGTGGGATGTTTAAAACCTATAATTTTTGTCATGTTACTCATCAGTAATTACTCTGAGGAAAATATTTGAATCTATTATGTGTCGTTGAACCAGTGAAAGGAACAGTGAACTTTATTTCCTCTTGTGGACTTAATCATCAGCAATACCATGAATTTTTTGTCAGAAATAGAAGCTGAATATCCTGACTTGCCTTACCACACAGCTTAGCAGTGTTTAAACTTTATTGTAATATTTTTAGATCAGTTTTAAAATCCATTTAACTGTGCATTTGAGAAGCTTTCATATAACCATCGAGTGGAAGTGATTAATCTGCAATGTAATGGCATAATACAAGGCAAATATGAAGGTAAGAATCTCATATAATCTTATAGATGTCTTCCAAGTGAAGAATATGCTCAATTAAAATCATGCTGTCATACCAGTCATGAAAAACTGATTCCATTTATACAGAATATACAGAATAGGAAAAACTACAAGACAAAAAGTAGACTAGTGATTCCCTAGGGCTTAGAGTGGGGAGATTTGGAGGAAACAGTGACTGTCATGGGTATGGGTTTCTTTTTGAGGTGTTAAAATATTCTAAAATTGATTGCTGTGATGGTTGCACACGTCTGTGAATATACTAAAAACTAATGAATTATAAAAAAATAAAAGAAAGAAAATTATATGCTCACAAATTTGTATCAGTATTTGACAGTACCTAGCTGTATAAAAACACATTTCAAAGATGAAATATGTAAAAGTTCATTTCAGATCAGTATTACCAGATGAATATCTGAAATAAATTTTGATGATAGGGAACACTGACTGTGAACTCCAATTAAGTGAAGTTTTATTGCCCCCAAAATGTTCCATTCTTTCTCATTAACACATCTGTATTGCAAAAAATATTGTTCTTGGGGACCAGCAGTTAGCGTAATGGCTATGTCGCTGGACTCCCATGTAGTCTACCGGGGTTCACGTCCCGGACCCAGTGGCTTAAAACTCACGCCAGGCGTGTGTGCACATGTGCCCAAGATCCCGAGAGGAGAAGGGAGGAGAAGGGATTGCGGTGTGGCCATCCCCCCTGGGGGGTGATTTCTCGCTTTCTGTCTCTCTGTCTCTCTCTGTCTGGTGAGCACATGTGCCCTATAGCAAAAAATATATATATATTGTTCCTTGATTATTATTGTATTTTGAATTTTGTGGAAATTTGTTTTCTTTCTGATTAATATATATTAATATATATATATATATATATATATATATATATATATATGGGCACCTACATCACATTCTTGATTTTATCTCTTGGCCGAATTACCCTAAAATATTTATTATATAAACCTTTACAGTAAATATTTGTTCATGTGGCCTCTAGACTATTTCTCACAGGTGCTGGTACTTAGAGCCCTTTTCCTTGCTCCATTCTTTAGTTCCCCTTTAAGCAAAAGCACTGTGTTAGAATCTTTACAGGACTAAGATAACAGGCTTAGGTAATGTTTTACTCTTTCTACTATATCATAGAAAAGGAAGCATCATCTGTTGATTTCTAAAATCAATAAACTAGGGCTGGTGTTGAATCTTTTTTCAGAGTAGACAGAGGCTCAATAAATATGACTAGGGAGATTTTTTAGAGGTTTTTGCTATAGGGCACATATGCTTGCCAGAAAGACAAAGAGAGATAGAGAGACAGAAAGCGAGAGAGACAGGGGTGGGGTGAATGGCCAGGCCGAAATCCCTTCTCCTCCATTCTCCTCTTAAGATCTTGGGAATGAGTGCACACACTCCCAGTGTGAGTTTAAGCTTCCAGGTCTGGGACTCCAACTGTGGGCAACTATGTGGAAGTCCAGAGATGTAATCATTACGCCATCTGCTGGTCCCATGACTAAGGAGACTTTTATAAAGGGATATACCCTGAGCAATGAAAGATTAAAAATAGATAAAGTGGACTACATCAAAATTAAAATTTGGGGGCTGCAAACAATATCATCAAACAAGTAAGAACAAAGCCCTCAGAATAGGAGAAAATGTTTGCAAATCATCTAATGAGAGTTGAAAATCTAAAATATATAAAAAACACAACTCAATGAGAAAAAATATGTAAGTGGGGCCAGCAGGTGGTGTGGTAGTTAAGGTGCTGGACTCCCACATGGCCAACCATGGTTTGAATCCTGGGCCTGGTGGCTTACTTTCTCACTTCCCCTCTCTCTTTCTGGCGAGAGTGTGTAGCAAATTAAAAAAAATAATGATAATGATAAATAAAATTAAATAAATAATTCTAAAAAGAAAATCAGAAGTAAAAATGGTCAAAGGCCCTAAGTAGACATTGCTCTAAAGAAGGTACACAAATGGCCAATAAGCACTTCAAAAGATCCACAATATCATCATTCGTTAAATCAAAACTACTATGAAATAACACTTCACACTAATTAGGGTGGCTACAACTTTTTAAAGAAGACATACAAACAGCCAAAAAGCATACAAGAAAATGCTCAACATTCCTTTCTTTTTTGGAAAGATTTTTGTTATAGGGTGTGTTCACTTACCAGAGACAGAGAGAGACAGAAAGTGAGAAATCACCCCTTGGGGGGGATGGCCACGCCACAATCCTTTCTCCTCCATTCTCTTCTTGGGATTTTGAGCACACACGCACATGCACTCAGTGTGAGTTTTAAGCCGCCAGGTCCGGAACTCGAACCACAGTCAACTACATGGGAGTCCAGCAATGTAACCATTATGCCATCTGCTGGTGCCAACATCTCTTAACATAAGGGAGATGCAAATCAGAACCACAATAAAATACCTCTTAACCTCAATCAGAATGGCTATGAAAAAAAAAAATTAGAAATGATATATGCTGGCAAGGCCGTAGTGAAAAGAGAACTCTCCTGCACTGTTGGTGGGAATGTAAATAAGCACATCCACTGTGGAGAACAATATAGAGGTTCCTCAGAAACCTACAAATAGAACTACCTTATGATCTAGCAGTTCCACTCTTGGGTATCTATTCAAAGGATAGAAATACACTCAGTTGGAAAAACACTTTTACATCCATGTTTTTTGGATGTACAATTGCTAAGACATGGAACCAACCCAAATGTCCATGAACAGATAAATGGATTGAAAAAGTGTGGCACATATACACTATGGAATACTACTCAGCCGTAACAAACAATGACACTCTGGCATTTGATAGAAAATGGACAAATATGGGAGATCTAATGCTATGTGAATCAAACCAGACTATGAAAGAGAGGCATTGTATGTCCTTACTCAATATATTGGATCATTGGAAAAGTCATGACACATTTTTACATAGAAAAACATAGGGAAAAAATACATTATGACTTTTTCAACTACCTAATATACTGAATGTCTGCACTCTATGTAAGAAACTGAAATATAGGAAGGTATAAAAATATGGAGGGCAACTGTGGATACAGTTTACAGATAATCCAGTAATTCTACCTTAAAGAATTGACAACAAGGGGAACTAGCAGTTAGCGTAATGGCTATGTCGCTGGACTCCCACGTAGTCGACCGCGGTTCGCGTCCTGGACCTGGTGGCTTAAAACTCACGCCGGGCGCGTGTGTGTGCATGCCCAAGATCCCGAGAGGAGAATGGAGGAGAAGGGATTGCGGCGTGACCATCCCCCCTGGGGGGTGATTTCTGCTTTCTGTCTCTATTTCTCTCTCTGTCTGTCTGGCGAGTGCACGCGCCCTATAGCAAAAACCTCTCAAAAAAAAAAAAAAAAAAAAAAAAAAGAATTGACAACAAGGACTCAAACAGATACTTGTACATTCATGTTCTTTGTGGCATTATTCTCAATAGTCAAAAGGCGGAAAAAATCCAAGTGTCCATCTGCAGATGAATGGTTAACAAAATGTGGTATATCCATGTAATGGAATATATTCAGCCACAAAAAGGGATGATATTCTGATAAGTGCTGCAGCGAGGATAGTCCTTGAAAACATTGTGCCAAGTAAAATAAACCAGACAAAATGACAAATATATAAATCCATGTATATAGTATATCTGGCAGCACAGGATAATTCATAGAGACAAAAAGTAAATTAGAGATTACCAGAATTCAAAGGAGAGGGGATTGGAGAATTATTGCTGAACAGTTACAGAGTTTCTATTGAGGAAATAAAGTTTCAGAAAATATAATGGTGATGGTTGTCTAACATTGGAAATATAATTAACGTCACTGAGTTATACACTGAAAAATGGTTAAAATGGACCCAGCCATTGTGGTGCACAGGTAGCACCAGGGCTTGGCAGTCTGAAGCCCACATGGGAGATGTGGATTCAGTTTCTGGGCCAACCTGAACATGATGGGCATAGTTGCACATTTCTGTAATCGTAGGTATTTGGGAGGTTGTGGGAGTAGGATCATGACACAGCCATACCCTGTCAAGAATGCCTGTCTCTGTCTCTCGGCCTTTTCCTTTCCATTCTCTCTCTCCTCCTCTTGCCACCTCCCTCTATGTTTCATAATGGACAAAAAGGGTAAAAAATGGCAATTTTTATGTTTATATGTATTTTACCTCAATACAAACATTTTTAAAGAATGGGATATGAGATCATGAGTTTAAAAAGTATAAAAAGAGCCCAGCCTCTGTGGTGTAGTCAGTAGCATGCTGGACTGCAGAGCTGGAAGCCACACGGTGAACACAGTTTGAGTCTCTAGCTCAGTTAGCCTGAAAACAAATCAGGCACAGTCACATGTGCCCAGGATCCTGGTGGGCTGGAGGTCTGGAGGAAGGGCTCAGACACCTCTGAGCCCTGTGGAGGGTGTCTCTTTCTCTCTTTCTTCCTCTGCTTCTCTCTCACGTGCACATATGTTCTCTATCATGAGTAATAAGAATAATAAAAGGGCCAGATGGTAATGCTCCATGAGGCCGATCTACATGGAAAGGTTCTGGGTTTGAGTCTGGAGACCTATCTGAACATACTGAGCATGCACATGCCCATGATCTGGAACTCAGCCATGGCTGAAGCTGAGAGTGTGTCATGGTATCAACACTCTGTTAGGGGTGCTGTCTCTCTGTCTTGTTCATGAAATAAAGAAAGAAAATGAAAAGTATATATAAAAAGCATAAAAGGAGGAGAGATAAAAAAGTAAAGTTTTAAAAATTTTACTGTCTCGATCCTTCTCTTCACCCTAGAGTCTACTTTGCATATTATTTTTGCTGCATAGCATCTGTACAGAAAATAGCTCTCTCCATGACTCCATTCTTTATATTCTTCTCTTCTTTCAAATACATAAACCAGATCCCAAGAGGAGAATGGAGGAGAAGGAATTGAGGTGTGGCCATCCCCTTGGGGGGTGATTTCTCACTCTCTTTCTCTCTGTCTTTGTGTCTATAGAGAGACATGCATCCTATAGCCAAAAAAAAAAAAAAAAAAAATCTCTTAAAAAGTAAGAAAAAGGGAACCAGCAGTTAGCGTAATGGCTATGTCGCTGGACTCCCACATAGTCGACCGCGGTTCGCATCCCAGACCCGGTGGCTTAAAACTCATGCCGGGCGCGTGTGCGTGCATGCCCAAGATCCCGAGAGGAGAATGGAGGAGAAGGGATTGTGGCGTGACCATCCCCCCTGGGGGGTGATTTCTCGCTTTCTGTCTCTATGTCTCTCTCTCTGTCTGTCTGGCGAGTGCACGCGCCCTATAGCAAAAACCTCTCCAAAAAAATAAATAAATAAGAAAAAGAAAAAAATACATAAATCAAAGGACCTAGGTTTGGGCCTTCACTGAACTTGGAGACTGGAGTTATTCAAGTTTTTCTGTTCTTTCAAAGAGATCAACTGTGTGTTAGCTCCTCCTGAATAGAATTGCTCTCAGCTGATTGTTGAAAGAGTTGAAAGGTGGGAGGCAAGATCTGGGTATGGGAATAGGGGTTGAGTTGCTGTCCAATATGCCAACCTAAAGTTCAATATCCTATAGTAGAAAAGTGATCATCAGAGCTCACTTGTTAGAATTCAGTGGTGGTACAGGCTTAGAAGTCTCCCACAATTGCCTATATCCTTAGGTCTCTTCCCTCATCATATCTCCTTTCCTTTTCTAATAGTTTAAACATTTTCGAAATGGTGGTGAAAAAACGAAATTTATTATTTTAACCATTTTTAAGTGTATAGCACAGTATTATTCAGTCTATTCACATTGGTGCAAAACAAATTTCCAGAACCTTTTCATCTTTCAGAACTGAAACTCTGTACCCATTAAACAGCTCTCTATTCTCTCCTCCCCTTTTCTCCCGGCAATCACCATTGTACATTGTTTTATGAATTTGACTATTCTATACACTTCATAAACAAGTAAGAGGAATCATACAGTATTTGCCTTTTTGCAACTGGTTTATTTCACTTAGTCTTAATAATGGCTGAGAGTGAGACTAGCAGTTGACATAATGTCTGTGTCACTGGACTCCCATGTAGTTGACCATGGTTCAAGTCCCGGACCCGGTGGATTAAAACTCACACCAGGTGCATGTGTGTGCGTGCCCAAGATCCTGAGAGGAGAATGGAGGAGAAGGGATTGCAGCATGGCCATCCCCCCTAGGGGGTGATTTCTCACTTTTTATCTCTCTGTCTCTCTCTGTCTTTCTGGTGAGCACAAGTGCCCTATAGCAAAAAAACTCTCAAAAAATAAATAAATAAAGGCTGAGAGTTTCATCCACGTTGTACAATGGGACAGAAATTCTTCTTTTTCCTTTTTTTTTTTAAAAAAAATTATCTTCTTTTTTTTGAGAGATTTTTGCTATAAGGCATGTGCACTTGCCAGAGAGACAGAGATAGAGAGACAGAAAGCAAGAAATCACCCTCCAGGGGTATGGCCATACCACAATCCCCTCTCCTCCATTTTCCTCTTGGGATTTTGAGCATGCAACGCACACGCACCCAGCATGAATTTTAAACCACTAGGTCTGGGACTCAAACCACAGTCGACTGTGTGGGAGTCCAGTGATATAAGCACCATGCCATCTGCCGGTCCCTCCTTTTCCTTTTTTAAAAGTTTTTGCCATATGGTGTATGCACTTGCTAGAGAGAGACAGAGAGAGGGAAAGTGAGAAAGCTACCCGCCCTCTCCACCAGGGAGATGGCCACACCACAATTCCTTCTACTTCATTCTACTGTCAAGATTTTGGGCATGCATGCACACACACCCAGGGTGACTTTCGAGGTGCAGGGTCTGTGACTTGAACCACAAAATTGGCCATGTGGGATCCAGCCACCTTAACCTCCATTCCATCTCCTGGCCCATGAATTCCTCCCTTTTTAAGGCTGGAGAATATTGTATGTGTGCAACACATTTTGCTTCTCCAAACATTTAGGCTGCTTTCATCACTTGGTTATTGTGAATAGTGCTGCTATGAGCATGGGTGTGCAAGTGTCTCTGTGAGAAACTGCTTTCTGTTCTTTTGGAAAAATTAGCAGAAGTGGGAGTGTTGGATCATTTGGCAATTCTATGTTTAATGTTTTGAGGATCTCCACACTGTTTTTCCCCAGTGACTCACCATTTTACATTCCCACAAACATTGCACAAGTGTTCCAAATTCTCATATCCTTGCCAATACATGGCATTTTCTATCTTTTTTATAGTAGCTATTCTAATGGGTGTGAGGTGATATTTCATTGTGGTTTGATTTGCTTTCTCCTTTCTCTTAATTACAACTAAGAGATTTTTCATTTTGCAAGTGGGAAATGCATTGACCTGTTTTATATGTCACGTGGATACGTGGACACGAACCACGAATATCAACCTCTATCTGTAGTTATATAAGCACACACATCGTTCTCAGGCACACATGATCATTTGCTGAAGTAGGCAGGGCTGAAGAGAGGATTAACTGGAAAGACACTGGAAGTATTTTGTGAGCACAAGCCCTGAAATTTAGCAGAAGGTTCTGGATAATAGAAAGCCCTGCTTTCCTGATTTACTCCCACTAGCTTTTTCTCTGCAGACATTTAGAAAATTATCTTTATGGACTAAGTGCCATGTGTTTTTCTCCTCCCATGCCCAGAATCTTCTTTCTCCTATGCTACTGAAGTAGTGGAATTCTTTAAAGGCCCACAGTTCCTCAATGTCTTTCCTCTTCCAGCTTTATTTACCCCCCCCCAAGGGAAAGAAAGTGTGAGAAATAGGTCAAGAATTATTGGGGAAAAATTACCTTTTTCTTCTTCAGCTGGTGATGGTTTGCTTTTCCTTTTTTCTCTTGTTACATGAAAGGATTAGGAGACTGGAGGTTGTCTGGTAGCATCCTAATCAGGACATGGGTTAACAGCTTTCTCCACAGGAAAAACAGCAGGAACAAAGGAACAGGTAATGTTGCTGCTGGGTTCACAGTGGCCTCTGTTTCGCAGGTCAACACTGTACTACACTGCTGGCTCACGTAGATGTCTTCTCATTTGATTGGTACTGCTGTGGAAGTGCCTCTGTAGAAGCAGGAGGTTCATGGGGTCTAATGTCTTCTCCTTGTCTTGCTTTTCTAGGAAAAAGGTGTCATGGTTCATAAAAGGAATAATAGATCAAAGGTCTCAGGCTTTCTTATTGGGATATAAAGTTAGTCCAAAGGGAGAAAGAGTTGGGGGCCTTGATGGGGACCTATGGTGGCAGTCCACAGTTAGGCAGATGAGGAGCAAAAGCCAAGCCACTGTTTTCACATTTTCTTTTTCCATAGGGCTTCTGAACCTCTGGATCCCATTTTATCACTGGATACCTGCTTCCCTCTTTGTAAGAACCTCGTTCTTGGGCTGGCAGGTAGTGTGGTGGTTAAGGGTACTGGACTTCCGCATGGTCAACTGTGGTTCAAGTCCTGGACCTAGCGACTTGAGAAATCTCATACCCTCTCTTTCTTGCTCTGTCCCTCTCTGGTCAAATTAAAATAAATAAATAGAAATAAATAAAGTTAAATAAAAACCTTTTTCTTAAAGAAAAAAAAGAACCTTGTTCTGGTGGCCTTCTTATATAACTAGAGGCCTGAGTTCCTGATGGATTCCCTTTCCATTTTTCTCTTGTGACATGAAAAGAAAATCTATAGAAAGGGAAATTGAGGAGGATTGAATCTTGCCTTAACTGGTAAAATAAAGGATTCACAGAGGGAGGTTTCTTTGGGACCCAAACTCAAAGAGTAATATTATCTATATTGGTTTGGAGAAGATAGAAGCTGGGCTGTAAAGTTTTCCCTGTTAACATCAGCATCTCCTTTATAGGCCCCTACCATACTGGGCCTGTGAGTTTTAGAGACTTCATTTCCTTTCCTTTTGAGGGACTGAAAAAGAACAGCTGCATGAAAGTTTTTGGAGAGATCAGGGATTGGAAATACTGTCAGATTTTCCATTTTCCTAGAGCACGATCTATTTCCAATAGAAACATTTGTTCAGTAACTATAAGCAAGATGGATCAGGAGTGATACACATCTTGCTTTGCATAATAGAAGGCAGTTCAAAAGGAGAATCAGAGGGAGCCCTGGTATGTGTCCAGAGTGAGGAAGTAGTGGTGGAGGAAATGTCACTGTTCTGTCAAGAACTCCATTCAAAAAAAAAAAAAATTCACAGGTCTTTGCTGCTCTGCACCTATGGGTTCTGGATACTGCTCCTCTCTTGATTTTTGTTAAAATAAACTTTTCATTTTAGAATAGTTTTAGATGTATAGAACAACTGGGAAGGCAGTACAGAGAATTCCTGTATAGGTTTTATTCAAAATTTCATTGATTATTCCCTAAGATCCTCTTTTATTTTATTTCTAGGAGCCCATTCAGAATACCATTTGTGTTCATCTGCTAGATCTGCCATAACAAAATACTAGACCAGGTGGCCTAAACAACAGAACTTTGTTTCCACACGCTTCTGGAGACTGAAAGTCCATGACCAAGGTGTTGGTAGATTTGGTTCTCCTGAGGCATTTTTGGCTTGCAAATGGCTGTCTTTTCTCTGTGTCCTCACATGGCCTTTTCTCTGTGCATGTACTCCTGGTCCTCTTCTCATAAAAACAATCCAGTTGGATTAAATCCTTGCACTTATAACCTAATTTAATTATCTTCAAATAAAGTCACACTAGGAGTTAGAGCTTCAGCATATTAATTTGGAGGGGGGTACAATTTAGTTCATAACATTCCATTCCAGGGGACCCCAAATTCCTGCCCTTCTTGCATGCAAAATACATTCACCTCATCCAAACAGTCCTAAAAGTCTTAACCCATTCCAGGATCAACTCTAAGTCCCTAATTTCATCTAAATATTATCTAAATCAAGTATGGGTGAAACTCAAGTTACAACTCACCTGAGGCAAAGTGCCTGTCCATCTGTGAAACTGTGAACGTAGACAGTACATGTGCTTCTAAAATACAATGGTGGGACAGGGACAGGGAAGACACCCAAATTCCAAAGGAGAGAAATCAGAAAGAAGAAAGGTGTTGCAGATTTTAAGTAAGTCCAAAACAGAGCAAGGAAGATTTCGTTAGATTTTAAAGCTCAAAATGAATACCATTTGGCCTGGCACTATCTTCTAGGCTCACTGAGGCACTGGTGTTACTCCTATGGCCCTTTGCAATGGTCTTGTTTCCATAGATGTGGGTGGTGGTCCTTACCCCAAGACTCAGACCAATGACCTGGCCTCTGAGATATTGGGGGGAAAGCTTAGCCTGTTGAAACCAAAGAGGAGACATCCTCACCCTTTGAAACTGAAGGAGAGACAATCTTATCACCCAGTTCTGCAGTGGTGATGGCATCCTTGCCAGTCTCTGAATCATATCCAAGGTCATCCTTTCTAGTTTTTGAGGAATAATGTGTATTTGTAGCCAAATAGTTCTTTATGCTCATCCTTCAGAATCCCAGAAGTATGACGGTTTTCCTTCATTTTTGTCCTCTGCTGGTATTATTGTTCCTCGTCATTGGCTTCTTCCAAGATAGGTGATTAAAATTATGAGTCACATCCACAACTTCTTCATCAAATTATTTTTCCAGCCACACCCTTCATGTTTTCTCTATAACATGGTTTCTCATATTTTGCAATATGGATAGGCTAAGAATCTTCCAAGTCTTCAGGTTCTGGTTCTTTTTTTTTTCCTTAACAATTTCTTCAATTTATTGCTCTCCTTTTGAATTTTACTATATGCAATGAGGAAAAAGCAGGCCACAACTTCAACACTGTTTTGAAATTTGAAATCTCCCAGTCAAATATCTGAGTTCATCACTTTTAACTTCTACTTTCCACAAAATAACTGGATAGAATACAATTCAGCCAAGTTTGTTTTATGACTTTATAACAGAACATCTTTCTTCTAGTTTCAAATAACATGTTCTTATTTCTGAGACCTCACTGTAATCACTTTTGACACCCATATTCCTGCCAACAGTCTCTTCAATGCAATTGTCTTAGTCCATTCTGGCTGCTATAACAAAATATTATGAGTTAAATAGCTTAGAAAACAGAAGAATTTATTTTTCACACTTCTAAAGCCTAGGAAGTTAAAGATCCAGGCAGATTTAGTGTCTGGCAAGGGCCATAACCTATCAGACAGCCTCACGCTGCTGTTTTCAGTTGTATCATTCTGTTCAGGATCTCTTTTGTAATTTTTCTCCACACGTTCTTTTCTTTAAGCATTGATGGCACCTTTTCACTGGCCCTCACATGGTGGAAGGGGTGAATGAGCTCCTTTGAACTTCTTTCATAATTGACCTAATCTCATATATTAGGACTCTCCTTATAACCTAATCACTTCCCCAAAAGCCGTACCTCCTAAAACCATCAACTTGAGGTTAGGATTTCAACATATGAATTTGAGGGGGACACTAACATTCAGAACATAGCAGCAATCTAAACATTTTTAGAAAGAATTATTTTATTTAATTTTATTGTTATTATTAATTATTTTTTTAAATTTGACCAAAGAGAGACAGACAGAGAGAGAGAGAGAGAGAGAGAAAGTGAGAAAGCAAGCTTCCAGATCCAGGACTTGAACCATGGTTGACGATGTGGAAGTTCAGCACTTCTCTTTTTCTTTTTTAAAATTTTATTTCAATTTCTTTTATACATTCAATCACATTATTTACCTTGCAAAGTGAATATCCCAACATGTGTACATTTCTCATCAGTCCAGTTGACAATACTATGAAATTATCTTCAACACATCATAACCCATTTCTATGTCCCATAAATGCTTTGCCTCTCAATTTTTCTCCTTAATGTCCTTCCTCAGACTCTAGTCCTTCACCCACCCTCTTCCCACACTGCATCTGGTGTTCACAACTATTACTATGTTTCTATATCCTTTAGTCATTCAGTTTCAGTCAAAGAGTGCAGAAACTCAGTATATATTAAGTGGACACATACAATGTCTCTTCTTCATAGCCTGGCTTGCTTCACTGAGCAGTAAATCTTCCACATTGATTCACTTTCTGTCAAAAGTCAGGGTCTTGTTTTTTTATGGCTGAGTAGTATTTTATAGAGTATATTTGCCACAGTTTTTCAATCCATTCATCTGTTTGTGGGCATTTGGGTTGGTTCTATGTCTTAGCAATTGTGAATAATGCCACAATAAACATTGATGTGCAAGCACTTTTCTGATTGAGAATTCTTCTGTCCTTTGGGTAGATACCAAGGAGTGGGATTGTGGGATCACATGTTAGTTCTATTTGTAGATTCTTCTAACCACCATGCCATCTGCTGCGCCTAATCAACATTTTAAAAAATGTATTTCAGGGTGTTCTCTGTGGACTAATGGTTACAGAAACTGGATCCCACATGGCCGACCACAGTTTTAATCCTATTCCAGCAGCTTGAAAAACATGCTGGACAAATGTAATCCTTATAGAATGGAGAAATGGAGAAGTTATTGTAGCGTTGATCACACTCCATTGGGGGGGTGCATTCTCTCTCTTGCAAGTTCATGCACCAATTAATAAAATGCACCTCAAAACTCTTCGAGCCTGTACCCATTACCCAGTTCCAAAGTCATTTCCACATTTTTAGGTATTTGCTATAGCATCACTTCACATCTTGGTACCAAAATTTGTTTAGTTTACCAAAATTATTGTAACACAATACAACAAACTAGGTGACTTTAAACCAGAAATTTATTTTCTCACTCTTCTGGATGCTGTAAGTCTAAGATCAAGGTATTAGCAGGCTTGGTTTCTCCCGAGGTCTTGCTCCTTGGCTTGAAGATGCTATTTCCTCTCTATGTCTTCACATAATCTTTCCTCGGTGTGCACACACTTTTGGTAAGTCTTCTTAAGACACCATTGTTGTTAGATCAGAGCCCCATCCTTTGACCTCACTTAACCTTAATTTCCTCTTTAAAGACTCTATTCCCAAATACAGTCACATTGCAGGTTAGGACTTCAACACATGAATTTTGTGGGAAACAATTCAGTCCATAGCACCACTTCTCTTTTTGTTAGGTTGAAACTGAGCAAGTGTGTTTCCACCTTTACAGAGGTTGGGAACTGGAAATACTATCAGCTTTTCCATGCTCCCAGAGCTTTTTTTTTTTTTTTAAGGTTTTTGCCATAGGGTGCATATGCTTGCTGGAGAGGAGAGAAACAATGAGAGGAAAAGTGAGAAATCCCCTGGGGGGATGACCATGCTGCAGTCCTTTCTCCTCCACTTTCCTCCTGGGATTTTGGGCATGCACGAACATGCACATGGTGTGATTTTCCAGCTGCCAAGTCTAGGACCAGAACTGCATTTGGCCATGTGGTAGTTCAGTACCTTAACCACTATACCACCTGCTGGCCCCCAGGATTTTTTATATATCAAAAGGAAAAAAAAAGTAAGGTGGTGGTCATTTTAAGGTGAATGGATTATGACAGATTTGGTACTGCAAGGCCTTTTGCAGGTAAATTTGGGGGATAAATCAGACAGGCACCTCTGCACATCAAGCTGCAGTATTTGAGAACTGGTGAAAATAGAAATGTTCTATTTATACCAGCTTCTCTCCACTGTCCTTTGCTGCTCTGCCTCTGGTTCTGTGGATGCCATCCTTAAGCAATGTGTATGACTATACAGTTTTGAGAACGTTGCCCTTTTCGGAACCAGAGACTTAAGTTCACTATGACCATGATGACTTCTGTAGTCCAGTTTATGTCTAAAGAAAATAATATGGGAGATGGGTGCCAGCAGGTGGTGTAGCTGTTAAGGCACTGGACTCCCATGTGGTCAACTGAGGTTTGAGTCCCAGATTCAGAGGCTTGGAACACACTGGGTGCATGTGTGTGTGTGTGTGTGTGTGTGTGTGTGTGTGTGTGCCCAAAATTCTGAGAGAAGAAAGAGAAGGGATTGTGGTGTGCCTATCCACCTTGTGGGGTGACTTCTTATTTTCTCTCACTCTCTGTGTCTTTGGTGAGTGCATGAATCCTATAGCAAAAATCTCTCTCTAAAAAATTGTGTGTGGAGAAAAGATACAAAAGTGATTCCTGAAAGAGTGATATCACTGACAATGACAATGAGGATTTCTGAAAGATCTTTTCGGCACATAAGTAATGAAACAAACTATCAAGGAAAAAAGCTATAATTAACTTGTTCAGAGGCCAGCAAGTGGCATGGTGGTTAAGGTGCTGTTTTCCACATAGCCAAGCATGAATCCAGTCCCAGACACTGCAGCTGGAAAATTACAACAGGTGCATGTGCATGCCTACCTAAAATCCTGAGTGAAGAATGGAGAAGAAGGGATTATGGTGTGGTCATCCCTTTTGGGGGAGTCATTTCTCACTTTTCCACTCTCTGTCTCTGTCTCTCTCCAGTGAGCACACACAACCTGTGGTAAAAACCTTAAAAGAAAAAAATTAACTTCTTCAGAGCATGGGAAATTAACCAATAGTTTGCATCAATTAAAGAGATTTTATTTAAAATGGCTGATTAGGTAAGAATGATCAGCTTTGTGACCTTGTAACTTGCTTTAGTCCCATCCCCTTCCCTTTTCTTTTCATTTTTTTCATTCATTGTCATTATTTTTTTTTTAAGTTGACCAGAGAGAGACAGAGAGAGAGAGAGAGAGAAAGAGAGAGAGAGAGAGAGAAGGAAAGTGAGAAAGCAAGCTGTCAGGTCCAGGACTCAAACCACCATCGGCCATGTGGGAGTCTAGCCACGTTAACCACCGTGTCACCTGCTGGCCTCCTCTCTTTAGTTCCCTAGTATCCTTAAAACAAAACAAAACCAGCCTATTTTATCATCTGTGCAGCCATCAAAGAGAGAAAAACATCTGGAGCTCTTTTGAAGACTCATTCCCAAAGAATTGACATCATTTGACCTGTTCAGTGATTCTCTGAAAAAACACACTTCCAAGGGTGTCTATATTTGACCTGATTCAGAGCTCATCTAGTGTGAAAAGCTTTTCTCTAGCATGCATTTGCCAAAAGCAATTTTAGGCAATTGCTAAACTTCCTGGCTATCTGAGAAGATGATAACAGCTGGGGCAAAAACAAGATAACCAAAATACTTCTTTTTAAAAAAGCTGGGAATGAAATGTACATAGAGGCTTTGAAAATCTCTGATACATTCGTGGGACTCCAAAGATCATTCATAAGTCCAGGGGTGAAAAAGGCTTCAGAAGGCCCAAAGTTTTCATCTCTGGCTTGAGTCTTGCAAAAGCAGAATGGGAAGGTGAAGTCCAATTTGTTTTTTTCCCTCCTTTTCCTTTTTAGTTTGCCAGCAGGTGCATTTGTGTATGAGAGAAAGAGACACGGAAAGAGAGAAAGTGAGAAAGGAGCCTCAGGAGAGATGGTCACGACACAATCCCTTCTCTTCCATCTCTCCCTCCCACCGGTATTTTGGGCACACATGCACACACACCTGACATGCTCCTCAAGTCTCCAGGTCTGGGACTCGGACCACACTGTTGGCCATGTGGGATCCAGCCACTTTAACTATTATGCCATGGGCTGGCCAGCTACATCAGAGTTTTAAATTGTCTGCTAAAGCATTGAAGGTATGTCCAAATACACATACAGAGCCCTTTATTAAAGGTTCGTAGACTTACTAGTTCAGGAGTTTAAGGAAGCTTCCGTCCAAATATTAACTGGCCTCTAAGCTAACTGACACCTTTATTTTAAAAATGTAAAAGAAAATTTTTGTATTTATTCACTTATTTCTTCCTTTAGAGAGAGACAGAGAGAAAGAGAGAGAGGCAACACGAATAAGGTCTTCACAACCACAATCCACGCCCAGTCTCAGCCAGCCCAGATCAGGGGCAACCTGTACATATCTGATGTTACTGTGGGAGGTCTTAGGACATGAACCAAGCTCTTTGTCACGTGGATTCAGTTGCTTTACCACTTGCATCACCACCTGGCCCTGAAAATATAAGAACTTTTACCTCTTTGCCTTCAAATCTCCATAGAACGAACTCCAGATTTCTTTAAAATGACTAATCTTTTTTTCGAATGGTGAGGCAGTTCCAGCTGGAGGGATGACTTTCCTTGGGCTTCTTTCCACCTCAGTCAGGCTGGGCACACTCGGGGTACACGGAAGCTATACGTCTATCATTTATATCATCCACAGCACATCTATGAATGTAAGCATTGGCTCAAATGCTAAAGAGATATTTTCAAAAATAGCATGCATATAATGTATCAGTGAATCATAATATAACTTAGGAGGAGAAAATGAGTTGATGAAAAGACAGGAATTGACTTTGCACACCAGTTTTTCCTTCACCTGTTTTGGCTGTTTGGTGTCTACTTTTTTGGTTTGGTTTTGTTTTTGTCATAGGGTGAGTGTGCCCATCAGAGGGACAGGGAGAGGGACCATGAGAAGGAAAGTGAGAAATCATCCCCCAGAGGGGATGGCCATACCACAGTCCTTTCTTTCTACTTTTTTGCTGGGATTTTGGACATACACACCCGGCGTGAGTTTCAAGTGACCAGGTTTGGGACTCAAACTGTGGTCAGCCACGCTTTCTTGAAGATACTAGGGAAAAGTCTGTTTCAGGCCTTTCTCTTCACTTCTGTTGTTACTTACAATCTTTGCTGTGCCTTGGAATGACACCACTCTCAATCTCTCTCTTTTATTACATGGTATTCTCCCTGTGTATGTCTGTTTCTGTGTCTCTTCTATTGAAGACACCAGTCGTACTTGATTAGGGTCTACCCTATGACATCATCTAAACTTGATTACATGTACAAAGACCCTATTTCCAAATAAGATTACATTCACAGATACTGAGGATTAGGATATCAATACATCTTTTGAGGGGACATAATTCAATCTATCACACACCCCAGATGCAACTATTACTCTAGTTTTTTTTAACCACTGATTTTTGCATGTTCTAGAATGTCATATAAATGGAATCGCATGGTTAATATTACCTTATTGTCTAGCTTCTCTCAGCATGTTTTTGACCTTTATCCATAGTATTGCATATATCAGTTCTTATTTCCCTTCTATTGCTGAATAGGTCTGGGACGTGAACTGTGGGGTTGGCCATGTGGGATCCTCTGCCTTAATCACCAGGTCAGGGACCTGGCCCAATAGTTGGGCTGTTCAAAGCTATTGGTTTATTGGAAAAGTCCTGAAGCATTTTTGCATAGAAGAACATAGAAAAAAATGTCATGACTTTTCTGACAACCCATTATTAGATATAAACTTTTTATAAAGACTAATACGGAAGTATTTTTGTGGGCATATATTTTTACTTCTCTTAGGTAAAAACCTGGGGGTGCAACTGCTGGGTAACAGGACGAAGAAGAGGAAGGGAGGAAAACATTTTATTTAAAAAACTGGGCCATGGGACTAGCAGTTAGCGTAATGGCTATGTTGCTGGACTCCCATGTAGTGGACCGCGGTTGAGTCCCAGACCCAGTGACTTAAAACTCACGCTGGGTGCATGTGCGTGCATGCCCAATCGATCCTGAAAAGAGAATGGAGGAGAAGGGATTGTGGCATGGCCATTCCCCCTGGGAGGGGGGTGATTTCTTGCTTTCTGTCTCTCTGTCTCTCTCTGCCTGGCTAGCGCACACGCCCTATAGCAAAAACCTCTCAAAAAAAAAAAGAATTATAAAAAAACAAAACAAACAAACAAAACAAACCTAGGCCACAAGCATAGGACTTGCAGCAAGCTGATACTGAGTGTAGAGGTGGAACTTCTTAAAACTCCGCTGTCTAAGTTATGTCTGGGGTTAGCACAGAGGCTATATCTGGGATCAATTTGATATCCTGTCTGCAGGTAGAGGATGCCTACAGAGACTGGAATTCGGCCCTTGTAGACAACCTTAGTGCCAAGGTCAGGAGTTGGAATTCAATTATCTTGAGTTATGACTATTCCATCAGCTCCTCTTAATTTTTATGGATACTGTGTGTATTGACAAATGGCCAGGAGTTTCGGTTTTGTTTTAAAATACTATTATTTCTGTTTATAATATATATATATATATAAACAAACCCATGGTACTGGGGACTTAAAATAAATCATGTCTGGTTTCCAAATTTTCTATTAGTGGTTCTGTTGTGGCCATGTTCTTACAGGAGAAAGAAGCAGATGAAATTAAGCAGAATTAGAGAGCCTAGTTCTCTAGGAAGCACTTCATGGTACTATCTGGCCACACTGGAGTTGAGTGATCCCTATAGGCTATTTGGATAGCTAGTCTATGCAACTGGCTGGGATCCAGTCATGCGGCTACAGCCAGTCATTCTGCAAACCATGTTTAGTTCATCTCTGTGTCTCTCAGTAGCATTCCTCCGACTGTACTTCTGGATTTATTCCAAGCGGGCATCTTTCTGGCTCTTAATGAGTTCCAGTGAAGATTCCACAGCCTGTTTTGATAGCTTATGTTATAATTTTATATGATACTGTTAAGAAATACCTTTCTATTTACACTAAGACCTATTACCCTTTTTTTTGGAATTAGAGAAAATAGATATGAGGCTATTACTGCCTTCTCCCATATTAGCCCTTCTGTTGTAGGAAGGTAGTGTAGTGCATTAGCTCTCAAGCTTCCTTCTAGGAAGAACAGAGACAATATCTCAGTTTCTTCCCTATTCGAGGCACTTCTAAGGATGAGTGAATTAGCTCTCTTGAAGGCTGAAGAGACTCTTGGGTTCTTGTCCCAACCAGACTGTTATCATCAAGGACAGTTGCTTTTTTCCCTGGTTTGCATTCAGTTAACACATTCGCACAAGACTGAGGAGGGTAGTTAAGTTATTTCCCTGATGATTGGGCAAAGCACATTGTTCTGTCACTACCCTGCCTGGTCCTTCATAATGTACAGCTTTCTAGACCTGTGTTGATCCTTAATTCTGTTCACGATATAATTGCCTCATTGCCTGTGGCTTATTTTAGTAATGACATTTTTTAAAAAATCGTTATTTATTTCATTTTATTTCTTATTATTATTCAACTTGACCAGAGAGAGACAGAGAGAAACAAGGAGAGTGAGAAAACAAGCAGTTTTCTCACTGGGACTTGAACTGCAGTTAGCCATGTGGAAGTCCAGTGCTTTAACCATCACACCACCTACCAGCCCCTTTGGCAATGACTTTTACTTTACCTCTTTTGGTGAAAGGATCTTTTAGATTGTTAAGAGAGAAGGAGCTTGGTTTGCCTCCAAGGCTAGACTACAAGAACTGATAGGTCACTGGCCATGGAAGCATCACAGATTTGGTTTAGAGGACAGCTGAGTCTTTTCAGTTTGGAAAGATAGTGTAGCATAATGGTTAAAAACACTGGGTCTAGCATTAGACAGACCTAGGTTGGAATACCAGTGTTATTTCTTACTTGACTTTTCTCTATGATTCACTTTTCCTCATTTTTTTCCTTAAAAATTATTTAAATTTTAATAATAATAATAATTATTATTTTTAACTTGCTATAGGGCACATGTGCCCACCACAGAAAGATGAGACACACACACACACACACACACACACACACACAGAGAGAGAGAGAGAGAGAGAGAGAGAGAGACAGGGAAAGTGAGAAAGTAAGTTGCCAGGTCTGGGACTTGAACTGTAGCCAACCATGTGGGAGTCCAGTGCCTCAATCACCATGCCACCTGCTGGACCCTTCCTCATTTCTAAAATGAGTATGGTGGGATCGAACAACAGTGCAGTGGTAAAATGTGACACTCTTTGTAGCAGACCCATCCGAGTGGAGGGGTTTAGTGTTCAAGTCTGAGACCTCCCTGAGTATGCCAGGCACACATGTGCCCATGATCCAGTGCTGGCTGAAACTGGAGATATATCGTGGCATCAGGACCCTATTGAGGGTGCTTTCTGTCTCTGCTTCTGTCTCTATTTCTCTGTCTTTCTCACTCATGGAATAAATAAATACATTTTTAAAATGAGTATGAATAGAATATTACCTATCTGAATGAATAAACAAAGTGTGGAAGATTAACACAATGATTCCATCATATAAATATCAATAAAAAGGAATGGAATAGAATGAGAAATTTTATGCTATATATATTTTACCACAATTCAAAAATTAATAGTGTAACATGCCCAAAACCATCAAATTGTACTTTCTAAGTGAGTGAATTGTATGGTATGTGAATTATCTCTCAATGAAACTGTTTTAAAAAAAATGTACTGTTGATACATGCAACCACTTGGATGAATCCCAGAACAATTATGCTGAGTGAAAGAAGCCAGACAAGGAGTATGTGCCATATGATTCTATTTATATAAAACTCTAGAAAATAGATACTAATCTATAGTGACTGAAAGCAGATCAGTGGTTGCTTGGAGAGGAAGGAGGAGGTAGGAAGGATAGGAAGAGTCAGGAAGGAGAGATTGCAAAGATGGGAAAGGAAACTTTTAAGGATGATGGACGTGTTAATTATCTTGATTATGGTGATAGTTTCATGGGTGCACACATATGTCAAAGCTCATCAAATTTACACTTTTAAGCTGTGCAGTTTATAATATGTCAATTATATCCTTAAAATGTTTTTAAAATTGTGCCTTTTCATATGGCTGCTAAAAGACTGAAATGAGGAACCAGTAGATGGCTTAATGGTTACATCAGTGGACTCTCATGTAGTTTACTGTGGTTCAAGTCCAGGACTCAGTGGCTTAAACTCACGCCGGGTACATGTGTGTTCATGCCCAAGATTCTGAGAGGAGAATGAAAGAGGAGGGATTTCGGCGTCTCGCTTTTTGTCTCTCTGTCTCTCTCTGTCTTTCCGGTGAGCACCCGTGTCCTATAGCAAAAATCTCTTTTTTTGGGAACCAGCAGTTAGCGTAATGGCTATGTCGCTGGACTCCCACATAGTCGACCGCGGTTCGCGTCCCGGACCCGGTGGCTTAAAACTCACGCTGGGCGCGTGTGCGTGCGTGCCCAAGATCCCGAGAGAAGAATGGAGGAGAAGGGATTGTGGCGTGGCCATCCCCCCTGGGGGGTGATTTCTTGCTTTCTGTCTCTATGTCTCTCTCTGTCTGTCTGGCGAGCACACGCACCCTATAGCGAGAAACCTTTCCAAAAAAAAATCTCTTTTTTAAAAAAAAAATGATTGAAATAAGACAATGAATGAAAATGGTTTGGCACATGTTAAGTGCTTAATAAATTGTAACTTGAGAAAAACAGTCAGTGGGGAAAAAGTTGCAGTGAAATAGCCACTTCCAAATTCCCTGAAGTTGTTGGAAGAATTCATTTCTTTATGCCTCAACTCCTAGAGACCGCCCTTCTCCATAGGCCATTTACAACATGCTGTTTGCCTCTTCAGGACCAGCAACAAAAGGATATTTCACCTCAGGAAGAGCCCTTGCTCTCGTTAAAGGGCTCTCACCCGATTAAGCCAGGCCCACCCCAAAACTCATTTTTGATTAACTCAAAACCAACTGATTGATATCTTAATTACAACGGAAAATACCGCACTTTTCCCTATAACATAATTTAATCACTAGAGCAACATTACATTAAAATCACAGCCCCACCCTATAATCAAGTGGTGGGAATTATATGGGGTGTGAGACAAGCAGCAGTAATCTCAGGGACCATCTTAAAAGTTGGCCTAGTTTAATGCTTTTCTGTGGTCTGATGGACAGATTAGGAGCATGGATGCCTTCTCATGTTGTCCTTTGACTTATGTGTTTTCTGAGATAAAGCCTATTTATCAACCTGTTTCTGATATATGCATGCCAAATAGCCTTATAGGGCCCATGTTGTATGGCAAGCCAACATCTTGCCAAATTGGAAGATTCAGAGTCTCTACCTATTTTATGTCAAGTGAGGTGTGTACTACAAAAAAAAAATGTTTACAATGTTTCTCAACTTTATCTGCCTCACAGATTGCAGAGGTAGTAAAATATATCAATATAAATAGTAAAGAAAAAAAAAACCTTTCAGATGTACAAGAGACCAAAGCACATGAAAAGATGCTTGACATTATTAGCTATCAGAGAAATGCAAATCAAAACCACAACGAAGTACCACTTCCTACTCATTAGGATGGTTATAATAAAAAAACGACAGGCAATAACAAGCGTTGGCCAGAAGATGGAGAAATTAGAACTCTTTTACATTATTGGTGTGAATGTAGTGGTGGAAGCACTCTGGAAAACAATTTAGTAGTTATTTAAAAAAAAAAGAAGAGTTACCATATCACCCAACATCTCCCCTCCTTGCTACATAACCAGTTGAACTGAAAACATACATCCACTCCAAAGCTTGTACACAGATCCAGCCCTGTAGTTCAGTGGGTAAGGGTGCCTGATCCCACATGGATGACCACAGTTTAAATCCTGGTTCTGGCACCTTGAAAAATACGCCTAACATTTGTGCATATATACCTTACATTGTGACGGGAAGGAGGAATGGAGGATAAAGGATTGTGGCATGGTCACAACTCATTGGGGGGATGCTTTCTCTCTCTCACACACACATACATGCATCCTCTGGCAATGAAAAAAAATCTTCTGTGCAAATATTCATGGTAGAATTATTCATAATGGCCAAAACGTAGAAACAACTTAGTGTCCATCAACTAATGAATATATAAATAAAATGTGATATATCCATCCAATTGAATATAATTGACCATAAAAAGGAATGATACAGATATATGCTACGACATCATTGACCCTCAACTGCATTACATGATGTGAAACAAGCCAGTAACAAAAAATCACACGTCGCCTAGGAAAATCTGAGGAGACAGAAAGTAGGTTGGTGATTGTGTAGAGCTAGAAGGGTTGGGGGAAATGATGAGTGACTGGTAATAGGTACTGGGTTTCTTTTTGGAGTGATAAATATGTTCTAAAATTAAAGAATGGTTATGGTTTTACAACTCTGTCAGTGGGGAAAAGTTGCAATGAAATAATCACTTGCAGATTCCTTGAAGTTGGAATTCCGTGACTATACTAAAAAACAAAACAAAACAAAACAAAACAAAAAAACAAAAACCAGTGTACTCTTTAAAAAACAAAACAAAAAACAAAAACCATTGTACTCTTTAAAAGAGTGTTTTTTTTGTTTTTTGTTTTTTTTTTCGAGATGTTTTTGCTATAGGGAGCGTGTGCTCGCCAGACAGACAGAGAGAGACATAGAGACAGAAAGCAGGAAATCACCCCCTAGGGGGGATGGCCATGCCGCAATCCCTTCTCCTCCATTCTCCTCTTGGGATCTTGGGCACACACGCACACGCGCCCGGCGTGAGTTTAAGCCACCGGGTCCAGGACCCAAACCGTGGTCAACTACGTGGGAGTCCAGCGACATAGCCATTACGCTAACTGCTAGTCCCAAGAGTGTTGTGTTTTGTAAGATCTATTTCAACAAAGCTGTTATATTTAAAATGAACCAGCCAAGAAGTACTTACTATCTTCTCTATGTTTGGTATGGAGTTAATGTCCCGAAAGTTAGTATCTAACATGTAGCTTTGTGAATAGAGAACGTTTGTCATTCAGAGGAAGCACATTTAATTTTTGTTAAAATTATGAATGGGAGCCAGCAGGTGGCATGGAGGTTATGGCACTGGATCCCACATGATAAACTCCATGGTTCATGTTTCAGCCACAGTGGCTTGGAAATCAGGCCAGGTGCATGTGCGTGCATGCCCAAAATCCTGGGAGGAGACTGGAAATGGGATTGCAGCATGGCTGTCCTCCCTAGAGAGTGATTTCTCATTTTCTTTCTCTCACGTTTTGGAAAGTGCATGTCCCCTATGGCAAAAGAAAAAAGAAAGAATTATGTATGGAAAAAGTGAGGACTAGAGACATATTAATATTTGTTATAGCATTTCCTAGGAATGTAAATTTCCTTGTAGCCTAAAGCCTTGCTACTCAAATTGTGGTCCAGCAGTATGAGTGACACCTGGAAACTTGTTGGAAATGCAGAATCACGGGTCCCACGGAGACTTACTGAATCTGAATCTGCATCTTAACAAGCTGTGCAGGTGTTTGGCATGCACATTACAGTCTGAGAAGTGCCAGCCTGAAGGTTAGCAGGATGACTGCATGACACTTTAATTTGCCCTTTAATCAGTCTGAAGTAAGGTGGTGGCAGCATATTTAATACTGCATTATGTTGACTATTCTCTATATAGATTCATCATAGATGTAATCATAATCTTAAGAAACAAAAATGAGTTCATTTGAACATAATTTCTGCGCTTACTTTTAATCTATTGCATTCCATAGCCCTTCATAACATCCGATAATATATTTTCTTCTTCCGTGGCGGGGGAGGGGGAGAGTGAAGGAGAGGAAAAGAGTGCATGAATGTGTGCGCATGTGTGTGTGCCCATGAGAGAGAGAAACCAAGAGGCACTTTCAACAGTGTCTTCATGCCACAATCCATCCCCAGCGTCGGCTGGCCAGAATCATGGGGATATACATGCACACTTGAAAGTGGCTTGTGCAAGGAAATCTCAGAATGGGAACCTAGAACCTTTCCATGTGACTTTAGCACTGCACCATCATGGATGGCCCAATACATTTCTTTTTAGTGATAATATCATAGTAGTAATTTCTTATTATTATGAACAATATTTGTACATTTCAAGAAAACAAGTTGGCTTTGTGTACTTTTTAAAAAGAAACATTTATTTAATTTTATTTATTATTTTTATTATTTTAAAATTTACTAGGAGGGGCGCTGGCAGGTGGCATGGTGGTTGAGAATGCTGGACTCCCACATGGCCAACTGCTTTCTTACTTTAACTCTCTCTCTCTTTCTCTCACTCTGATCAACTTAAAATAAAGTTAAATAAAATAATAAAAATTAAAAAGTTTACTAGAGGGCACGTGTGCTCACGAGAGAGAGAGAGACAGAAAGAGAGAGAGAGAGAGAGAGAGAGAGAGAGAGAGAAAGAAAGGAAGGAAGGAAGGAAGGAAGGAAGGAAGGAAGGAAGGAAGGAAGGAAGAAAGAAAGAAAGAAAGAAAGAAAGAAAGAAAGAAAGAAAGAAAGAGAGACAAAGTTGCTAGGTCCAGGACTCAAACCATAGTCAGCCATGGGGAAGTCCAGCCCCTTAACCACCATGCCACCTGCTGGCCCTGCTTTGTGTACTTTTAAAAATAAACTCTTGGAATTTTAACTAAAAGCGTGAGTACAAAGATGATTTTTAGTTTTTAAGTTAAACTCAGTAGTAAGGAAAACTATTTAGAGTATTATTTGTTTAATATGCCAAGGAGATAAGTTATACTACTCAGTTAAAAGCTGTTATTTAAAAAAAAAAATTTAATTGCCAGATGGCATATGTACCGACCAGGAGAAACACACACACACACACACACACACACACACACACACAGAGAGAGAGAGAGAGAGCATAAGAGGGAGAAAACACCCTCCAATGGGGAATAGTCATGCCACAAATCCTTCTCCTCCATTTCTCCATCCTATTGGGATTTAGGATATGCACACAAATGCCTGGAATGTTAGTCAAGTCCCAGGGGCCAGAAATCAAAGGATGACTGGCCATATGGGATCTGGTTTCCTTAACCACTAGGCTATAGGGCAGGTCCAAAAGCTATTTATTTTCAAATGACTGTTGTGTCCTTGCTAAATTGTTAAATTATAGTTTCAATTTTATGAGACTGCTCTTTTTTTGTTGTTTAGGTTTTTGCCATAGGGTGCATGCACTTGCCAGAGAGAGACAGAGAGAGACACAGAGAGGCAAAGTGAGAAGTCACCACCATGGGGGATAACCAGACCACAATCCCTTCTTCTGCATTCTCCTCTCAGGATTTTGGATATTCGTGCACACATGCCTAACGTGATTTTCAAGCCACTGGGTTCAGAACTCGAACCATGGTCAGCCATGTAAGGATTTAGCACTTTAACCACCACACCACTTGCTGGTCCCAACTGTTCTTTTATTTATGTAAAAATTAAGATGAAATGACAGACTGATTTCATAACATAAAACTGTTGGGTACATTAACTTGAGCAAAAGTTGATAACTATATATATATATGTGTGTGTGTGTGTGTGTGTGTGTGTGTGTATATATATATATATATATATATATATTCTTTTTAAATAGACCACAGATTAGTTTGTTTTTAACACACATCATGCCGTGAATTCATAGGGAATAGGTTCCAGTAGCTCAGGCTCCTTTCCATTGGTTCTCACAAAGTGTGCTTCTCTGGGAGGAGCAGGCTGGCGCTTTAGTTGAACCCAGGTACCTTTCTCTTTGGCTTCTTTTTTTTTCTGGTCATTTTCCTTCATACGTTTTAGGAAGCTATCTCCGCTCTTAGAATGTTTAATATGCTCAATACACGCATTGATTCTCTTGGCAAGAATCTTGCCCTTAACTTGTTTGTTCACAACAATGCCAACAGCATGCTGGGTAACACTGTAGACTCTGCCAGTTTTGCCATGGTAACATGTGTGGGGCATTCCTTTTTGAACAGTACCCATTCCCTTGATGTCTACAATATCACCTTTCTTGTAGATTCGCATGTTTGCTGCCAAAGGAACCACTCCATGTTTTCTAAAAGGCCTAGAGAACATATATCAGGTGCCTCTTCCCTTTCCCTTTGTGTTCATCATTTTGGTTAATTACTGGAAGATGACAGTTCCAGCCAAAAGGCGATAATTATATTTTGTACATATTTTGGGGGGACCATATGATAAACTTCAAAATCATTTTTGAGGCATCAATCATATACATGCATTGTGTAAAATCCAAATATTTTTCTTCTTTCCTTCCTAAAGCAGTATTATGCCATTTGAATATCCATTTGAATGACAAAATGATTTTCTTGATCTTCCCATATTGCTGGGGGTTTTATTTTGCAGTTCAATTGCAGGCTCTCTCAAGTATGAGCATCTGGCCATTAATAATCACCAAGCAGTCCAGAACCTGTGCTCATTTTCTTCCTAAGTCATTGTGACATAAATAGAAGGTAGTTTATTTGTGGTTTATTTTAGGCATCCTTCATGAACATGGTTTGATAGTATATATGGTCCCATTTCTTCTTCCTGCCTCTGTGTGTAAGAGAGAGACACACTCAACAGGGACTTGTCACAACACAATCTCCTTTTTTCAGCCTCCTAGCTCCTTGGGATGCTGAGTGTCTGTGCCCTTGTACACATGCCCGGCATGTTTTCAAGCCAACAGGGGATTGGAACCTGCAATCAGCCACATGGCCTCCAGCTCTGTGCATTACTGCTATGCTACAGTGACTGGCTAGACTGACAAACTTACTTTTTAAGTATTACTCTGGAGAGGCTGAGGTTGGGGTAGATAATGGCAAAGCAGTGAAATATGATGCTCTGTAAGGTAATCCCACAAAGGAAGGTTCTCCGTTCAAGTCCAGAGATATCCCTGAGTACACTGGATGTATACACATATGCCCATGATCTAGGCTCGTTGAGGCTGGGAGGACTGTGGCATTAAGATCCTGTTGGAGGTGCTGTCTCTCTGCATCTGTCTCTCTTAGTTATGGAATAAATAAGCTACCTTACCAAAAAAAAAGAATTATCTGGGGGCTGTGAGACAGCACAGCTATGGGACAACTGTACCCATATAGGAAATGTTCTGGGTTCACCTCCTGGGACCTCCCTGAGTGTGCTAGGTGTGCACCCACAACCCGTGATCTGGATTGGCTGAAACTAGGGGTGGATCACAGCATGGAGACTCTGTTGGGAATGCCAGTGTTTCTCTCTTACTCTCTTCCACTTTCTCATGGAAGCAATAAATAAATAAATGTTCTGTTGCAGTAATCTATGGAGACTTTTCCCCTCCTATGGAGATTGTTATGTAAGAGTTCAGGTGTGAAAAAGAATGGCCAGCCCAGCAGAAAAGAGATAAGAGTTGTCCACTAGTATTTTATTGTTGAAAACATTTCTCTGAGTATTAACTGGATTGTGAGGGCCAAACTTCTTCACAAGGTGTCCAAAGCCCTGCATCATGAGGCCCCTTCCTCCCTTGCTATGTGCTGTGCTCTAACTACACTGGTCTTTTTTATATTCAAGCTCTTTAGTTTATGGCTTTTGCACATGCTTTCCCCTTCAAGTGGAAAACTCATTCCCCTCTTTTTAACTGGACAACTCCAAGTCATCTCTCAAATCTACCTCACATTCACCTTCTTTAGTTTTTTAGAATTATTTTTGTTTAACTTTATTTATTTATTTATTCATTTATTTTAATTTAATCAGAGAGGGACATCATGAGAGAGAGAGAGAGAAAGTGAGAACGCAAGCCGTCAGGTCTAGGACTCAAACTGTGGTTGGCCATGTGGGAGTCCAGTGCCCTTAACCACCACGCCACCTGTTGGCCCCTACATTCACCTCCTTAGAAAGCCTTTCTCCTTTGAAATTAGGCTGGGCTCACCTATGATGTCACCTCATGTTTTTTAAAATATGTGTATTTCCTTTATAGCATTTCTCAAACTACAATAAATTTTTGCCTAATGGCTTGAATGAAAGGACTACCTTTGCCCTTTTCACTTTGTATCCCAAATTCCTAACATCTTGCCTAATACACAGTCATTAGTAAGTATTCATTAAATGCTTGAAGTGGTAAATAGGATTATAGATAAGTAAGTAGCAAAGCTAATTATTCAGATGACCATGTAACAAGTGAAATAGCCTGCATATCCCCAAATATTTGAATGCTTAGGTTCATGTGGAGAGGAAACAACTCTTTTTCAGGCCAGAGATAAAGATAGGTATTTCCTCGCCCTTTAATTCACAACCTGGGCTATGGCCTACTGACCTTGCAGCTTGCTGTGTGGCTACCTCCCTCACCCAGCAAAAACCCATGTCACTCCTGCCTCCATGGGACTGCCATACTTTTGTAAGCAAATAACCCTTCATATTTAATCTTTTCCTTGAGTCTTCAGTATCATAATTAAAATCTGACTTTCTCTTGCAATCTTCAAAATGGAGAAGCCACTTTGGGCCAGCAGATGGTGGAGTGGTGAAGGCACTGGACATCTACATGGTCTACCACGGTTTGCATCCCAGACCCCAGTGGCTTGGAAGTCATGCAGGACATGTGTGTGTGTGTGTGTGTGTGTGTTTGTCCAAAATCCTGAGAGGAGAATGAAGGAGAAGGGACTGTGGCTTGGTTATCCCCCTGGGGGGTGATTTCTTGCTTTCTGTCTCTCTGTCTTCCTCTGTCTCTCTGTTGAGTGCACATGCCCTATAATAAAAATCTCTCTCTTTTCTCCCCCCAAAATAGAAGCCACTCTTCCTCTCACTTCTAGATGCACAGTAGGAATTTAGGGTTGACATTTTTTTCATTCCCATGTGGCAAGACTTCCACTGTCTCTCACCAGCATTAATTTTTTTGAAGTCCACACCTTCCATTTATATAATACTCTTTCTATTTTGTGGCTGTTGTCTATAATCCCCTGGGATACATTCACTGATGATATCAAAACAGAACCCCACTTTTTTGGTTTTATAACTTTACTTGAAAATCAGCAGTCAGTTCTCATCCACATTGATTATAGATTTTTGAAAGTGGTTGGGACCAGCGGTTGGCGTAATGTCTATGTTGCTGGACTCCCTTGTAGTTGACCGTGGTTTGAGTCCCGGATCTGGTGGCTTAAACTCACGCCGGGCACGTGTATGTGCATGCCCAAGATCCCAAGAGGAGAATGGAAGAGAAGGGATTGTGGTGTGGCCATCCTCCCTGGGGGGTGATTTCTCACTTTCTGTCTCTCTGTCTCTCTCTGTCTGTCTGGCGAGCACATGTGCCCTATAGCAAAACCTCTCCAAACTGTAAATAAGTAAATAAATAAAAATGAAAAAGGAAGTGGTAACAGGTACATAGGTCACCAGAGTGTAGAGCTTGTTGGATGAATTTTCACCCTTGTTTTGTTTTCTGGATAACCACACACAGATTCGATATGGGATGTTCCTTATTCCTTTGGCCCAGACAGCTTTGTTGAACCTGGTATCAATGTGCACATCTGGAGTCCCCATCTCTTTCATGGCAAATTTCCGGATTTCTTTGAGTGCCTGAGGGACGTATTTCTTGAAGCCCACACCACGGATGTGCTTGTGAATGTTGATGGTGTATTCCCAGGCCACCACCTCATTGATTGCAGAATGACCCTTCTTCTTCTCACCATCCTTCTTTGCTGGAGCCATTCTGCCTGGCCTAAGCTGGAAAAGCCAGAACCTCATTTTCTTCTCTACTCCTTGTCCTCAGGGATTTTAACATTGTATACAGCTAACACACCCAACAGGATGGGCTCACAGGCCCTTGTTCTCTTCCTAATGATCTTCATCTTCTCCTCATTATATTTACTAATACACTGTATTCCACACCCAGTTCTGGCCATCTGTCAAGATCTTTAAGAGCTGGCATTATTACTAGAACTCCTGTCCTTTAACACCTCTCATTCCTTTACTTCTATTGAACCTACCATTCTTTCTGACCATGACTTGTACTAAGGAAAGCATTTAAATTTTTCCTTTAAGCTGGGATAATTTTGAAGTTGAGAAAGGGTCACTATTAATAATCACACTAAGAAAATTAACATAAACTGGGACTCTATTGGGAAAAGCAAGACCTATAATCACTTTACTTTTAATTTCTCAACTTGAACTATTTTGACTGCTTTCTGTTCCCACTTGTTTCCTTTCCCAAGCAATTTGAATGAAATATTAATCCACTTATATAATTTTGAAATTATATTTGTAGTATACATACAAGTGTATAAAACATGTGTATGTTCAATTTGTGTTGTATAAACATAATGTAGTAATACATGTTGTATAAACACAAGAATGTAACAATAATGTAATCTACATGAACATGTATTATGTTCCATTCTTAAAATACCTAGACAAAATTTATTTTAAAGTAAAATAAAAAATAAAATTAATAATTGTATATCCTTCATGTGGCATTCTTATGTATATAATCATATCCGTGAATCACTGGCTCTTTCTTTTTTTTTTCCAGAGGTTTTTGCTATAGGGTGTGTGCACTCACCAGAAAGACAGAGAGAGACAAAGAGACAGAAAGAGAGACATCACCCCCCAGGGGGGATGACCACGCTGCAATCCCTTCTCTATTCTCCTCTCAGGATCCTGGGCATGCATGCATACCCAGGAGTTTAAGCCACCAGGTCCGGGACTCAAACCAAGGTCAACTACATGGGAGTTCAGCGACATAGCCATTGCGCCATCTGCTGGTCCCTTGGTTCTTTCTTTCTAATCCTTATAACTTAAATTTCTTCAGTCACTAGGTAGGAGCTTCGTATATGTGGAATAAAAGTGCTAACTCCCCCTCCATGATTTCAGAGAGAATGCTTCCAAAAGAGAATACTTGTAGGTTTTCTGTAGCTACCCCTCATCATGTTAAGGGAGTTTCATTAGGTTCCTAGTTCGCTAAAGTTTTTTGTGTTGTCTGTGAGAGGATGCATGTGCTGGCCAGAAAGAGATTGAGAGACAGAGAGAGAAGGAGACAAGCACTCCCCATTGGGAAAGGTCACACTGCAATCTGCTTTCCTCCATCTCTCCCTCCTTTTGGGATTTTGGTATGCATTTCTCAAGTGCTGAGTCTGGGACTTGAATCATCCAGTCAGCCATGTCTGATACAGCGACCTAAACAACCAGGCCATTGAGCCAGCCCAAATTTTTGTTTATAATTGTGAATGGATATTAATTTTTCTGTTTCTCTTTCTGCATCTATTGAAATCATCACTTTTTTCTATTCTAATCTGTTGACGTGATGAATATTTATATATTTTTCTAATGTTGAACCAAACTTTCATTTCTGGAATAAACTCATTTTAGTCATAGTGTCTCAGACAGACTGCAGGAATCACACTGTACTGAGGGTTTTTTTTTTTCTTTTTTGGAGAGCTTTTTGCTACAGGGCGTGTGTGCTCACCAGAAAGACAGAGAGAGTATACTGACATGCATGGCATTCCCTTTGAAAAAGCAATGTAATATGCTGTAAAGTTATATGTAATCCAATGTAATATAAACAAGATTATGATGATAATAAAAAAATTAATTAAAAAAAAGAAAGACAAAGAGAAACAGAGAGACAGAAAGCGAGAAATCACCCCCCAGGGGGGATGTCCATGCCACAATCCCCTCTCTTCCATTCTCCTCTCGGGATCTTGGGCACGCACGTACACGTGCCCAGCGTGAGTTTAAGCAAACTGGTGCAGGACTTGAACCATGGTTGACTACATGGGAGTCCAGCGACATAGCCATTATGCTAACTGCTGGTCCCCTGGGGATTTTTTGCTTTTAAAGACACTCTTGGCATCTTAAGTTACACATTTCTGATTATGTTACATATCCAACATACATGATTAAAACATTTTAATTTTACTAAACCAGGTTACATACAGAGATAGTTTTTAAATTATATCTCAGGTTGAATATGCTAAAGTGATACTGAAAGAAAGAAAATAAATTCTTTTTTGTAATTTTAATTTTAATTTATTAATTTTTAAAATTTGCTATTGGGCACATGTACTCACCAGAGGGAGAGAGAGGGAGAGAGAGAGAGAGTGGAGAGAGAGAGGGGAGAGAGAGAGAGAGAGAAAATAGAGAGAGAGAGAGAGAAGAGAGAGAGAGAGAAAGTGAGACAGCAAGCTGCCAGGTCCAGGACTTGAACTGTCACTGACCAAGTGGTAGTCCAACACCTTACCCACCATGTCACCTGCTGGTCCTGAACTGAGTTTTTATTTTAAAATTTTAGTTTTCATTTCATGAAGTTCCATCTTTTTCCAAAATCCATCTATTTATTCTTAATAGTGCCTTAATGATGGCTCAGCTTTTACATTTCTTTCTTGCTTTCTTTCTCGTGTGTGTGTGTGTGTGTATTTTTGCTATAGGGCACTTGCACTCACCAGAGAGACAGAATGAGAGAAGTCATCCCCCTAGAGGGGATGGCTATACTGCAATCCCTTCTCTTCATTCGTCCTCTTGGGATTTGCGGCATGCACGCACATGTGCCTGGCTTATTACATGCCTCCAGGTCTGGGACATGAACCACGGTCAACCACATGGGAGTCCAGTTCCTCAACCACTATGCCACCTGCTGGCCCCCATCTTTTATTTCTTTAAATAATTCCTATACAACTGTTCTATAATAACAGTTTCAATATCTGTGTCTTCATGTGCCTAGAACTCTTCTATATTTCCTGGTTTCTAGTGACCCTCCCTTATAATAGCTTGTCTTCTTGTGTGCTTCTTGTGTAAATTTAATTTTGAGCCTATATATTTAACAATCTCAAAGTGTGGGAGTCCCATGAGCCCAAATTTGGGAAATTTTGTCCACAGAGAATATGCTTCTTCTGTATGAGGTCATGAGATGCCCTTCTTCTAGAACAATTCAGCCCGCTGGATCTCTGCTCAGTTGAAGAGTTGTTGGCTCGAACACCTCTGCCTCTGCTGGCTGGAGGCTTAGTCTCCTGATGGTGGTGCTGTTGTAGCCCTCTTCTCTAAGGGAAATGGCTCATCCTGGACGCTTACCACAGGCCTGAGTTCCCAGATCCTTTGTGTGATCTATTGGCTAATCCACCAATTGTGGTTTTAAATTCGATTCTATTGTCTTTTTGTCAATTCTGGACATTCCATATTCTTATTTTTCAAATTTGTTTCCTTTCAAACTTCTTCTTTTACCAAATTAAACATTTTCAGCTGTCCCCTCTTTCCTCTCTTTCCCCATGTCCCCAACCTCCATTGTGATAGTTTGCCAACCAGTCTCTCTACTTATATGTTCAGGATACAAGTAGCGGAAAACAGGATTGGCAAAATAGTTTGCAATTAGTTTATGGAGGGCTTTAAATGCAGGCTTCTGGAGTTTGGCCTTTATTCTGGAGGCAAGGAGTAGGTTTTGGCAGTTGTTGAGCTGATGACTGCTATAACAAGAGCTATATTTTTAGGACCTTTACTCAGGATAAGATGAGTTTGAGAAGGGTGACTGCTTTGTTCCATCATTGTATGTGAAGGGTTTAAAACTACTTAAACTTCCAAATTTCATTGATTATAAAATGTATCTTTCTTACATTAATCATCACTGAAATTGGGGTGAGCCTTATAACCACTGCCAGCTTGGCTACATTTTTGACATAGTGGTCAATATATGAATTGAGTAAACTTGATCCAAATATTCTCTGGAATCTTGTGGTAAGACCAAGAGAACATCAACATCAAGATTGTAGAATAAGTACGAGCAGCTTGGAAAATAATCCTAGAGAAAATAGTGAAGCACTCTTTCAGCATCCTCAATTTTTTTGTTGTTTTTTAGACAGTCTTGTTTTGTCATCATCCTCACAAGTAGCTGAGACTACAGGCATGCATCACTATGCCTTTTTTTTTTTGAGAGGTTTTTGCTATAGTGCGCATGCGCTCACCAGAAAGACAGAAAGAGACAGAGAGACAGAAAGTGAGAAATCACCCTCCCCAGGGGGGATGGCCACACCACAGTTCCTTCTCCTCCATTCTCCTCTCGGGATCTTGGGCACGCATGCACATGCGCCCGGCGTGAGTTTAAGCCACCGAGTCCGGGACTCAAATCATGGTCGACTACATGGGAGTCCAGTGACATAGCCATTATGCCAACTGCTGGTCCCCACTATGCCCTTGTTTTAGGATGGTCCTAAATCAAATCAAGGCTTCCTATGTGACCTCAGCCTACCAAAAAACAGCATCTACCAGTGCGTGCAACTGTGAGTCTCCCCAGTGCTCTTGATGGCACAGAGGGTGATACTACATAGAAAATCATGGGACACAGGGACCAGCAGATGGCATAATGGCTATGTCACTGGACTCCCATGTAGTCGACTGTGGTTGGAGTCCTGGACTCGGTGGCTTAAACTCATGCCGGGTGCATGTGCATGCATGCCCAAGATCCCAAGAGGAAAAGGGATTGCGGTGTGGCCATCCCCCCGGGGGGTGATTTCTCGCTTTCTGTTTCTCTGCCTCTCTGTATTTCTGGTGAGTGCACGAGCCCTATAACAAAATCCTCTCAAAAAAAAAAAAAAAAGAAAAAAAAAAAAAAAAAGAAGAGAAAAAAAAGGAAAAGAAAATCACAGGACACAATAGCTCTGAGTCAAAAAGATTCATGCAAGTTGGACTTAATGAGAAGTTTTAGAAATGTCATAACCATTTCACTTTGCTTTATGTCTAAATCTAAAAGAGCTCTTTTGATAAATTTAGAATAAAAATGCTAAGTGAAAAGAAAGCATTGAGTTATTGTTTGATTGGCAGTGTTTATCTTTTGTGAGCTTTACATAAAATAACAATGCATTCTATAATCATGGATGGTTTAGATTCACTGAAATTTAGTACTTGCGATTATGTACTCCTCTGTGCTTTTTCCCATGCAGTTACATCTGCCTAGAATCATCTTCCCCTTTCTATGCATATTAAAACCTTCCCTATCTTTCAAGCCCTCGAAGTACTATTACCTTCTCTATGAAGCCTCTTCTAATAGCACCAGCTAGAAATAATCTGCCTTTGAATACTCATATCACTTAATCCCATTTATGGTACTTATTTTCATCATTTTATTATAGTTATTTATATACATGGCTTATCTCTTTTTCTTGTCTGTAATTTTTATTCATATTTATATTTCTCACAATATCTTAAATTTAGTAATTAAATAAATATATGAATAATAAGAGACATATGACAGACACTGAAAGGCCTTTTCCCTCCCTTTTTCAAAATGACCTTTCCTTTTCCACCTCCAAGATTGAATTGGACTGAAGCATCAATTCTCATCTATTTATGCCTTTAGATTAAGCATTGCCACCCCCACCACACACTTTTCTGTGAGCCCTCCAAACAGGAAACCTCAGGGTAAAGGAGTTTCTAAGTCTTTTTTTTTTATATTGACTAGAGGTTCTAGAAAATAGAGATCAATGGAGGAAGGGATGATGAAGTGAGAAAAGGAAACCAAAAAGGAAGGGTTGGCTTTGGTAATGATGAGAGGCAGGTGTGTTGAAGATCAGCTTTGCCCAGTGCTTTATAGAATCATTGACCTAGCCTACAATCTGACTCTATTGTTAGAGCACACATGCTTCTCAGTAATTTCTCAGTTTTCTTTGGATTGTCTCCCTTTGATTATAAATTTTACTGTAAATAAGAAATTAAAGGCCATTTTTAAAGGGGGAAGTCACCTTTGATTCCTTCACCTAAATATGACTATTTTCATCTGTTATGTTCTGCCATTCCTAAGTTAGTATATACAAATTTTGTATTCAATAATTTTTACATTATAGTATAATTTCTCATGTCATTACACATTATTTATAATTATTACTCTTAATAGTTACATACCAATACATGGAATACTGATTTGCATATTGTTCTTTCTTTAAATATTTCTCAGTAATTGTGCATTTAAGTTATTATGGTGTTGTTCTAAGCAAAAAATTATTCACATAATACAGAGATAAAATGAATACTGTTGCATGTAGTTTTTCTTCATTTTAATCTGTTCCTTAGGATAAATTCTCAGGAGTGTGATCACCAGGTTAAGAGCTCTTGATATGTACATCCAAACATCTCTTCCAAGCAGCCATTTGCTGTGTGGAATTAATACTATCACAACCTCCAAATATGAATCCTCACTAGTCTGAATCTGGATTACATCTCTCTTTGCTACAGTATTTGGTTGATGCAACCCAGGCCTAAACTATTTAACATATGGTATTTCCCTGACCAGATAAATTGATTCAGTGCTGTTGCAGCCAGCATGGAGTTCAGGAGTTCTCTGCATGGTTATAGAATGCCACATGCTCAGGACCAGTAATTGGCGTAATGGCTATGTCGCTGGACTCCCATGTAGTGGACCGCGGTTCGCATCCCGGACCCAGTGGCTTGAGACTCACGCTGGGCACGTGTGTGTGTGTGCCCAAGATCCCTAGAGGAGAATGGAGGAGAAGGGATTGCAGCGTGGCCATCCCCCCTGGGGGGTGATTTCTTGCTTTCTGTCTCTCTGTCTCTGTCTGTCTGTCTGACAAGCGCATGCGCCCTATAGCAAAAACCTCTCAAAAAATAAATAAATAGGGAACCAGCAGTTAGCGTAATGGCTATGTCGCTGGACTCCCACGTAGTCGACCGCGGTTCGCGTCTCGGACCCGGTGGCTTACAACTCACGCCGGGTGCGTGTGCGTGCGTGCCCAAGATCCCGAGAGGAGAATGGAGGAGAAGGGATTGCGGCGTGACCATCCCCCCTGGGGGGTGATTTCTCGCTTTCTATCTCTCTGTCTCTCTCTGTCTGTCTGGTGAGCGCACGCGCCCTATAGCAAAAACCTCTCCAAAAAAAAATAAATAAAAATAAATAAATAAATAAATAAAAATTAAAAAGAATGCCACATGCTTTTTTCCTAGGATGTTCAAGAGAAAGTGTATAGCCTTGTTGCTTTAGCAGTCATTTTTGCAACATTAAGGTATGGCAGCCTAAGGATGAGGCCAACATGCAGGCAGGGATGAAGGAATTACAAAGAAACAGAGCAAGAACTGGGATTCGACTATACTTTGACTCCTCCTTACCAATGAACTTTTGATTATATGATTCAATAAGTCCCTTTTAAATCCATTTTAATTAGGCATCCTGTTACAAGTAGAAGTGCATGCATGCCCCAAATACTGGTAGCATGGAGCAATGAAGGAAAAAGGATTGTGGCATGAACACACCCCATTGTAGGGTCCTCTTTTCCTATCCCTCTCTCTTTGGTGAGTGGACACTCTCACTGAAAATTTAAAAAAAATTCTCCAACATTCAGCAAATATGTGGAGTCTTCAAAAAATTCCTAAAAATTGTGTATAATGTACAAACAATGCCTGGACTTCAAATTCTTTTGCACCAAAATAAACTTGTACTTCAATGACATTTTTCCAGTCACTTTTTGAAGTCCTTTCACATCTGCTGAGCTCTAGTATTTGCCAGGTTGAGTTTCAGGCCCTATGTATGCAGCAAAGAAGAAAAGAAATTCTTGGTTTTCATTGTGTTTATATTCTTATAGGGCCACCAGAGGGTAAATAAATAAAGAAGTACATTTATGGTAAATTTGATAGTGATAAGGGAATGAGATTAGAGAGCAGTGGGTGGGGGTGTTGCTGTTGCATGTGGGGTGGTGGTAAGGGACATTGAACATGTGGGTATCTAGGAAAAGAACATTCCAGGCAGAGGAAAAGAGCAAGCTCAAAAGTTCACAGGAAGAAGCATGCACAGTATGTTCATAGAACAATAAGCAGGCCAGCATGGTTGGAGTACAGTGGGCAGAGAAGGAGATGAGGCAGTCCAGATAATATAGATCTTTGTAGGCTATCACAAGGATTTTATACTTTATTGTACAGAGGCTTCTTTGTTTAAACAGTGTAATCAGAACAGTTTATTATTTCCTTTTTAATTTCTTTTTCTGACAGATAACATCTTTCCAAAGATATAACACATATTTTCTTCTAGCTTCTGTTTATTTTTAATAAACTTACTACTTTAATTCTTTCAAAACTTATGGTGTATAATAGAAAGTATGTATTCAAACCAATTTTTCCCAAAGTAACTATATTCTAACACTGTTAAATAAATATACTTCCTGTGTTCGATAGTGCTTACCTTATATTACACAGTAAATTCTTTTCTTTGGAATTATTTACTTAATTTTACTTGTTATTTTTTTGAAAAATTTGAACAGAGAGAGACAGAAAGAGAGAAAGAAAGGAAAAGTGATAAAGCAAGCCATCAGATCTGGGACTTGAACCGTGGTTGGCCATGTGGGAGTCCAGTGCCTTAACAACCATGCCACCTGCTGGCCCCCACACAGTAAATTCTTATACATAAACTATTTCTGGATTGCTTTTCTTTTTTGGCTCCTGCTCTTTATTTGTCCTTTTTACACCAGTACCATACTGTTTTGATTACTAATATTTTATATTTCTTTCTAATATTTAGTAAGATGAGCTATTTTACTTTTTCTTTTATAAAACATTCTTTTCATATTATTGGCTTATTTATTTTTATCAATACATTTTAGAATTATTTTGTTGAATGTCAAAACAAATATTGGGATTTAGATTAAGACTTTATCAAACTTGATATATTATATTCTGGGAATGACCTACTATAATGGGAAAAAATAATTTTAAATACATTACTACACTTATTTTTTTAAAGAAAGATTTTTTTTTGCTATAGGGAACATGCACTTGTTGCAGAATCAGAGTGAGACAGAGAGACAGAAAGCAAGAAATCATTGCCCCCCTCCCCCAGAGGGGATGACCACGCTGCAATCCCTTCTCCTCCAGTCTCCTCTTGGGATTTTGGGCATGCATGCACACACACCTGGAGTGAGTTTCAAGCCACCGGGTTGGGACTTCAACCACAGTCGACTACGTGGGAGTCCAGCGACACAACCATTGTGCCATCTGCTGGTCCTGTTATTACACTTCTAACTGAAGTTTTCCTTAGTCTGGTGATTTTGTTTAAATGGTAATTTTGCTTTTTGTGGGAATAAATCAGTATCAATAAACTTGGTTGTAATTTTGTGATTTAAATGTTTTGAATAAGTGTTTTTAATTAATTATTTAATTGTAATTATTATTATTATTTTTCATTTGACCAGAAAGAGAGAGAGAGAGAGGGAGAGAGAGAGAAAGCAAGCCACCAGATCTAGGACTCAAATCACAGTTGACCATCGGGGAGTCCAGTGCCTTAACAGCCATGCCACCTGTAGGCCCAAGTCATAAGTACTTTTAAAAAGAAAAAAGTACTTTATTTTCATTCTTGTGGAAGTTAGTGGCAGGAAGGATTCAACAACTCAGAATGTAAAGTTGAGGATACAGTCATTCATTCATTCAACAAATTATTTGTTGAATGCCTCCTCTGTGTGCTAGGTTCTAAGAGCACAACAGTAAATAAAACAAACCACAATCTCTGCAGTCATGAAACTCACAGACTAATCATGGGGTATTTGATGACTGATGCTAACAATGGAAATACTTGCTCCTAGGCTGCAGTATATTTTTACTGAGAAATGCTAGATTTCTTGTCCATAATTTTTTGTGATTTCTGCTTGTTTTGTTTGGATCTGATTCTGAAGTTGTGCCAAGGATGGCTGGGAATGACTTGTAATGATATTGGGTAATACCCATAATGTAATGTGAACATGGAACTGTCATTGAAATATGCTTCCCCTGCACCTGGATTGCAGCTGTACCCATGAATCTTTATTCTGAGAGGAAGGGGCTTTTTGTTTGGCCTCAGAAGAGTTTTGTATTCTCATGCTCAGTGAACCAGGCAATATTGTGAAAGTTGTATTAGGCTTGTGGAACTTGTTTAACTTGAACTGCCTGGTATATTTTTCCCTTGCACTTTTTGATATTTGATTTGGTTCTTTAGTGTGATAGTCTTCATTGGCTATTTTTATCTGTTTAGCAACTTGGGAGGAGTTGAAAACAAAGAACAAAATTCAAAGGCAAATATTAACAGCTTGATGGAAAGAACTTGAAAAACAGATGGCATCAGTATGTATTGATAGCTGGTATGAGGACACAGGAATGTTGGAAGAAGATAGCAAAGAATTACAAAGTAAGGTAAATGAAGATTTTATAAACCTTCAGGTCACTTATGAAGTTGGACTCAGTCTAGAAATTAATTAGTACATACTCAGTTGTCTGAAAGAATTCCTTTTGGCATAGATCTAATCTGAACAGTTTAGATTTCTCGAAAACAACAGTTGCAGTAGAGCAGCTGCTATTTTACATCTGAGGATCACCACAAAACAAACCCTGTGCCGCGGATTTGGCTATTTTTCACTAATAAGACTGGAGCTCCTAGAAGAGAAAGTGATCTTGGGTCTTGAGATGGGAAAGAGTATTGCGCCTTGACACACTAGTGCTTTAACAGCAGCTTTCAAAGGGGTGTTTTGCAGGGAGGGGATATTTGAAGGGGTTATGTGAAAAGTCAAAGGAAAGTGGGGAGGAACTCAGCTGTGAAACTGCCTGTGACAAAAGGCTAAGCAATTGGATCGCTGCAGAAAAATATGAAAGAAACAATGGTAGGGTTCTGGCAGAGGGGGCTAAATTTATGAATATGTAATCATTGCTAACAGTGCATCACTCACCTTATATATATTATCTCATGTAATATTCAGAGCAACTCTACAAAGTGGTTAGTATTATTACCCCCATTTTACAAATAAGGAACCAAAGGCACAGGAAACTGAAGAAATTTATCCAGAGTTACCCACCTAGTAAGTGACAGAGCCAGGACTCAAGTCCAGGTGGTCTGGTGTTACTCTTAATCATTACATTACATGGTCTTTACAAATCAGGTGAAAAGAATTAGAGCAGAATTTTGACGCCATCCTAAGGCCAACATTTTTATTTTTTATGGTTATTATTATTCTATGTTTAGTGTATGAGGATTTATTTTGTGATATGGGGTGCTCTGAACCTGTTGGCATTCCTCCTTGTGTGAAGGCTAATTTTGCTCTTTTTTCAGACTGTTGAATGGAGAATGACTGGATATTCATATCCTTAGGTCAATTTCAGACATAAATCTATGCTTGCCCATTTTTTTAATTGCCAGAGGGCATGTGAATTTCCCAGAGAGAGACAGAGAGAGAGAGAGAGACCGAGATGGGGGAGAAGAAAAAAATCACCCCTCCACACCTAGTGGGTTGTTGTCATGCTGCAGTTCTTTCACCTCCATTTCTCTATCCTGTCAGGACTTGGGGCATTGCCCACACCTGTTCTCACTTGGGTCCTGACTCAAACCATATTTGGTTATGTAGGATCCAGCTCCCTTAGCCATTAGGCCATGGCCCTAGTACATGATTTTAATGTTCTATGTGTTTTAATTTTGAGCCTCTTCCAATTTCTTTTTTTTTTTTTGGAGAGGTTTTTGCTACAGGGCACATGTGCTCAGAGAGAGACAGAGAGATAGAAAGTGAGAAATCACCCCCCCCCCCCCCCCCAGGGAGGATGGCCATACCGTAATCCCTTCTCCTCCATTCTCCTCTCAGGATCTTGGGCACGCACGCACACGCGCCCGGAGTGAGTTTAAGCCACCGGGTCCGGGACTCGAACCGCGGTCGACTACATGGGAGTCCAGTGACATAGACATTACACTAACTGCTGGTCCCAACCTCTTCCAATTTCATAGAAGGAAGGAAGTATGCAGGGGGAAATGACATCTTAGGGTGATTTGAACAGCATCTATGGTATCCATCAGTATAAAAGCAACAGGTTTAAAAAGACAGTAGAAAAGGTAAGAATGTTAGAATTGATTAGAAAGAAGGGAAAATGGATATTGAGAAGAGAAAGCCTTGAGAAAATATGCAGAAAGCCAAATCAAAATGCATACAAACCATTAGATTACATTCCTGTCTCTTAGGGAGAAGCTAGATGAGACATGGGTGAGAGGCCTAACCATGCCAAGCACAAGGGTATAAAATTAATTAAACTTTTGATAATTAAACTAATTTAATTCTTGTGCCCTACAATTGCCTATCTCTATGGGTCTCTTGGAGCAGCTAGTAGTTAAGAAAATAGAATTTGGAGTTGGACAGAGCTATAATTCTATTCTATTCTACCCCTGCTGTTTTCCTTGCTATATAATTTTGGATAGATCACTACACCTTAGTTTCGATTTTTTTCACCTGTAAATTGGGCTTAGTAAAAGTGCCTATCTTATCAAGTTGTTGAGAAGGTTGAATGAGATAATGAATATAAAGCAGTACCTGACTGAAGCATTCAATTATTGATAATTACTGATAATCCTGCTTATGCCTGCCTTTCAAGAAAGAGATCCTGCTCTCCCTTCAGTACTTTGGTATAAATGTAGATACATTAATCTTTCCTGGGTACCTTTTAGTATGGTTGAGGTAAAGCTGGATCATTGGACAATAAGACTAGGGAATAAGAATAGATAAATAAGCATAGAGAATGATATGAAACCATATAATCGCACTGTATAAGATATGGTTTGCTTTTCAGAGCCCCACATCATTCTAGGTCCTCCTATTTCCATATGGTGCATATCATCTTAGCAACCCACCACTGCTCAGGAGCAACAGGAGAGAACTTATGAATCCTCAGATGTCTGGAACCAAGAAAAATAGACATAAAGACAAGCAGTTCATTTTCTTGTATATTTAAGACTTGTGTTCTTAGCTTCACATTCTTACCCTTTTGCTCAGCTGATCAATAATCTGGAATAACCACTGTTTTCCATGGAAACTCCATCCGTGTTTTGCCTACATGAGTGTATCCATTCCCTACAGCCATGACTTGACAATATTAGAAAATAACACGGTAGTATCAACAGTCATAGAAAACACATATGTATGGGTGAGGGTGGGAGATTTTATCACTTGGTGAATACTGTGACTAGCATACCTGGTTATATAAGTGCCAATATATTTATCCCCTCAGCTCTCAGGGCAACCAGGGACTGGGACAGAAATTGCTTCTCACGTCTGTCTAGGAGCAGCCTAATTTGCATATCTCAGTGCCTATACAAATGCTTTTATTTTCTAGGTATGTCATGAGAAATTTGAGAAGCACTGATGTAGTATACTAATATACTGATATAGTTGTATACTAATAGATTGCTTTACACTGAACATCACTACTTTCTTAGGATCAAGCTTTTGTGATTGTGATGTTTTGTTCCTTTCAAGCTAAATTATGTTTGCTAGTGTTATAGTAAAATTTCTGGTCCTACAAACTATAATATAGTCTATATTGGACTCTGATTTTTATGTCTCATTTTACCTTTATCAGATTTTGGGATCAGGACAATACGTGTTTCATGCAATTAATTAGGAACATTTTAACTTTTTCTGTTTTTTCTCTGAAGGTTTGGACTTACTTTTCATTAAGTTTAGGGACCCTGTGTGAAAATTTCTCAATTTATTCCTGTTATTAATTTGTTCAGATTTTCTACTTGTAGTATAAATTTCAATATTTTATATTTTTATAGAAAAAACATCTATTCCACTATATTTTAAAACTTCATTAGCATACACTCGTGCAGTGCATTTCCTTACAATTAAAAAATATTGTTTATACTGGTGTTATATCGCTTGTTCATTTCTAATTTTATGTGTGTGTTTTTCTTATATATGTTTGCCAGAGTTTTATCTACTTTATTAGCCTTTCACACAACCAGCTCTTGAATTTATTTATTAATCCACTGTTTTTACAACCTCTAATTTATTTATTTTTGTTTTTATCTTTATTATTTTATTCCTCCTATTTTCCTGAGCATTTTTTTCCTCTTTTTTGAAAATGTTACGTTCAATGTCTAGTTTGGTTTATTGGCCTTAAATTTTAATAAGGAGAAATAAAGACAATGCCATTGTATGCATGCCAAAAGTCCCTTTTTCTGAGTTACATAGATACTAAGGAAATGGAAAATGGGGACTGTCAGGAGACCAAAGCCAGAAAGAAGGGTATGGCACTGAATGTTCCTCCAAGATAAGCCCCTTACTTCAACATTTTCCCAAAGCGTTTCTCCACAGTGGGGCAGTAGGGAGTAAGAAGTGTTGGAACTAGCTTTCTAGACAGAAAAAGGTATTCTGCTGTTCTGTGAGACCTGTGCGTATTTTACGCTGGGAGTCCTCCACCCAGCCTGTCTCCTGTTGGTGCAGACGCCATGCTTATAATTCTTTTTCCCTGGTGTTTGCTTTTTCTGAGTCTTGCTTTCATTCCTGCTTGCCATAATAGTTAGGAAGTTTGACTCTTCAGACTGCTGTTTTAGCTCAGCTAAAATTGCCTGACTCCCCTCAGGGGTCAAGCTGAGGAAGCCTTTGAGCTTTGAGCTCAGGCTGGGACATAGCTTCTGCTGCTGTCACCATTGCTCCCTCCTCTTATCTGATTGAAAGATTTTGGCATTAGGGGATGAAAGGCACAGATTGACTGTCTCCTGGTTCTGTCTCATGGTCTCAGGAGGAGTCGTTAGAGATGGCTTACATGCTTAAATTGCTTTAGAGAAGGGAGGAGGGAGAAGAGAAGGAGGAGAAGAAGAAAGAAGGGTAAAACAGGGGCGTAGACTACAAAGGAAAGGATTTTCAGGAAAAGAGGAAGCAGATGCAGGAAAGGCCCATGCTTTTCTTCCCAAAGCTCAGGCATCCTGCCTCTGAATAGCCCCCTACAAAAATATTTTTCTTCCATCCCAGCTCTTATTATGAATCAGTAGGGGGCAGCAATCCCAGCCTTAAATGTAGGTAAAATAGGAAGTGCCCAGGGCCCACAAGACTCTATATTTGACACCTCTTATACTCCCCTACACTTCCTATAGTCTTCTTTTTTACCTTTTAGCCTGCCAAATTGTTCTCCATCTTTGTACTTTCCAATCTCGAGCTACTTTTAATCTCATATTCTTGTTTTCTTTTCTTTTTTTAATTTTTTTTATTATCATCATAATCTTCTTTATATTACATTGGATTACATATAACTTTACAGTGTATTACAATGCTTTTTCAAAAGGGAATGCCATTGTTTTATTTTCTTCATAGAAAATCTTGTTTACTTAGCTTCACCTGGATGTAAGCTCCACTAAGCTTGGGATCGTACTGACTTATTCACTTCTATATGCCCAGGGGCCTATACCCAGTGTTTAACATACAACACACACTTAATTCCTTTTGAGAGGTCAGTCTTAGTGGTGTGGCAGTAGTATACTACTCTGAGATGTTGAATCCATATAGAAGATTGTGGTTCAGTTGCCTGGTCGACTGTACATACTAGGCACGTGTACTCATGCCCCAAATCCTGGTTTTCTGAGAGGACTGGTGGGGAGGATTGTAGCATGATACCTTGTTAAGGGCGAGTTTCTCTCTCTCTCTTTCTCTCTCTCATATTCATAAAATAAATAAACTTTAAAAAATAATATTTGTCTTGAAGGAATGAATGAATCAATGTGCAAAGCATTATGCTAGGTGCTGGTAGTACAAATCCAGAGGGAGTTCATAGTACAGTGGGACATAAAGACATACAAATTGAAACCAGCAGGTAGCATGGTGGTTAAGCAGGTAGCATGGTTTTTAAAGGTGCTGGATTCCCACGTAGGTGACCATGGTTCGAGTACTGGACTTGGCGGCTTGCTTTTTCACTTTCCCTTTCTTTAAAAATTTTTAAAAGAATTATTTAACTGCATTTATTTATTTATTTATTTTAGTTTGATCAGAGAGAGACAGAGCGATAGAGAGAGGGTAAGTGAGAAAGCAAGCCACCAGGTCCAGGACTTGAACCACAGTTGGCCATGTGGGAGTCCAGCACCCTTAACCACCATGCCACTTGCTGGCCCCTCACTTTCCCTTTCTTTTTCTCTCTGTATCTGTCTGGTTAAAATCTGGGGGGCATATATCCTATACCATTGTCTTTGGACACTATGACTTTGGACTCAGTGTCTTTTTTTTTTTTTTTTTTTTCTTTTTTTGGAGAGGTTTTTGTTATAGGGCGCGTGCGCTCGCCAGACAGACAGAGAGAGACAGAGAGATAGAAAGCAGGAAATCACCCCCCAGGGGGGATGGCCACGCCGCAATCCCTTCTCCTCCAGTCTCCTCTCGGGATCTTGGGCACGCACGCACACGCGCCCGGCGTGAGTTTAAGCCGCCGGGTCCGGGACTCGAACCACGGTCAACTACGTGGGAGTCCAGCCACATAGCCATTACGCTAACTGCTGGTCCCGACTCAGTGTCTTTATGGCTCAGTTTCCTCATTTGTAAAATGAGAAGGATAGTAATATTTAATCTCATGGGGTTGTTATGACCATTATATGAGATGACATATATAAAGGGTCAACACAGTGCTCGATAAATGGGAGTTTTTACTACTGAATCCCTAGAGTGGTACCTAGAATGTGTGCTGCGGTTCATACTTTTTTTGTTTCTTCTGTCCACCTCTGTCTCTGGCTGCTGTAATAGAAAGTAGCCCAGACCTAGGATGAGCTGCAGTAATGTTCATTAATAGCAAGCTCACTCAGAATGGCTCGGGCCTGACTGATGGAGCTGGAAAGTGCTTCTTTGAGAGGGAGAGGTGCCTTCTACTTTCCTTTCCATCTTACAAAGCCAGGCCAGTGTAGGGAAATTAATTCAGGCCTTTAAATGAAGATAAATGCAGACACACTTACTGCTAACATTTCAATCAAGTGTCAAGATAGAACTAATTAAAAGAGGCTTCAGAAGCTTCTAGTTGATGGAGGCTGTATTCCTTAAATATTCTAATGGAAGACATCATTTTATTTTTTTGTTTATTTGAGCCCAGTTAATGCCATATTGCTAATGCTTTAAGAAAAAAAGATTCTATTTTGTACTGTGCCAGTTTACCTTAATTTGAAAGAAATGTATTTTTGATGCATTTGACGTCCTTTTGGCTCTCCTTCATAATTATGGGACTAATTAAACATATACTTGCAAGCAATCAGTGTCAGAGCTAAAAGGGGTTGTACGGATTACTCAGGTGAACCCTTCACTTTGTGGAGGCGGAATAGGCCCAACATCTTGCTTGATGACAGATGATTTGAAGAAGGCACCATTTTAGAAGGCTTAGTCCGGTAGAAGAGCAGAAAACCTCCATCGGTCTATCAATCGAGTTGTGTTCTGTTCTGGGCTGGTTCTTGGTGTTCCCATTTCATTAATTCAATGAAGTAATCAAGTAGCTACTATGTGCCATATGCTCTGCAAGGTACTATAAATGACCACTATACAGTGTGTACACAGTATACAATGTGGGCCCAGTTGTTCAGCTAGCAGTCTAGGAGAAAGACAGGTGAACGAGTAATCAGTAGGGGAAATACATGCTATCGGAGGAGCACTTCAGAAGCTTACTTAACCCAAATTGGTTAGGGTGAGAGGAGAGGGTGAACATCAAAGACTTCCAGAAGGAAATCTTGTAGTTCCGAGCAAATTAGAGAGCTGGAGTTTGAATGGTAGTTAGTCATGTGAGCAGGGGGCAGAGAAGAGGGATGTATTGCTGACAGAGAAGATACCATGTACAAAGATCAAGCAATGAAAGAGAATATGATGTGGCCATAAAAAAGAATGAAGTGCTAATACATACGACAACATGGATGAACCTTAAAAACATTGTGCTAAACAAAAGAAGATAAACACAAAAGGCCACACATATTGTTTGATTACACTCACATTAAGAAGTCCAGAATAAGTAAATCCATAGAGATAAAAAGTACATTAGTGGTTGCCTAAGTCTGAGGGGTGTGGGGCTTCTTTTTGGGGTAATGAACGTGTTCTAAAATTGAGGTGATGAATGTATAATTCTGTGACTATACTGAAAGCCATTGAATTGTAAAGCTAAAGAATAAGAATAGAAGACATACATGTGGCTAGAGGATGAGGGATGGCAAAAGATAAGGCTAAAGAGATAATAACTACTACTGATGCTAACATTTACAGAGCACTATTTTGAATATTCTTCATACATTAACTTATCTAATGTTAACAACCCCATTTTACAGAAGAAAATACACATGCACAGGGAGGTTAACTAGGATTTGAACTCAGCAAGGTTTGCTAGAGGCTAATCAATACACAGCACTGGAAAAGCAAGATCTGATTAGAAAGAGCCTTGGAAATCATGTTAAACAGTTCTTTTTTTTTTTCCCTTGAAGGTCTTTTGAAATGCTTTAAGGAGAGATGATAAGATCATATCTGTGTTGAAAAAGTTCCCTTGTTATGTGACCAAATGGATTGGGGGTGGGGGGTAGTGGCAAGATCAGAGGCAATGAGTCCAGTAGGGAGTTAGTCTGAACTTAGGGGCCTAAAATGAGAATGGCAGTAGCAATAAGGATGAAAAGAAGTGGGTGGATTTCAAAATTACTGTATATTTTAAAACAGCCAGGAGAGAAGATTTTTAATGTTTCCAAAACAACATAATGATAAATATTTGAGGTGATGGATATACTAATGACTGATTTGATCATTCTGCATAGTAGTCATGTATTGAGAAATTACATTGTATACCATACATATGTACAATTATTATGTCAATTAAAAATAATAGTAATTAGGCCAGCAGGTGGTGTGGAGGTTTAGGCAGCTGGATCCCACATGACTGACTGCACAGTTTGAGTCCCAGGCCCAGCAACTTGAAAAACACATCAGAAGTGTGTGTGTGTGTGTGTGTGTGTGTGTGTATGTCCAAAATCCTGAGAGAAGAATGGAAAAGAAGGAATTGTGACATGGCCATCCCCCTGCCCTGGGGGAGTGATTTCTCACTTTCCCTCTGTCTCTCTGTATCTGTCTGGTGAGCACAGGTGCCCTATAGCAAAAACAAACAAAAAGAAAATAATACTAATAATTTAAAAATACAAAATAATTTGTAAGAGAATTGATTGAGAGGACCCAAAGATTGACTGAATGTGGAGAGGGAAAGAGAAGGAACTGGGGCAGTCAGCAGGTAGCATAGTGGTTAAGGTGCTGGACTCCTATATGATCCATGGTTGAAGTCCTGACCAGCTTGCTTTCTCACTTCTCCCACTTCCTTTCTCTGTTTTTCTCCGGTGAGCACACATGACCTATAGCAAATTAAAAGGAGAGAGAGAGAGGAGGAATTGGGGCTACTTAATGTTGAGGTGGTTAAGCCAGCTGGATCCTATAGGGCCAACTACATGTCCTTGAGAAACATGGCAGATGCATACATGTACTTGCTCAAATCCTGAAAGGAGAATGGAGGAGAAGGAATTTCAGCATGGCCATCCAATAGGGGTGCTTTCTCTTGCTCTCTCTCACTTTCTCTCTCTCGTGCATAAGCCCTCTGGCAACTGTAAAAAAAGAAAGAAGAAATTGAGGCTGACTTCCAAAATTTTCACTTGAGCACCAGGGCTGATGGCAGTGCTATCTTCTGAGATCAGGAAGAGAATGAGTTCATGGGCCAGCATGTGGTGTGGTGATTGAGGTGCTGGAATTCCCACATGGGCTATCACGGTTCGAGTCCTTGACCTGATAGCTTGCTTTCTAACTCTCCCTCTCTTTCTCTGGCAAAACTCATGTGAAATAAATAAATAAACAAAATCTCTTTAAAAAAAAAAAAAGGAAGAGAATGAGTTCAGCTTCAGACATGTTGAGTATAAGGTACATGTATGACATTGAAATCTAAATATTGAGTGGGAAGTTGGATATACAGTTTCCAAAACCAAGACAGTAGACCATACTGTTATATAAATACAGATTTAGAAAATTCATCTTTAGGTGGTATTTGAAGCCATGGGAGTAGGTGAGAGTGCTCAAGATGACGTGTCAACTGAGAAGAAAAGAGGCCCTAAGACACAGCCCCAATGAACACCACTGTTTGAGAATTGGCAGGTGTTAGGAGATTGAGCTTGTGATCCAGAGAAGTAGCATTAAAACTAGTAGGCTATGGTCTTGTAGAAGGTAAAAGAAGAGACTATCTCAGGAATGCTGGTGTGCTGAGAGTGTCACATATTTCTGAGAGCTAAGGACTGAAAAAAACCCATTGGGTGTTGCAATAAGGAGTCCATTTGTGAGCACAATTTCAGTGGAGTGTGAGGAGAAAGAGACTGATTATAGTCATTGAGAGAGTGATTCCTAAGAAGCTTGCTTTTTTCTTTTTCTTTTTCAGTTTTCACAGATCTCACTACCTGATTTTTCTACTTGAGTTTCTCTCTGCTTAAGCCAGTCTTTCAAGCATTTTACCCAATGTCAATTTTGGGAACTCTTATTGGACATTCAGGCTTCTTTCCCATTAAAACTCCATTTTGTTTTAAGGGGTTCACTGGTGATGACTAAATGGAATGAATATAATTTTTTTAAAATGTTTTAAATCATGATAAAGTATGTGCAAGTGTATGTGAGTGAGAGAAAGAGGGAGCACCTTCCACAGGGTGTGGTCACACCAGAATCCCCTCCTTCAGTCCTCTTGTCTGTCAGATCCTGGACACTCAGTTGCATGTCTGGTGTGCTTCAGGCTGACCAGGCAGAGGATTTCAATCGCAGTAGCTATATAGGATCTGGCTTTTCTTGAGCACCGTATTACTGTTGCATCATAGAACTGGCCCCAGAATATAATTTTCAAAAGCAACATGGGAAAGTGATTTAAGGCTCTTAGAAATTTGATAATTCTCTACGCTTCCCCATAGCGCAACAGTTAAGTGCCATGTGGAAGATGCCAGATTTCACATGGCCGACTGTCGAATATTGGCAGTTTGAAAAACATGTTGGGAACCTGTGCACACGTGTTTAAGATCCTGACCAAATGGAGGATAAAGGATTGTGGTGTGACCAGGTCTCATGATTTCTCACTTCACTGGGAGACACTTTCTCTCCTTTCCACCTCACATGCCCTCTGGCATTAAAAAAATAGAAAAACAAAACAATAGCTTTAAAAAATATATGATAATTCTCTTATCACAGTTATTTCCTAGACAAGTACTTTGCAAAATCTTTCCTGTGGGCTTTAGATAACAAAAGGTTCTGTAATTAAACAGATTTCTTTACTATCACACATCCCAGAAACTTTAATATGCTAATATACACTGTGAATTTGTGGGCGTGGAGTGTGAAGTTAATTATGCAGTGTTTCTCAAACTTACTTGACCATGGAACCCTCCTTTTTTTCTTGAGAAGCATTTGTAGGATTAGCTTCCTGCAGAAAGCACTGAGAAAGTCTACCAATTTATCATTTCTAATACAATTTTTAGATAGTTCTGGGCATTTAAAAGTTCTCTTACTATTACTCTTCCACTCCTGTGGGTGGAGCTCATGCTCCTTCACCACCTCTTCAAGATCTACATCCTCTTATTCTTAACACCACTCAGGTAAAGCCTGATATAAAGATGCACACAAGATTGAAGGATGAAAGCAGTAGGAAGCCATTACAAATGTCTATCAATCCACCAATTGGTTCATTTCTTCATCCATTCGTTTAGAGATTTATTGAGTGCTTACTATGCTCCAGACATTGTGCAAAATGCTGGGGACAATGAATTTAATAACAAAAACAAATGAACAAAGAAAGAAACCACAAGAACCCAAACCAAAAAAATCTTGCTCTCATGGAGCTTACATTTTGAACAGGAGTGACAAACAGTAAACAAGTAGATAAACATACAGAGTGATTTTATGCCTGAAGGGATGAATTCCTAAACCAAGTAAGGTAGAGGAAATTATTCCGAAGCGGGCTTAGGGAATAGGAAGAGAAATGTAAGTTTTACAAAACTAAATGAGGAACACAGTCCAGAGGTTGGCATCACCAGCTCTTTTTTGCTTACACGTTTTTTTTTATTCCTCAGAGAAGCTTTGAGCAGCTGTTCCTCTGCCTACTTACAAGACCAATTCGATTTCTTATCTATTGCTTGAGTGAGAATGTCAGGGAAAGCATAGAGCATTTTGAAAGGGATCAGAGAGGTAGTTTTAGAACACTAAAGTGACACATGTTGAATAATAATGACTTGTCAAATGCTTTGCTGTCTTCAAAATATTTTCTCATCCAGGGTATGACTTATTGCTGCCCTTATATAAAAAAGGAAAATTGAGGCTCCGAGGCTAACTTGCCTTAGATTGCATAATTGTTCTATGGTGGGGCCAGGATTTGAATTCAAGTCTTTAGCTCCCAGAACATCCAAACATTGGTCACATTATTGTTGATTTTTCAATTCTCACGCTGATGAGCATGTCTGGATTATTCTTGTGCGTGTGTGCATGCACGTGCATGCACGTACATGTGTGAATGGGGAAAGGGAGAACAGAAAGGAGGGGGTTGGGGTAATGATTAACTCTCCTTAGGGTAAAAATAGTCTCTGTTAATGTTTTTGGATTGAATGAAAGAGTTTTCAGGGCAAGGGCCAAGTAGCGATTAGATCTTTTTCCCTCCAAGTAATCCCCATTCAGGGTTGCATAAATTGGAATCCTGAGGGGAGGAACTGAAGCAACCAGCCCTTTAGTCTTTCTCTGAACTAGTCAGACCCTTTGAATTAGAGAATTTGGATGGAGTTTGTGTGAAGGTTTGGGTTTTCAGCTTAAAGGCAGATGTAGTGGCGTTGAAGAAGGCTCCAAGGAGATGATGAAAGGACGGGTGGATATAAATTGCATTGAAAAGGTTGAAGGGAATGGGATAATTCTACTTGGGCCTAGCCTACTTTTCACAACCTCTCTTGTCACTTTCTGCTTTGCATTTTGTTTCAGCAATACTTCAATGCCTGTAACATTTCTCGTTCCTCCCTACTTCCTACAGCATTTCTTGCCATCATACCCATGTTTCATGCTGTCCACTCTACTCAGGACGCCTCTTTTCCCACATACCCAGCCTTTACTAAAAGTAGAATTTACTGACCTCTTGGTATCTAGCACTGTGCTAGTATTTCGAATGTGGTAGTTAATTTAATTCTCACAGCAATCATCTGAGGTGGGTACTGTTAGTCCCATTTTATATATGAGTAAACTGAGGCTCAGAGAAGAATGATAACTTGTTCAAGGCCACATGGTTAGTAATCAGAACCAGGATTTGAACCCAGATATTTCTGATTCAAGAGTCTGACTTCTAATGTTAATCTGACTCCTCTGAAAAACAGAACCCAAGGCAGGATTAGATTTGCTAGTGTGTCATCAGGGGAAATACCAGTGTGAGAGAAAATTGGAAGGAGTCCAGAGAAGGCTGGGAGAGCCATCAAGTGGGATGTAAATCTGACTCTCCATGAAGGGGGAGGAATGAGAGGATGAGTGGAAACAAGACTGTCACACATTCAAAGAAAGGTTTCGTAACTCCTTGACCCAAAGTCTGTATCTCCCCACAACAGGCCTGCCTTGGTATCCATGTTGTGCTTAGTCCCTTGGTTAGAAGCGACCCATGGGAAGTGTAGTCTTGTGCAAACATGGTGGTGAGTTTCAGAGCAAAGCATATGGGGCCCTTGATCAGTGATGTTCCCTGTAGCATAGTGGTCCTCAACCAGCTGATTTTGTCCTCTCTGGGGCCACTGTGCAACATCTAGAGACATTTTGGGTTGTTATATGTAGAGGGAAGATGCTCCTGGCATCTAGTAAGTAGAAGCCATAGATACTACTCAATATCCTACAACACTCAGGATAGTCCCCACAAAGAATAATGTGGACCAAAATATCAATAGTGCCAAGGTTGAGAAACCCTGACGTCATTTGAGGCCTTCTGGGTCACATGGCCACTGCAGTTCTTTACCTACCTACCACATTGCCTCTGCGTAAATTTTCCCTATCTTTCTCCCTTACATTCATTCCATTAGATGCCTCTCTTTTCTTGCCTTCATAGCACTCTGCATGGATCCATTAGAGCACTTATCAAACTTCATTATTATTGTACATTGACTGGTCTGTCTGCATCTATGGATTGTGAGAACATTGAAGGCAGGAGCTTTATCTTACTTCTCTTTGCATTTCTTGCACCCAGCCAAGGGGGAGATAACTAGTATATGCTATAGTATGAATGAAGGTGAGAGAAGGCCCTGAAGCTGTGCAGTAGTGAACATTAAGTATATAGCAGGCTGTCACATAGTCCCTTTTCAGGACCCATCTACTCTAGTAGCCATCATAACTTTCTGCTTAACGCCCACCTGTAGAGCTAAATCCCTACTGACATTTTTACTTGAAAGGCCCACAGTAGCTCAAACTCAACATGACAGTAATGAAAATCAGACCAAAATCTGATTTTCCCCATGTTTCTTATATCTGTGAATGGCCACATAATTCATCCTATTATTAAAACTAGAAACTTGAGAGTCATGCTTTTTTCCTTGCCACCTTCCCCCAACATCCTTAAATCACTAATGCCTAAGGATTTGACTTTTACTGATATATCTCAAATATTCATTCTTTACTCTTTTTCCACTACCATTACCTTAACACTGCCTCTCATACTTTCTCTTCTAGATGGTCTTGAATCTGCTAACTCATCACCCTTTTTCTAGTATGTCATACACCTCCTTCAAATGTACACATTATGAGCCAGCATGGTGATGCAGGATCCACAGGATGCTCAAGTGAAGCTAGATCCCTGTGGAACATTGCAGATTTGGTTCAGGATCAACCCATGCATGCCGGGTCCACATCACATGTGCCCATAATCTTGGTTGGCTGGGAAGGTTGACAGTTGAGAGAGAGAGGATCACGGTGTAAGACCCCATTGAAGGTGCTTGTTTCTCTCCCTCTCTAACATTCACTCTTGTAAAATAAATAAGCTTTAAAATAAAAAGGAATTACACTATACACTGCTGCCAGAATGCTATTCCTAACACACATATTATTCTCTTGTTTAAAATCCTTCAAGGGCTCCTTGTGATCTTCAGGATAAAGTCCAAACTTCTTATCATGGCACACATGACTTTTGTGACCTGGACTCTGCCTGGCTTTCAAGTCTACTTCCCATCAATTTCTCACACATACCTTTGGCTCTTACTAAGTGTTTCTCAACTGGGGGTGATTTTTTTTGTTTGTTTGCTATAGGGTGTGTATAATCTCCAGAGAGACATAGAGAGATAGAAGGAAAGGGAGTAATCCCCACTCCCTAGGATGCCCATGTTGCAATCCCTTCTCCTCCATTCTCTTCGTGGGATTTTGGGCATGCATGCACATGCACCCAGTGTGATTTTAAAGCTGCCAGGTCTGGGATTTGAACTGCAAAGTCGGCCTTATGGGATTCAGCTGCCTTAACCTCCATGCCACTTGCTGGTCCAACTGGAGGTAATTTTGTTCTCTGAAAAATATCTGGCAATGTCTGGAGGTGTTTTGGAGGATCACAAGTTGGGAAAAGCAAGGTGCTATGGACAATAAGTAGAACTCAGGGATAATGCTATTAAACATTCTACAGTTACAGGACAGCCTCTCACAACAAAGAATTACCCAGACCAAAATGTCTGCAGTAACAGTACCAACTACCAACAATTTCTTTGAACCATCATGCTGGTTTTACCTGTCTTTACCCAAAAACCTGCTTGGAATGCTTTTCTTCACCTTTTTATCTGGCTGACTCCCATTTTCCCTTTGACACTCCAATTTTCTTTTTAAGAATTATTTATTTAATTTTATTAATATTATTTTTTGGGAGGTTTTTGCTATAGGGCACATGTGCTCACCAGAAAGCCAGAGAGACAGAAAGCGAGAAATCACCCCACAGGGGGGATGGCCACGCCACAATCCATCTCCTCCATTCTCCTCTTGAGATCTTGGGCACGCACGCACATGCGCCTGGCGTGAGTTTAAGCCTCCGGTCCAGGATTCAAACCATGGTTGACTACATGGGAGTACAGCAACATAGCCATTATGCCAACTGCTGGTCCCAGTATTATTATTATTTTTATTAGATCAGAGAGAGAGAGAGAGCAGGGAAAGCAAGAAAGCAGGGAAAGATGAGACCAGCAGATGGTGTAACGGTTACATCACTGGACTCCCATGTAATCGATTGTCGTTTGATTCCCAGACCCAGTGGCTTAAAACTCACACTGGGCACATGTGCATGCAGTCCCAAGATCCTGAGAGAAGAATGGAAGAGAAGGAATTGTGGCATGGCCATCGTCCCGGGGAGTGATTTTCTCACTTTCTACTCTCTGTCTCTCCAACGAGCACATGTGCCCTATAGCAAAAAAATCTCTCTTAAAAAATAAAAAAGAAAGAGAAAGAAAAGTAAAGAAAGCAGGAAATTTGAGAAAGTAAGCCACCAGGTCTGGGACTCGAACTGAGGTTAGCCATGTGGGAGTCCAGTGACTTAACCACCACATCACCTGCTGGCCCTTGTTGACATTTCATTTAATTCTGAGAAGCTTTCTCTGACCTCTCACTCTCAATTAGATACCCCTCCTTGGTGTTCCATGGCCCTCAGTGCCTACCCTCTCATAGCATTTATTAGATAGTATTGAAATTATTTTATTGTTTGTTCCCTGAAGAGACTGAACTTCTTGACAGCAGGGAACATGGTTTATCCATCATTGTATCCTCTGTACTTAGCACATGATACGTGTTTCAATAAATGTTAATGAATTGATAGTCACATGATTCAAACAAACAAGTGCTTAGATCAGAAGAGAGTAGAAGTGGTTGCTTGTCATCACCCTTACCACTGATCTTTCTTTAAGAAGGTGCCTAGCATATTAACTGTTACATTGGGCTACTGATTAGAATTTCATATAGTGGTAGTCAAAGGTGTGGTCATGGCTGGATTCCACATGACTGACTTCATGGTTCAAGTCTCAGACCCAGCAGCTTGAAAAATAGCCCAGGTTGGGACCAGCAGGTGATGTAATGGTTATTTTGCTGGACTCCCACATGGCTGACTGTGGTTCAAGTCCTGGACCTCGAGGGTTGAAACAGGCACATCTGTATGCATGCCCAAAATCCTAAGAGGATAATAGAGGAGAAGGGATTGTGACATGAACATTACTCCTTGTAGGGGGAGGGTGATTTCTCACTTTCTGTCACTCTGGTGAATCCATGTGCCCGATAGCAAAAATCTCTTGTAAAAAAAAAGAAAGGAAGGGGGGCCAGTAGGTGGTGTGGTGGTTATGGCACTGGAATTCCCACATGGCTGACTGCAGTTCTAGTCCTGGACCTGGCGGCTTGCTCTCTCCCTCTCTCTCTTTCTTTCTTTGACAAAATTCATGTGAAAAAAATAATAATTATTTAAAAACAAAAGAAAGGAAGGATGAAAGGAAGGAGAGAAGAAAGAGAAAGAAAGAGAGAAAGAAAAAAGAGAAAAAGAAAAGGAAAGAAAAGAAAGAAAGAGGAAAGAAAGAAAGAGAGAGAGAGAGAGAAAGAAAAATACACCAGGCGTGTATGCATACATGCCCAAAATTCCAAGAGGAGAATGGAGGAGAATGAATTCATCAGGGTTATTCCCCATGGTGGGGGAATGATTTCTCACTTTCCTTATCTCTTTCTGTGTCTCTCTCCAGTGAGTGCACACATCCTCTAGAAAAAAAGTAAAAAAAGTCAATCTACAAAGGATTTCTTAATTTATTCAATAATATCTTGTTCACTAACCTACTACATGCCAGACACTGAGAAAGACACTGAGAACCCAGCACTGAGTGAGACAGAAGTGATTCCTGTCTTGAAAAAAACTTGCAAGTCTAGCAGGTTATACACAGTTCACTGAAATCTACTTAGTCTAAGAAGACCACCTGGAGATCTCAGTTAAGGATCTGGAAATAAAATCTATTAGAAAATTAGAGTGCTCCCTAGTCTGGCTTGACTCACTTCTGTACATTGACCAGCTTGCAAATCCTTGAGGTAACAGGCATGTCTTTCCCCCTGAGCAATACACAAGGTATAAATGCAGCTAAGCTTGCTCTGTTTCTGGCCCTACTCTCCAGCCATGGGAAAGATTCGGCAAGGAAGAAAGAAGGTTACTGATCTGAATAAGCTGGAAAATAAGTGGAGACCACCCACTTCCTTAATTGACTTTGTATAAAGAAAATGAAAGCTCATTACCCATCTTGTCAGTTGGCCCACATCCCTGGAGCTGGGGCAGCAATTGAATAATGAAAAGCTCACTAGTGCAGAAACAGTTAACATTACAGAAACAGTTAACATTAACTTTGGCACTGTGTGTCAACTGAGGCTTGGGTCTGTTATCTTTTCTCTCTTAGAGACTCTGAAACTAAGCTACAACACCAAGGTATCCAAATACAAAGAGGTAAAACGCAACATTTAAAAAAGTAGTCTCAGGCAGATCTTGTAGCATAGCAGTTAAGGGAACCAGATCCTTGCATGACCGACAACAGTTTGAATCCCGGCCCCAGTGGCCTGAAAAACACTCTGAGCATGTGTATATGCATGCCTCAAACCTTGACAGGATGAAGAAATGGAAGACAAGGGATTGCAGAATGGCCATGCCTCATTGGGGGATGCTCTCTCCATCCCCTCTCTGATGACCGCAAATGCCTTCTGACAATAAAAAAAAAAAGGAGTCTAATGATATTTATTCAACTTATCTAAATAGCTTTAGGCTGAACCAGTGCTAAGCAAAGACTTAGTTTGACCACAGTTGAAAAAATGCTATGGGAAAGGTAAATTGTTAAACTCTAATATAGGAAAGAATAGGAGAGACAGTGTTTTCTACATGTCCAGGGAAATTTCTAACCTAGATAACCTCAGGAGTTTTTATGGAGTCTTTGGGCAGCAGAGGAAACTTTACATTTCATTCATCTGTTCATTGGACAAATATTTATTGACTACCCAACTACCCACTATACACCAAGCACCTGGGTGCTAGAGATAGCAACTGGGGGAGGAGAGGAGGGGAGTAGATAGAAATTCCCAACCTGATAGAAGTTACATACCGTTGGGTAAACATGTGGTGAACAAAGGTAAACAGCTCTGTATATATGCAAGAGTGCCTACTCAGCTTCTGTTCAGCTCCCAAAGAAAGGTCTGACAAGTAGAGATGTTGGGGTCCTATGCAGATTCTGTAGCTTTTGAGGGGGTGAGCTATACTAAATGGATACATCAAATCATTGATGAAACTGCTTTGACCCCTAGGTGCAGTTTGTGTTTTTCCCTAAACATCTACCTTGACTTTCAGGACTTTAAAGCTGCAAATGGAATCATTCTGGTTCTCAGAATCCATAATTAATCTCCTCTGTTTGCATGTTCAAATCTTGAGGGTGCCCCTTGGGCATTTAGAGAGCATTTAGCACACTCAGCAGCCTCTGCAACAGAAGCCAAAGTGGCAGCGGGAGTGCATTCCATAAAAGCAGCTCTCTTCCTAGAGCCCATAATTAGAATGTGTTAACTACATCCTCTTTGCATCTGGTACACAGCAATTCAAGGGTGACAGAGGCAGAATGGAAATGGGACCCATAAAATGTTCTGCTATCTGTAAAGGTAAGAAGTTGGTCTTTATTCTCATTTGTCCACTAGAAATCAGGTTGTCGTTTTGTTTTGTTTTGTTTTGTTTTGTTTGTCTTTATTCCTGAGCATTAAACACCTAAGGAAGCCACGCTATGCTCAGAGTGAGGCATTATATGTAAAATATCACAGTCCCTGGCACATCATAAGAGTTCAAAAAATGACAGCTAGCATCATTATCACTATCTTATTAGCACACTACTGTCTTACAGAGAATGAGACACGATAGAAGCGAACACTTTGGACTGAAAGGTGGGAGTGCAAGTCTGTGATCCGGTTTTGTCACTAGCCAGATCTTTGGGAAGCTCACTTAATTTTAAAACTGAGTCTTTAACGGTACGGATTAAGGAGGAAGGAAGAAGTGGAAGGAATCACGAGTGAAACAGATTAGGGCTAGGAAGGAAATGATCCAATTGCATAGTGTTATTGGATATTCAGATTCACTCTTCACCCTGCTCTGTGCCACTGGAGGCTAACTCTATGGATTGCATTAGTGGGCTCCTTTGTCTCTTGACTTCTGGTTGTGTTTGGCACCAATTAAAAATTGGAGGGTGGGAGGAGAGTGAAGTTGCAGCATTTATTCCTCAGGCTTTCTCTCTGCAAGGCTACACTTTTCATACTGTTCCTTCTCTTTAACTCTTCAGGACTAGGGGGATAATGGCTCCCTGATGTCACTATATCCAGGTTACAATCTCATCTCTTGTGGGGCTGCTACAGTCTACCTGTACTTTTAAAAACAGTCAGTTTATGGGACCAGCAGATGATGTAATGGTTAGATCACTGGACTCCACGTGGCCGACCATGGTTCAAGTCCCGGACCCAGAGGCTTGAAACTCATGCCAGGCATGTGTGCCCAAAATCCTGAGAGGAGAATAGAGAAGAAGGATTTGTGGAGTGTGACTGTCACCCTTGGGAGGTGATTTCTTGCTTTCTGTCTCTCTGTCTCTCCAGAGAGTGTACACACCCTATAGCAAAAAGCTCTCTCTTTAAAAGAAAGCCACTTTATGAAATTCTCCACAGATTACTCAGTTTGAGTGTGCCACCTGTTTCCACCTAGACCCTGACTGATAAACCTAGGTGATTCTTGTGCTATATCCCAAACACCTAGTATAGTGCATAGCACATGGTAAGCACTCAGTAAAGATTAGTTAAGACAATAAATTAATCAGTTTTTATTAAGATGGTTGGTTGTTTCACAGCATAGGTAATTATAGTCATCAGGAGTTCTAGGAGGACCAATCTGGTAGGTGGAATAGTCCTAGGGCAATGGCATAGGATTTAGGGAGGACAGAATCCAGTTTTCAGGAGACTAGCAGAAATTAAGAAAGGGGGGACCAGCAGATGCCATAATAGCTATGTCACTGGACTCCCATGTAGTCAACCACTGGTTGAATCCCAGACCCATTGGCTTAAAATTCACACTGGGCGCATGTGCATGCGTGCCCAAGATCCCAAGAGGAGAATGGAGGAGAAGGGATTGCATAGTGGCCATAGGGACTAGCAGTTAGCATAAGGCTATGTCATTGTACTCCCACGTAGTCGACCGCAGTTCAAGTCCCGGACCCGGTGGCTTAAACTCACACCAGGCACATGTGCGTGTGTGCCCAAGATCCTGAGAGGAGAATGGAAGAGAAGTGATTGTGGCGTGGCCATCCCCCCAGGGGGTGATTTCTCACTTTCTGTCCCTCTGTCTCTCTCTGTCTGTCTGGTGAGCACACGTGCCCTATAGCAAAAACCTCTCCAAAAAAAAAAAAAAAAAAAAAGACTTTCACATAGTGGTCATTCCCCCTGGGGGGTAATTTCTCGCTTTCTGTCTCTCTGTCTCTCTCTGTCTGTCTGGCGAGTGCACACGCCCTATAGCAAAAACCTCTCAAAAAAAAAAAAGATTTTCACATAGTGGCCATTCCCCCTAGGGGGTGATTTCTCCCTTTCTGTCTCTCTGTCTCTCTGGCGAGTGCATGTGCACTATAGCAAAAAAATCTTTAAAACAAACAAACTAACAAAACAAAAACAAAAAAAACAACCAGGAAAAAGAAAGAAATTGAGAAAGGGTAGTATCTAAGACCCTAATCACTAATTGGGGTTCATGGCAGGGGCCAAATATAGTTATTAAAATCCAGAAAAAGCAGCAATGCAGAGTTTGACTTAATTATTTCGATTTTGACAAGGAGACAGTGTCCTGATTGCTCACTTTAAGGTCTGGGATCTCTACTGATCAGGGGAGAAGGAGCCTAACACTCTAGTGGTTAGGGTTTCGGAATTTTGTTCCCTGTACAATGGGGTTAAGAGTTGGTGAGACTTATTGAAAAGTTGTGACTTTGAAGAATTGAGACCTAGTGGACTATGATTGGATCATGGAGGCATCACTCTCATGAATTAATTATGTCTCATAAGACCCAGTGAGTTCCAGCTCTCATGAGAAGGAGTTAGCACAAAAGTAAGTTATTATAAAAGGAAGATGGCTGGTCCTAGGTATTTCGCTCTCTCCGTGCACATACCCACCATCCTCCCTGCTTATGTTGGTCACATTGTGATGTAGCTGGCTGGATGTCAGCCATATGTCTTTGGACTTGCCAGCTGCCAGAATTATGAGGCAAATAAAGCTGTATTCTTTATAACTCACCCAGTCTCAGGTATTTCTATTAGTGACACAATAGCAGACTGAGAAGAGTCTTAGCCTAACTTAAGACTCTTAAGTATTCATTAATGTAAGGTATTTATTAAGTTCTTTGCTCTGATTTTGGCACTCACCAAATAGTCTTCAGGATCTAACTGAGTGTCCATCACCTTCCTTCTTGGAGAGAGAAATACAGCTGCCAACAACTTTTATGTTTAGGATAAACTAGTGAATGGATATATGTGTGGGTATTAAGAACATTGGTGTTAGAATCACACAGACTTTTATAAGAATATTAACTTGGCCAGTCTGGGAAAGCCATAACCTTTCTGAACTTCTTTACTTAATTAGAAAATGAAGGTGGCAGTAGTGTTTTTCTCATAGTGTTGCTCTGAGTGTTAAATGAGACAATTCATGAAAAACACTTAGAACACTTGTTAGTATATACCATATACATAGTAAATCAATGTTAGTTTATCATTTATATTAGTATTTATGATCTATCATGGGCTAATCCCTTGGAGTCTGATTAGCCCTAGACAAAACATAAAATTAAGTTTCTAAACTTAAAAAAAAAAAAAAACTGAGAAGACCTACAACCTATGGCAACATCTTCATGATGCTACAACCCTTCTTGGCCATATTTCCATGGCAATCACTAGCAATGGCTGAAGGAGAACAGTCACACCTCTGGGTTTCCTTGCCCTTGGTTCATGCTTCTGAAACAAAGCTTATCACTTTTCTTTTTCATGGTAGGCCACATGAACATGCTGGAAAGAGAGAGCAAAAGAAACACTCTTCACAGGGCTTGGTCGTGCTGCAATCCACAGCTTCAGTCCACTAACCCACCAGGTTCCTGGGCACAGGTGCATGTACCCAGTGTGTTTCCAGGCCAACTAGTCCAGGAACTCAGACTAAGGTTGGCATGTGACTTCCAGCTTCATAGTCTGGTACACTCTCCACTGTACCACAGAGGCTGGATCTTATAGTTTTCCCAGCCGGACAGTGATCTGTGTGGAAATAGGTCTTGGCACAAGAGCAGGGACTTAGAAATACTTGCTAAAACATTTAAAAAATTCTTTTCTCTTTCTTTCTTTCTTTCTTTCTTTCTTTCTTTCTTTCTTCTTTTCTTTTTTCTTCCTTCTTTCTTTCCTTTCTTTTTCTTCCTTTCATTCATGAGTGAGCAAGAGAGAGACAGAAAGATGGGAACCCCCAGCAGGATCCTAACATCACAATCTACTTCCAGCTTCAGCCAGCCCTAGAGTGTGGGCACCACACATACACCCAGCATGTTCAAAGAGGTCTCTGGATGGAAGAGACCGTGTGGGTTCAGCCTTGTGGAGCATTGAGTTATTCCTGTGCTTCAGTACAGCCCCTAAACATTTTTTGTTTTTGTGCCATAAGGCGTGTGCACTTACCAGAGAGAGACAGAGAAAGGGAGAGAGAGAGAAAGCGAGAAATCACCCTCCCCCCAGGGAGATTGCCATGCTGCAATCCATTCTCTTCCACTTCCCTCTCCATATTTTGCATGCCTGGCATGATTTTCAAGCCTCCAGGTCCGGGACTAAAGCCATGGTTGACCATAAGGGTTCCAGTGTCTTAACCATTGTGCCACCTGCTGTCCCCAACCCCTGAACATTTTTTTAATGAATCATCTATTTATTTAATTCCTTTTTTTATTTTTATTTTTATTTTTTTTTAAAAATTGACCAGGGAGAGACAAAGAGAGAGTGAGAAAGTGAGAAAGCAAGCTGCCAGGTCCAGGACTTGAACCATGGTTGGCTACATGGGAGTTCAGTGCCCCAACAACCATGCCACCTGCCGGCCCCTTTAAATAAATTTTATTTGCACACACCCACATAAGACTTCAGCCTCTTTCGAAAAATAAATTGAATATTTCATTCATGATGGTAGGGCACCTGCTTTTCTCCTCTTGTTTCAATTCCTATTCCTTCTGTTCTCAAACACCTGCCTTCTGCTCTGAACAAGTGTTGGAAAGCAAATATGGCAGAAATAAATACCATTCAAGCAGTGCCTACACTGCGGGGAGCCCATAAAAGGAGAAGGCCCCTCTAAATTGGAGATCTGTTTATTTTGCAATTAACAAAAGGTCAGGAGGCCTAGTATAGAATTCAAGTGTTACTTTGGGGGTTGGAAGTTATTGTTGGGGATTTGGAATTTTTATTATGAATTCCAGGAAGCCTAAGTTTCTGGGTATTACGTGAATCACAGCAAAGTATTCTGCCATCCTTTAAGCCAAAGTTAGCTCCTTTTTGGTGATATAACAAGGTCAATAGGTCATGGGAGCTCCAGTGGGTTACCTTAAAATGACCCCTTTTGAGGATGTAACAGATTATTAATCAGGAGCCATATCAAGGAGCTATGGCTAGGGAGGAGTGAGCTTTCAACCTTTGATTTAGGAGCTGGGAATTTACAGTTCTCTTTCTTCTGCAGGCCCTTAAATTGGCTTGACATAACTCTAACAGGGACATTTGTTTGGCTGTTGCTCTTTTTCACTGCAGGGAATTATGAGATAGCATCTATTAAAAAAAAATTATCAAGTACCTACTATGTAGGGTGCCGATTTACTGACGTGATTGAGACACACAAATGAATGAGACCCTGTTCTCAAGGTACTTAAAGTCTAATTGGAGGAGGGGCCGGCAGGTGGCATAGTGGTTAGGGTGCTGAATTCCCCCATGGCTGACTGTAGTTCGAATCCCAGACCTGGCAGCTTACTTTCTTACCTTCCCTCTCTCTCTCTGTCTCTCTCTGGACAAATTTAAATAAATAAAAAATAAATAAATAAACAAACACATAAATAAATAAAATTAAAGAAATAATTCTTAAAAAAAGTCTAGTTGGAGGAGGACCCATACATGAAGATAGTGCAATGTAGTATGTTGTTATGAGTATCCTGATGGAGTGTATACAGGGCATAGTGAAACCTAAAGGAAAGATTAGCCTATTGAGGCCAGGGAAAGAGTAAGCTACAGGAAAATTTAATAAACAAGGTGGCATTTCTCAATTATAGAACTAAAAAGAATCATTTACATAAGAAAAGTGCCTCTCTCAGAGTCACTCACACTCCATGGCATTATTGATTCTGCATTTACTTCAGCCCTCTTCTATTGACTTATATCTACTTGTACTTTGAAAATTAGTTTGGATGTCTTAATTGTCAGACTGGACATCTCAAATTCACTGAATTTACATTCAAGCTAAAATGCTTATGTTCTTCTATCCCTCAGTTAGTGCATACATTTGATTACTTAACAGTAGAACACTTCTGTACTACCTATATCATCTCAGACCAGAAACTTCTTGGAAGATCTCTTTGTTGTTAGAAACCACCATGTAAGCTTTTAAAGATATATCACGAGGTGCATGCTGGGAGGTGAGGGATGAGAAAGTATTTGGGCGGGACCAGCAGTTAGCGTAATGGCTATGTCGCTGGACTCCCATGTAGTCGACCGCGGTTCGAGTCCCGGACCTGGTGGCTTAAACTCACGCCGGGCGCGTGTGCATGCGTGCCCAAGATCCCGAGAGGAGGATGGAGGAGAAGGGATTGCGGCGTGGCCATCCCACCTGGGGGGTGATTTCCTGCTTTCTGTCTCTCTGTCTCTGTCTGTCTGGTGAGCGCATGCACCCTATAGCAAAAACCTCTCCAAAAAAAAAAAAAGAGAGAAAGTATTTGAGCTACAAAACCCAGTTAAGAATATTTTCCTGGCACCAAAGTGCCTCAGATTCTCAGTCACATTTTTTTACCTGCTGGGAGCCAGGTAAGCTGATATCACCACAGCCTTGACACTCCCTCTCTATACAGGAGAATTGAAATCAGTAGCATCTCTGTTTCTGTTTTTATTCCTGGGGATTTCAAAATGCTTTCTCAGTAGCAAGTCACAATTCCTGTGATGAAGGAAGCAAATGCAACTATCAATTGACTTATATAGGAAGACAAAGACTTATTTCTAGTTTCAGAACTTGGCTTGATGTCTTTCTGGGAAATGGTAACCACTGTATACAAACTAAAACCCTTGGCCTGATGGGCTCCCACAGGCCTTTGCAGCTGAAGTGCTCTTTATCTGATTAGAAAAACTAAATTCTCACTTAAATAGTCTCTTGATGTGTCCCTCGAATAGCTTATAGTTATTTGTGGATTATAGCCTGATGATCTCTGAAAATATTATTCAGAAGAGGCACATAACAGGTATTATAATCCATGGGAGGTTTCAAAGAGAATGACTGGCCAGTATTCTAGAAATACTTCATTTTTTAATCTTTGAAAAAAATACCTAATTAGCAATTAAAAATTAAATATATTCAGGGCATACAATGTGATGATTTGATATACATATATATATATTGTACTGATTTCTACAGTCAAATTAATTAACAAATCTATCACTATGCAGAGTTATGATTTTATGTGTGTGTGGTAAGGACACTTAAAATCTGCTCTATCAAATTTCAAGTAAACACTGCAGTATTATTAACTAAAGTCACCATGCTGTACATTAGATCCCCAGAAATTTTTCATCTTATAACTGAAATTGTGGCCTATGAACAAAAATACTCTCCATTCTTTTCCCTCCCCACTCCAGCCTATGGTAATGACCATTCTACTCTCTGCCTCTTTGAATTAGATTGTTTTATATTCCACATGAACATGAAGTCAGACAGTATTTGTCTTTCTGCATTTGCCTTATTTCACTTCGTATGTTGTCCTTTCAGTTTATCCATATTATCACAAATGGCGGGATTTCCTTCTTTTTTTTATGGTTGCATAATATCCCACTGTGTGTGTGTGTGTGTGTGTGTATGTGTGTATCACATTTTCTTTATCCTTCAATGGACAATTGTTGTTTTCTTATATTGGTTGTTGTGAATAATGGTGCAGTGAACATGGGAGTGCAAATGGATACATCTTTAACATACTGACTTTATTTCTATGATACTTTTTTTTAGAGAGAGATATTTGCTATAGGGCACATGCACTCACCTGAGAGACAGAGACAGAAAGTGAGAAATCATTCCCTGGGGGGATGGCCATGCTGCCATCCCTTCTGCTTTATTCTCCTCTCGGGATTTGGGGCATGCACGCACATGCACTGGTGTGAGTTTAAGTCACCGGGTCCAGGACTCGAACCGTGGTCAACTATGTGAGAGTCCAGCAACGTAACCATTACGCCATCTACTTGTCCTGTATTTCTAGGGTACTTCTAAGTTATTCCAGTAATGAGCAGTTGTGCTTCATGTTTACGAATAAATGTAAGTAATTTAATTTTTAAAAGAATTATTTAATTTAATTTAATTAATTAATTTAATTTGACCAGAGAGGGACAGATTGATAGAGAGAGAGAGAGAGAGAGAGAGAGAGAGAAAGCTGCCAGGTCTGGGACTCAAACCCTGGTCGGCCATGTGGGAATTCAGCACTCTTAACCACCATGCCGGTCCCAATAAATATAAGTAATTTAATTTACATTAGCTTAATATTGACTTTCACAAAACCAACAGATAGTCTACGAAAAACAAAGCTGTTGGGCACTAAGCAAGACAGTCAGTGTTCATTATTGTTGTGATATAACTTTCTAGTGAGAACAAAGGTAAACAACACGTTGAGAGAAATTGTCACCTATTGACGTAAGATGTCAAACAATATGTCTCAAAAATAGAAAGAAAGAGAGACAGAGAGATTCCCTATTTGTCTCTACCATTTGCAAACTACATGAAAATCTGCCTCAGCAAAATCTCATCTGTTTGGACTAATGGGGGTGGGGTAGGCAGGCCAATCTGAATTAATGACAGGTTGGAATTCTCGAATGTTTTAAAACATGTCCTTTTATTAGTTGAAGTCTGTGTGTACCATAACTTAAACTAACTGCTCATAGTGGTTCCCAAGAGAAATCCTCAGAGACTTGCTTTCATGAATAGATAAGACCCATTTGTTATTAGCAGTATCCATTGACTCATAAACAATGTGCTGAAGTCCTTAGAAACAGTTGGTTCCTTTAAAATGAAAATGCATTTGTAATGTGGTTTAAAGAATCTTTCTCAGGAAAGAGATCAAAGACAGTGGAAAGAGACTTGTCTCCAGGATTGGCGGCACCTGAGAGACTGAGGTGTGATTGTTTTGATGGGGTAAGGTAAAACGGGTTCACTGAAGCTGTCTCTGTTAAGAGATGCACAGAATGGCGGATGGCAGGTGGTGTGGTAGTTGGGGCACTGGACTCCCACATGGACAACTGTTGTTCAAGTCCCAGACCTGATGACTTAGTTTCTCACTTTCTCTTTCTCTCCCTTTAGTCAAATAAAATAATAGTATTAACAAATAAAATTAAATAAATAAATAATTTTTTAAAAAAGATGCACAGAATGTTGATTTGGGGGAAATACCTACATTCCCGCCCCAGCCTCTGCTAGAATACTTCTGGCAGCAGGAATGGAGGTCACTACTTCTGAAGGCTGGTCAGTGCTAATATTTGGGCAATGATGTTCCTTACTCTTTATTACTTGATGGACAAACAGCTCCTCTAACCCTGTCTAAGTGTGGACTTGACACATTAATATCTTTTGTCTCTCCAGCCTTTCTGCTTGCATATAAAAGCATGAAGTTGAGGGGCCCAATTGCGGTGCAGTGGTAAAATGCAACCTCTGTGAGGCTGACCCATATGGGGAAGTTCCAGGTTCATACCTGGAGACCTCCCTGAATACTTTGGGCACATGATCCGGGACTGGCTGAGACTGGGAGTGGATCGCATGACAAGACCCTGTTAGTGGCATTATATTTCTGTCGCTGTCTCTCTATCTTGCTCACCCATTGAAGAAATGATAAATACATTTCAGAAAAGTGAGAAATTGATCTTATTGCCCACCCTTCTCCTTTGTTCTCACACTGTTTCCTTTGTTGTCTTGGAACCCCATAATAGAGAATGGGAAGCAAACTGTGAGCTACAAGACAGTCTTCTACCTTCTTGAATTATTTACTTGTTCATAAGGAAGTGTGGAAGATACAGATCCTTTAGTATTCAAAGGAAATAAATAAAACTTGGAAATGTACTACAAGCAACAAATTTGCTTTATTTTTGAGAAGTGGATCATGAGCAGCAGTCTGTCACATCACATTGTGTGGACAGCCTGCCCTCCCTTCATCCCAAATGCATTCACCTTTGCTCTGTTAGGTAATGGAAATGTTCAGCTGCCTCTCCATATCTAGGCTGAATGTTTGCGTTTTCTTGTCTGTATGGCCTTGACATGCCTAGCCACATTACGAAGGGTCTGTATTACAATGTAAACTCCAGCAAAGGGTTTATGTTTGCTGATCTTTGTACAATTCTCACAAAAAGAGTGTTTCATAAGCATTTAAAAAATTTTAACAGTGGCAAAATACACAGAACATAAAAAGTTTTCATCATAACCATTTTTAAGTGTACAGGTCAGTAATGTTAAGTATATTCGCATTGTTGTGCAACCGATCTCCAAAACGTTCTCATCTTGCAAAACTGAAACTCTATACTAATTATACAATAACTCCCCATTCCTTTCTCTCCTCAGTCCCTGGCAACTCCCATTCTACTTTCTGTCTCTAAGAATTTGACTACTCCAGATACTTCACATCAGTAGAATCATACAGTATTTGTCTTTCTGTAAATGACTTATTTCATTGATCTTCTGCAGGTTCTTCCATGTTGTTGCATGTGTCAAGACTTCCTTCCCTTATAGGACTGAATACTTTTCTATTGTATGTATATGTCACATTTTGTTTTGCCATTCATCTGTCAATGGATATTTGGGTTCCTTTCACCTTTTGGCTCCTGTAAATAATTCTGCTGTGAACATTGGTGCATAAATATGTTTGAGTTTCTGTTTTCAGTTCTCTTGGGCATATACCTAAGAGTGGTATTGCTGGACTATATGTTAATTCTATCTTTAATTATTAGAGGATAATAGCTTTTTTTCATGAGACAGAAGGAAAAATATAAACTAGATGCATTATTATTGTATTAAAGTCTCTGATTTTCCCATATTCCACTGAGTGCCTAGCCTGTCTTTAGTGCTGTGTCCAATAGGACTTAGGACCTTAAAGTTCCTTGTTTTCTCTCACTAGAATGTGACCTTCATAGGGGTGGGAATTTTGTCTTATTTCTTCTTCACTGTTTTATTTTAAGCTTATTTATTTGTTTTATAAATGAGAGAGACAAAGAGAAAGGGAGCATGTCAACAGAGTCCCAAGGCCACAGTCCACCTCCAGCCTTCAGCCATCCCCAGATATTGGCAAATGTGTGCCCTGTATACTCAGGGAGGTCTCAGGACTTGAACTAGGAACCTTATCATATGGGACTGCCTCAAAGAGTGTTGTGCTTTACCACTGCACCACCGTCCTGACCCTCTTCTTTAACTGTGGAATGCCCAGAACCTAGGATAATGCCTGGCATTCTTTCCTTTATTCAGCAAATACTTATTTGGTGCCTGATATATACCAGATAAAAGTGATCATAAGAGTCAGTTAAGAAGCCAATTTTGGGGACCAGCAGGTGGCACTGTGGTTAAGGTGCTGGACACTCCCACATGGCCGACCACAGTTCAAGTCCTGGACCTGGTGGCTTGCTTTCTCACTTTTCTCTCTCTTTCTCTCTCGTCAAATTAAAATGAAGGAATGAATAAATTAATTGATTGGAAAAAGAAGTTTTAAAAAATTTTTAAAAAAGAAGCCAATATTTCCTGATTGCTTGGCTAATGGGTAGAGTTGATGAGAGGAGGTAACAGAATCGTTCCCAGTAACTCTGCCCCATCAGCTAAACCTTGGAGGCTCTTTTATTTGCAGTGGGGGACAGTGGTAAATTTAGGACTAGGAGAGAGCAACTCAGCTAAAAGAGAAGGTTAGTGGAGGCTGAAGTATTTTCCAAGTAATCCTGGGTGGACAACTGTCTATTGACCAATACTGAAGCCATTTTGAATTAGGAGGAGAGCAGACAGTAGTGTCTGATTATCCAAATCAATGATTTATCTTAATAGGCTATAATAGACTCTTAATTAAATATGATTTTTTTCTTTCTTAAAAATTATTTTATTTAATTTTATTTATTCTCATAATTTTTATAATTTTTATTATTATTTATTTTATTTATTATTATTATTTAATTTGATCAGAGAGAGAGAGAGAGACAGAGAGAAAGTGAGAAAGCAAGCTGAGAGGCCCAAGACTCAAACCATAACCAACCATGTAGGAATCCAGCAACTTAACCTCCATGCCACCTGCTAGCCCCAAATATAATTTTTTCCTTTGCTTTTCTACTTTTGCCTCAGATCTGGGTGATGAGCCACTACATCCTCAGCAGCACCTTCAAATTAGGGAAATCAAGAAACTAAATGCTACCTGGCATCCTGTCAATTCCACTTAATTTTTAAAATTTTCACTGTATTGTGAGGGCACATGCACTGGCCAGGAAGATATAGAGAGAAAGCACTTCCTTATTGGGACATAGTCATGTCACAATCTCTTCTCTTCCATCTCTCTATCTTGTCAGGATTTGGGGCATGCATGCACTCACACATGGCATGTTTCTCCAGTCACTGGTGCCAGGATTCAAATCATAGTCAGCCATGTGTGATCCAGCTCCCTTAACCACTAAGCCACAGAGCCAGTCTACCACTTAGTTTCAATAACCTGATACTTAAAGAATGTTCTTGGAGCTCACAGGAGTTCACAAAATGGTGCACTCATTTATCAATGCCCATTTATATCCTCCTTTTTATGCTAGAATGAAATACGCTGTTCAAAAATTTGGAGAGTTAGGGGAATGGCAAGGGACTGTGTGTAAAGTTCTTTCCAGGCAAGCCTTCCAAGGTGTTTTGCGGTCCCATTCTGGTTCCCAATATGCCACACTTTCTCCCCTTTCTGGAAGTCCCAGAGATTTTCTACACCTATATTTCTACCTTAGAACCATGACACTATTCCATTTCTTAGGGTCCTTACTGGTATATATGGTAGGATGTAATGTCTCCAGCTATCTCTCTGTGCTGTTCTCCCAAACAGTGTTGGTACGGAGATAAAAAAGTCACAAATATGGAGAACAGTCATACAAATTCGAGACATTTCACAAAGTTCTTGTTATCAATATCCTTGTTTCTTTTCCTTGAAGGTACCCAGAAGCCCCAGAAGTCTCCTGTTCTCTTTTATTTGTGAGGACGGCGATCCTTATTGCTTATAGAATAGGGCTACACTAATTAGCTTAGCATTCAAGGCCCTCTACAAGCAGACTAAGGTCTACCGCTCCATCATTACCTCCCACTCATCTTCTAGTCTACACAAACTGTCTGCTCCCATCAAATGATTTACTAATTGTTTCCCCCCAAACTATTTTCTTTCCTGTTTCCTGGTCTTTGTTCACATTAATTCCCTCAGGCTCTCCACCCTTTCTTCAGGGCTTGGAGTCTTACTTTTTGTGATCACCCCATCCCTGGGAAAGAATTGCTCCTTCCTTGGAATTCCAATAATCTTTCTAGTCTATGCTACTTCTCTGGATTTAACACATGGGAGTACATGTGTGTGTGCGTATGTATCTAAAGGTAGGCACTTCTTTTTATCTCTAGGGCTGACCCACTGCTGTGCACTGAGTAGGTACTCAGTGAACATTTATTTTTAATGATGATGTCATATTCTTAAAGCCTGTTCTTTCTTTCCCTAAGTAATGTTTACTAACGTGAATGAAGTGCTGCTGAAACTTGCTCGTGTTTTTGAAAAGATGAGGATGGTGATGACTCAGTGGTAAGATCTTTTGGCAGAGAATTCATCTTGAAAATACTTGTACTATCCTAGCAACACACGTGTAACAAGGGGAAATAGCTGAAATGCTCTTAAAGCAGAGAGAGTATAGAATTTTAGTAGGTACAATGTTCTCTTTCTTCCTTTTTCTTTTTTCTTTCTCTTTCTTTCTTTCTTTTATTTTTTTTTCCTGACAAGGTGATTAAACACTGATGAGCTACAGAGGGAGATTATTGAGTCAAGTTGGAGGGGTGGACAATTTATTCATTCATTCAAAGGAAAACCGGGAGGCAAAGTGAAGGAAGGGGAAAATGTTTAAGTATGAGGGATTTGGCATTTTTCCATAGAAAATAGAGGAAGGCAGATAAAACGTTTTTTTTTCTCTTTCTTCTTTCTCCCTCCCCCCTTCACTTTTTGGTCCCTCAACTCTGTATGACTGCCCCAGTCAGATGAAGAGCCTTATGGTGGGTGGGGCTCCTTCTTCACTGTGTTGTAGAGCCATGAAGTAAGCCAATAAAATTTTAAAAAAGCCTCCAGATGTTTTTCACTGTGAGGAAGGGGTTGGAACAGTTTCTGAGTAACTGTTTTTCTGTTAATGTGGATATACTTTCAGTCTCAAGAAGACACAAACAGGCTGGCAATTTTTCTTTAAGGGTTTTGCAATAGAATATGCGTACTCAGAGACTGAAAGAGAGGGAAAGTGAGAAAGCACTCCTCCCCCAAGGAGATGACCACCCCACAATCCCCTCTCCTCCATTCTCCTCCTGGGATTTTGGGCATGCATGCACACATACCTGGCAGTGACTTTCAAGCCCCCAGGTCCAGGACTCCAGCTGTGGTCAGCTATGTAGGGATTCAGCACATTAGCCACCATGTCACCTGATGGCCCCAACTGTCTGACAGCTTAAGTTCTCATATACCTTACACACAGCAGTACAAAGGTGAGGGCTAGGATAGAAAGTAAAAGAATAAAAAGAAGTGATATAAAAAGTCACTGACGGGAAGACAAGGAAGTGAAAATTGTTAGAAGGACACTAACTACATAGGAATCAAGTATGGAAATTTGTCTATGATTATATTCTTGAAGAAAAATATAGACAATGTTGCTTAAAATACTTCAGTCTCACTAATATCTAACCTCAGACTGTTCTTTCATAAAACGATTTTAGGCATCCAAGACTAGGAATCAGTCTTTTAAATATGGGCTTCTCACTCCATTCTGTGCCCCATAGAGATGTACAATTAAATGTGAGTAAGAAACGAACCAATAAAATAGAAAAAAGTAAGCACTTTTGCTGATTCTTAAAACTGAACAAGTTTGGGAAGCATTATCCTGTAACATAGTACAAGGAGTTTCATCAATGTGCAGAAACAGCCTCAAATGATTTTGGTTCGAAGACAATTCACACAAAAGAAAGAAAGAGAAGAGAGAAAGAGGATTAAAACTGTAAATTTGGTAGTAAAGAATCATATTGCCCCTCTGTTCCCCAAATGACTGAAAGTAGCTTAGTTATAATATCAATAACTAAAATATATTAGGTGCTTACTGTGGAAGTTACCCCCCTTCCAGAGGGCACCTGCACACGAAAGAGAGAGAGAGAGAGAAATTACCCTCTATCCCTCTATAAGGAATGGTCACACCACACGAAAGAGAGAGAGAGAGAGAGAGAGAGAGAGAGAGAGAGAGAGAGAGAGAGAAATCACCCTCTATAAGGAATGGTCACACCACAGCCCGTTCTCCATATACCTCCTTTTGGGATTTTGGGCAGGCATGCACGCACATGCTGCCAGTGTGTTTCTCAAGCCCCCGATTCCACAGCTCAAACTGCACATTTGGCCCTGTAGTATCCAGCTGCTTTAACCACCAAGTTACGGGCTGACCCATATGTATTTTTCTTATTTAACACTCACAACACCACCATGGGCTGAGAACTGCTCTTGTTCTCTCCATTTTACAGATAAGGAAACTGAGACTCATAGAGAGTAAGATAGGAAAAGGTAAAGCTGGAACCCAAACTTAAGTACATTGATCCCCAGAGCCTCTGCTCTTGTTTCACTCTGGTTTTGCTTACAAACAGCAAAACAAACTAATAGGCTAGCAAACCCAGAGACAACAGCAAAAACCAAAAACACAATGAAGTTAAGTTCAGACGAACGGAAAATAAAGGAAGGAAAACTGGTGAAGCTGGGATGATTAGATGTGGGCCACAGATTTGTCACTGAGCTTTACGATAGTCAAAGCGAAAATGGTAACTTATCTTAATTCAGGGCATCCGTAAAAGAAGAGCAACTTTCCTTTTAGGAGAAACATAATTTCTGGTAGAATTTCCTGAGAAAAGTATTCCTTGCGGTACTCCAAAAAGAGGAGAAATGCTTCTATTGAAAGGATTTTTTTTCCCAAGGACTTTACTATTTATTAATTTAAAAAAATGTGAAAGCAAATGTTTAAAAAAGGAAATCATTTAAATATGGATTATAATATTATTCCCTTGTAAATACATTTTACAGCTCACACTTTTTATAATAAAGTAACTACGTATAGAGTTTTTGTCCTTGGAGATCTTAAAGAGAAAAGTGGCTATTCCTCTAGTTTGGATGTCTGAAGGCAAGTACAGGCTTAAGGGGGCCCCTTCCTACTCCGGGGCTGATTCTATACTTCTGTAGCTGTGCAAACACTTCTACCTGGGGCAGCTTAACTAGTCTTAAACCTAAAGACTCAGCCACAGCAATGGCCATGAATGCTTCCATTGTGGGACTCCTTTCTGATAAAATAAATGTTTAAAACACACACACACACACACACACACACGCACACAATAAAACAAAACCTCCCCAACATTTGGGATTAAGACACACCCAAGTAAGACATTTGCAGAAACAAAAGTTTCACTTAGTAAATGGTTGTCACTGGGGATGGAGAGTCAGCACTTAGGCACCACTCATTTAACGCTGAGCGTTTGCTGAAGTCCTTTGTGTCTTAGATGTCAAAGAAATCTTTTCTAAGGGAGCCATCAGCACCACCTCAAGGGTGATGTTTTAAGCCTAATGTGAAGAAGAGAGATTCTCTAAAACTTCTTATATGATTAACACGGTTGAATGCCCTTTATGACAAAGCACAGGGAGTGCAAATAAAATTCTCTTCAGGAAGAGAAGCCCCCACCCCTTCCTTTTTTTTTCTTCTTAAAATCATTTCTTAGCAATTGTAACACAAGGAAAGAATGTCACATTTTGGGGGAGGAAGCCCAGAGAGATGTAACTCTGCCGTTTAAACTGACTCGACTCATTATGAGTTGGGTCAAATGGCTCAACTTGGAAGACGAGGCTTCTTTGCCACCGATAAAATGTGAGAGTCAAGTTAATATCACTGTGTGTGCCGAGAAATGCTATGTGGCAATAACTAAGATGCAGGAACTTCAGAAAGTTCATGGAAATTACTTTATCTCTTAAGTTTTCACTAAATGGCTCCACTGCAAAAACTTAAATGTGGTGGTCTTTGTTCTTATAAAATCTTTGCATTCTTTAATGTAGACTAAATAAAAAGAATGTACAATTCAGCAAAAAATAGTTCATGGAAGATGGAAGTAATGCAGGAGTTTAGTTTGGTGCAAAAACATGTGAAATTCATGCATAGTTTTTTTTTTTTTTACACTACACATTTTTCCATCGATTTTTTGAAGACCTCCTTATACAAGAATACTTGCTTGTTGGAGCCTGTTTTAATCTTTGGCCTTGCATGTCCAGGAAGAAGGCACAGAGGAGATTGCTCTAAAAAAGGATCGAGGCACTACAAAGAGGAACGTGGTTACTCCGCCGTCAAAGAAAAAGCTCCATCCTTACAACGGAAGGTGTCAGCCTCTGGAGTGCTTGATGGACTGCTACTCTAACAGGTTTTCCCTTTATAAACAGAGTCTAGCCTCTTTGGCCTTATCTACTTGATTCTAAAATAGCTCGTCAATTTAATAGCATTCAGGTTGTTTATGCACACACAAGGCCCTTTGAAAATAACCCTTTTCATGTCGCCAAACAGGCATTTTGAAATCAACTAATTGGATGGTTGTCTGAATTCAACTCGTTGTTTTAAAAATAACCAGTTGTTCCACTGAATTACATTTTTTTACCCCCAAGCCAATTGGTGTGTGTAGACAGAGTTTGAGTCAATCCAGATGGCTGGCTGCATTTTTGACTTGAACTGACTGGATGTTTTGTGGTCAGATATATACAGCTCTTGATAGCCACTGGGGAAATGGAGTAGAAGGGAAGGAAGGTGTAGGAAAGTTAGGAGAAATTATATCAACAAAAGTTTCCATCTTGAGTGCTGTGGATCCAGACATTTTCTGCAATCAATCCTTCCCCCACTCAAAACACGCGCGTGCGCACACACGCACACACACACACATAGTTAAGAAAACAGAAATAAAGTAATAACATCCCTTCCAGCTGGCTCTGCTCACGGCTGTGGGTCTTTTCTTTCTTTCTTTCTCTCCATGAATTTCTTCACTGCTTGGGTGGCCTGTGGAAGGATTCTGGCAACTCAGCTTCATCGGTTTAGCTCCCTCTTAGGCTGACTTTTCCTTCCTGTTGAGAACTCTCCTTTGAGGGGCTCAGTGTTCCTCTCAGCCTGCTAAAGGCAAGGCAAGAAGAAGAGGGCTTCAGTCAGACCTGTACCCCCTAATTCCAAGCATGAGGTTTGACTCTGACCCATGGAACCACTTTTCCTGAGGGATGCTGTGAATTTCCTGTAATGAATACAACAAGTTCTTCCTACCCAAGCATAACTGCTACATTTTGAGAAATTCTCAAGTTTTCTATCATCTATAGTCCCCATAATTAGCTGTCAGATTTTGCTGGCCCAAGGTAGTGTGATTCAGATGTTTTCAAAGGCTGCTTTTTGGGGTCTTATCATTTCAATTTCATTTACCTTGCTGATAACAGGACGAAAGTAGAACAGAGACAGACTTTCCTTGAACCACTTATACTTGGGTTTTTCACTTACAAGGCAGAAAAGGTTCTCAAAACATTTGAAATTGGACTGCATGGGTGATTTCCAAAATGTCTTCCACTTTATTCACAAATTCTGAGTGAACTGGAGGACAAAACTCACTTTTCTACTGCCCACATTGTACCTTTCCTCTCTGTGCAAAGGTCATTGTTTGCAGTGAAGCAAAGAGCACAAGAAGCATTTTGAAACCTAGCCCTGTCTATGTTGCCCCCAACTTTTCTCTCTCATTTAGTAAATCTCAAATTGGCATGTTTTCTATAACATGTCATTTTTCATGCTTGCTTCTTGAAGGTGAGTATTGATTCCCCTGAGTCTTCCAAAGACATCTGGATAACATTCAAAAGTTTTTGTTGATGACATTTATATCTTAAAGCACCGCCACAGGGCTTGCTGGGATTTTTTTTTTAAAAAAGACTGGGGATATGGTTCTGTCTTCTTTGTTGGCCTGCAATGTGACCTTAGGATCATCATTTTACCTCTCTGAAGCTTAGAGGCTTTCTCATTTGTATTACGGGGGTAATAATATTTGCTTGCCTGCTATGACTCATAGGGCTGTTAGGAAAAATAATCTGGAAAATGTTCGAGGAAGCCCTTTGTGAGAATTTGAAGTCTTAAACAAATGTGAGAGATTCTGAAAAGAGACAATGTAATTGGGATTGTTAAGTATTCCTGGAGACTTGATCCTTCCTTCTTAGATCAAGAGGCTTGTTGTCAGGTCTCCAAAATTGCACCATATGTTACCATTACTTTAATCCCTTTTTGTTGGATTGAAACACTCCAAAATACCAAAATCTAAGAAAAAAATGTTATGAGTGGATATACTACTGCCTTAGTTTTGAAAATCAATAATATTGTGGAACCAGCTAGATAGTATAGTGGTTAAAGTGGTTGGATCTCACATGGCCAACTACGTGATTTGAGTCTTGGACTGGGTGGCTTGAAAAACATGCCAGGCACGTGTGTGCACATACCCAAAATCTTGAGAGGAGAATGGAGGAGAAGGGATTATGGTATGAGGGGTGCTTTCTCATTCTAACTCTCTCCCTCTGGTGAGTACATGCACCCTATAACTAATAATAATAATAATAATATAGGGATAAGGAAACTTGGTATGCTTAGAAATATCTTTAAAAACATTTGCTTTAAAGTATATCGGTGATATAAGTTCTGTTCGTAGCAAAACTAAAGTGAGAAATAGAGATTTTCTTTGTGGTTTTCTTTGTAGAATTATGGCTACTGAGAGTATGAGTACAATACTGCTCGTAGGAAGATGCTCTGCCAATCTTCTCATCTAAGGATCCAGAACTAAACCAATTCTATGAAAATATACAAAAGGATAAATAGGCAATTCCACCCTTAATTCTTTTAATTCCTTTATCTTTTTCTTTAACCAGCTCAAGGCTTCCCATCCTCCAGTGGTGTAGGGGTATTTGATAAACCCCAGATGGTTTTGAAGCACACAGGATCCTGCTTTATATTATCATCTTGTCTAGAAGCTTGCATGAGATTAAATGACCTTTTTGACATAGGAGCAGTTACACCAGGAAGATGAACTTTCTCTTCCATATGTGGGATAAAGGTTTTCCCTCTACACATACATTATCAGCCCAGAGACTGACATTGTTTTCAATTGTCAAGAAATCTTTTCCCTCTGAAGAAGTGTCACTTTGTTGCTTAGTACTGAGCAAAAAAAAAAAAAAAAAAAAAAAAAAAAAAAAAAAGGAAAGTAAATATGGTATAATATTTCCGTAAGGCAGTGAATTAGAGATGGTATGAATATATTTGAGTACAAAATGTGAAGCTTAAAATGGATAAATCTAGCTACAAGCTCAAATTTGAACGTTTTTCTTTTTTTTCCAGAAGTAAATTTGAGCTCTTGTAGTTACATCCAGGAAATACGAGCCATTACTAAGGCTGGGAATTGAGGGTAAGGAAAAAAAAAAAAGTCTGGAAATGTAATTGTAATTGGGGAGGCCAAATGACAGAGGTTAAGCCCTGGGAAATGGAAAGGCAAATCAGTGTCTGAGAATTTCTAGGCCTGTGGCAGGTCTCTTGCTGGACCTAGGCCATCATTGAACACTGGTTTACTCTCATACCCACCACACTGGTCTGTTTTAAGGAGAGGTTGAAGGAAGACTGAACTGGAGCCAAGATTATGAAGTTAATGGAGATCCTCTGAAAGCATGTGACACCTTCAGATTTACAAATCTGCAAATCTTTGGTAATCTGGCACTCCCCAAAGTGGCCACTGTGGCAAACCTGGCAATAAACTTACAACTAAAAATCTTAGTTATGTCTGATTACTTGGGTGGTTAGAAAGAAACCTGGCTAAGGACCATGAAGACAGGAATTTTGCCCAGATCACCAGTGCCTAGAACGACTGTTCAATGATGTTGGTAATAAATGAATAATAAGTAAATAAATAAGTAAAGTAATGGTTACTAAAACATCCAAAAAACAAACTTTGTTTCGATGACCTTTGAAAGAAATAGCCCTAAGGGTAACATGGTAATGTGAATGCCTACAATTTGCCAGACACTTCACTTATAATATCTTTAGTTCTCTCAAGGATCTTGCAAGGTTACATTTTTCCTAGCATATAGAGCAGCTGAAAGAATTTTACAGTGGACACTAGTATACCTGGAACATACATTCTACAATTAGTGTTGTACTATGCTTGCGATATCACATGGATCTATGAATCCATCCATTTCTTGACCAAAGTTAAGGCTTTTTTAAATTTTTGACTGTGGTAAAAACACTTGATATGGGATCTGGGGCTGACAGGTGGCATGGTGGTTAAGGATGTTGTACTTCCACATGGTTGACAGTGGTTCAAATCCCGGACCTGGCAGCTTGCTTTCTCACTTTCCTTCTCTCTCTCTCCCTCTCTCCCTCTCTCTCTCTCTCTCTTTCTCTCTGTCCCTCTCTGGTCAAATAAAAATAAATAAATAAATAAGTAAAGTTAAATAATATAGTTCTTTTAAAAAAAAAGTTTAAAAACACACATGGGGGGACCAGCGGGTGGCATGGTGGTTAAGGTGCTGGACACTTCCATATGGCTGACCATGGTTTGCGTCCCCGACCTGGTGGCTTGCTTTCTCACTTTCCCTTTCTCTCTCTGTGTGTCTCTCTCTGGTCAAATTAAAAATAAATGAATGAATAAATAAAGTTAAATAAATAATTCTCAATAAAAATACATGGGATCTACCTTCTTAACACAATTTTAAATATAATACATTATTATTGACTACAGGTACAGTGTTGTATAGCAGATCTCTAGTGTGTATTCCTCTTGCTTGACTAAAGCTTTATGCCCCACTTTCCCCTCCTCTCATCCCTGAGTAGTAACCATTCTACTCTCTGCTTCTGTATATTTGACCATTTTAGAAACGTCATATAAATGGAATCATGCAGTATTTATACTACTGTGTCTGGCTTATCTCACTTAGTGTAATGCCCTTCAGGTTCATCCAAGTTGTCACAAATCACAGGACTTTCTTTTCCCTTTTTTTAATTGGCAGAGGGCACATGTTCAAGAGACAGAGAGAGACAGAGACAGAGAGAGAGAGAAAGCACATGCCCCAGAGTGATGGTACCACATATTAATCCATTTTCCTCCATTTCTCTACCCTGTCAGGATTTTGGCACATGCACATGCACACACACACACATACACACACATGCACATGCACACACACACACACACACACATGCACATGCACACATACATCTTCAAGCCACCAGGGTTGAATCTCAGTTGGGCATGTGGGATTCAGCTCCCTCCACAGCACTTAACCATGCTCTATGGGGCTAGCCCGTAGATCTTCTTCTTTTTTAAGGCTGAATAATATTCTATTGTATATATATGTACCATATTTTCTTTATCCATTCATCCATTGATGGTCATTTAGGTTGTATTCACATCTTGGCTATTGTGAATAGTGCTACAATGAACATGGGAGTGTTAATGTCACTTCAAGATCCTGCTTTCAATTATTTTGGGTAAATACCCAGAAGCAGGATTGCTGGATCATATGGTAATTCTATTTATGATTTTTTGAAGAACTTCCATAGTGGCACACAATTTTATATTCCCACTAATAGTGTGTACATGTCACAATTTCTCCACAACTTTTCTAACACTTGCTATCTTTAGAAGGTTAAGTTTTTAATCCTCATTTTGTAAGCTAAGGTTTACCAGATAAGATCTCTTGCCCAAGGTCACCCAGCTAGTAAGTAATAGAATTGGAATTTGGACTCAGGACTGACTCTGGAATTTAAGCCCATTCCACAGCACAGGGCTGGCTCTCATGGTCACCATGTGGCAACGTAAGTTAAGGCAAGTCAACTGGACAGTGGGTTGACATTAACTAGGAGTTTGAAGTTACTAGTACTTAAACCAAAGAAGCAACCTAGTAGGGCTGCTTTCGTTTTTGATTTCAGTTGTAAAAAGCAGACTAATGCAAGAGGGCATGGATTTATATATTCTTTATTATACTTTAAAGAGGAAGAGTAAAACCATTTCGGGGAATTTGTTGCTTGTAAGAAACCAACCTCCTTGAGTGCAGTAGGCCTATACAGATTAATCTCAATGTCTCACCATTTCTGTATATTCACATCATACAAAATTTGAATGTAATAAAACAGAGCATTAAGTATAGGTTAGATTGGATTTCATATATTTTGTTTACTAAGGCAGGGAAATATGCAATACATTTCAAAGAGATTCTCATAGAAGGGATTGACACAGGTTTTCTTCAATAGGAAGAAATTAATAATAAGCCCTCCTAAAAACTTACTGCCATCATTTCCAAACAATAATCCATAGACCCTCATGCAGTGAGATTTAGATAAATATAGTCTCTTATCTTTAGTACTTTACAATCTCAGATAGAGTCAATATCAAAGCCTCAGTTATTTAAACATTTTAATGAGTTAATTTTTAAAATCTCTGATTTAGATTTCTAGAGATAAAGAAAGTACCACAGAAATATGTCTGCATATATTTCCACTCTTGCAACATTGCTTACAATAAGCACTACTATCTTGTTCAATAGAAGAAAAAATTAGATTTTTAATGTTGCTATACCATATTTTGTTTGAGGAGAGCACTGAGAGGTCAGGTGTTGGAGTGGTGCTAATGCAACTGAATCCCTGTGGAAAAGGTCCCGGGTTCATGTCCTGGGATTTCTCTCAGGCACACATGTGTGTCCACGATCCAAGGTTAGCTGAGACGAGGGATGGATTGTGGTGTGAATACCCTGTTGTGGGTGCCTGTCTCTAAGTCTCTCAGAAGAAATAAACTTAAAACAATTTTTAAAAAGAATGGGACCAGCAGTTAGCGTAATGGCTATGTCGCTGGACTCCCACATAGTCGACCGTGGTTCGTGTCCCAGACCGGGTGGCTTAAAACTCACGCTGGGTGCGTGTGCGTGTGTGCCCAAGATCCCGAGAGGAGAACGGAGGAGAAGGGATTGCGGTGTGGCCATCCCCCCTGGGGGGTGATTTCTCGCTTTCTGTCTCTCTGTCTCTCTCTCTCTCTGTCTCTCTGGCGAGCGCATGTGCCCTATAGCAAAAACCTCTCCAAAAAAAAAAAAAAAGAAGAGGACTGAGCAACCAATAAATATTTATTTGCCTATGCAGCCATTACTAGAGTCTGTGTTGTGAGAGCTGCATTTAGTCATGTATTCAACAATATTTGTTGGAGATCTCCTGTATTCTAAGCACTGTTGTAGGTGTTGGATACAGAAGTAGAAGATTCTGTCCCTCAAGGAGTTCACAGTCATAGAAACACAAATGGTCAGAGGTAGAAAGAACCTTAGAAAGCCTGTATATAATCCACTATCTTCAATTTATAGGCAAGGAGACTGTGATTCAGAAATGCTATTGATCCAGCGTCACAATGCTCAGAGTGGCAGAACAAGAACTGAAAACCATGTTTTTTGACTTCTGGTTTTCTGTTCTTCTGATTATTCCAATCTATTTGGAAAGACAGGATACTCCTACACGAAACAACTTCAAAACAATACCAGACAAAAGGCTGTTAACAAACCATATGGTATTAACCATAAGTTTAACAGGAGTTAGAGAAGGACTGGAGACATCCAACAGAGCATAAATCTTCTGAGTAATGACATGCAATTTATTTATGGCAGGGGAGACTTGCTCTGCTTCTGACATGTTGTAAGGATGAATGAGATGAAGGCATTCCAAGGAAGCAGTACTTCCCTCTGGATCTTATCATCTTGCTCTAAGAAGATATGTTTGGGTACACAAGCTAGCATTTCATTCATTTATAACAGAAAACATGACATAAATTAGGGTGGAAATAATTGATAAAATAAAATACGCATGCCATGGAGTTCAAACTCTGTTCATAATTTCTACCAAGATCTTCTGAGATGCAAAATCTCAGAAGATTTACTCTCTCCTGAGTATTTCTTAAATAAAAATGAGCTAAAGAAGAGTATTCCTATATGATAACCTTTCTACAAGAAATCTTTTAGCTAGAAATTTATCTTTAAGTGGGTTGCTCATTCACTATTGGAAAGTGTTTATGTGTTATGATTTTAATAGGAGCTTTCCAGAAATAGGTATGTGGGAACTATATTTTTGTAAAGAAAAGCATCTCGAGTCTTCATTGAAAATATTTGCTGGGCCGGGACCAGCAGTTAGCGTAATGGCTATGTCACTGGACTCCCATGTAGTTGACCGCAGTTCGCGTCCCGGACCCGGTGGCTTAAAACTCACGCCGGGCACATGTGCGTGCGTGCCCAAGATCCCGAGAGGAGAATGGAGAAGGGATTGCGGCGTGGCCATCCCCCCTGGGGGGTGATTTCTCACTTTCTATCTTTCTGTCTTTCTCTGTCTGTCTGGTGAGCGCACGTGCCCTATAGCAAAAGCCTCTCCAAAACAAACAAACAAACAAACGAACATTTGCTGGGTCAGCCAGTGGCGTGGTGGTTAAGGTGGCTGGATCTCAAATGGCCAGCTTTGTGGTTTGAGTCCCAGACTAGGCAGCTTGAAAATATGCTGGGTGTATGTGCACGTGTGCCCAAAAATTCCAAGAGGAGAATGGAGGAGAAGGGATTTAGGTATGGTTATTTCCCTCATGGGGTGATTTATCACTTTCCTCCTCCCTCTCTCTCTGTGTCTCTCTCTCTGACCAGTGCATATGCCCTATGGCAAATTAAAAAATAAAAATAGGGACCAGCAATTGGCATAATGGCTATGTTGCTGGACTCCCATGTAGTCGACCACGGTTCAAGTCCTGGACCTGGTGGCTTAAACTCAGGCCGGGCGCGTGTGCGTGCATGCCCAAGATCCCAAGAGGAGAATGGAGGAGAAGGGATTGTGGTGTGGCCATCCCTCCTGGGGGATGATTTCTCACTTTCTGTCTATCTCTGTTTTTTCTGGTTTTTTTTTTTTTTTTTTTTTTTTTTTTTTTTTTTTTGGTGAGCACATGCACCCTATAGCAAAAACCTCTTCAAAAAATAAAAATAAAATAAAATAAAACATTTACTGAGTAATTGTCACGGGCTAAAGTACTGTGCCAGCCAATGCTTCTCAAATAATTTGTAGTAAAGGATCAGTTTCTTTTCTATTATTTTTATTTACTACTTAACATGGACAAATACTTTGGGGAAATACAATAAAAGTAAGTTATTAAAAAACTGAAATACAAAATGTAATGCCATTTTTAAACAGTTATTAAAGTCAGCAGTGGGGTCAACTCATCATGTACTTATAAGAGGCAGCAATATCAGTATGCTATGAAAATGTCTAAGTGCTTGCTGTTGGTTTTAATACTTACACTTGTCACAGACTGGTAGCAAACAGAGGATGGGCCAGCACAGATACATGGACTACACTTTGAGTAGCATTGTACTAGAGGAAATAGAGAGACAAAATATGAAATCCAACTCATCTAAAGCTCTCAAGTTATGGTGGAGGCGACTAGGTAAACATGTATTTATTACCCAATGTGGCAAGTGTATGGTTACCTCAAGTGTTGGTACAGCAAGTAGAGTGGACGCTGGGCTTAGCTGGTAGTGTGTGGAATGGTTTAGTACTTACCCTCTCCTTCCTTTGGCTGCAGATGCCAACTGGATTGCCTTTTCTTTCTTTTTTTTTTAGAATTATTATTTTTATTTGTTTATTATTATTATTATTATTATTTCCACATGAGTTTTGTCAGAGAAAGACATAGAGAGAAAGAGAGAGAGAGAGGGAGAGTGAGAAAGCAAGCCACCAGGTCCAGGACTCGAACCATGGTTGACCATGTGGGAATTCCAGCACCTTAACCACCATGCCACCTGCTGGTCCTGCCTTTTCTTTTTTTAAATATTTTTTTTGTCATAGGGTGCATGCACTTGCCAGAGAGACAGAGACAAAGACAAAGAGAGGGAAAGTGAGAAATCACCTCACAGAGGGGATGGCCCCGTCACAATCCCTTCTCCTCCATTCTCCTCTTGGGATTCTACGTACAAACACGCGCAGTGTAATTTTCAAGCTGCCAGAGCTGGAACTCGAACTGCGGTTGGCCATGTGAGAATTCAGTGCATTAACCATCATGCCAAATGCTGGCCCCTCTGTATGGCCTCTTAAGAACACAGTTCCTAACTGAGAGCTTTTATAACTGCAGAGTTAGGGATGGTGCTGAGGATGGACTTTTCTTACGAGATGCTTCTTTTGAAATTCCCTAAGACTTAGGACTATGGATGGATCTTGGGAAGTGGGACTTGAGGATGGGGCATAGGAAGTATGAGTTGCTATCCATGGTTGTGACTGTCCATTTCCTCCCTGGGAATTCAAGAAGCTCTGAGGACAGGGAATGACCTTGATAGACTCAAACATGTGAGAGGTCAACTGGTAAATGCCAGTTGGTTTACTAAGGATCCAAGCTCGAGAGCATAAAGACCCAGGAAAAAACTTAGTGAAATGGCTTACAAGTTCTACACACCATACATCAAAATAAATATATTACATTACCTGAACCACTGTGTTTTTTGGCCTACAATAACTCACAGCAAAACGAAGTATGTGTGAATTGCCATGTGGCACATAAAGCCATGCCTCAAACATCACCGGTGTTTGGATTTAAAGCTACTGTACTCTTAATCACCAAAGTACAAACCTTTAAAATTTTTATAGAAAATCTACCCTATCCTATCCTATCCTTGTATGCTATGCAAGAAACACAAAATGTTAGCTATACATATAATCATATAAACAAATCAAATGGAAAACAAAACAAAAAGCAAAAGAAAGCAATCAATGGACCAAACGTATAAAGAACTATATTAGGTATCTAGATCAATATCCCTTTTACAAACAAAGATGGAAGAGAATAATTTCTTATTTGTAGTAATTAACATGATGCCACAAATAAAAATTTCAATGGCTTTCTCCAACCTTGGACTCTAACTTATAAGAATACCAGTATATTTTGCGTATTTCGTGAGGGCAAAGCATGGTCCCTTGTCTGCGGAGAGGCTATCCATCTACAACTCACAATACAAGCATCTTGGCCGGGTCTATTAATTTTCCATACACATGGAGCCAAATTCTGCCTGGGATTATTATGCAATTTTCAAAATGGCTTTAAGTCTTTCAACTTACAAAGTTACCATTTACATTGCACTGGCCTGCTGGCTAGGATGAATGAATGAACACTCTTTCCCAAAGGACCATAATTCATTCTCTGATCATAGCTTATACATTTGGGAGAATTGGGATCAGTGTGCCTGGCGCCTCCCCTCCTCTCCACCCCACAAAGGAGTCATACACTGCAAGAGAAGGGGAGACAAAGTGGCTGTGTGCCACAGTGTGCAGAGGTGTGGCTAGGAGGTGTTGACTGCGAGCAGCACCAGTCTAACATATAAGCAACTGTCTACATGATGTGATTTCAGGTGCACCGAAAAAGGCCTCATTGCCCCTCAGTTTAAACACTCCCTTCCCACTGGTGGATGCCTGGAATTCCACAGTTTTTAGAGCGCTGTTCCTTTGGTTTAAAGCTTTGATCCCTGTTAAAATACTTGTACCCCTGGGTGGGCAACCCCATTACACCCTATCAACCATATACACTGTAAGCGGATGAGTTTTTAAGTATCTTCTCTGAAAGCAGGTTTCGAGAGTGGGGTTAAGGGCAGAAGATACTGTGTACCTGAGGGGGACGGGGAGAGGAGAACATCACCTGGGGGGGGGGGGTGGGCAAAAGGAACTGGGCCCAAGACAAACAATGTGTGCGTGTGTGGCCGTGTGCATGGCTGTGTATGAGCTCCTCCCATAGCGGCAGCTGTTGAACACCCTTTCTTAACCCTCTCCCAGAAAACTTGATTTATGCTGCTATTGGAGCCATGGAACCAGACTCTCCTCCCAGCTACAGCAAGATAATAGCTGCTGGCTACAGCTGGGAATTCTCGAATTCTTTCAAACTGGAGACTAGGAGTGAAAGGTGAAAAAAAGTTCTTCTGGGCCTGCTGTGCTAGGTAGCCTTCCTCTGGGGTCCAAAGATGAAAATGGGGCCCAGTGGTGTTATCTAAATACTTCCAACTGGGCCTGAAAGCACAGAACGATGAATTACAAAAAGCGAACACTGGCTCAATCAGCCATCCTTTTGTGTTTCTAGACTGCTCGTTTCTCTTTGTCTCTTCCAGTGAGGATGAGTCATTGGCCTGGCTTTAAACATGAGGAAGGGAGCCTTGAAAGGTAAGACGACTATTTATGTGAAAGAGAAAAAGAAAGCCCTTAATGTTTTTATTCACCATCACCCATCTGAGCAGTATATGGTATATAATGTGACAGATTTTATACTTTGGTTAAGGAGCTGGATTTTCACCAGTAAAATTCCACATCACTGGGAAGGCAGAGTGGACAGCTGCCTGTGGCATTCCTGCAAGCTTTTCTGATCAAAAGCCTATCCTTCAATGCCCGGTTCAGTGCCTGAAATTCCACTGTTCAAGTCATCGCTTGGGGCTGGAGGTTAGAAAGTCTTTGAGAGGTACTTATAAAAATGGAATCAGTTCTTAAGCCTAGCAAGTTTTATGAACTCCTACCTTAGGTTGGCTGAAAGCCCTGAAGTAGCTGCTTAGAGGAAGAGCAGAAGCTTGTAGGCCAAAGAAGTATTTCACAGCACCTCAGGGCCGGTTTGCCTATGACCTAGCCCAAATTCTAGTCATTCATATACCATCCCATACGTTTTGCTATATCATCATATTCCTAATGCTGTTTAATATTTTTTTAACTAGCTCACATTTTTGTTAAAATAAATTGATCAGAACACGACCTACTTAGATTCATCCTAATGAAATCATGGCTTTTATGCCTTAGCTATGTATATATTTTTTTCCTAATCCACCATCAAAATAAATATTTATTCAAGTAAAACTCAAAACTCCATTAATCCACTGCATTGAATCCAGGGATTCACACATCTCTTTGGGAAGCAATGCCCTAGCTCATACAAAGTGTATTAGATAGAAAAGCATATAATAAAAATAAGTCACAGTCCCCCTTTCCCAGGTACTCAATACCCAGTAGTTGAAAACAACTGTTGCCTTTGTAGTTAGTTGCATGAGCTCTGGAAGATCATGAATTTATGGGAGGTCATGTCTTCCTCTGCGAGGTCATGAAATTCAATCAATGCTTGCCTTCCAATCTGCCCTTTGGTCACAGGGCTCCACAGGTGGAACATATCAAACTCACCAGCCAAATTATGACTCTTAATTGGTGTTTCTTTTAAAGTGGATATGTCATTTGTCAAATGTTCAATGCAGGCGCAGGCCTAGCCCCAGGCAAAATTATGAAGTAGGAGAAGAATGCCAGATACATAGGCGGCACTCAAATGTTTGTTGAAAAAAAGAGTGAATGAGCCCTCCGTCCTTGACTCTTTCTCTCCCATCCCCCACGCCCACTAGGTCGCCATGCCCTTTTAACTCTTATCTCCTAAATATCTCTGGTAATTTTCCTCCCCCTTCCAAACCTCCTCTGCCCCAGACCTTTATCATTTCTTGTCTGGATCGTTTTCTCTGGTCTTCACTGGTTTCCTTGGTTCCAATCTTATCCCTTCTCTAAGCCATTTTCCACAAAACTGTTGGGAGAGATCTTTTAATAAGACAAATATGATCATGTCACCTCTCTGCTTCAAATTTCCTTAAGTGGTTTCCCAGGCTTCAGATAGCTTCAAGACTCTGTATAATCTGGCTCTTACTTACCTCTCTCGCCTTAGCCCTTCTAACTTCCCAGCCTGAAATCGTTACTTGCACCTCCCACCGTCTAACTGGGCCATGCTGGGCCCTCTCTTCTCAGTGTGTTTGCTTGTGCTGCTTGCTTTGCCTGGGCCCATCTTCTTTTCTTACCTCATCTCCTATTGGCTGTTTCAAATCTGTGTTTAGGGGACCACTTTCTCAGATTCCACCCTCTCACCCCTTAGAACTCGATCTTAGCATTTAACCACGATATTAATATTTTGTTTGGTTATCTTTTCATTAAGCTTGTAGCTCTCTGAGATCAGATAGCATTAGTTAGTCTTTATCCTCATTGTCTGTAGTTTCCGGTGTCTGGCACATAGTAGGAGTTCATGTATTTGTTATTGAGTGAATGAGTTGATAAATGAATGGCTCAGTGACCTTACTATTCCTTTGCCCCTCTTCTCAGAGTACAACTCCTAAAATACAACTTCATCTCCCTTGGCCAAGCATGCCCTGTACAATTATTGGTGCTGAGGCTCTCCCTTTTCTTTCCTTTCCTTTTTTCTCCCGGTCTTTTAAAATAATGCTTATTTATTTCTTCTATGAGAGACAGAAACAGAGAGAGTGAGAGACAGAAATAGCACCCACAACAGGGTATTGACCCAGTGATCCACCCCAAGCCTTCAGACAGCCCTAGACCATGGACAATCATGTGCCTTTTGTACTCAGGGAAGTCTCTGGATTTAAACTGGGACCTTCTCATGTGCAATTATTCGCAGAGTGCTGCTTTACTGCCCATGCCACCATCTGGTCCCCTGAGGCTCTCCTTTTTCTTTAACTAGTTATCAAAACCTGCTTTCACCTAAGTCAGAAAGAGCACAATCAGATGATAAAGTAATTCACATTGTGGCTTAAATAATCTCGTCATACAAATACTCACTGAGTTCTTGCTATATGCACTGTGCATGTACCTTGTGTGTGTGTAGGGGAGAAGAAGTGTCACAAATAACCCCACACCAAAGATCCCTACTTAGGAGGACATAGGTAATGACTACATGCATTCTTCTGAGAGCATTTGGTTCTCAAAGAACTGGATTTCCAATGGTGAAATTTAAGCAGGAGAGGTGGGGATTTGGGTCTAGGAGACCTTTCAAATGGCCTTCTACCCCATCTATGAAACAGGTTAGGTCTGGCTCAAGGGATTTGCTCTGGAAAATGATTTTCTAGTGAGTTAGGCTGGCCTGAAGCCCCAGGTGGCTTCGTTGTCACCAGTTATCCTTTGCTTCATGAAGGGTCATCCTGGACTAATTTGTAGAAGATAAGATTCTTTCAACATCCTGGGGTCATGTACTTGCTCTGACTTTGTGAATTTCTACTGAATCAAATCTAGCAAGCCACAGGGGCGATACGACTTTTTAGGTACAGTTTTAAGACATGAAACAGGCTGTAAGAACCCCAGTAGGCCCTAGGTGTCCCTGAACGTGACTGTCTGTGGGTTGGCTTTGAGAGTCGGATCAGAGCTGCGTTGGGAAAACTGTGAGCGGGAAGCCGCTTGGGAGAGCAAACTGAAGAGGCGGATTTTGTGCAGAGAGGAAGACCTTGTATGGCTCTGATGGCCAGAGACAAGCCAGACTGGACTGGGAGAAGGTCTGTGGCGAAGCAGAAGGTCACTAAGCCAGGGGCCCTCACTTGCCCCCAGGAAGGATGGAGAGGTTGCAAAAATGCTAAAGGGAAAAGCCCTCCCGGCTGTAGGCCAATGAGCGGCGGGAAGGAGGAGTGAGGCTGGGGAACTTCTCCCAGAGCCAGTCAGAGGGGACGGCTGCTGGGAAGCCAATCAGCGCGCCCGAGCCTGCAGCCCCTCTGCAGTAGTTATGCCAGAGCGCCCTGTGTAGAGCGGCAGTGAGCGGGCAGCGGGGCTGGGCTGCCGGGAGCCATCGCACGCGCTCCGCACTCTCCTCTCGGGTCACCCCCTTCCGGGTCCCGGCGCTGCTGTGCCTCTGTCCTCCCAGCGGATCTCCCCGCGGTGCCCCGGCGCCCCGCAGGCTTGCGGCCGCACCACGCCGGCTCCCCGTGGCCGCGCGACTCGCCCCGCCCCGCCCCATCCTTGCTCGCTCCGCCCCAGCCCGGTCAGCCCCGCCCCGCCCCACGCCGCCAAGCGGTTCCCGCCCTCGCCCAGCGCCCAGGTAGCTGCGAGGAAACTTTTGCGGCGGCTGGGTAGCGGCAGGTCTCTCGCTCCTCAGGGCCACTGCCAGGCTTGCCCAGTCCCGGGACTCCTCTCGCTCCCGCTGCCACGCTCCCGCGCTCTCCTAGCTCCCAGCGAAGCAGGATGGTCGGGACCGTGCACACCGCGTGCTTGGTGGTGGCGATGCTGCTCAGCCTGGACTGCCCGGGACAGGCGCAGCCCCCGCCGCCACCGCCAGACGCCACCTGTCACCAGGTCCGCTCTTTCTTCCAGAGACTGCAGCCTGGACTCAAGTGGGTGCCCGAAACCCCCGTGCCAGGTGAGGAGGGGTCCTCCGCGGGTCACCCGCGCCCAGCGGGGAGCCAGCGGGCGCGTGGTGGCCGTCCCCGAGCGCACCAGCCCCGCGGGGCCCCTGAGCCGCTGGGCACCTAGGAGCGGCCGGTGTGCCGGAGGTCTGGCCGGGTCTGCCGGAGGGAGGGCGGGAGGGCGGGCGGGCGTGTGTGGACTGTGTCCGCATTCCCCAGGCTCGCGCTGCTGTCAGGGAAGGTGCGAGCTGGAGGAGCGAACAGCAGGGATCGCCTGCTCTCGAGCGCCCATTTTTTTGGGAGGGCGGGAAGGTGGGAGCTTGTTCCACAGCCTCGGTGAACTGGCGCCCCACCGCCGAGGTGGTGCCTCAGGAATTTGCCACCCTCACTGGCACGTACGTGTCAGAATTCCAGCCTTACTGGACCGCCGTCGGCCCCATCTTTCCCCCAACGTGCTCTCACGCCCTCCTTTCCCCAGCCTGGCTTCCCGAGGCTCGTGGGCTGAAGCACAGGCAAAGTTGAAGACGGATCTCCGAATCCGCGGCGGCGGGTGAAGACACGCTGAAGGAAACTTTTCACTCCGGGGGTCTCCAAAATGAGGGTGATGGAGCCTTTTCCTTCAAAACAGCGTCCCTTCTCTAGGTTGGCAAAATCGCTTCGAAAACGGTGCTGTGGGCCCGGGAGCCGAGACGGTTTAACTCCTCCCCTTCCCAAATTCATCTGCCTTCTTGACAGGCTGCGTTCCGAAGGGGACATGATTTGAGGAGGAGGAAAGTTTCTGAACGCCTGCCTTTTGTTCTGTACAGTCAGATCGTGCCGTAAGGGCTTATTTTAACCTTAGCCGAGGGCTGCCGCTGTCAACAGATGAATATTAATGGTCTTATATGATTGATTGTCCAGCGGTTGGGCTCCTAACGCCTGCCTTAGAATCCAATTAGGACCAGTTGCTACACCGACGATGCGGGCTGAGTCTGTTTCAAACAGGTTAATTTCTCAGGGGTGCGCTCGGGAAGAAACGGCCAGTTGTATCCGCAAATGGTAAGGCGTTTGTGGCCTCTAGGGTCTCTTCCCGACTCATGCATCCAGCGAGGCATGCGTTCCGCGCTTCAGAGGGATAGGAGAGCAGCCCTTGCCAAAACTTGGCTGGTGGCTCTCAACAAGTCAGGGAGGCGGGCCTGCTGGTTGGACCAAGTTGTGAGTGCAGATGCGCGCCCTGTGGGCGCTGCCCGCAAGCGTTCGCTGGCAGGAGGTTACCTAGGCAGCCAGTGCGCCCTCAGCCTTTTCTTTAGGTTGATGAAAAGAGCCAAGCGAGCCTGCTGTTTAGTTGCAAAGGTAATTGGTCACCCTTTTGGGGGACTGAAATGCATTTGCGCATATGTTAAATATTGCTTTGCAGGATTTCGCTCTAAAGGAGGGTAGAACTACCTCTTCCACTGTTAGGTGTTAATAACGTCCCACGTGGGCGTGTGCACGAGCTGTAAGGGGCGACCTATGAATCAGTTCCACGGAGCTGAAACAACAGGCCAATCTCTGTCCCCTGGAATTGCCATGGTAATTAGATTGCTAAGGCCAGAGAACATGCTTTTGTTAATAATGTAAAAATTGGTTCTCACAGGCTGAGCCCCCACAAGATGAATGGGTCCAGGGTTGGAGCTCTGGGGCCGCACTTGGCTGATTCCAAGGCAGGGAGTAAAGGTGGTGCTTAAAAGAAGAAAAAGAGCAGAGGAAAGCACAGATACTCATTTAGCGACCCCCCTCTACACACACATTCACCGCCCTCGCCCTCCCTGGGCTCTCTGGCTGCCTGCCTCTTTGCAGCATCTGTATAAAAGTATTGGGAGGGCCCACACACTGTGTATGAGATTTGGCCTGGGCTCCCTCCCTCCCTTACTCCTGGCCTAGGGATGGCCATACTTACAGAGAATAGGGACTTGGAGTAGAGGTTTTTCGTTTTCCTCTATCTACTATTTCACAAACTGTAGGAGAAGTCACTTTTCAAGGGTTTTCATCATAAAAGTCCAACACTCCCTGCTTCGATTCTGTCTAGCAAACACGTTGAGCACCTTCTACATGGCTGGCACTGTCGGGCCTCACACAGGAGCAAAGCCGAACTTCAGGTATGGTGATACCTATATGGCTAGAACATGGATATTCTGGAGCAGTGCAGTTTCCAGTACTCCGTGCTGGTATGAAACTATGTGTTCTGAATTTTAGTCGAGCAAATGTGGCCACTGTAGATATGGAAAACATGGTGAAAATCCTAATGCCCGTGTATGGAAAGAGCTCATCAGTATTTCAGAGAAGAGATGATAATGGCAGACTATATACAATGGCAAGTGCATAATTTCAAAGTGAATAAATGTGTAATTTGCTGCTGTCATTCAGTGGTTGGAAATTGAAAGAGAGCTGCAAATTATTAGATAGTTATGAACCATCACGATGACCGCTTGACTTTCCCACCCCATCTATATTTTAAGCCATGTTCAGTTTGCCCGCTGCACTATATTAACTACATTAAAGCTTTCTTTGTCCCAGATAAAATGAGATTCCGTCACAGTAAAGAGAAATCTTCAAGACTGTCCTGTTTCACTTAAGGGGAGCATTTGGGATTCACTGCTAACTTTGGCCATTAGCAAAATTGGGTTAGAGTGGTTAAGGTACATTTCTTATGCTAATATGGATGAGACTAAGTGGCATTTAAAACCAGCCAGCCTAAAAAATAAACCACTAGTGTTGAAGGACTACACTAGACTTCTACAAAGCTGACCTAGTGTTCAAAGGCACAGGATAGCAATTCTAAATAGCATGTCCTCCAAATCCACAGCTCTCTTCATATCCCACTTTTTTTTTTTAAGGATTTGTAACTTGGAAAGCACCACAGATGGAAACCAGGCGCACAGAGTTAGCATTTGGCAGAAAAATCCATATAACTGACTTTCAGTGCAGCTCTTTTGCCCTTATTTAATTTAGAAAAATTCAGAAAAAAGCCAATGAGCTCATAACTCTAGATGTTTATTTTGTTTTGCTTAACCTACCCACAGGCGCAATCAAGAATGGATACAATTTTAGGCAAGGAAAGTGAGCTAGTAATCAGACAATGATGTTTCCAATTGTCTCAAGGGAATGTTACAGAAGTCTGAAAAAAAAAATTCCTCTAAACAAAAATCAAGTGTAATTCACTTTATGAATGCCATACACCACTTTTGTTGGGGGTTGGGGTGTAGGAGACAAATGGGAATGAGAAAATCAAACAAACCGTGCTAGTGTTGCAACTCCCAAATGATTGAGGGGATCTTGCCTTGGAGGGCCTTGGAAAGTGCAAGAACCAGTCCAGAAGGCCAAATGCCCATATGGGTAAAAGGCAGACTTGAAGAGCCAAATCGACTTGCAGTTTCTCAAAATAGATGAAACAACATAAAAATAAAAAGCAACATTCTTGAAACAAAGAGAGGGTTTAGTGTGTGTGTGTGTGTGTGTGTGTGTAAGTGTGAGCGCTAGCAACTGTATCTGGGTTGCCAGCTGTGGTTCCCCAATTAGTTTGAAGTAGTTAGTGGTCCTAATGTCGGTGGAGAGAATAAGAAGTGAGGTGTAGGAGGATTTTCTCTCCTCTGAGATTGCAGTAGACATTTGGGTGAGCAGGTGATTTGTTAAAACTTTGGAAAAGTTGTATTATTATGGGCTACCTAGGAACAGTTTAGAGAATTGTTCCAAATGTGGTCCGAATATATTTATTACACGAATCCCGATATTGGTACCAAGGTGTGCTTAGAGGGAGCTTTCACTCTGATGGAGGAGATAGAGTCCTGGGGCACCTTGGCTTGAAAGGAGTCTAAGACTGCCCGCCCCTTGGCAGGTTCTGGGTTAGGTACCGGAGGTGCAGAGAAGCAGTGAGAAGCAGTCTGTTTTATCAGGAAGCTCACAATCTAGTGGAGGGGCATGTATAAATAAAAGGGCTTCCCAGGAAAACTTGTAGGATTCAATGGGGTAAAGAGGGCTAGAAAATACCTCTAGGAAAGTGGCTGAAATAGTCACAGTAGCCTGGGCCAGGCAAGAGAACTGAATAGATGAAGCAGGAGATAGGGAGAAGTCTCTTAAAAGGGCCACCATCTTTACAAAGCATTGTCTTAATTCTTGAAGCAAATTCCATTTAGTAAGCGTTAGAAAATACAGACATAAGAAGATTTTGAAGGCTGCTAGGTGACGCAGATGGTGTCAGTTTTGCAATGTGTTTTTTCTTAGGGGCTGGTAAATTGTATTGAATATTTTGATGCAATATTTTTGAGCATTCTGCTACTTCCATCTTTAGAGTTGCAATATTTGCTGTTCCCTGTAGCCTAGAAAAAGACTGCTTATTACCAACCTGGGAGAAAAGAGTCTTAGGTTTGTTTGGTATGAGACGAGACAGAAAATATGTTTTCTCCTTAAATGGCAGCTATCAATGACCACGCCAACTTTAGTGTGTGGGGCATATACAAAAGTATGGGTCTTAAGAGGTATCTCATTACTCATTTCTAAGACAATTGAAGATAATCACTTATAACTTGTGCATACGATACATCATTTGGAAAGAATTTCACTGGGGATCATGTTGCTCAACTGAAAAGTTCTGGCATGCTGAATTTGTACATTTTTGTGAATGCTTCCTTTTACTCTGATCGCTAGCTTTTGTCTGCATATGGTTATTTGTATGTTTTAGATTATAAGCTTCTTAAAGGGAAAGCACGTATTTGAGCAGTGTTGAGCACAGTGCTAAAGGCACTGTACAGCATTTAGTAAATAATTGACCAAAATAGAATTTCGAGATCATGGTGTATTCTTTATGAACTCTGAACTCTCACATACTTTCTTAAGCCATGGGTCATCTTACTTATTTGAAAAGCCTTAGTCCAGGGCCAGCTGGTGGTGTGGTGGTTGGGGTGGCTGGATCCTACTGGCTGCATCCTGGACCCGGCAGCTTGGGAGATATCCTGGGTGTGCATGCAGGGCCAAAGTCCTGAGAGGAGACTGGAGGAGAAGGGTTGAGGCATATCCATCCCCCTGGAGTGTGATTTTTCATTTTCCCTTTCTCTCTCCTTTCTCTCTCTCTGTCTCCACGGTGAGCACGTGTACCCTCTAGCAAATTAAAATACAGAAACCTGAGTCCAAATTGTTATGGCACATTATTGGGGTGTGCAGACAAACTTTTCAGGCTACGTATATTTTGTCTCAAGACAGATGCAGCCTTACCTCAGTTAGCTGGCAACTCTTACCATCAGACTGTGCTTATTAACGTTGAGTATCCAAAGAACAAATTGAAATTAGTAGCATTGTTATGACTGGTTCAGTATCATTAAAGATTAACAGTTACTATAGCACATAAATTGTAGGACATCTTTTAAACCAAACCCTCTTTCATTTAATGTCAGCTAGACCTCTCTCACTAATGTTGATATTACCATATTTAGGAGTTGAGTTGTAACACATGCACAGACCTGTTGAAGTACCTCGCAGATTTCTGTACCCTGGGATCAGAATTCATGTATAGGCTCAATTCAAGAGTCCACTCCAAGAACCAGTCTATTCAGCCCTAGCCAAGCTTGTAAATGGGTTTGATGTTGTTGGTAATCTAGGGTCTAATGGAAAGTGTGGGCAGAAAACCCCCACTCACCCGCCCATATTTAGCAAATTGTCTGCCTTGAAACAGGATCCCTGGCACTCCATTAAGAAATGAACATCAGAAAACAGAATCCAAGTATGGGCCACAGGATGACAGGGAGAATGAGGGTCAGAAGGTCAGCTGAAGGTGGGCATATCAACAGAGAAAATGTGCATTTTGAAATGCTGTGTGTGTGTGTGTGTGTGTGTGCCTGTGTGCACACATGCGTGTGTAGAAAATGTTCACTGGAACATTATAGTCTCAGTTGAATATCTTTTTGCATATACAGAGTGAAGAAGATTGAGTTTTCTACTTCAAATGGGCCAATTAAAGATCAGTTATCCAAGGACTAATTATTAGAAATACCTGTTTGCCTTTTTTAGAATTATTTTTATTTATTTATCATTATTTTATTATTATTATTTTTAAATTTGACGAGAGAGAGAGAAAGATACAGACAGAGAAAGTAAGCTGCAAGGTCCAGGACTCGAACCACAGTCAGCCATGTGGAAGTCCAGCATCTTAATTACCATACCACATGCTGGCCCCTTGTTTGACATTTTTTAAACAAAAAAATGAATCCAAGTTGATTACCAAAACAGTCATTTTGACTTTTGCTTCTGTATGTGTGTGGTTGGACAAAGCCTCATTTGAGAATTTGTATTTTTCCTCATGAATAAAGAGGAGTCAATGTTAGGACCAAAATGCATTGCTAGTGTTCCGAACAGTTAATTACTTCTAGTAGCTGAAATTGTATTTATATGCTAGATTAGTAAATCTACCAAGCTCTTTGAAGCGTACTTAATAGGCTTATATTGATAAATAATTGATAGGAAGGGAGATAAAATACAAGCGAAAGTGGCAATAAGAAGGGACAGGAAAGTCAAAGCCATCATAAAAGAAACTTCTACCTACTATATTCTAGCCTGAAAGCTGAAAGATGTACATTTCTCAGTAGAAATGCTACTTTTGTTTTTTTGGGGAGAGATTTTCGCTATAGGGCGCGTGTGCTCGCCAGACAGACAGAGACAGAGAGATAGAAAGCGAGAAATCACCCCCCAGGGTTAATGGTCACGCCGCAATCCCTTCTCCTCCATTCTCCTCTCGGGATCTTGGGCATGCACGCACACGCGCCGGCGTGAGTTTTAAGCCACCGGGCCCGGGACGCGAACTGCGGTCGACTACGTGGGAGTCCAGCGACATAGCCACTACTCTAACTGCTGGTTTCCTAGAAGTGCTACTTTTGAAAATGTTCTATATTTTCCCAAATTTTCACATTGAAGCATTTCTTTCCTTCCTTCCTTCCTTCCTTCCTTCCTTCCTTCCTTCCGAGAGGTTTTTGCTATAGGGCATATGCACTCACCAGAAAGGCAGAGAGAGACAGAGAGACAGAAAGCGAGAAATCACCCCCTAGGGAGGATGGCCATGCCGCAGTCCCTTCTCCTCCATTCTCCTCTCGGGATCTTGGGCACGCACGCACACGCGCCCGGCCTGAGTTTTAAGCCACCGGGTCCAGGACGCCAACCACGTTCAACTACATGGGAGTCCAGCGACATAGTCATTATGCCAACTGCTGGGCTCTATTTCTTATAAATTGAGAAGACACAATTTTAGAATAAAATTCTAATTGGTCTTTTGCAATGTGCCTTTTTAAAATAAGTGTGTTACTGAAAAATTAAAAGTCCTGATTATGGCAACTTTAAGGCCCATGTTCATAATAACCTATATTTTCCCTGCTAGGCTGTGATTTCATTATATCTTCTTCAGCTTTGTATCCCCAGTGTCTAGCACAGCATGCAGTGCAATTATTAGGTATTCATTACATATGTGTAGACTACATAAGGGAATGGAGTTAGAAGTGTATTACAAACATAACATTTCCTTAAAGCCAGTATTTTTATGAAAATGGTAAGGTTTCTAAGAAGTAACCACTTTTGGACCAGTTGGTATGGTGGCTAAGGTGACTGGATTTCACATGGCTGACTGTTTGATCTCAGTCCCAGACCCAGCAGCTTGAAAAACAGGCCAGGTGTTTGTGTGTTCATGCTCAAAATCTCTAGGGGAGAATGGAGGAGAAGGGATTGTGGTGTGGCCCTCCCCTCTGGATGGTGCTTTCTCACTTTCCCTTTCTTTCTCCACTGACTGCATGCTCCTGATAGCACATTAAAAGCAAAAATAAATGAAAAATGAACAACTAACCACTTTTTCAGGTGAAAATTTGTCTTCTGTACGTAAGTGATGAAAGACATTGGTTTAATTCATTTGGCTATCCTATATAACTCCTTGGAAGTAGACTAGCCAATTTTTTTTCTTAAAGAATTATTTTATCTAACTTTTTATTTATTCATTTTAATTTTACCAGAGAGGGACAGAGAGACAGAGTGAGAGAGAGAAAGAGAGGGAGAGGGAAAGTGAGAAGGCAAGCCACCAGGTCTGGGGCTCGAACCACAGTTGGCCATGTGGAGTCCAGCACCCTTAACCACCATACCAACCTGTCAGCTCCGACTAGCCAAATCCTAAAAGAGGTAAGTGTGTTGTGCTTGTTTACAAAGCTATTTTAAATAATTTAAAGATAAAATTTAAATATACACACACATTAAATGCATATATTTATCTTCACTTTACAGATATGTGGTATTTAAGTTTGTAAAAGTAATGCAACTTGGTATCAGAGAAACATACTAAATTATATGTAAGCTTTTCTTAAGTTTTTGGTGTTTCTTACCTGTGACAGTGAGCTTCATGTACATGGAAAAGTACATAATACAAAGTGGATTTTCAGGGATGAAAATTTTATTTGGCTAGAATAAATGGCCTCGTGAGAATCCTCTTAATTTCTGTATACTTTAGGCCAACCTCAATTAGTTGTGTAGGGCTGATCCATCTGGAGGAGGGTCTTTCAGTATGCAGAGGGTAAGAAAGAATGGGATAATATCCATTTTTTTTAACATTTAAAACTGTATAATTTTATTTAATTTTAAAAGTTTTTTATGGGACCAACAGGTGGCATAGTAGTTAAGGTTCTGGACTCCCATATGGCCAACTGCAGTTTGAGTCCCCGACCTGGAGACTTGAAAATCATGTCGGGCGTATGTGTGTGCATGCCCAAGATCCCACAAGGAGAATGCAGAAGGGACTGCAGCATAGCCATCCCCCTGGGGGTGATTTCTCACTTTCCCTCTCACTATCTGTCTGTCTGACTCTATTTTTCTGGTGAGTGCATGCACCTTATGACAAAAAATTATGATTTATTATTTACATTCAATCATTGTACATCTCAAAATATGTCTTCAAGGTATGCCTGCAGTAGGTGACAATCAAGACAACAATATACCTAATTTTTAACAGAGAACTTTATAATCTTGTATCTATTAAGAGTTTCTTCCGAAGCCCATCCCATCCACCCTCTACTGTCCACTCCTTTCTCATACAATTTCCGGTATCTATATTTATCCTCCCTTTTATCATGTCTTCAGATCTTTCAATTTCTGTCATAGAGTGGAATGTTCGTTTGAAAAAAAAAATCAGAATTCAGTTAGGATAATCTCCCTCTTCATTATGTTTCTGCTCCCTCTCTACCCAACTATGCATATTAGTACTGAAGTATGTATTGTGGCATGCTGGGATACTTCATTGTTTTTTGCCAGATTTTGTTTTGAATGATTGAAACTGAGAGAAACATGATTAAGAGTGGAAAAGTTAGAGTTACAGATACAGCAAGGAAATTAAAAGCCCTTCCTCTGATATTTATCAGAAAGTTAGCTAACATACAATGGAGGGAAAGGATTGGAAAATATTCCAATATGGACATTTGCATGTATGCAGAGATAATAGAGAGGGGTTCCCCAATTGCATCTGATTGCCAGAAATACTTTATCTGTACTTCTTACTTAGTATCCATGTTTTTCGAAGCACACAGCTTATTCATGGCCTCTTCGAGACCCTGTGCTCATTGAATGTAGGAGCCATGTTTGATTCATCTTGATATCCTCTAGCACGGTGAATAGAGTGCCTTGTAGAGTTATTAATGGAATTAATTAATTAGTTGACATTAGTGTAAGAATAAACATCTAAAGACATAGTCTAGAGGATTAGACCACTATCCAGTGAGATCCTAGGATGGCATAGATGTTTCAAATGACTGATGCTCTGCATGCATGTTGTCTAAGCTGATTTGTAGCAGAGACTGAAGTAGGGGTGGTGGAGTTGAAGCATATATATCTACTCTCAGCGGTCCTGGGAGCCTTGTTACTCCTCTTTTGAAACTTAAGGTAGAAGAAGTGATAGAGATTTTTTAAGTGCAGCTTTATCTACATGTGGTGTTTGGATATGATATATGTATGTGTGTATACACATACACACATTTTCACAGATTAAATGTATATATAAATAATATAGATTTGTATTATTTTGATAATAATAATTATGCATATTATTTAAAACATTGGAAAGTTGACTGTTACTCTCAGAGGTGAGTAGTCTTTCATAATCATAGCTTACGTTTGTATTGTGAAAGCTTTGCTTTCATTCATCTCATGTGCACACAATGTGACCACTCATAAAATGTTTGTAGCTTCTGAGTTCCAGTCACCTGTATGTTTACGACACACAGGCACACATATTTGTACACTCATACGTATATACATATAATATACTTACATCTATCTGTATGCCTTCAATAATCTAGAGAGGGGCTGGCAGGTGGCATAGTAGTTAAAGGTGCTGGACTTCCACATGGCCGACCGGCGTTCAAGTCCCAGACCTGGTGGCTTGCTTTCTCACTTTCTCTCTCCCCGCCCCCCCGGTCAAATTAAATAAATAAATAAGGTTAAATAAAATAATTCTTTTTTTTCTGGGGGGAGAGGTTTTCGCTATAGGGCGCATGCGCTCACCAGACAGACACAGAGAGACAGAAAGCGAGAAATCATCTCCCAGAGGGGATGGTCACGCCGTAATCCCTTCTCCTCCATTCTTCTCTTGGGATCCTGGGCATGCACGCACACGCACCTGGCGTGAGTTTTAAGCCACCGGGTCCGGGACGCGAACCGCGGTCGACTACATGGGAGTCCAGCGACATAGCCATTACGCTAACTATTGGTCCCTAAAATAATTCTTTAAAAAATAATCTAGAGAATAATCTTAATTTACAGTGGGAAGACCTAAGGGGTACAGCTCTTCAGAGGTCAAGTAAACTATGTTCACCTGGATTGGCCCTAAATTGTTGCAGAGCTAATTGCCATTGTTCCATCCTTTCTCCAAGTACAAATACATGATCTTTGTTAAGTAGTGACAGTTAACCCATACCGTGAATTGAGCCCATTTTGGAGAACTACTTCTAGCATGGATAGCTCCATTGAAATGAGAATGTCACCCAAGTTAGGTTTCATGGAATGATAGTACTGGGGACCACATTTATCTGCTGTGGAAAACAGATGGAAATTCACAGAAAAGGAACTTCCTATTAATGAACTTTTAATGCTATCTCTGTATAAATATTTAAAAGTTTTTCATTCATTCTTTACGTTAGCCAGCATTTATTTAGCACTGAGATCCTGTGCCAGGTACTGAGCTAGAAGCTGATGAACAAGATAAAATCACCAGGGCCAGACAGTGGTGCTGTGGTACATCATGATACCCTACAAGGCAATTCCACATGGGAAAGTTCCCTGTTTGAGTCCAGAGACCTCCCTAGGTATGCCAGGCACACATATACCCATGATTTGGGTGCACACACATACCCATGATTTGGGTCTGACTGAAGGCTAGGAGTGAATGACAGTATTGAAACCCTGCAGAGTGCTGTTTCTCCTCTCCTCTCCTCTCCTCTCCTCTCCTCTCCTCTCCTCTCCTCTCCTCTCCTCTCCTCTCCCTCTCTCTCTCTCTCTCTCTCTCTCTCTTTCTGCCTCTCTCACTCATGAAAGAAAAATAAGAAATTAACTTTTAAAAAGAGAGAAAAACACTGCCAGCTAGGAGCTCCCTGCCTAGTGAGGGAGCCAGACAAAATCCAGAGAAAATTATGGATATGAAAGCAGCGTGATGAGGGCTGCTAGAGAGCTGGGCATTATGTGGAGCTTGAGAGCTGTTGAGCTATGGAGGAGAGATGCCAAGTGGCTTTAAGAAGAACAGTATGTAAGACATGTGCAAAGGTACATAGTGAAGAGACAAAATAACACATTTGTTGGACTGGAATAGTTTGGATTGGTTGGAGCACAGATTTGGGGGGGTGGGTAAGTGGAGGGAAGATTAACTAGAAAAGTAGGCAGGAAATGCTATGGAGTTTGGGTTATATCCAAAGATGATGGGAGCCATGAAAACATTTTATGAAAAGAAAGTTATTCAGTATGGAGAATGACTGGAGAGTGAGTGGTGGCAGGGAGCTTCAGTAATGCAGAGGAGAGGGATGGGGCCAGTAAACAAAAAGCAAATCAAGAGAATGGAAGAATTAGAGCAGTCATGACTTGGTGACTGGACATGAGGACAGAAGGGAAAGTCTAGAACTTCTAGTTTTTCTGGTGGTAGGGTCATGGTGCATAAAAATGCTCAGTTAAAATTTGTTGAATAAATGGATGAAATATAGGGGGAACTTTTTTTGTTTTGTTTTTATAAGGCACATGCATTTGAGAAAGATAAAGTGACAAAGCCCTCTCCAAGAGGGATGGCCATGCTGTAGTCTCTTCTCTTCCAATCCCCTTTTGGGATTTTGCGCATGCATGTAAACATACCTAGTATTTTTTCCAAGCCACTTTGGCCCAGGACTCTAACCACAGTCAACCATGTGGGATCTAGCTGCTTTAACCACCATGCCATTGGCTGGCTTGGGGAAACATATCTTTAAGGGGTTAAATAGTGAATTAGGTTTTGAATGGATTGAATTTGAGGAATTGTTTGATCATTGAGGTAGAAAATGTTTGCCAGGCAGTTCAAGTTGTGTTTTGGATAATGGAAGAGAAGAAATTAATGCTGGAGATATGTACTTGGGAATTATCAGCATATAGATGGTAATTTAAACCCTGGGAATAGATGAGATTACTGGGAAATAGTGTATATATTCTAGAGTTCAGGAGAAGCATTATTGAGGCTTATGAGCATATAGACTCAAGTTGGAAGTCATGGATGTGAACAATATTTTTCATGCTTTTGCATGTGATTTGTCTTAAAATGTATTTTGCCAACATCTAGAGATTAAAAAAAAAGAACTGCCAAACACTTCAAGAATTCTCTTGGTTAAGAGACAGTATGGGGGCCAGCAGGTGGTGTGGTGGTTAAGGGTGCTAGACTCCAACATGGCTGACCATGGTTTGAGTCCTGGACCTGGCGGCTTGCCTTCTCTCTCTCTCTCTCTCTCTCTCTCTCTCTCTCTCTCTGTCCCTGGGCAGAGTGAAATTAAAATAAATAAGTAAAGTTAAATAATTCTTTAAAAAAAAAAAGAGAGACAGTATGGAGGGCTGGCAGATAGCATGGTGGTTAAAGGCACTGGATTCCCATATGACCAACTGTGGTTTGAGTCCCAGACCTAGCGACTTGCTTTCTCGCTTTCTCTTTCTCTCTCTCTCTGTCTCTCTCTAGTCAAATCAAAATAATAATAATAGCAAATGGAATTAAATAAATAAATCTTAAAAAAAAAAGAGAGAGACAGTATGGGGGCCAGCAGGTGGCATAGTGGTTAAGGTGTTGGACTCCCACAGGGCAGCCCATGGTGCAAGTCCTGGACCTGGTGGCTTGAAAATCATGCCAGATGTGGAAAAAAAATAATAATCTGAAAAAAAAAATGAAAAGCTATTTGATGATGATGGCGTGTATAGTAATGTCTTTGTCTTGACTGATATGCATGGTAATTGTGCTGGAAAAAGAAATGTTATACACTGTAAAGATATATGTGATTAAATGTAATATTAAACATATATAAAATCATGCCAGGCATGTGTGTGTGTGTGTGTGTGCATGCCCAAAAACCCACAGGGAGAATGGAGGAGAAGGGATTGAGGCATAGCCATCCCCCATGGGGGGTAATTTCTGTTTCCCTTTCACTGTTTCTCCATGTCTCTCTTGTTAGCACACACACCCTATGGCAAAAAACCTTAAATGAATGAAAAAAAAAAAGAGCGAGAGAGAAGGACAGTATATATTGTCATGGTCCAAGACTTTGCAAAGAAGATAATGTATTGGGCTAGCCAGTGGCATGATGGTTAAGGTGGTTGGCTCCCTCATGGCCAATTTTGCAATTCAAGTCCTGGACATTGTCGCTTGAAAGACACACTGGGAGCATATATGTCTGTGCTCAAAATCCTGAGAGGAGAATAGAGGAGAAGGGATTGCCATGCTAGGCATGGCCATTTCTAGGAAGGGTGTGAGGGTGGGAGAGTTTTCTCACTTTCCCTCTCTGGCAAGTGTACAAGCCTTATAGAAAAATTTTAAAAAGAAGAAGAAGATAATGTATTAGCAAACACACAGACACACTCCACATGTGAATGTGTGTGTATATACATGAGCACACACAAGGTGAAGGGGATCTTCAAAAGGTTCATAGAAAATGCATATTGTGGGGAAAAAAAAAACAACAAAACTATGCTTGGGGCCAGCCTGTGGCATGGTGGTTAAGGTGGCTGGACTCAACTGTGCAGTTCAAGTCCTGAACCCGGCGGCTTGAGAGACATGTCAGACACAAATGTGTGTGTGTGTGTGTGTGTGTGTGTGTGTGTCCAAAATCCCAAGAGAAAAATGGAGGAGAGGGGTTTGCCATGTGGCCATTTCCTCTGGGTGTACTTTCTCTCTCTCTCTCTTTCTCTCTGTTCATCACACACACCCTATAATAAACTAAAAACAAAACAAATATATGCATGGATTTCAATTTTTTTGCACCTAAACAAACTTGTTCTTCAACTTCATTTTTTCATACTTTCTGAAATCCCCTCATACACAGAGGTGTTTGTCCTGTACCCTTTCAATTTCCCTTTGTTCATTCCCACATTCATTCCCATGACTTCATTTTGCTGTTTGAATGACTCCCAGATCTCTTTACAGTCTGACCTTTTCCTTGCACTCCAGTTCAGTTTTTCCCAGTTGCCTGCTGGATGTCTTCATCTGGAAGTCCTGCCAGTGCTTCACTTTCAACAGAGCTAAAAATTAGTCTATCATTTTCTTCGCCTGTCCACATAAATTGCCTCTCTCCAAAATTCTGGTGATGGCATGCATCTCTGTCTGGTACCCAGACTTGAAACCTTGAAATTGTCTTTGACTTCTCCTTTTACACATCCCACACCAAAGTAGCTAAATCCTGCCAGTCATATATATATATATATATATATACACACACACACACACACACACACACACACACATATATATATATATATATATATATATATATATATATATATATAGTGAGAGGGCATGTGTCCTCACCACAAAGAGAGAGAGAGGAGAGAGAGAGAGAGAGAGAGAGAGAGAGAGAGAGAGAGAGAGAGAGAGAGAGAACCACCCAATGGGGCATAGTCATGCTGCAATCTTTTTTTCTCTATTGCTTCAGGACTTTGAGCATGCACACACACATGCCTGGTGTGGTTTTCAAGCTTCTGGGGTCAGGATTTGAACCACAGTCAGTCATGTCGGATCTGACGTTCTATGCACAGTACTTAACCACTACACTATGGGGCAGGCTCTTGCATAATTATTTATGTACTTTGTTATTATGGGAGCCTTGCTCCATAAAGTACAGACCATGGACTAGCTGCATCAGCATCACTAGGGAGCTTGTGGAAATTCAGAATCCCAGACCCTGTCCCAGACCTACTGAGTCTGAATTTGCATTTTTTACAAGGTCCCCAGATGATCTGTATGCATGTTAAGGTTTGAGAAAGCCTGCTTCCAAATGTAAGTTCAATGAAGATAAGAATCATGCAGCACTTATGAGAGAGTCTTGCACATAATAGATCAATGTTTTTTTTTTTTTTTCTTTTTTCTTTCACACACTCGTGCTGTGCTTTAGCTGTTCATTCATTGAAGTGGCCTTAGAGACTTAGACACAAAAAATATATGGCAGTGTGGAAAAGGAAGGGGGAGAGAGAGGAGGGAGGGAGGAGGAGGAAAAATTGGGGGAGAGGGATAGAAGAAGGGAGGGCAGAGAGAATGAATAAGAATACGGTAATGAATGGGCTAGAGAGAGCCCAGATGGATCTTGGCTTGGTGACCAATAACTTTGTGGCTAGTTGGGAAAACAGTCTTTGCTTCCCTAGATAGATAAGAACTCCAGTCTAGGTCTTGCCTTAATTTAGTGTGGCCAGAGGCAAATATCTCTTAAGATCATTTTGTCTTTACCCTAGGGAACTCATGGTTTCCAACTTTCTCTTTTGCTGGCTTTCTGGGGTGTATGTTCTTTGGCCATTTCCAGAAGTCAGAGTAGAACTTCTAAAGCATTTCAAAAAGCCATGGAAGAACTGTGCTCAGTGTTTCAAATAGTACCTTGTGTTTTCAGAAACATTTGTTTTCAAACTTCAAAGTTTATTTCTGAAATAAAGGTTTATTTTTCCTGTGGTATTCTAAAGGTTTTATATACGTGTTAATTTCTAAAACCTAAGTCATTTCTTGCCTTTGTAACTTCAGTGCTGTGGGTCAATTTAATAATGTTGCCTGAAGGGTTTTTTTGGCCTTCAAAAGCTGTCAGATTGCCTTTTCTTTGTACTTTGAGAGAGTAAGCTTGCCTCATTCATAAAGCCTAAAGGTGACGTTGAAACCAGCATTTATTCAATCATTCAAAGTCTTCCCTCAGCAGTACCCAGTATTCTTTTCTTTTTAAAAGAGCTTTTTTATTTATTTCATGAATGAAAGAAGAGACAGAGAGAACTTGAGAGACAATGAGATATAGCACCCCAACAGAGTCTTGACGCAACAATCTATCCCCAGCCTCAGCTATCCTGGTTTGCACACGGACCTCCCTGAGGTGTTGGAAGGTCTCTGGAGGTGAACCTGCAACCTTCCCATGTGGGTCTGCCTTGCAGCATGTCCCATTTTACTGCTGTACCACCCTTCACCCCCCCCCCCCCCCCCGGTTTATTTTCAAATTAGGTCCTACTGGCAATGAGATTAACTACTGACCAGTAGTTCTGGGTAAAATTCCTGCAAAGCTCATCAATATTTCATAGAGTAGTGATAAGTGGCCTAAGATACTTGAACACCCATAGCCGAGGGGAAAACAGGATGTTCTGTGCACTCTCTTCAAAGCCCTTCTGGGGATCAGTACACCTCCAAAGCTACTGACAGGCCTCCTTCATTTGTCTGTCAGACTATTCCCCCACACCCTCTCTTTTCCCCTTTCTCCCTTCCACCCTCACACTCTCTCTCAACTGGTTATAATTTAGAACAGAGGGTGTTTTACGGTTTGTTATATTTATTGAATGGTTTTTTGTTTGTTTCTTGTTCTCTAAAAGAATTAGATGAGTGGAAATTTTGTATTTTCCTCTACATTTTATTTTAAGTTGTGTTTACTTTTCCTATAGCTCCTGGCTTCCTTTTCTCCTCTCTCTTCCTCCATCTACCTCTGTCTCTTCCATATCTGCTGGCCTTCAGTGGTTATAGAGAGAAAATAGGCTTTCCATTTCTGCTCACATATTTGACTTGGGCACCTGGTTACTTCTCCTGGGATATTGTGAAATTCTATTCCTTAGTTTGGAAATGAAGAGCTCTAAAATACACACTAGTGAATTTACACTCCACTTTCTAAGAACTGTGAGTATTTAAAAGGCTTTTTGTATGGATAGGACAAGGCTAGATGTATCTTTTTTTTTAAAAGAATTATTTTATTTAACTGTATGTATGTATGTATGTATTTTAATTTGACCAGAGAGGGACAGAGCAAGAGAGAGAAAGAGTGAGAGAGGGAAAGTGAGAAAGCAAGCCAGCAGGTCCACAGTTGGCCATGTGGGAGTCCAGTGTCCTTACCCATCACGGCTCCCGCTAGTCCCTAGATGTATCTTTTGACTTGAATACCTCAGATCACTGTTGTGTAGTTTACATTCCCTCTCACTTTGTCATAATTTCTCATGAATTACATCTTTGTTCTTAGAAATCTCTTTTGTTACATGGAATGCTTTCCTTTTTTCTAAAGATAAGGAAGCCTCTTGGAAACACTGCCAGTGTAGGATAGAACTGACACCTACCTTGTTGGCTAATCAAATTATAGCCTGCTTTTTGCCTGATGAAGTTATCACATTCCAGGGAACATTGTTTGGCTTGTGGGGTTTTATTGTCTCAGTTTCAATTTGAACTTCAGGTTAGAGATTGTATTCCAATTGGTCTATTTCTTGCATTTTTTCTTTGTCTTTATACTTATAGGGATCTTTTGTTTGTCCCAGTATCTACTATCTCTTCCAAACTTGGCCAAGGTTATTAGGTTGTGCCCTTATGTATAAATATTTAACGAGATAAGTTAGACAAAATGTGCTGGAAGACATTTTAGCCTTGTTCTCTTCCTCCCACCCCCATCGTGCACCCCAGTTCATTATTTGTGTGGAGTCGCAGATGGTTGCTTTATCTCAAATGTTTAGATTGGGAGGACATTCCTTTGCACTTTGCTTGATGGACACAATGAAATGGAAGCTTTTGAGTCAGTCTTGACTACCAAAATGGTAGCACCAAGTAACAGATAACATTAGGATCTTCTTCTTTTTTTTTTTTTAACTACTTATCTAAACTCTCACAAGCCAGAGAGTTTTAGGTATGAGACTGTGTTTTTTAAGAAAATATTATGGATAAAGACTAATGTTCTCAAGTCAGGAATAACAATTAGTACCATTCATTAATCAGGGGGCATGTTTTGACTTTGGGTCCTGGCTAGGAAATATAAACTGTGAAAGTCACACATATATATGAACCTTGGACAAATTTATGACTTGTCAGCCTTTTAAGGTTAAATTCTTAACCCCAAATCGGGGCTGGCTTTATATGTGGAGCCCAGCACATTCCTCTGGGCCACTGAGCACGCCCCTCCCCAGCCCTTTGCTCAACAGCAACTAATGGCCTAATGAGCAAGAAGGATTTCTGCCTCTTATCAGCTGCCTAAACAGCAACAGGAAGGTTGATATACAGACTACAGGTCAAAACTTGAGTTCTTGAACCAAAAAACTACAAGGTCAGTTTAAAACTGTAGATATGTGGTATCTCTATAGTCATCAATACCTGTCAGTAAAGGAGTTGGATGCTTGAGTTCAAACAAATAGTAGTAGTTGTCAAAAGTATGAATGGTCTAATTAATTTTGCTAATAGTTCTTTCCTTCTTTGTTTAATTCTTCTATAAATAGCCTCCATATAGTCTTTAATGAGCTTTTAGTTAGTGCCTGGAGGTTGTTATGGTCGAGTGGGAGTGTTTGATTGTCAGATGGTGATGATGATGGAGGCAAGAATATTTATATTTTGGCTATGATTTTTGGAAAGGGCAGCCAAATAAAAGTAAATAGATATCTGCTACTATTTTTATTTTCTTTGAAACTGAGGGTTTTGACTAAATATGCACTCAACTTGCAATGGGGTCAGAGAAACCTTTGTGCCTCCTCATATTGCACTTTTTAAAAAAGGAGAAAGAGTCACTGCCTATTTCTTAGATCCACTTGGAATCCAGGCCCAGACTCACGTAGAATAAATATTTTAGGGCATTCAGTACCCATCACAGTGAAAGCCCCTTGACTTTCATCTTCTGCATTTACATTTTTTCAGAGACAATAATGAAAACGTTTTTTCAGATTCCGTTGTGTTATTGAAAATCCTATTTACATAAACAGGCATTGTTGTGGCTTAGGAAAGAATGTAGGGTCCCATTCTTTAGCTCCTTGTATATCTTTGCTAAGGCTTGTCTAAATAGAACTAATGACGCTTTAGTCTAAGCAGCTTTTCTCATTTAGGTAAGCAGGGTGGTTTGAAATTTCAGTTTACTAGATAATTGAGTCTCTTCTTCTTAATTATTTCAGGCATGCAGGTTGCTCTCTTTATAGTAAAGACCCTAAAAATCTAATAATCTCCTCAGGCATCCATTTGGTAATAAAATCCTGTGCATTTTCAGGGGTTAATTTTCATGACAATTGTGTGTCTCCTTCCTACCCCCACCCTAGATGAAATTCTGCTGTCTTTTAAGGTCTTGGTCTTCCCATAGTTGCAAAAGCGCACTTGAAAGTATATAAGGGTGTTGCTGGAATTACTGGATCTGGAAAAAGTGTAGATATATTCAGATTCATGCTCATTACACAATTTTCATTTAGGGTTTTTTATAGCTGTGTCATACATATTTCTTGGAAAATCATGTGCCTGACTTTGCCAGACTTGATTTTTGGCCCTGAATGAAAAACTGTGTCTCGCAAAAGTGCATCCCCTATTCTATCCTTTTCTCTAAAAAAAAGTTCTCAGAGGTCATCTGGTGCAGAGAGAGGTGGGAAAAACTTAAAAAAGAGAGGAGGAAAAAAAAAAAAAAGCCCAGGTCGCATTCACATCTGCTAGTCATTCCCACTGGTGTGACTTCAATTCAGCGAGTTTTTATTGAGCACCTGTGGTGGAGGCGGTGCTAATAATCGTTAACATTTATTGAGCCAGGCGCTGTGCTAAGCCCTTTATGGGCAACATCCTTTTTAATCCTCACAACAGCACTACCAGGTGGGTAGTATTATTTCCCCCATTTTATAGATGAGGAAACTGAGGCTTAAAGAGGTTTAGGGACTCATCCAAAGTCAAAATAGCTATGAAATGAATTCAACTCAGTTTGTCTGGTTCTAGACCATGTTCCTAACCAGCACTCTTGTGACGGGCTCAATAGTCTAGGAGTTATTCCTGAAATCAATGTTGAGAACTCAGGATGTGTGATATGCTGGGGGTTCAAAGTCAGTAATCCACACGTTCCTGCTTTTGGTGGGCAAGGCAGACATGTAGACACCTGAAGGCCATGCTTCGTGAAAGGGTCTCCATATCTGCTGAGGGGAGGGAGGCAAGCCTGGGAAGACAGACGCTTAACCCTGTGGGAATGCCCCCAGCTGCCTGGGGGAAATCTCTTTTCCTGTTTAGTGAAGGTGAGCCTTGGTGTTGAACTTCCTCACTGATTGTATCAACCTGTCTCTGCCACTGCCTCAGTCCTCTGTAGCATCAAGTATCTTGAATTTAGTACTCCTTAGACATGGGTGGTCAGCAAGGTGTGGAATAATTGGCCCCATAGTTCCCATTTCACTGTTTCTCCTTTATTTCAGTTCTTGCTATAAACCAAACCAAACCAAACCAAAACAGAAAAGTGAAAAGTAGGGATCAGACAGTGGCACAACAGTAAATCTCAATGTTCTGCTAGACACTCCCACCTAGGAAGGTTTTTAGTTCAAGTCCAGAAACCTCCCTGAGCATGCTGAGCACTTGTGTGCCAGGGCTGGCTGAAGGCTGCGGTTGGATCACAACATCAGGACCCTGGTGTGGGTGTTGTCTCTGTCTCTCTCTCTCACCCTGTCTCTCCTGCTCAGGGAAGAAATAAGTAAGTAAAAACTGTTTCAAAAAATTACATGAGGCATATATTCCTGAACCAGACTGCTATGATCTCAAGAGCTGGTGCCTTTCTAAAGGCAGGTCATATTAGGCTAGCAACCCATAGGGAAACCCTAGATTCAGGCTTGGTTCCTTTAGCTGATCAGAAGTCCTCCTGGGACTGCCTTTTGGAGCCCACACTGGGCTCAGGAGAGCTCTGTATCTGAATCACCCAGGGCTTGATGAGAGAGTGAAGTTACTATTAGCATTTTTTGAGTTTTTCAGTAAAATCATGGGAATGGAAGGAAAATCCCCAAATTGCCTGTTTGGATGATTTATTTTTGTTTTTCATAGCTCCTGAAGAAAGCAGAGAGGAAAAAGTCACTACCAAGCATTGCTGAAAAGTCTTTTATGTGTTGCGTTAATAACTTAGATTTTCCTCAATTCGATTCAGGGACAAGTGAACTCACCAATGTGCATGTGTGTATGTGTGTGTATTTGAAACAATATGTTTTAGCCTCCAATCCCAGTTTGCCATAAACTTCTTGTATCTCCAACTTCCCTATAGCTTTTCTGTAATATTTTACATGCTGACTTCCTTCCCATGCACTTTCTCCTCCATTAAATTGCTTCCACAGAAAGGGGTTGCCACCAAGTCTAGACTTCAGTAACATTCAGGAGGAGGGCCAATTAGTGAGGATTTTGATTCAGATTACATGAGCGAGGGGGGAGGAGAGGAGGAAAATCTGTCCTTCCCAGTCCTTCAGATACTCAAGCTCTAACTCAACAGTATGTTGAAGATGTATAAAATTACTGGAGCATTTACACAGCTATTCCCCAAGATGGCATAAATGCCACAGCACAGGAGCACATCAGTGTAGACACTCAGATAAGGTGAAGGATGGGAAAAAGGAAAGATCAATAATTGTGCTTCTCACTGAGGGAACAAGAGTGAGTGTTTGATTTTCTTTTGGTTGCATTTTGCTCAGGTGCAGTGTGTATGTTGTACTAACAAGGCAACTGACTCCCTTTTCCACAGGTTCCTATCATAGGGAAAGGGGAAAGATATAATAGAGGGCACAGCTTATTTACAGTGGCTGAGAATGTAATTACAAGGTGCAATGGCTTGAAACTGAAATTTAGGTTAGCTATTAGAGCTGGGAGAAGCATCTTAACAGTAAGGGCAATTGGGCATCAGAAAGATTTGCCTGGGAGCTGGTTAAACAGTATCTCCAGAAATGCTGAAGACTCGGCCAGAAGTAATGTGATGAGAAACTCCTACCAAGTTCAGGGTTGGGCTGGAGGCCCAGACTGATAGGTATCTTTCGTTATTGCCCAGTTCCCTTTGTGATTATTTAATTGCTAATAGCTTAAAGCAATTTTTTTTCTGTATCCAAAATATACCTACTCTTTTTAAGCATTAAAAAAAAAAACCTTTGAGGAGTGAGAATGAAGCATTTGGATTGGTCTGACCACTGTCTTAACAGACTTTCTGGAATATGGGCAACTGAGGCAGTATTAGTTTTTGCTTCTGTAAGGCATCTTCCTTCTTATGGAAGTATTGCTATTAAAGCAACATTTGAATGCTGCCAATATTACTTTTTTAAAGCTGACCTTACATAAAATCTGGACTGATTTTCTTGATTGTTCTCTCCTTTGTGATATGTACCCTATCCAGATGTTCTGGGCTGCTTCTCCACTCCCTTTTCTACCTCTCTTTTTCCTGGGGGTGAGAAAGATTTCAAGTAAACTCTTTAGCCTTGAAGTATGAAAGAGTTATTCCAGGAGTGCTATGCTTTAAGACAAAACCTGACGAAATAGCTTAACAAAGTAATAACTTGCCCATTATGAAACATGTAGACATCATTAGGCAGATACATTTAAGTAGGACAAAGGGTAAGAGGGTGTATTAGTTTTCTAGGACTGCAATAACAAATTTCCCCAAATTTGGTGGCTCAAAACAACTGAAATGTATTTTCTCACGGTTCTGGAGGCCAGAAGTCCAAAATATCTTTCCAAAAGCTCTCAGAGAGAATTCTTCCTTGCCTCTTCTGGCTTCTGGTGGCTCTAAGCATTGGTTTGTGGTTGTTTCATTAAATTCTATATTGCCATCTTCATGTGGCCATCTGTTCTTCCTGTGTCTCTCTTGTAAGGATACTTGTCATTGGTTTTGGAATCTACCTAGATAATCCAGGATAACTTCATCTTTAGATCCTTAATTTAATTGCATCTGCAAAGGCCCCTGTTCCAAATAAGATCACATTGACAGGTTCTGTGGGTTAGGACATAAACATATTTTTCTGGGGAGAGAGGTAACCATTCAACCTATTACAGAGGAGAGCTTTTTGTGCCTCTTGAATACTACCAGTTTATGAGAGTTCTCTAAGGGGAACTTGTTCTAGGGAAGCTTAAAGTTGATTGTGAAATGTCAGTATGCTTCCCAAGAGGGATGTGGGTGGCAGCTGCTATTAACCCATTTTTTAAATAGTTAAATTAAGGACCTGGGGAGTAAATGATTTACTAAGTCACTCTGTATCACAAGAAGAGTTCTGAAATAGAACAGGCTACCATTATTCATCATGGACTTTATGTCTTGCCTTATGATTCTTATTGGATTATTTTTCTTAGAAAATATTTTTTTCCTAAACACTTTAGCCATGGGAAGACAATTATTGCTTATTACCCACCTGGAAAACCTTTTACAGGATCTGTAGGATCAAGATAATAGTGCACTTTCAATATACTGTAGCTTTCCATGTAATCTTGGTGACTTGCTGAAATATCAGATTATAGGGAGTTTTGGTTTTCAGAAACATCTGTGAAACTTTTCTAAGTACAGGTATACTGAGTTTTAGGTGCAACTTGCATACAAGGTGGAAAATATATAGTTATCGTAGATTAGACATTCTCTGAAGAAATGCTGTCATATATGCTTATGACAAAAGGACCAGTTCTAAAACTTATGACTATGGGGCATCTATCTTTTGATGCATTGTCCTAATATATCAGTGGATAACCTTTTTTTTTGTGCTTACAACAGTAAGCATTTTTTTGGAGAGGTTTTTGCTATAGGGCACGTGCGCTCGCCAGACAGACAGAGAGAGACAGAGAGACAGAAAGCGACAAATCACCTCCCGGGGGGATGGCCATGCCACAATCCCTTCTCCTCCATTCTCCTCTCGGGATCTTAAGCACGAGCGCACACACACGCGCCCGGCGTGAGTTTTAAGCCACCAGGTTGGGACGCGAACCACGGTTGACTACATGAGAGTCCAGTGACATAGCCATTACGCTAACTGCTGGTCCCATCAGTGGATAACCTTTGTGGATAAAGATTTCAGTGAAGTAGAGTATAGCCTTCTTAGAAACAGAGAGAGAAAGAAACCTTAGGGATCACAAGGTTCAGCCTCCTGCCTAGTGCAGGAGTTCCTTCTGTGGCATCTCTGGTGTTGCTGCTCAGGTTATCCTTGAATGCTTCAAGAGACAAAACAGGGAACTTAGTATGAGTAGGAAATAGACTCTTACTATTGATTATTTATTTATCAATTCAACAGGCATTTATTGAGTGTGTACTGTATACTGAGCAATATGCCATGTCAGGGAATACAGAGATGGCCAAGATATAGTTCCTGCCCTGGGAACTTGCAGTTTAATAGTAAGGGTAAGAAGAGCATAGCAATGGCTACAAAACCTAGATTTCAAAACACAGGGTCAGAGAGGTACAAAATGTCCTGAAAATATTGAGATGACAGCTCATGGGGTTTATTTGGAGGGGAGCAGAGAACAAAACATTATGAAAGAGACACTTGAGAAAGATTGTATGGATGAGAAAGTTTTAGTAGCTGAAGTTGGAGGAAAAGCACTCAAGGGAAAAGAATAACATGAACAAAAGAGGGAAGAAGGAAATGGAGGCATGTGTTTGGGAAACATTAAATAAGTGTGTAGTTCAATTCTCACAACCACCTAGAAAGGTAGTGTTACTATCCCCATCTTATAGGTAAGAAGCTGAGACTCTGAGATTAACTTGCTAACAATCTCATGGCTATTAAGTGGCCAAGAAGGGGTTCACCTCCAGGTCTGATTTCAGAGTCCTTCCCTTTGCCACTGTAGGCCATCCCATCTGGAAATACAGAGGTACATAAAATGGTTCAGGGTTACTACATGGGCTGAAGCTCTAGAAAGGCTGAGTTGAACTTTGCTTTGGCCTCACATCCATGTTCATATATATTCATGTTCATGTATATTCATGAACATGGATAGGATATTAACAAAGTCTTCCTGAAAGATCAAAAGCAAGTCCTCTGCTTCTTTTGTATCTTCTCACTATCCAGTCTAGAATGGGCTCAGTGAATATCGATTGACTTACAGTTGGGAAACTTAGACGGTATAGATTAATTCTTTTGAGCAAAACAGACCCAGATTTAGGAAGGTACTTGGTTAAGTCACATAGCTGATTTGGTAGCAGAGCAGATAATACTTTAACCTTGGACAGAAAGAGTTACTTCTGCTCTGACATAATTTTATACACAGGGAGAGGGGCCTAGCACTTAAATTGGGCCTAGGGTGTTGAAATTCTCAGCTATGCCTCAGGTCTGCATATTTGAAGACTGTATCTGAAAAATAAAAAAATTATATATCTACTGAAAGATAGAATCTTAGCTACTAACCGAGAAGAATAACAATTAGTGAAGCAGTGACTAGGGGAGACAGGAAAATTATGTTAACTTAGTCCCTCTGGTAGAATTCTAAACTAAAGATTTTGCATCCCAACTCCAGAGTGGCTGACATTGCTTTCTCTCCCAATTATCTTTTTTTTTCTTTTAGTTTTGATATAGGGCAATGTACTTATGGTGGTGGACTGGGGGGTGTAGGGGACTAGTGAGAAGCCATGCCCTCTGGGGGGGGGGGTGGCCATATGGCAATCCCTTCTCTATTCTCTTCTTAGGATTTTAGGCACACGCACATATGCGCCTGGCATGTTTTTCAAGCTGCCAGGTCTGGGACTCGAACCGTGTAGTCAGTCATGTGGGATCCAACCCCCTTAAGCACCATGCCATCAGTTGCCCCCCAGTTATATTTTTATTAGGGATCTTCCCTCATCTAAATGACCAATGATGTGTATGTGTGTGTGAGTGAGTGTGTGTGTGTGTGTGTGTGGGGGGGAGAGAGAGAGAGAGAGAGAGAGAGAGAGAGAGAGAGAGAGAGAGAATATTCCTGCTATTCTGGAAGTTGTTCTAGTAGCATCAGTTAACCTGACTTAGTTCCTCTAAAACTGAATTCTCTTGAAGTTCTGATACTACCTCTATGTGAAAGAGGAGAGCATCAAGCCCATACCACACTGGGTCCCTTGAGATACAAAGATGAATCAGTCAAGGGTCTTTCCTTCATGGAACTTAAATCCAGTGGAGATAAGGCATGCAAATATAACTATGATGCAAGTTAGGGTATGAGAAGTATCTTCATAAAGGACAGAGTATACTGTGGGAATTCAGAGAACAGAAAACTTTTGGAAAGCATCTCTTTCTGTCCCCACATTCTCTCTCCTGTGAAAATCCAATCCAAAGATAACTAGGAGTCATTTGGAAGCTCTTCTTCATCTGGTTCCTGCAACTCCCCATCATTTCACTTTTCATTCTAGCCTTGCCAGCTTCTGTGGCAGTGCCTAAACATGCTACCCACTTTCACATTTCTGTGCCCTTGCTCCATTTTCTTGGAGGCATTTTAATAACTAGAGTGGCTCAATCAGATATGTACTTTAGAAATATCTCTCAGGATCAGCAGATGGCATCATGGTTACATTGCTGGACTTTCACATAGTTGACTGGTTCGAGTCCCGGACCTGGCTACTTAAAACTCATGCTGGGCTCATGTGCATGTGTGCCCAAGATCCCGAGGAGAATGGAGGAGAACGGATTGCAGCATGGCTGTCCCTCCGGGGGGCAATTTCTTGCTTTTTGTCTCTCTGTCTCTCTGGTGAGTACACATGCCCTATAGCAAAAAATCTCTCTTAAAAAAGGAAAAAGAGGGACTAGCAGTTAGCGTAATGGCTATGTCACTGGACTCCCACGTAGTCGACCGCGGTTCGCGTCCCGGGCCCGGTGGCTTAAACTCAGGCCGGGCGCGTGTGCGTGCGTGCCCAAGATCCCGAGAGGAGAATGGAGGAGAAGGGATTGCGGCATGACCATCCCCCCTGGGGGGTGATTTCTCGCTTTATGTCTCTCTGTCTCTCTCTGTCTGTCTGGCGAGCGCACGCACCCTATAGCAAAAACCTCTCCAAAAAAAAAAGAAAAAAAAAAAAGGAAAAAGAAGTATTTCTCTGGGGCTTGGTGGGTTATAGAGTCAGGAAGGCCAGTTCGGAGGCTGTTTGTGATAGTCTTCCAAGTGAAAAGGAATGTGGTGATGAGACAGCAATGGAAAGGACAGGAATGATGAGACATTTAGAAAGCAGAATCAGCTGGATTTGGTGACATTTGGCTATAAAAGATGAGAGTGGGTAAAGTATCTAGAGTAACAGATTTCTAGGTAGTTCGGGAGTCTATTCCCTAAGCAAATCTGAACTTCAGGGCGAGATCATTATTGCATTCCTTGAGTTGGGCATAGTCCTTGGCACAAAGTAGGCATTCAGTAAATGTTGGATGAATAAATTGTTCACTGCTTTGGCAGATGAATATAATCCATGAATTTGTATTCCCAGAGCACATGTTGACTGCTGGTTGGGAATGTGGTCCAGAAAGAACCTCTTTGTAGGAGAGTGTAGCAGTCTAGGGATTCAACCTTTATTGGGAAGGAAATGATAGGCAGTTAATTGACAGTTGGCAGTAGAGATAAACATAACTCATTCTTTAATTCTCAGGCCTAGAGAATGGCTTATCGCCAGAGTTGCTTTAAACTCCCAGTACTCTGGTGTGGTAGCGACATTTTGGCCTGCCTTTTACAGAAGCAGAGTCTATGGTGGCTCTAGGCATGGTCTTTGATTTAAAGTCTGAGCTCCTGATACCCAGGTGTGCTCTCTGTAAGGTCATGTTCTTTCAGGCTACATAACAGAAGGGTAACCTTCAGCTGGGTTCCCTAAGATGCTTTCTTCCACCAGATACCATACTTTCCCCACTAGTTTCAAATACAGCCATTTCTTTCATCTGTATTCCTGTCTTGATTAGTGAGAAATTAATGAGCGTGTAAGATTTGATTTAGATAATGATTAATTAGGGGAAAAGGTGGCAGTCTAATAGCAAGTCACTATTATATGCTAAGGAAATTAGTTAATATTTTTGGATGGCAAATTGACTTGTCCTCTGTTAAAAAATATACCTTTAAAAAATGCCTAATATGCTTTCTTGTTGTTGTTCATTAATAGAGCAACCTGCATTTAATCCTTTGGATAATTTTAATAGACATCCATTATTTTCCCTGCAAGTTGTGAAGCAACCAGATTTGGATATCATTAATTCTTTTGTTTAATATTACTTTAATGATTACATTATTATTTTTAGCTCAATGTACCTTTGTTAGCCAAAAAAAAAAAAAAAAATCTGCTATTCATAACGCAGACCTTGGCAATGAAATGTGTCAAGTCATCGTCTATATGTACCTCAATAAATATATTTTTGTATATACATAGAAGATTTTATTTTTTGTTGTTACTGAGCCCTGACAGTTCATTCTTTTCTGTTGCTGTTTGAATATGCTTTATCTGTTCTTAGAAAAGTGTAAGGATCAAGGTCTACATTAATATTTCTTCTGTTCTTTAATGTGCTTTTTAATGTGATTTTTGACAATTTGTAGTCATTAGCTAAAATTGCAGTCTAGTAAAATAACCAACATATAGAACATAATAAAGGTAATTAGAGAATCGGAGGGCTGGAAGTGACCTTGAGGGGTTATTTAGTCCATTTCCTAATTTGAGGCCGTATGACTAATCTTCCTAAACAGCACTCTTCATCATATTTTGCCTCTGCTTGAGAACCTCCAGTGGTCCATTATTGTCTATGGGGTCAAGCCCGTGGGCCTCAGCCTGCATTCAAGGTCCTTCAAATTTAGGCCCATATTGCCTAATAAGCTAACTATGCCCCAGATTCTGGCTTGTCTCCAGGCAGGTTAGCCTTGCCCTGCTACTCCCTGCCACACGTATTTCACCTAGTGGCTTTTTTAAATCCTTCCCATCCTTTACGGTCTAGAGAGAGCTCCACCTTCTCTTAAAAGTCTTCTTAGACCTCTAGAGTCTCTGGTGAATTGCCTTATTTAGTAAATATTATCTATATTGCATATTTTAAAAATCAACTTTATTGAGATATATTGGGTCATTGGAAAAGTTATGACGTATTTTTCCCTATATTTTTCTATGCAAAAATGAGTCATGACTTTTCCGATGACCCAGTAATTTATAAACAGTAAACAACAACAACAAACACCAATTTTAAGTGAAGAGCTTAATGAGCTTTGACAAATGTGTATATCCATGTAATCACTGCCCCCAATTAAATGTAGACTCCTTCTATCACCTCAGAAAATCTACTGTATATTTTTTCAGATACACATACCAGCTTCCACTGTTCTCTAGCTATTTTTGTGTGAAAGCCTGCTCTCTCAGAGTAAACTTAGTTTTTGTTTAATTTTTTATGTTTATTTTATTTATTTCCTGTGCTACCTCCATGGCACAGTGGTAATATGCTGCTCATGTCTACCATGGCTCGAATGACCCAGCATGGACAGCCTGAAAAGAGGATGGGCATGTGCCTGAGTGTCTAACATCTGATGGGCTGCAGGACTAGAGGAAGGGGATTGTGGCATGATCAGATCTTGTGGAGGGTGCTCATCTCACTGACTTTTTCTCACTCTCATGTGCACATACATACATTCTATTAGGAATAAAGAAGACGGTTTTACTATTGTAAAATTTATTTTACTTATTTATTGAAAGAGAGAGAAAGACAAGAGACAGACAGGGATCATGCTTCAAACCTCCCTTCCCTGCCTCCCAACCAGCCAGGATCACAGGCACACATGGGTACACCCAGTATATTCAGATCAACCTGTGATCTGAATCTAGCCTTCCCATGTGGCTCCAGTACTGGGCAGTGGTGCCTTACCACCCAAGCTGCGGTGGCTGGGCCTGTATAACTTTAATTTTAATGACCACATATTGAACTAAGAAGGCTGAGGGGATTACATGAATAATCTCATTAAATCCTTAGGTTAACTCTGTGAAGAAATTATATTGATAATCCTATTTTATAGATAAGGGGGGAAAAGACATGCAGAGGTTGGATAACCTATCCTTACTTGAACTGGTAGCAAGTGGTGGGGCTAGGATTATATTGTAAACATCTTGACCCAAGGGTCCATAAGTGCTTTTTGTGTTTCCTGCCCATTTGTGTAAGTGATGATGTTGACCTCCAATAGAACTGGCGCATTTATATAGCCTTGTACACACTGTTGCCTTACTTCTTCCAATTATGGACAGGGCTCAGATCTGGAATGGGATATCCAAGTGAATGTAGTGAGCTTAGGACTACACAGCAAAGAGGAACTGAGGTCCTAGTCCTGAGTGACCACACTCCCTTGGAGGGTGCGTTCTCTCTCTCTGGTAACTGCACGTATCCTCTGGCAATTAAAGAAAAAAATTTAAAAAGATCAAGAAATGAGCCCAAAGAAAAGTCTGTGATGGTGGTCAAGAAGGCCTAGCCATAGGTAACCAACTCTGAAGTGGATATAACAGAATGCTTCAGGAGAAAACCTTCGGTGGACCATCTGTGAGAGGCAACTGGTAAGGTTGCCCAGTCTGGGTCCATATGGGATTAATTCTCCAGACAATAAGCTTCCTAGCACAAATATCTCTTCAGTTGTAGGACACAGAACTGGACTCAATGTGAAAGCAAAGCTTCATCTCAAAATAATTAGAAATAAATGACTTCATAGTTCTTTCAAGTGAAACATCCATTTGTGTATCTTCAAGATGCTTGGAAATTATTCTTACAGTACTTTGTAATATTTCTCCAAGATCAAAGTTAAGCATACAGATGTAAAATTTTCAGGGTCATTTGTCTCCACTCGCTCTTTTTAGATACAGACACAAAGTTCTCTGCTTGTGTTCTCTGTCTATAGCCCTCATTAATTCAGTACTATGTGCACAGGGCTGAATGGGATCGACGGGGCATCCCAAAGGAGATGGGAGTCATTCTCTGCTCTTCAGGAACTTACAGTCTAGGAAAGGAGATTATAGTATGAAGGTACTTTTTAATCCTTTAAAATAAATGGGAACTAGCAGCCCTGTAATGACTTCAGTTAATTTTTTTTAACATCTGGGAATGCAAGTTATTAAGCCCTAAAGAGCTGAACCTTTCTGGCTCATTTGAATAGTCAATTGCTAAGTCTTCTCCTTATCTCCATCCCACGCTATATTGCTTGTCTCTATTCCCATTTCCTAGCTGAATTCCATTTTTACAAAAATAAAAAAGTGAGAACCCCTTTTTGAGGAGTGTGGTCTTTGATTACTTTTCCTCTCCATCTTATGAAGGGGCCGTTTTCCTTTAACCTTCTTTTGTTCTTCTAATATGAAGGATCTTTAAAAAGTTCATGGAAATGGCTATTATGAAAAACTACGCACAGATTTCAAAATGATTTTGCACCAGAATAAACTTGTACCTCAATTCCATTTTCCTGAAAACTTTTGGAAGTCCCCTCATACTTAAGGAATGCTTTTCTATTTATTGTCTTTTATAGGCTGCATCTTCTTTCTTGAATTGACCTTCCTGCTTTGATTCATAGTATTCAAGTACATACCAGTTCCTAGTGTATCTTCTCACTCATTTGCCCTCGTTTTACTATTTTTACATCACAGTTGAGTTTCAATTCCCAGGGTCATTCTTCCTTTCTTTGATAAGAATTCCCTGTAAATTATTTTTCCAGTTCTTGCCATTTTGTTTCTTTTATGTACATGGTCACGCATTGAAATTTCATCACTGCCAACTTATTTAGGCATATCTAGCTCTCCTAGCCCCCGTTGTTCTTTATGCTGACTTGTAGTGGGGCTTCTGTAAAGCCCTGGTCTGTAAGTTATATGAAATTTACACAAAAACCAAATATTTTTTCCTTTGGCACATATTTGTTCTTCTTTCTGGTTTGTAAATTCTGAATTCTTATCAGCTTATGGATGTTGTATTTCCTCGACTCTATAGCTAACTCTTAGCCCCTAGATCAATTGTACTGGTTTATTGATTAACCAGGCAGTCGTAACTGGGAAGGAGAGTAAATATTGCTATATGTACATTTGTATTTGGATTTAACATATACCTTTCTTCATGACATCTGGCATGTTTTCTCAAATGTTCTCATTTGTGGTTTCAGTTCTTTAAAGATTTTTAGCTCAACTGATTCTTGAGATGGTGAGAGTTTATACAGTGATGAGATTTAAGCAACTCAGGGAAGGGACATTCCTGTGCAAAATCTAAGTTATTTTCTGAATTATCATATCAAAGGGAAACCAAACTGATGTCATGGTCTTTCAAAGACTCATTCCTGGGCTTCTGTAAGTATACCGAGCAGCAATTTGTTCACTTCTCATATCTGAGCAACTTAGAGCACTTCACAGAGAAAAGATCTGAGCCCTATCATTTTATAACTCCCATTAGCTAGAGCTGGCAAGAATAGGAAGAGTACTAACAGCCACTCTGCCAAATAAACTCAATCATGTATGAAAACTGGAAATGATTCTCCATGCAAATACGAAGCATTTTATCCATAACAACTAATTTTAGGAACTTAAATCCAGAGATTTTGAACACATACAACTTAGGCATCAGTTTACCAAGAAAGTAAAGAAAACATGCTAAACGGACAGGAACTTAGTATATGGAAAGTATCTGCTAGATAAGACTTGTCACATCCACATGTATGTTCCATCCAACCTTGTTGAATTTAGATTAGCCGCTCTTCCCTAATGGAGCTCCTTCCTTTCTTGGTCCAGTAAAAAAGTTTGTACTCTTAGAATAGCATTACATTTTGTAACCCCATGTGGAGAGAACACAGTGAGCTTGAACTAGCTGTTTTTCTCTTTTTCTGAAGATACTCATAAAGCCTTTAAGCTTAGACCATATTTAAAATCAGTTTAAGGCTTGTATATGAGATTGACATTTATAGGCAATAAATCTGAACTCTGTGTCGCCAGACCCCAAATTGTATTTTGACATTAAATATCACCTTTCCATCCACTACTATAAATTGTAGTGCTGGATTAGGTTCGGTGATATGTATTATCTGTGCTCTTCTTTGCTACTTTTGTCAGCAGCTCCCTTGAGGAAGGGGAGGTCTGGAGAGCTTGGAGTCAGTGACCTGGACTCCAACAGTGATATCATGTGAGACAAAACTTGATGAATTCCATTCCTAAATTAAGCAAAGAAAACTTGGCCACATTCATAAGGCCATGATAAACTAGAATTCCTAGGGAAATAAGATGTTGAAATAAAAAATAAAATTCCTGGTAACCCAGGGCTAGTCTCATCCCTAGCCTTTTTAAAACTTTGGTTATTGAAAAGCTGTCTAAAATGTCTGAATATGCTTTCTAGCCTACTTCAGTAAGATTTAAACCTTACTTTGCTGAGGACCTAATGGGACCTTGGAGGAGTCACCCTTATATCTTATATATGCCATTTGTCATCCTACCTAGCTAGCTATGTTGCATTATTGCACTTATTTAATATGTGCTAGATATTTATCTCTGTTGTTAACTCCTTCAGATAGTGAGCTCCTTGGGAGCAGGGACCAAGTCTCTTTTGTTCCCAATTGTGCCCTCAGCATGTAGCACAGTGCCTGGCACATAGAAAGTATGCTAGACTAGGTCCTCTGAGAAGTGGATGCCAATTGGATTAGCATCCAATCCAATATGGAATTAGATATGTAACAGATTTACTGGGGAAAATAAATGTGAAGGAAAATGGGTAGAGAACTGAAGGAGGGTACTAATATAGTAGGGTCATGAGATCATGGTACAGATCTGATCTCAGCAGAGGAAAAAGGAAATGAAGCAAAGTTGAATAGGAAGAATTTCAGACTGTAGTGCAGGTCAATGGGGAGTCTTCAAGTCAAAGTCCCTTGTGACTATCTTTGCCATGCGGAGCCAGCAGGTGGCATGGTGGTTAAGGCACCGGACTCCATATGGCCAACTGCGATTCAAGTCCCAGATCTGGCAGCTTGCGTTCTAATTTTTCCACTGTCTCCCTCTCTCTCTGGTGAATATATGTGCCCTATAGCAAATAAAAATAAACATTATCATGATAAAATAAAATTAAAACTTAAAAAAGTATTTTTGCCATGCTCAGTCATTGACTGGGAGCAGCTTCTAGGAATTGTGGGCTCAGCACAATATGGTGGTGAATTCAGTGAGCAGCAGCTGGAGCCATTAGTCAATTCACACCCCACAGGAGATCAAAGATGCATATTTTCCTGGCACAATAGAAAGGAGCTCAACAAATGCTCATTGAAGAGGAAGTTTAAGTGGAACAGGAGTTGGAGAGAGGAAGGAGTTGACCTTATGGTCATTGAGCCTTAGTTTCTGGAATGGGTGAAGGAAATAAAATCATGAAATGCTCCCTGACTTCCTGCACCTCTCCTCAACTATTGTCATATGAAAGAAGCCTTCCCCAGCTACCTTATATAAAATAGACTAATCCTTGCGACTACCACATCCCATATCTCCTTCACTTGGATTTTTAAAAATTAAAACCTAATTGAGGTTTTAATTGAGTTTTATTGAGGTATAATTGACATATAATAAACTGTGCATATGATAAGGGTACAATCTGATAAGTATGATATATATATATATATATATATACTCCTAAAATCATCACCATCATCAAAATAATGGACATATCCATCAGTCCCCAAAGTTTCCTCACTGCTTTTTGTAATCCCTCACTCCCACCCTGTCTCTGTGCTCTAACCCCCAACTACTGAGGTCCTTTTTGTCACTACAAATTAGTTTCCATTTTCTAGACTTTTGTATGAATAAAACCAAAGAGTATGCACTTTTTTGGGGTCTGGCTTCTTTCATGTACCATAGTATTTTTTTTCTTTTTTCTTTTTTTTTTTTTTTTTGGAGAGGTTTTTTGGTATAGGGTGCATGCGCTCGCCAAAGACAAAGAAAGACAGAGAGACAGAAAGCGAGAAATCAACCCCCAGGGGGGATGGCCACGCCGCTATCCCTTCTCCTCCATTCTCCTCTCGGGATCTTGGGCATGCATGCACATGCGCCCAGCGTGAGTTTAAGCCACCAGGTCCGGGACTCGAACTGCAGTCAACTACGTGGGAGTCCAGCTACATAGCCATTACGCTAACTGCTGGTCCCAAGTACCATAGTATTTTTGAGGTTCTCATTCATGTGGCAGCATATACCAATAATTAATTTCTTTATATAGCTAAATAAATAGAATTCCATTATATGTGTATACCATAGTTTGTTTTCCTTTTATTTGTTTTATTTTTTTCTATAGTACTGATCACCACTTGTCATTGTGTTTATATTTTTTATTTGTTTTCTCCATGAGGGCAGAGACTTTCTTTTTTTAAAGAATTATTTATTTGAGACCAGCAGGTGGCATGGTGGTTAAGGTGCGGAATTCCCACATGTCCAACCGTGGTTTGAGTCATGGACCTGGAGGCTTGCTCGCTCGCTCTCTCTCTCTCTCTCTCTCTCTCTCTTCTCTGGCAAAACTCATGTGAAAAAAAATAAAATAAATAATTTTTAAAAATATTTATTTATTTATTCTTCATTTTGATCAGAGAGAGAGAAGGAGATTTAAAAAGCAAGCCACTATGTCTGGGACTTGAACCATGGTTGGCCATGTGGGAGTCCAGCATCTCAACCACCATGCCACCTGTCGGCCCTGAGACTTTGTTTTATTTAGAATGACAACCACAGTGCTTGGCACAAAGTAGGCACCTAATAAATATTTGTTGAATGACTAGCATGTTGCTTCAGACCTTTAATTAAAATTACATTGTTGAGTATGATGTTGATGCTTTGATCATTTAATCTGAAAAGCAACTTTGTGTTGGCCAGACATACATTTTATTTGGAAAATGTAATGGGAATTTTGGACATTCTTTCTTGGTTGTGTTCAAATTCATAAATTATAATCAGGAAAAATAAATTACAGGATTGAAGATTAGTCTTTTAACAGACAAATTAAACACCAGTGTTCAGTGGCATGTATTTGGTGTTGTAAATTAGTTTATGCAGAATTTATGAGTCAAACCTAGGCAATTAATTCTGATGGTTATTCAAAAAGAATTAGTCACAAGGACAATTGGGAGAGAGCAGGGATTAGTTAAGATAAACAGTAATTTTTAATAATCAAGATTTTACTGTATTTTAAAAGAAATACCTTGTTTTGCCCTCTTCGCCTTGTGTGTGTGTGTGTGTGTGTGTGTGTGTGTGTGTGTGATATTCTGCTTACTGAAACATGAAAACCTTGTTTGTTTCAGGATCAGATTTGCAAGTATGTCTCCCCAAGGGTCCAACATGCTGCTCAAGAAAGATGGAAGAAAAATACCAGCTAACAGCACGATTGAACATGGAACAACTGCTTCAGTCTGCAAGTATGGAGCTCAAGTTCTTAATTATTCAGAATGCTGCAGTTTTCCAAGGTGAGTTCTGGGGGTCATTTTAGATGTGCTGCTCAATGGCATCATTATTTGAGCATTGGGCTTTCAAATGCTAAGTATAATTTATAATTACCATTCCAGCATTAATGTTGTATGTGCGTGTGTGTATATATGTATTTATATGTGTGTGCGTGTGTGATTGATATATATATACACCCTCCCAGTGAGAAATTCTCATTAAATAAAAACATAGTTTTTAGAGAAGTTCATTTCAAAGGTAGGTAATGTCAAAAATTATTGTTCAAGGACATCCTGTTTACCTGTATGCAAATATTGTAAACCTTTTCAGACAGAGTATATGATACTTTCTTTAAACTGGTCCATAAGACTTGGGTGAAAAACAAAAATGTTTCCTTGAATCTGGGTACCCAATGTTCTTCAGGAATGAGTTAGATACTTGAGGAACCCACATGAACTCCTCCTGACCACTAGGGCCATTTCCATTTTAGAGGGAAAAACTGACTGTTGGCCTGACATTTTCCCAACTGTATGAGTGGTGACCTGTCCTTTCTTTGTGAATCTCACTTCTTACCATGCCTGGATGACTGTGAAAGAACCTGTTGTGGCATTACCAGAATGGGTAGGAATTTACATTTCTTCTTGCTAACTTGTAGGACTATCATAGCAGGATGGGGAATACCTCCTTCAACTTAAAGACCCAGCTAGGAATGATGATGGTGGTGGTGGTCGTGGTGGTGATGATGATGTGGTAGCAGGCACTTATATAGCACTATGTACTCTGTGCTTTTCAATGTGCTTTACATATATTCATTAATTTAATCCTCATAGATATGGGCAGGTATTACTATCTCCATTTGATGGATGAAAACCAAAGGCACAGAATGGTTAAATAGCCTACCCAAGGTTACACAAACAATGAATGGTGAAGGCAGGATTTGATCCAGGTGGCCTGGCTTTTAGAGTCTATGCTTTTAACTACCTTAGTAGGCTGCCTCCTGTGACTGGGAAAATTAATTATAAATGATGGGGCTTTCTTCTATCCTTCCTCAAACAGTTGGAATCAGCTGACTTTTTCTTACCCCACAAAGAGGATTGGCAGGTAGAAAAATAACACTTCTGATTACTTGACATTGCAAAGCTTTAGATTAATGGCACCTTTACAAGAATTAACCTCTTTGAATTAGAAGGTGGGTTGGTTCTAGCTTATTTTGTGTTTTATAATGAAATTCTTAGAATTAGCTGAGAAAATTATTCAAATTAGCTAATAAAGCATACATTCACAACAGTTTCTTGGGTCAAAGCCTCAGGGGATGTTAGGTTGATTATATGTAGTACAATGTTTAAGCCTGAAGTATTTGTTAGCCTATTTATTCAGTCAGACTCTTGTGAAGAGTTTGTTGAGACTAACAATTTGGCGATAGAATGAATAATTTAGGTTGATTTTAAAAATACATGTACCATTCATGTACTTGTTAGATTGGTTTTGGAGTTGATCTGCTGGCTGAAAGTGGGGTGATAAGAAATAATGTGACATGAGGATTGGGTTGAAGCTGAATCTTACTCTTTGGGGCACCAAAGCGCCTTTTTAGAATGGAGTATTCGTGATTTACTTAATTCCTAGAATAATCAAATCCCAAAATGGCTGTCTTACAACCATTGCCTGGCTGGAGAGAGGTGGTAGAGTGATCACCCTGGTATTCTAGCATGACATGGCTGTCCATCTGAGGACTCAGGATGTCAGCATTAATGTCTCTGTCCAGTCCTGTACCTCGTATATTGTATTGTATATTGTATTTTCTAGGTCTGAAATAACATTAGACTAGGAGACAAGAGAAATTCTCCCAATATGGCTGCCATAGCATGGAGGCTGAACACTAGTCACTTGAGGAAAGTGGGAGCAGTACATACTAGTCGTATCTCCTCTTTCTCTCAGTATGTTTCTCTTGCTCTTTCTCTGTCTCATGCGTGTGCACACATGTGCACATGTGCACATACACACACACACACACACCCCTTCTTTCATGAATTCTGGGGACAGGAAGGAGGATAATCTTAGCAAAAGAACATGGAGACAACTAAATAATTTTGTTCTCATTATTGCTGCTATCCTCTACCTTGTTACCATATGTACTCATTCTTTATCATGTTTCATTGCCTTTTCTTATTTTTTTCCTATATCACTTTCAGACAACATAAACCTCGTAAGAATAAGTAAACCATGGCCCCAGACCTCAAGGCATGTATGCCCTGTTTGGGGAGACATTGTCTCCGTATCCTTTTGATAACATTTGGGGAGATAAGATTTAACATCAAGGACCAGTACAAGATGATATACTCACTTCTTGGCGAGCCACAGTGGCACAGTGGTGGTGTAATACCCTACAATGCTCAAAGGCACATGGAAGATGAGAGTTTGGTTCCAGCAGGACATGTACATGCTGGGCATGTGTGTGCATGTGATCCTGGCTAGCAGAAGGGCTAGCAAGGAATCCTTCCTTGGGGAAGGATTGTGGCATAAAACTGTTGTTGAGGGTGTTTGTCTACCTCCACGAAGTTAATCAACTTTTTAAAAAGTATCCATTTCTTTTTTCCTTATACATACAGAACTCATTATTCTAATTAGTTGAAATCAAGGGGGGGTACAATTTTTTTCTCCTAAAATACATCTTCTCCCCAAGATTCCAGTAGACAAAATGACTGAGAAAAATCCCCCATACTTGGGACCAGCAGTTAGAGTAATGGCTATGTCGCTAGACTCCCATGTAGTTGACCGCGGTTCGCATCCCGGACCCGGTGGCTTAAAAACACACCAGGCGTGTGTGCGTGCGTGCCCAAGATCCCGAGAGGAGAAAGGAGTTGAAGGGATTGTGGTGTGGCCATCCCCCCTGGGGGGTGATTTCTCGCTTTCTGTCTCTCTGTCTCTGTCTGTCTGTCTGGCGAGTGCACGCGCCCTATAGCAAAAACCTCTCCAAAAAAAAAAAAAACCCATACTTAACTCTTATGACATTGGGTGTGGCAGCTTTTGTGAGCTATTTTCTCCAGTATATAAAGTTGAAGAAAGCTCATCTTGATCTTGGCCTAGACCCACAACCTCTTTAGGATTCCTTCACTAGTCCACATTGGGGATATTTAAGCAGTGAGTGTCTTCTGCAAATATGTGCACAGTTCCACGAGCAATCCTTACTGCATCCATTCGGATTTTATGTCTTCATTTGCAGAAAGCCTTTGCCCTCATAAATGAGCCTGGGGCCCTTTGCTACAGTGGTTGGAGTGCTCTATTGCTAATGTTGTTTTGATAATGATTGAAGCATTTAAAAAAGTTGTTCTTTATTTTCAATCTTTGCATTGCCTCGTTTCCTAAATTTAATTGACTTAAATGTGCTTAGTAAAATGGGGCAGCAAAATTGTTTTTTTGTTTCTGCGTAATTAATTCTTTTTGAAAAACTACTAAAAGTAGCTTTTCCTTTCTCTTTCCCTTTTTCTTCTCCCTTACCTTGTAATGATGATGATGATGATAATAGTGAAGATTTATTAAGTGCTACTATATGATGCTTACTTTTACATAATTATCTCATTTCATTTTCCCAGCAGTCCTATAAAAGCCTGTACTGCAATTCTCTCCATTTTTACAGATGAGGAAATGCATTGATACCACAGCTTCATCGGTGCCATCGTGTGACATGACTTTCCTTATTCTTAGTGTACTTGAGGTAAAAGAAAATTGAGATATTGTAGGGCCAGCTCATGACCTGGTAGTTAAGGTGGCTGGATCTCACATGGCTTACTGGGGTTGATTTCTGGACCCGGCAGCTTGAAAAACATGCTAGGCATGTGTGCTTAAGTGTCCAAAATCCTGAAAGGAAGGAGAAATGAAGAAAGGATTGCAGTTTGATCATATCCCGGGGGGGTGATTTCTCTCTCTGTCTATCTGTCTCTCTGCTGAGTGTACACACCCTCCAAAAATTAATTTTTTTAAAACTAAGTACAAATTTAAAAATTAAGAAGTTATAGGATATGTGGTCCTTGTGAATGAAGTGAAATAGGATAGAATTCTAAATTTTTCATCACATCTCCACCACCTCTACACCTTCAAGCCTTGAATTCTGTTTTCTTTATAGGATTGTGTATCACATTCAACTTCATAACTATCAGGAAATATTTGGGGGTATGTTCAGGTTTTTTTTCCTGTATGTTGGATGATTCTAGTCTTCTCGAAGGTGCCCCTGACTTCGAGTGAGAACAAGGTCTACAGAATGCAGCAACACTTGGCTTTTTCTGGAAGTTGCCCATTCCACAACTTTAACTCTCTTTCCCTCTTTCGGAGAGGAAAAACAGTGGTTAAGCAGGAAACATCTCTGGTCACTAAAACACCAGGGAGCTTTTGCTTGTATGGTTGACTAATGTGACAGTTATTTGGGTCTTTCCTTAGCACCTGCTGCTCTGAGTTTTTACAGTTTTTGCAAGCTTGATTTTCTGACTTTCTAACCAGTAATTGATAAACAGTTAAATAGTGGAAGACTGCTAGCTAGAGACATGTGAGTAGGAAGAAGTTGCAAGTGACAGTAAGTGTGGAGGACGTAAAAGTAGACTCAAGAACTTGCTAAATGGGCCATTCTCATATCCTAGTGGTTAATGGAGCCAGATCCCACATGGTCAACCCTGATTCAAATCCCAGCCCTGGTGGCTTGAAAAAGATGTTGAGTGCATGAATGTGCATGCCCCAAATCCTGACAGAATGGAGAAAAGGAGGAGAAGGGATTCAGTGTGACCGCACCCGATTGGGGGATGCTTTCTCTTCTCCCTCCCTCTTTCCCTTAGTCTCTCTTGTGAATGCACATGCTTTCAGGCAATTAAAAAAAAAAACTCACTAGGGACTAGCAGATGGCATAACAATTACATCGCTGGACTCCCACGTAGTTGACCACGGTTTGAATCCTGACCCTACAGCTTAAAACTCGTGCTGGGCATGTGTGCATACATCCCCAAAATTCCTAGAGGAGAATGGAGGAGAAGGGATTGCATTGTGGCCATCCCCTTTGGGGGGGTGTTGATTTCTCACTTTCTGTCTGTTGAGCATAAAACTCTTAAAAAAAAAACCTCACTAAATTTGGCAGTTAGGGGCATTCTGTAGAGGGGTATATCCTTGCATGCTTCAGTAGTCCCTGTATTATAGTAAGTCCAAAAATTGATGCTCATAAAGAGAGTCGTGAATCAGTAAGAAAAGATCAAGTTATGTTCACTGTCCTTTCTTTGTTATTTCCATTTTAAATGGCTAAAAATAGTTTTTGGTGCTTAAGAGCAATGGAAGAAACAGTGGACTTGGAATCAAAAAAATGTAAGTTCTGATTAGGTATCTGCATTTACAAGCTTTATATTTAGGGCTCTTATTTAGATTCCAATAGCCTCAGTTTTCTTTTCTTTTTCTTTTTTTTGGAGAGGTTTTTGCTATAGGGTGCATGCGCTCGCCACAAAGACAGAGAGAAGCAGAGAGATAGCGAGAAATCACCCCCCAGGGGGGATGGCCATGCCACAGTCCCTTCTCCTCCATTCTCCTCTCGGGATCTTGGGCACACACGCACACGTGCCCAGCATGAGTTTAAGCCACCGGGTCTGGGACTTGAACTGCAGTCGACTACATGGGAGTCCAGCGACATAGCCAATACGCTAACTGCTGGCCCTGCCTCAGTTTTCTTATCTGCAAAGTGGGGGTAAAAATTACAGCACAGCTTATTTTATAGACATAATGTATGTGAAAGTGATTTAAGACCCATGAGACACTGTATTCATGCATTATCTAGACTGTTAGTTTATACAGAGACCACTTCACCCTCACATGGTGCCAAAGAAATGATGCATTATTATTACAGTCATTAATCTACATAAAACTAGAGTTTACGATGTACTTCAATGACTTTGGCCATATACAGATAATATATACAAGTAGCTCCGGTACACTGGTGAGAGAGTACATAGAGGAAGAACCCTTTGAAAAAGAGGTTTATGCACTCTTGGATATGAAGCTGTGCTGTTTGAAATGTCAATACTGAACCACCCCGTGGCCTGGTGCTTTTGTTAGCTGAATCTCACATAGCTGACTGTGTGTATTGAGTCTCACTGGAGGCTTGAAAAATACATTGGAGTATGTGCATTCATGCCCCAAATGCTGAAAGGAAGAAGTGGAGGAGAAGGGATTGTGGTGTGACCATTTCCCATGGGAAGTGCTTTTTTGCTTTCTCTCTCTTCTGTCTCTCTCCAGTGAGTACATGCACCCTCTGGCAAATTTAAAAAAAAAAAAAGAAAAGAAATGTCAATATTTCCAGGAGCAACTCTTTTTTTCAGCTTCCAGAAGCTTATTTTCTAGTTTACATTTAGTATATCTTGCATACAAACAAATGGCTAGATCAGGAAGGGTCTGTTGTATTTTCATTGCACTTTCTAGTCCACGCTATCTATCATGGCAGAAAGAAGAAAAAGGTGGGTCTATGTCTAGAGATCTTCAGGGGATCCTCACCCAGTGTGAGAAGGCTTGCTTTGTTCTACCTGCTTTATGTGGAGGAGATGAAAGAGGCTCTGAAGAGGAGGAGAGCAGTGTTTCTGGGCTGCTTCTGCTGTTCCTCTCCCTTGTTTTCTGTTTCCATCTGCTCTTGGCAGTCCTTACACATTTTTCTGTCAGATTCTTGTCTCTTCCACCCCCCCCTCCATCCCCCCCCCCCCCCCAATAAAATTGACCTTGGTGAGAGCACCCTTTTCCACCAGCTCAGAGCAATTTCTCCAGTCATTTCTGCTTGAAATAACTGTTTAGGGACATTATTCAAGCAGAGCTTTTTTCCTTCACAGTTAATATGTGACTAAATAATTGCTTGAATGTTGATAAACATGTTTTTGAGATTCAATCATTTGTTAATTTAGTTTTTATAATGTGGTAGGGGTTTGAAGTGAGTACTGAGCAATTTTTCTCCATTTCACAATTGTTTCCCCCTGACTACTCTGACAGTTCTGCCCATGCTCCAGTTCTGTGCAGGCTGAACCCAACTGAGTCCCCAACTCAAAATGTTGGCTATTCTGTCACAAGCCTTTCTTCGCTGAACATAACGTATGGGAGAGAATAATTATACCAATGTCGAATCGAAACTTAATTCATTTGCCAGGGCTAAATATAATGACATTAAAGTGAAGAGAAGAATTTTAGGAACGCAAACCATGACCAGGAGTGAGGTTATATATCCTCCAAAAATGTAAATTATTAATTAAACCACTCATCTGTAGAGCAAAGCTCTAGTAATCCCATTATAAAAGGGTGAATTTCTCATCAGAGCCCAGAAGATGCTGGCTTTAATTAACGGACTTTTATGGCGCTGAGTCAAAGAGATATTTGGTTACAAAGTTTTAAAAAATGCAATTCTTTAATTATTAGTGCTGTTGGAAAAACAAGTGGAAACAGTGTTTAAAGTCATTTCAGTTTTAAACTGAGAACTTGTGGATTCAATTCAGTTTCAAAATGCTGTGGCTTTAGCAGTGCTTAGAGGCTGGGGAAGTTGTAAACTTTGCCTGTGCCATCTATTGATTTAGAAAAGTCAGTCATTAGGCTGAAAACTGTTTAATAAAAAGAGCTTAGAAAAATGACTCACTGTGCGGGGAAGTTGTTCTGGGGCCAACTGTGAGGTGAGGAGATTATGCAGATTGACTCTTTTACTTGCCCATGGCCCTCTACTCAGTAGGGCTCTGGACTCAGCCCACCCCCTTGCTGTCATGTTATCACTCCCCACCTTTTTCACTAGTGGGTCCAACAAGAAAAACTAAAAGACATTGTCCCTGCCCTCTAGAAGCTTCCAGGAAAAAACCACTTTGGCCTAGAGTGATCACTTCCCACCCTTCCCCCACTGGGATTTGTTTACTTTCTGAAAACATATGTTCCTCCTCCTCTTTCTGTCTCACTGAGTTGCAGTACCTGATATCGGAGTAATGAAGCATATGTTTGAGAGATTTGAATTCTCCCGTCAGTAGAGTGGAGGTAGAAACAATTTTCCTCTAAGCTGGAAGTGCAAACATAGAAATTAAAAACACCTTTCTTTCTATTCACTGTGAGCTGCTTGCAGGGGCTGAGGTGCACACTTGCATACCTCCTTATCCTTCCTCCTGCCTCCCAGTCAGTCCCCAGGCTCTTCCTTCATGCTTTCTCACATTTTCTTCCTACATTCCATTCTCTGCTGCCCTCTCTGTCTCTCAGTTGTCTTTTATTACCTGCTGAAGCCTTCCGATTTGAGTTCCTCTCAGGTTTCAGTTCCAGGCTCCATTAGCACTACTGGGTTTCTCCCCTTTAGTCACCTCCTTTGCTTCCAAGTTCAGCACTAAACTGTGGTGATTAAGACTGCAGGCCCCTGGGATAATTTTGGCTGAGTTTGAACGAATCTGAGTGGGAGTAGGCAATCTGGTGAGGGCTTGGGTGAAGATCAGAAACCTCCTGTTTGAATGTGTATCGAGTCAGTGAAAGATGAATGAAAAGTTTCCTGTTTTAATGTGTTTTGCTTATACTATCTCATTTAAACCTCACCACAACCCTATGAGGTTGGTAGATTTATGACCCTTACTTTACGACTGAGGAAGTGAGGTCTTAGAGTAAGCTACTTGTGTAAGGTAGTACAGTGAAAAAAAAATGGCAGAGACAGGAATTAAACTCAAGAAGTCAACTCCAGAGCCTGTGTCCTTAACTGCCACGCGTCATACAGCTTCTGTGTATTATTTTCTTTTTTGTGGTCATGGTAGTCTCCTCCAGTCAAGCTTTCTTCCTTGCAAGGAAATTCTATTGTATTTCATTAAAAGACATTTGCTGAGGGGACCAGCAGTTAGCGTAATGGCTATGTTGCTGGACTCCCACGTAGTCGACCGCGGTTCGAGTCCCGGACCCGGCGGCTTAAACTCACGCCGGGCGCGTGTGCGTGCGTGCCCAAGATCCCGAGAGGAGAATGGAGGAGAAGGGATTGTGGCGTGGCCATCCCCCCTGGGGGGTGATTTCCTGCTTTCTATCTCTCTGTCTCTCTCTGTCTGTCTGGCGAGCGCACGTGCCCTATAGCAAAAACCTCTCCAAAAAAAGAAAAAAAAAAAAAAGACATTTGCTGAGTAAAGTACCTTCTATGTCTAAAGGTAACTGTTATGGGGAATTCAAAAATAAAAACTAAGAAGCTCAAAATGCAGAAACCAAGACATTTATATGTAAACAACTTAGGTGCCAGGTGTTAGGTTTGATTTGGGATTGGCAGCGGAGTCAGAGGTGGCGAAGACGAAAAGATCAGAGTTAGGCCTTGGGGTTTAATAAAACCAGCAAAATTTATTCTGCGAAAAGCTCTTTCAGGTGAGGTCTCTCGGTTGGTCTGGTCAGAGGCCCAGGGAGTCACACCCAGGGTGGGTGCTGCTCTTTCTTAAAGGGCCGTTGTCCAATAGGTGGTCGCCACGGGTCCTTCTCTGGCCAATGAAGTTCGCTGTTTCTGTTCAACTTTGGTGGGCGCTCCAAATGCTGAAGGGTGGGAAAGTCCGTTGGTGATGGCGGGCCAGATGCGGAAAACAGGAAAGTCCCTGCCACTGGGAATGTTTCCGCCATGTTTCTTTTCCCTTCCCCCAGACCTTACGACAGGCATTGCAAGAGAAATGCTGTAAGAAAAAAATGTGAGTTTTCTGTAGGAAGTAGGGTTGGATTGAGGTTTTATGGGGGCCCTCTTTAAGAAAAAGAAGATAAAATTAAAAATACGAAATGCCTGTGGCTCTTCTGGGATGGGGTGTGCAAATGTGGGTCCCTGTAGCTTAAGTTTCAACTTCACAGGAAATCTACCTCTATGTGGGAGTGTGCAATTGGAAAAGATGAATTCCAACTAGAAGGTAGAGGTTCTTGGAGGAGACTGGCTATATGAATTCTCCAGGCAAATGTGCCTCTTTTTTTTGGGAGAGGTTTTCGCTATAGGGCCGTGCGCTCGCCAGACAGACAGACAGAGACAGAGAGACAGAAAGTGAAAAATCACCCCCTGGGGGGATGGCCACACCGCAATCCCTTCTCCTCCTTTCTCCTCTCGGGATCTTGGGCATGCACGCACACGCGCCCGGCGTGAGTTTTAAGCCACCGTGTCTGGGTCGTGAACTGCAGTCGACTACATGGGAGTCCAGCGACATAGCCATTACGCTAACTGCTGGTCCCCAGGCAGATGTGCCTCTTGATCACAGAGAAGAGCAGGTGAGAGAGTTAGGTAAATTGGTACACATCTTTTCCTCAATTACATTAAAATTCAAATTATTAATTGCCTACTAGATACCAGTCTTTCTGGACTCTCTGGCTAGCCATAGCTTCTCATTCAGCCTTCTCTTTTGAAAAGACCAAAAACCGAGGAGGAAAGCAGAGGGGAATAGTGTGACAGGCATGTACCCTGGCTTCAGGCAGTTCTGCTCTTTCCTCTCTTTGTGACCAAGGGCAAGCCACTTCTCTCAGGACGATTAATTAAGGAGTGCTAAATGAAATGAGGGCTATGAAGAACTCAGCCCAATGCTTCCTGTTGGAATCAAATGCATGGTAGCCATTTTTTGTTGTTGTTGCTGTTGTTTTTGTTATTTTTCTCTTGTGTATTTCTAAGCATCATTAGGTATGAAATAGAGTATCTTTGTTTTGTGGTATTAAATGCCACATATCTGACACAAAGACTTCTAAAAATGCCTTTTTATGTTTTAATATAATTTAATAGTTAATGTACAAATGCTCTAATATGCCCATTCACCTTTAAAGATAACTGCTTATAACAATTTTTGTGTGTTTCATCTCCTCTCTCTGCGTGTATGTGTATATTTAAGACTACAGAGTATGAAGTTTCTAAATGGTCCCCTAGTGGTCTGAATGAGTTAATGTTACCTCTAGGGCTAACCAGCAAAAGGATATTCTGATTTCATTGGGTCATATTAGAAGAGAAAGGAAAACAAAAATGTTGAAAGGAATCAAAATGCTTATGATGCTTGCTTCTTTGGTTGACTTTTTTTAGCATTAGTTCTGGACTTGATTAACTGAAATGTAATTATTGGATTAGACTAAGGTCCACTCTACTCCCTCTCCTGGGAACCTGTGCTTTTCCTTTCTAGCACTTACAAAGTTTGCAGTGGTGCATGTGTATGAATGACTATTTGATTAACATGGGCTTCTTTTGCTGCAGAATGAGCTCTCTGTGTGTAGGGCTTGTCTCTATCCTACCATACCTCTGTATTCCCAGGTGAGACAGTAAGAGCTCACTAAAGGTTTAAATAAACACACACACACACACACACACACACACACACACACACACACTTTCACACACAAACGTAAGTAGTATCAATAAAAACAAATTTTCTGGGCCATCCCATGACCTGGTGGTTATGTGAGCTGGGTCTCACATGGCTGAATGTATGGTTTGAAATCCAGACCCAGTGACTTGAGAAACATACCAGGTGTGTATGCATGCATGCCCAAAATTCTGAAAGAAGAGAGAGATGGAGGAGAAGAGATCGGTGGTGTGACCATGTCCCATGGAGGCTGCTTTCTCACTTTCCCTTTCTCTCCCACTCTGTCTCTCACTGGCAAGTGCACACACCTTCTGGCAAATTGAAAAAGCACAAATTTACTACTCCTCTCCTCCCCACTCAGTAATTACCACTGTGACCAAATAGAAAAGAAAAGAAAAGAAAAGAAAAGAAAAGAAAAGGGAATTTATTGCCTGTAGCATTTTCTTGTAGATTTTAAAGTCTACTCAGATGTAAGATTTTGAAAGTCCCGATAATGCATTGATGCTTGCCACTGAGGTGGAGCATCTTTTTCTCACCTGGGTCTCTGCCTCTGTTTCTGGTCTCGCCCTCTCAGGCTTGCAGGTGTCTTTTCTTTCAACCTGACTTAGGTTCCTCACACAGCACTGGGAATGATGTTCAGTGCCACAAATTTGCACCTCATGACTAAGAATCATGAGCACGGTGACACTTGTCAGCTTGTCCCTATATGCTTTTGTGTGTCCTCCTACCCTTTCACAATGCCCTGAAGGGAAGAGACTTGTTTTTCTTGAATGCCTTTTATGTAGCAAGCACACATACTTATATCTATTTTAATCTTCCCAGCATCCCTTCAAAGAGGTTATTTAGTCTCATGAAGAAACTAAAACCGAGAGAATTTGATAACTTAGACAAGTTACCTCCATGCTAAATAGTGGTGTTGCTTGACCTGACAATGCTGAATTTGAAAGTCTGCTTTTCTCTCACCTCACTATATGTTCTTTCACAACATGGTTGCTAATGCCTCTAATTTGATGACATGTATTATTGCCTTTCCTCAGAGTTTTATGTGGAGGGACTTCAAAAGGTTTGTGGAAAGTGGAATTAAAGTATGATTTTATTTTGGTATAAAAAATTTTGAAATCCATACACAACTTATTCATAATATGCATTTGCCATGAACTTGTTGATGACCCCTCATATGCAATCTTTTAGTGGAAGGTGAAATGGAAGACTAGGCAGACTTTAGACTCAAAGCAGTGCTGAATTCAAATACTCCTGTTGCTCATTATATAACTCCCTTTTATAAAATGGGCATAATAATTACCATCTTACAAAGCTGTTGTGAAAATGAGCCATAAATTATGTCAAGCATTTACTATATTGCTAGGTATATAATACGTGCTCAGTAAATAGTAACAACTGACACTCTTTGAAGGTAAAGACTGTGGTTCTTATTCTTTCTCACATCTGCTTATGGTAGCACTTCCTTTATAAACACTAATAAGTTGAAATTTTATGTGGGTGTAGTAATTTAATCAGATATATGTAGGACTTAGATTGATTCAAGTTGAAGAAAGGACTTGTCAGATAAATGAATAGTGTAAACAAAATTGTACACAAAAATCATTACCTGATTTAAGAGGATATTTTTAAAATAAAAGTTTCAGTGTGCATTGAAGAAAGATACTTCATTAGAAAGTACCTTTTGTTGGGACCAGAAGATTGCATAGTGGTTAAGGTCCTGGACTCCTACGTGGCCAACTGCAGTTTGAGTCCCAGACCTGGTGGCTTAAAAATCACACCAAGTGTGTGTGCATGTGTGCCCAAAATCCCAAGAGGAGAATGGAGGAGAAAGGATTGTGGTGTGGCCATCCACTTTGAGGGGTGATTTCCCATTTTTCCTCTCTGTCTTTCTCTCTGGCGAGTGCGTGTGTCAATAGCAAAAACAAAACACAAACAAATAAACAAACATAAACGACAAAGAATGAAAGTATCTGTTTGTTAAGGCAGATTTCCAGAGTCCAATGGATTATTTATTCATTCCTGATTACTGTGAGGCCTTAAATATTGTGGGAGGCTGCACACCAGCGAGTCTGCCGAGGTTTCTCAGAGAGCAAACAATTGCCATGATTGGTTCCCTCAAAAAAACCTGACCTTTGGGAACCAGCAGTTAGTATAATGGCTATGTCGCTGGACTCCCACGTAGTCGACCGCGGTTCGCGTCTCGGACCCGGTGGCTTACAACTCACGCCGGGCGCGTGTGCGTGCATGCCCAAGATCCCGAGAGGAAAATGGAGGAGAAGGGATTGCGGCGTGACCATCCCCCCTGGGGGGTGATTTCTCGCTTTCTGTCTCTATGTCTCTCTCTGTCTGTCTGGCGAGCGCACGCGCCCTATAGCGAAAAAAACCTCTCCAAAAAAAAAAAAAAAAAAAACCTGACCTTCGAAACCTTGCTCTGATTGGCCCCTAGAATCCCTCAGATTTGCATATCTGGCACCTCATGATTGGTTCAAAAGCAACCAATCACGGCCCACCGCTTACAACCAATCATAACCCACCTTTTACGATCCTTCATTCAACCAATCACGGCCCACCAGCGTGTATACAACCACGATGCCTGGCCCACAATAGCCAGACAACCAGGAAGACAACGAAGATGACACAGAAGAGCTGAAACACCGCACAGTTTCCAGACCACCCTGAAGACCCGTAACACTACATCGTCTCTGATGACCCTGAAGAGCTGTGACACCGAGTCGTCTCCATGCTGCTCACAATAGACGACGTGACCCTGAAGAGTTGTAACACTGTGTCGTCTCCATGCTGTACCGTGCTGCCCACAATAAACAGACGACACTGAAGACACTGTGTCGTCTCTGTGCTGTGACACTGCGCCACTTGTCCCGGCTCTCACTCCTTCCCTCAGGAAACCTGTTCGACTGTCCCCCCGGGTCGGGATACGTGGTGCCCAAACCGAGTCGGGACACAATATAATAAAGGTAACTTTATTTTAGGATTAAAAAAAAAATGTGTTTATACTACACAAATAAGCACTACACTTTTTATTAGAGAAAATGAAAAAAAAAAAGAAAGAAAAAGGTGAATTGTAAAATGACCTAAATTTTATCTACCAGAGGATAACTACTATTAACATTTTGGCATATTATCTTGCACACTTTTATTCTAGTGTTATAAGCAGGTGTATATGTTTTTAAAAATGGATTATATTGCTTCGCCATTAATATAGCCACTTTTCCATGTCAATTATATATTTGTATAATACAATAGAAACTTGGTATTTGGGGACAACCTTGTGCTTAATAATGTTGATGTCTCATATGTTATTAATCCAGTTCTTTTTATTGCTGCAAATTTAGGTTTCCTTCAGTAAACTACAGTGAGATGAATAATGTCCATGTAACTAAATACTTATGCACATCCTTAATTATTTCTTCAGAATAAATTCCTAGTACTTGAATTGTTGGGTCAGAGGATCTGCAGTTTATAAGGTTTTTCACATTTATTGCCTATTTGACTTCCATCAAGTTTTATCTACTTTCAGTTTCACTAGTAAAGTATAAATGCCAATTTTCCTAACCATTTGCCATTTGCCAAAACCCCCAATTTGGGTTAAAAAATAGTATTCTTTGATTGTTAGGAAGATTTGATGATCAGTTATACTTCTGATTTTGTGACTTTTCTCATTAATATTCTCTCACCATTTAAAAAAATTTAAAGTTCCTTATTAGATGGTCTTTTCTTATTGATTTGTAGGAGCTCTTTATATATTCAGGATGCTAATCCATTTTATATGTTATAAATTTCTTTTACTGATTTGTTAATTCAATTTTTCATTTTTTTGGTGGGGATTTGAGAAACAGTCAATCAAATGTATCAGTATCTTCCTTTGGTTTCCAATATATTCTTTGATTCTTTACTAATTGATATTAACTTTAGCATGAGTCAAAGATATGTTCTATTTCCTGTTCTGACTGGAAATTAGAAAAATTTGTTCTGACTGACATCAACTACATAAATGGGTAAGTTAGTGTCTGAGTTTGTTTTCTTATGTGCAAGATGATAACACCTGACCTGCCAACCTGCCTGAATTTTTGAGGATCAAAGGAGGTAATGTATACTAAATACTTGGAAAAGCTTAAATGATTACTATAGTTTTTCATTGTCTCCCAACACTATCAGTCTGAATGAGTTTATGTCTACTGTACTGATAACAGCATTACCTTTTCCAGCCTTTGGATCTGAACCTTTTCAGCCATTTAATAGAAAGTAATCTTAGTCAAGAAATGTGTTGGGGGAACCAGCAGTTACTGTAATGGCTATGTCGCTGGACTCCCACGTAGTCGACCACGGTTCGCGTCCCGGACCCGGTGGCTTAAAACTCACGCCGGGTGCGTGTGCATGCGTGCCCAAGATCCCGAGAGGAGAATGGAGGAGAAGGGATTGTGGTGTGGCCACCCCCCACCCCCGGGAGATGATTTCTCGCTTTCTGTCTCTCTGTCTCTCTCTGTCTGTCTGGCAAGTGCACGCGCCCTATAGCAAAAATCTCTCCAAAAAGAAAAGAAAAGAAAAGAAAAGAAAAGAAAAGAAAAGAAAAGAAAAGAAAAGAAAAGTGTTGGAACTTGTGCCCCGGTAGCTGAAAAGGTGCTGGGAAAATGATGAAATTTGCCTTCCACCAGTCCCTTTTCCTGGAGTGTGGATTCTAGGAATCTTCCCCACCCTTCCCAGCTGGGAAAATGGGCCCTGGAACTATTCTTTGATGCACTCTGTGTGTTTAATCTCACATGTCCCAGGCCTTAAAGGTTAGTTTAAGAAAACCAGTCAGTGAGGCCAAAGTGCCTATTCTTGTCCAAGGGAGTAGTAGGTGGGGGAAATCCTGAAGCCTTCTGTCCACACTGCTATTCTTTGGGGACTGGGAAAACTGTCCACTTTCTAGCAATTAACATTTGAAACAGATACACTGGCCTAATAGTTAAATCAGAGGCTTAGCTTTGTTTTGTGGTACACATTTCTGGAGAGAGTTGTTTATTGGGAAAAATCTTTTTTTTTTTTTTTTTAAATTGTGAGATGACCATAATCCTCCTACTCTAAATGCCAGATTTAATAAAAAATACAGACAGGAAAAACAATTAGAGTATCTCATGCATCAAAGTAATCATTAGTGGGAAAACAAAGTATGTTCTTTCTGGCAATCTCTGCCAGATGGTTGAGATGGCTTACAGTGGAAGAAGAGGCTTAAATGATGCACATATTATTTCAAATATAACCTTGAGGGTTTTTGGTTCTGTTATGATGGGAGGCGAAGACAATGTATGCTTGCATAAATTAAACCTTCTTGAAGGTCAAAGACCTTTGGACATTTGAATTCATTTGATTCACTTAGGTAAAGAATAAACAAGATCAACTAAGTTTACTGAAAGTCTGCTATATGCTAGACTTGGGTAATCTTCACAATGGAAATACTGTTGTTAACTACTGTTATCTCCATTTTACAGATGTGGGAACTGGGGTTTAGAACCAGTAAGCAATTTGCCCAAGGCTACATAACCATTAAATGGCAGCATTAAGTTTCTTACTTCAGTCATTGCCCTTTGCATTGAGCCACACTGTCTCCTTTGGAGTGAGAAGATTAAAAATAAACTTTAATATTCCATTAAAATGATCATAGGGGCCAGCAGGTGGTGTGATGTTTAAGGCACTGGACTCCCATGTGACCAACTGTGGTTTGAGTCCTGGACTTGACAGCTTGCTTTCTCACTTTCTCTCTCTCTTTCTTTCTGTGGTGAGCACACATACCCTATAGCAAATTCCAAATCATAATAAGCAAAATTTTAAAATGTATTAATTTTTTTTAAATGATCATAGAGGATTTTGAAAAATAGAAACTGTTGTTAGGAATCTGTATAGTAATGAAGAAATAAACAAAATACCCCAAGAATGGCCCCAAACTTGTATTTGGCAAGAGGTTTCAAATTCCATTGATGTGAAACAATTGTCCGTAGGGACATGGTGGAGTGAGTTCATAGTACCCTGAGTATTCTACGGCAGCGTGGCAGCCTTTGCTATTGCCTCATAAAGAATCGCACACACACTCTTCAGAGTTCATTTTAGTAGTTTTCAGTCTGACATCTAAAGGGGCTGCTACCCTGACAAACACAATCTGGCCAGATGTTATTATTTTGCACTACATTTAATTTCTTCCTGCCAAAGATTTAGACTTCTTTTCCCTGATAAAGATCAGGGGAAATTGTCTGGTATTTACAAAATCCCATCCAGGCGTATCTGTTACAATGTTCACTTAGCAAAGTTTATTAGATTATTAGGGCTTTAAACCCTTGGGCTCTTTCGTTATTGAAATTAAAAAAAGAAAAACCCAAACATCTTCTACAAATTTAAGTGGTATAATTAGACCCTGGACTTGTCTTACAGGCATTTTAGAATTATGAAAATGATTTAAATAGTATTTGCTTCCTGAGAAACTTGCTGAGTTTGACAGGGATGAAAGAAAAGTGGTTATGCTCCTTTGGTCTCCCAAGCTAATAGAGAAAGTGATATCTGGAACTGAAATAAATTTGCTAAAGTTGCATGGTGAAATTACTCCCATAAGTAGTTAGCCATACCACACAGGGCCTCTCTTTCTTGGCCTGGTTAAAATGTAGGCACTACAGTGTTAGAGGAACATGCAGGTCTGTTGGTCCTTGCTCATGAAGTTTACTCACATACTGAACTAGACCTCAGGAACTGTGTATTTTTTGCTTATACAAACTATACTAGACATATAAAAGACAGACAGTGATAAAAATATTCAAACTTTTCCAGGTATAATCAAGTATGGTTTATATATACTGCAGTTTTCCCCAGTCATTTCAATGTACTTTGCATGCAGTGATTATACTTTCAAGCATTTCCAGTTGAAAGTTGGTGGCACTATTGTTATTTTCCCTATTGTGTGAATGTAAACATAGGGTTGAGATGGTGACCTGACTTAATCAAAATAAAGAGCCAGTAGCTGAGCTGGAACTTTAGCTAATAAGATACACATGGGAGAGAGACACTAGAAAAACGCAGTGTGAGTTTATTGGGAGTGGGGTGGAGTAGCTACTAATTCAGGCACCAAAATTATGGAGCATGAAACTTCGCTTAAGAAAGGAGAGAGTAGTATTAAAGAAATTGAATGGAAGTGTTCATTACATATGACAACTTGAACATTTTCTTCTATTGTATATTTATTTGGTGCCAGACTAGGTTTTTAACAAGTTGTTAAAACCCAGCTCTTTCAGATTATATTAGAAATGTCTCACAGTTAAGCAGGATCATAGATGGGCTTTTTTTTTTTGGTTGTTTTGCTATAGGGCATGTGTGCTTTCCAGAGAGAGATAAAGAGAAAGAGAGACAGAAAGCGAGAAAGGGAAAAAGCATCCACCATGTGGTATTGCCATGCTGCATTCCCTTCTTCATTCTCCTCTTGGGATTTTGGGCACATATGTACATACATGTGCCTGGAGTGATTTTTAAGCCCTGGGTCTGGGACGTGAACCGTGGAGCTGACCATGTGGGATCCAGCCACCTTAACCACCACTCCACAGGCTGGCCCCTTTCTTCTTATTTTGAAGGCGGTCAGAAGCCTTTTATGTGAAAACTTTAACAGTGCAAACGTATGTTTGTACATTAAATATATAGGCAATAACAGAAGTGAACTCATGGCAGGAGGTAAATATTTTGTAAAAATTAACGATCTAGAATGAACTCTCATTAACTTGGGCTCTGTTATTTTGAATATTGTGATAATCTGACCTGGACCGAAGTTTACTTTCATCCCGTTTCTGAAGAAAGAATCTGCTAAACAAATTAATAGTGTATATAAGATTGCAGGAAAGCATGTTTAACTTGCTTGAAGGACTTGAGCAAGCCCATTAATTGAGGCTGCTAATTACAATGTGTTTTTCTTATTAAAGAAAACCTGATAGAACCTCTACTTGGAAGCACTTTATTAGAAGTGAGTTTGAGTTACTCTAGGTATGGAAAAATAATAAAACATTATTGTGTTTCAGAGAGTGGATTCTGGAATAAATTGACTTGGACTTTAATCTTGTTACCTGGGCGAGTTCACATACCCTGTCTAAACCTCAATTTCCTCATTTCTTTTTTTTTTTAAAGGAATTGTGTTATTCAAGTTTATTATTATTATTATTATTATTATTATTATTACTATGTTTAATTTGACCAGAGAGACACAGAGAGAGAGAGAGAAAGTGAGAAAGCAAGCCACTAGGTTCAGGACTCAAACCGTGATCAGTCAAAAGCAAGCCACCAGGTTCAGGACTCAAACCATGATCAGTCACATGTGAGTCCAGCCCCTTTAACCACCATGCCACCTGCCAGCCCCAATTTCCTCATTTCTAAGACAGAAAGAATAATAGGGCCTCACCTTACATGGATGTTGTGAGGAGTAAACAATATAATGCTTGTAAAACTTAGAATGGGGCCTAGTATGTACTAAGTGCTCAATAAATGTTAACTGATATTTGTTATCCTTCGAAACTTGTTGTAGATTGCACTTCATTAACTTAGACTGTCCTTTCCTTTATCAATTCAGATTTGTGAGGATGTTCTAGGAAAACATCGTATCTGTTGAGCTAGCTGTTTCTAAACTTGAATGAGAGGTTATCTAGGGACACTAACTTAATAAATTTGCTTACCTGCTCTATGGGCCAAACATACATATGGAAAGGGGAGATCACTAGGCCCCAAATCTTTTCAGTTTCCAAGGGAAATTCTATTTGATCAGGTCTTATAAACTTAGTTGACCTTTAATTGATGTCATGAAATTATAATGGAGCCTGAAAAATACCAAAAGTTTATATGTCTCAATATTTTATTATAACATTTCTAATATTCTTCTTTTTCTGCTGTCCCACTGATAAGGACACTACTGCATAAATAATAGGTGTTGGTTTTAGAAGAGAAGTTAGTACATGCTGATAAATATAAAACAGAACATAAAAATTGCCTAGAATCTTAACATCCAGAGATGACTGTGGTGAGCATAGGCCTTCTGACACTTTCTCTGTGTTTAGCCACATATATGTAGACACTTACACACACACACCTTTTCTTACAAAAATGGAATTATACTATATGCATTAAAATTAATGGTAGTGGGAGGGACCAGCAGTTAGTGTAATGGCTATGTCGCTGGACTCCCATGGAGTCGACCGCGGTTCGAGTCCCAGACCCAGTGGCTTAAACTCACGCTGGGCACGTGTGCGTGCGTGCCCAAGATCCCAAGAGGAGAACGGAGGAGAAGGGATTGTGGCGTGGCCATCCCCCCGGGAGGTGATTTCTCGCTTTCTGTCTTTCTGGCGAGCACACACGCCCTGTAGCAAAAACCTCTTCAAAAAAAAAAAAAAAAAGAAAAAAAATTAATGGTAGTGGGACCAGCAGATGTTGTAATGGTTATGTTGCTAGGCTCCCACATAGTTGACCATGATTCAAGTCCTGGACCTGGAAGCTTGAAACTCACACCAGGTGCGTGTGTGTGTGCATGCCCAAAATCCCAAGAGGAGAATGGAGGAGAAGGGATTGCGACTTGCTTTCTGTCTCTCTGTCTCTCCAACAAGCGCATGTACCCTATCACAAAAATCTCTCTTAAAAAAAAAAGCTATGGTAGTGACACACTGAAACCTGTGCATGTTTCCTTCAGTTATTTTCAGGTGTGACTTAAAAATAGGGTATTAATTTGTTATCACGAGGTAGACTTGAACTTGAAAAAATACATGTAATTTTATATCTGAATGTCTTTCTCAGATATATTCCTATTGAGACCAGGAAGGATTTAGCACAGAGATTATGGCCTCAGTGATCTTTGTAGGTCCATTAGAACTTGGAATGGATGTGTGTGTGTGTACATGTGCGCCTATGTGTGTTGGGTGGAGATATTTTCCCTGTTGTGTGGTCTAGTGACAAGAGCATTGAACTGGGAGTAAGAAGATATGGCTTGTATATCTGACTCCATCATGACTCATTGAATGGCCTTGGACAATTAATTTCATTTGTCTGTGCTTTAGTTTTCCCATGTGTAAAAGGTGGGGTTAGACAAGATAATTTCTACAGTCCCTTGAAGCTCAAAGAGTCTGAGTTTTTAAACATCAAACCTGCCCGTCTGCCTGGAAGAACCCGAGGCTCTGTGGATATCTTCCTAAAGAGAAAGGTGATGAAACTCAGCCATTTTCTTTGGTACCAGATATTCCAAAGACTGTAATTTTTAGCCTATCAGACATTTGACTTTTGAAAGTGCTAAATTCTCCATTAGGAATAAATGTGGAAGCTCCAGATTATTTATTGTTATTTACACTTTCCATTCGTAACTGTGTCAAAGGCTCTGTCGACATAACTACGTCAATCAGGTTAACTTTAATCAGTTTAGTGGCGGCTAAGTCACAAATATATCAAATAGCCAATCATAATGCTGGAGTCCTCTAAAGCCTGACTGAATTATTTATTTTGTTATGATGAAAATGTCTGGGCTTTATTGGGTTTTCTTTGAAGAACTCGATTCAGCTTGAAGTCTAGAAGATAAAAGATCAGTGATTGTCTCTCAGATTTTTATTCTGTGTTCCTTCAAGGCTTTTCATTTTTCACAAGCTGTTGTTAGCACTTTTAAGTCAAGGTGAGAGAGAGAGGTGATATTTTTTATCCTATGGGTTTAAGCATGTGTGAAAAACTTTTACCTTTGATTTTTTTGTCCTGTTTTTGTCATGTGGAAGCTGAGTGTCCTTGAGCTGACCACTTAACCTGTCAGCCTCGTTTTCTTCCTCTGTGAAATGGGGATAACCCTAGTCTTTGCTTAAATTTCAAACTGTTATGAGACTCAAACAGGATAATGCTTTAGTTACAAATGTGAGCTTTTATTATCCTCATTCAGTTGAATGCCATTACTTGGAAATCAGTTTTGTAGACCAAAATTCTTCTGTTCCTTACATGATACCCTCATGTATTATAACGAAATTTTTTGTCCTTCAGAAGTCATAAAATAAATTAATGGCCTCAGCAAACTTCAAATCATATTCAGTTGAAAAATGAACAGTTTTCAAATAAAACATGAGCATGGCATGATTATTCAATACAATTCTAAAAATATATTAGATCGTCGGGAAAGTCAAGATGTATTTTTCTATGTAAAAATTCATCCTAACTTTCCCAACAACTCAATAGCTCCAGAGACTAAAAAGAAAAAGAATTCCTCTTGCTTCAGAAATACTCAGGATCTATTTAGGGGTAGAGTGGCGGTGGAGGGGTGGGCAGCTGGCAGTGGGAAGTCAGGGAGAGGAGAAGATGAGAACAACAACAACGAAAAGACATTTAAAATATAGCGGTCCTGCACAGTTCTTTCTGTGGCCATCCATGTAGTGTTTCCAAAGCCCACCATACACGTATTAGTATTTTCCCAGACATCTTTAATACAGATGGTGAAACTGTAGGAGAAACGTGCCTTTGTACCTTTGTACTTACAGGAAAGTTGTATGGCCTCTCTAAGAATCAGTTTTGTTTTCTTTTTTTCTACTGAGCCATTCAGAGGCCCTGATTACCAGCATAGCAGGAAAGAAAGGAGATAAATGCCCAGTGCCAAGGCAAAACACAAAGAAAGCAAGATTAGAAAATTGAGAAGTGTGGAAGGAGGACATTTGAATGCGGTCATATCTTCACTAGCAGGAGAGAAGTGTTTCACGTTTGCCTATTAATTTATCTCATGCTTAAGTTGAGTCAGTTTATTAACTTTCATGTGCTAAAGCCAATTTGCTTGTATTCAGCATGTACTGAGAGTGACATTTACTGAAAATGGAAATGTTAGGTGTTTTCTATTCCTACCGTGACTGAAACTGTGCCCCGCAGGAGTGATTTTTCAGCCCCTTCCCACTGTAAGGCCCTTAGAAAGCTTGGCCCACAAAGAATCAGAACATATTGATTCTAGTTCCAACTTGGCCATTTGCTAGCTCTGGGACCTATGACAAGGTATCTGAACCCCTTGGGAATCTTTTCTCAAACCTGCAAGTTAGACTAGGTCTCCTTGACATCTCCCCATCTCTGTCCCCTCTGCCCCCAACTCCTCTATATTAGTACTTACTAAACTAAAAATGATGTGCTTCACACAGGGTAAGGGATATCTGTCCCCTTCACTGGATTGAAAGCAATTTGAGGATCTGTTTTGAGTTTCTCTCTAGGTCTGCTTCCTCACCTGGTGTCAATGGGCAGATATGCATAGTAGATTTTCCATAGGTGTTTATGGAACTTTATCTAATTTCTCTAGACCTTGAATTTTTCACCGATAAAATGGAACTACTACATGTACCCTATATATTAGTTATGAGATTATGAAGATGTGTTTATAAAATTTTATATTAAACTGAACAGCACTATATATGCACATATGTAAGTGTTGTTATGTGTAATTTACTTTTAAAAATACATGGCTATATTCTTCGAAGGGATTTGGGCAAGATCACCTTTCTGAGATACAGATTCTTTGTCTAAAGAGATGAATAGGGGCCAGCAGGTGGTGTGGTGGTTAAGGTGCTAGACACTCCCACATGGCTGACTGCAGTTAAAGTCCTGGACATGGTAGCTTGCTTTCTCACTTTCCCTCTGTGTGTGTATATGTCTCTCTCTCTCTCTGTCTGGTCAAATTAAAATAAATGAATGAATAAATAAAATTAAAGAATTCTAAAAACAAAAGAGATGAGTAAACTAGCACATAGGTCTTTAACTGGGGTCTACAAGTGTATTGCAGCAGATCCTTGAAGCTCCTAAAACTGTACATAACATTTTTTTGTGTATGTGACTTTTTTTTTGGAGAGAGACTTTTTTCTGGGTAGTTCAATCAGATTCTTAAAGAGGACTATGCCCTCCAAACAGTTAAGAACCACAGGGCTAGCTAATCTCTAAATCCATTCAGCTGTAATTTAATTCTATGAAAAATCCTAGTCTGAACAAATAGATTGAAATTTATGATTATTTAATGGACTCAAATAAGTAGCCTCAGTTATTTTAATAGCACTAAAGTCAGGATTCTCAGATTTAATAATATCCATTTGGGTACTGATTGTTGGCCTATTCTGCTACCACTCAGATTTCTACTTGGCTTCAGGGAAGAACTGCTATTTTGGATGATGCTTCCCATCTCCTTCATCAAACATAGTTATTTCATTCTCACCCATGTTGCTTTTAAGAGAGGCTGTTTTTTGGCTTACAGAATTACAAGCTTTACCCATATGTTTGCCAACTGAGTATAATAAATATCCTTTAAAGAAATCAAATAGCATGAACAAAGCTATAGCCCAGTAGAGGCATGAGGGGAGCTGTACCATTCAGAAATCCAGCTGTGTTTGTTCTAATCATAATGAGGCTACTATACACCATTTAGTTCTCTTGAGAAGTGATACAGTTAAAATCACAACATCTGTAGAAATAGCAAGTTTATTCCCTCAATTATGTATACTCAGCTTTTTATTTTAATAGAGGTTGGGTATAATTATCAGATTAAGAAGCAAGGACAGGGCCAGCTACTGGCATGGTGGTTAAGATGGCTGGTTCCCACATGGTAACTTTACGATTTGCATCCCAGATCAGGCAGCTTTGAAAACACACTGGGTATGTGTGAGTGTGTGCTCAAATATCCCAAGAGGAGAATGGAGGGAAAGGGACTGTGGCATGCCATCCCCCCTCAGGGATGATTTCTCACTTTCCCTTCCCCTCTCTCTTTCTTTCTCGCTTTCTCTCTAGTGAGTGCATGTGCCTTATAGCAAAACAAACAAAAAGAAATATGGACAATTTTGACAGTGACTAGAAAGGAGGAGGAAGCGGTCCTTCTGTCTGTTTTAGAATCCTATTCATAAGGGAGAAAACTGCTAACAATGTGGGTGGGCTACTGTGATCTTGGGGAAGGGAGCATCCTCCAACCTATCACTTAGAACAATATAGTGGACAGAAGAAAAATATGTGATGGAGTAGGAGGCAGAACATAAGAGTCTATTCATGGTTCTATGCCTAAGCAGATAGTGTAATATCAGGCAAGTCTTTTCCAGATGCTGAGCCTCTTGAATTGGCTATCATCTAAGATCCCCTCCCAGAGTTGTCATAATTGTTTTTAATAAGAATTATAATACGTGGTGACATAAAAAGATTGTAGAAAAATTAAATAAAAGTGCAGGTTTATTTTTGTGCAAAAAATTTTGAAGCCTGGTTGAGAATGCCAGGCATTAATTAGTCCATGACTTGATTTATGTCTTTCCACAATGCCAAGGCTTTATGCACATCAACCATCTTAACATGCAAGCTAGCATAGCAAGGTAAAGGACAGGGAGATGTGAGCCTGCTCAAGGCTGAGTACCTGCACCATACCTTGAAGGGGCTCTATTCCGAAAGTATATCCGGAACCCTCATTGGAATAGGTCTGTTGTCTGGGATGAAGTCTTTCATAGGAAGTCCTCCAGCAGCGCAGCACAGTAACAGGTCCATGGCCAAACAGATGCCCAAGGCTGTTTCGATTCCACAGGGCAGGGTCCTGGTGACTCCAGTCTCAAAGAGGTGAACTATTTCTAACAGAGTAGGTGCTGGAGCGCAACAGCTGCTCTGGTTCACACACAGGGATGGCCAAGAGTAGAATGGCATTGAGCTGTCCGAGAGCTCAGTTTATATGCATCTCTGAGAGGGGTCTTATCACAGCCATATACCCTTATCTGTGGTGCCACTTGAGTCTTTGTTCCCAATAAGTATTTAAACATGTTTTTCAAGTGCATGAAGGTAAGCAGATGTTGAGGCAAAATATTAGGTCATCAGGAAAGTCATGATGTATTTTTCTATGTTTTTCTATCCAAAATTGCATCATGACTCTTCTGACAACCCAATATGTTGTTTTGAACACTGTGGTGTTAGGTGCTTGGCCAAAGTGAGGCCATTTGGGGCCGTGCTCTGTACAAGCCCATGTATAATTTTTTCATAATATACGTTTTCTATGAACTTGTTAAAGATGCCTTGTAAGAGTGAGAATTTCCATTTACTGTCTACTATGTATCACTGCTACACTTTTTTATTTTTGGAGTGTTGTGATGCCTGCCCTATGGCAAAAATCAATGAAGGCTGGAGGATTGCGGCATTGAGTCCATCTCTCTTTTTTTTCAGTTTTAAAAGTTCATTTATTTATTTATTTTATCCCAGAGAGAGGAGAAGAAGAGAAAGAGAGAGAAAGAGAGAGACAGGTACCTCCAACAGGGTCTTCATGCCATGATCTACCCCTAGCCTCAGCTAATCGAGATCGCAGGTATGCTGAGTACACATCTGGAGTGCACAGGGAGACCTTGGCTTATAAACCAAAAACCTTCCCATATGGCCTCTGCATTGTGAACCACTGTGTCACTGCTACACCACTGTGGCTGGCCCATGTTATGTTTTTAAAATTTTTTGTCATTACCATATAATGCTTTATGTTTTTCCTTATATTTCAGCATTATGGGTTTTTAAATGAAATTAGTGGGCCAGCCCCATAACTTAGTGATTAAGAGACCCAGATCCCACATGGATGACCATGGTTCAAATCCTGGCTGCAGCAGCTTGAAAAACATACCAGGTGTATATGCATACATGCCCCAAATCCCTACAGGATAGAGAAATGGAGAAGGGATTGTGGTATGACCACACCCCATTGGGAGGTGCTTTCTCTTTCCCCCTCTTCTTGTCTTTCTGTTTCTTTCTGCCAAGCAAGCACAAGTGCCCTGTGGCATGAAAAAAAAATTAATCCTTATAGTAATGTTGTGAGGTATGTGGTATTATCTACATTTTATAGATGAGGAAAATGGGAGTTCAGAGAGGGTAAGCAACTTGTTCAAATACTATCATCTGTCCACTCCTTCCTGGTTTCTTTTTAAAAATGGAGAGAGAGAGAGAGAGAGAGAGAGAGAGAGAAAGAGAGAGAGAGAGAGAGGGAGAGAACCACTGTCAATAGGATCTCATGCTGGAATACTCACCCCCAGCCTTTTCAGTCAATCAGAATCACAGGCACACCTGTGCATGCCCAGTGTGTAAAGGGAGACCCAGGAACTGAACCCTCATCTTCCATATGGCTTCCAGGATTACAGAGTGCTCTATTACCACTGTGCCACCATGACTATACCATCCTTCCTGATGTGTTCTTCTCCCAAAGCCACTGGTAACCAACTCCTGTTGATTATACCTCTTCCCCATCACTATAACTACTGCCCTGGCTACATCCCTCAGTTCTTGCCTGGACTTTTAGATCACTTACTAACTTACTTCCCTGCCTCCAGTTTTATACCTTTCCTGTAGCTTCTGCCTTTTTTTTTTTTTTTTAAATGTAACTGAGGTACCACTGTGGACCATCTTCCATGGCCACCCTCCCTTATTAGATTAGGTTACCCTCCTCTGTGTGCCATAATACCTTGGGTATCTCTGATCTGCTTCATCAAAAATAGTAGTAGCCAATATTTAATGAGTGCCTACTATGTATGCAGTACTAGTCTAATTTCATTATATACATTTACTCATTGAATCCTTACAACAACTTTGTGAAATATACTAGCACCATTTTTACAGATGTTTAATAACTTGCCAATGACCACAAAGCTATTCCATGACTGTGCTGGAATTTGAAACCCAGATTCTCTTAACTTGAGAGCCTGATCTGTCAGCCTCTGTTCTGTACTGTCTTTTTTTTAAAATGCATTTAATCACTATACATCACTTATCATGTAAATTGAGTTTACCCAACATGAATACACTTCACACTTGTCCAGTTGAGAATACAAAACACATTATCATAAACAGATAATAATCTATTTCTGTGTCCCATAAATGTTTTGCATCTCTGTTTTCATCCTTAATTTCTTCCCTTTTACCTCAAACATTATCTTCATGGGGAAGCTGTCTGTGGCTCTTTTCAAAATTACTTTAAAATATTATTTGGAGGGGCCAGTAGGTGACATAGTGGTTAAGGTGCTGGACTCCCACATGGCTGACTTTGGTTTGGGTTCTGAACCTGGCGGATTGAGAATCATGCCAGGTACATGTGTGTGCATACTCAAAAATCACAAGAGGAGAATGGAAGAGAAAATATTGTGGTGTGGCCATCCCCCCCTTGGGGTTGATTTCTCATTTTCCCTATCTCTGTGTCTCTGTCTCTCTCTGGCAAGTGCATGCACCCTATGGCAAAGACCTAAAATAAATTATTTGGATGTCTAAAAATTCAAATTAAAGACTGAAGCTGAAAAATAAACAGTTCTTAGCCATTATCGGTAGAGTTGAAGTACTAAAAGTGAACTTGGGATTAGAAAAGCCTACATTTATAGAAAGCTAAACACTTTAAAACATTTCTACTTCCATGAGGGAACCAGCAGTTAGCGTAATGGCTATGTCGCTGGACTCCCACATAGTCGACCGCGGTTCGCATCCCGGACCCGGTGGCTTAAAACTCACGTCGGGCGCGTCTGTGTGCGTGCCCAAGATCCTAAGAGGAGAATGAAGGAGAAGGGATTGCAGCGTGACCATCCCCCCTGGGGGGTGATCTCTCGCTTTCTGTCTCTATGTCTTTCTCTGTCTGGCGAGCACACGCGCCCTATAGCGAAAACCTCTCCAAAACAAAACAAAACAAACAAACAAACAAAAAAAACAAACAAAAAATATTTCTACTTCCATGTGACACATGATTTCTATTTTCCATGTAGGAAAATTGAGGATAGAGTGATGTGATTTGACTTTGCCAGGGTTTCTCAATCTTGGCACCATTAACATTTGGGGCTAGATAATTCTTTATTATGGAGGGCTGTCCTATGTATTGTAAAATGTTCAGCAACATCCCTGACTTCTACCCACTACATTCTAGGAATATCTCTCCCCAGTTGTGATAACCACAAATGTCACCAGACATTGTCAGATGTCTCCTTGGGAGCAAATTCCTGTTCCAGTGAAAACTACCAGTCTGAAGTCTCATTTTGACAAGTGACAGTTTGAAAACTGACCTTTTAAATAGAAATCTAAACGTAGTTTCTTTCCATCTATATAAGTTGCCATGCTGATGAAGAAAACTGGGGTTCATGAGGTACTTTTGTACATTAACCTTCTTTTATGGAATGTTCTTTTTATAGTTTGGAAATTGTTTTGTGATTAACCGAAGAGAACCTCACAAGTGGTTTACTGAGGTGCTTTGTTGATGCTGCCTGATTTTCTTTCCTAAGTGACTTTTGTGTATGTGTGTTATGTGGGTAGATTTGATAGAAAAGGATATGTGTATTAAGGTTTTTATTGCCTTTAGGCAATATGTGAATCAGCATCTTAATTTTACTGAGTTTCTGTTTGCCTCAAGTGCCAGAGTTTTTCATTGAAGTATTTCCTGTACCATATCAAGTATTTTGGCAGATATATTATGTAATTCTACTAGTGAACACTGCTGCTGTTTCATATGAGGAGTCTACAAAAGCCTGTTGCTTCTCCCAGGGTTTTGAACTTCTGAGAAAATTGCTTATTAATTAATCATCCCTCTATTTAGAACAATGCATACCCTGAGAATGAGTCTTCACACTTTCAGCTCACACGCTACCACCCCCTCCCCAATAAAAAAGATAATAGGACTGCCTTAGGTGGAGCAGGGAATCTAAACAGGCCTGGCTGGACTTCTTCACCAAAGCCCTCTGTAGATTTCCAGGAGGCTGGATGAAAGGGCGGAGATTTCATCTTTTTTCCCTGCTGATGTTGCTTCAGATTACAAAGATAATTTTCTAAGATGGAAAAAATACAGTATTTAGACATGCTTAATGTAAATAAAAGGCACAAAAAAAGTATATAGACAGGTGAACAGAATAGAGAGCCCAGAAATAAATCTAAACATATATGGTCAACTAGTGCTTGACAAGAGCAACAAAAAAACAAAATGGAGAAGAATATTTTCTTCAATAAATGGTGCTGAGAAAACTGAATTGCACCAAAAGCTTAGGCACAAAAACAAAAATAAATAGGACTACATAAAACTAGAAACCTTCTGTATAGCAAAAGAAACTATCAACCAAATGAAAAGGCAACTTATAGATTGGGAAAAATATTCACAAATCATATGTCAGATAAGAGGTTAATATCTAAGATTTATAAATAACTCATCTAACTCAGTGGTAGGAAAACATATAACCCAGTTTTAAAAATGAGAAAAGGACTTTGAATAGACATTTCTCCGAAGATGACATATAGATGGCCAACAAGTACATTAAAAAGTACTTGACTTCACTAATGATCAGGGAAATGAGAATAAAAGCTATTATGAGATACCACCTCACACTACTAGGATATATATTATAAAAAAAAATGTAAGAGAGGATCAGCCTGTAGCCTAAGGGTTACATGAACTGGATCCCACATGGCTGATGAGATAGTTTGAGTCCTAGACCCAGTGACTTGATAAACATTCTGAGCATGTGTACATGCATGCCCAAAATCCCCCAAAAAATAGAGGAGTGTAGGGAAAGAGATTGTGGTTTGACCATTCCCTATGGGGGTGCTTTTTTACTTTCATTCTCTTTTTCTGTCTCTCTCCAGAGAGCACACACACCCTCTAGCAAATTAAAAAAAAAAGAGAGGGACCAGCAGTTAGCGTAATGGCTATGTCGCTGGACTCCCACGTAGTCGACCACGGTTCGAGTCCCGGACCTGGTGGCTTAAACTCATGCCGGGCGCATGTGCGTGCGTGCCCAAGATCCCGAGAGGAGAATGGAGGAGAAGGGATTGTGGCGTGGCCATCCCCCCTGGGGGGTGATTTCCTGCTTTCTGTCTCTCTGTCTCTCTCTGTCTGTCTGGCGAGCGCATGTGCCCTATAGCAAAAACCTCTCAAAAAAAAAAAAAAAAAAAAAAAAGAAAAAGAAAAAGAAAAAGACATTATAACAAGTGTTGGCAAGGATGTGGAGAAAAGAGAACCCTGTAATGAGAATGTAAATTGGTACAGCTATTATTGTAAACAGTGTGGAAGTTCCTAAATTTTAAAAAATAGAACTATCTATCATGTGACCAAACAGTCTTTCTGGGCATATATCCAAAAGAATTAAAATATCTGAATTTCCATGTGTATTCACAGTAGTCAAGATATGGGAACAACCTAGGTGTCCATCAATGGACAAATAGATAAAGAAACTACAACACACACACACACACACACACACACACAGAGGAATATTTTAAAAAGAAGGCGATCTTGCTGTTCACCACACAAAGATGGACCTGGAGAACATCATGCTAAATGAAATTCCAGTATAGAAAAATTCTCCATGATCTCATTCATATGTGGAATCTTTAAAAAAAATAGTAAAATATATAAAGAATAAAAGAGTGGTTACCGGGGGATTGGGAGAGGTGGAGGGAAAGGGACACATAGGTCAAAGGATAGAAAGTAGTGAGATAAATAAGTGGATGAGCCAGCTGGTGGCATGGTGGTTGGGGTGGCTAGGTCTCATGTGGCTGAGTCTGTGGTTCAAGCACTGGACCCAGTAGCTTGAACATTTCAGGCGTATGTCCGTGAGTACCCACAGTCCTAAGAGGATAAAGCAGAAAAAAAGAATTGTGCCATGGCCATCCTTCCTAGGAGGTGATTTCCCAGTTTCCTGCTTCCTCTCTCCGGCAAGCACATATACCCTATACAGCACTTTAAAAAAAAAAAAGGTTAACATATGGAAAGATCTATAATGTACCACATGGGGATTATTATTATTATTCCAGATTTTGCTAAATGAGTAGGTTATATCTTTTTGTGGAGGCGATAGGTAACTAATGAGATGATGTACACATTAATTTGCTCCACGTTAGTAACCATTTTACTATAGATATGTGTGTATCTTATAACATGTGTATCATGTTGTACATCTTAACTATATAAAATATAATACAATTTTTAATATATATTTCTTTTATTTTCCTTAGAGGTTTTTGCTATAGGGTGCGTGTGCTCGCCAGAAAGACAGAGAGAGACAGAGAGACAGAAAGCGAGAAATCACCCCCCCCCCCCGGGGGGGAAGGCCACGTTGCAATCCCTTCTCCATTCTTCTCTCGGGATCTTGGGCATGCATGCACATGCGCCCAGCATAAGTTTAAGGCACCGGGTCCGGGACTCGAACTGTGGTCGACTACATTGGAATCCAGCGACATAGCCATTACGCCAACTGCTGGTCCCAAGACTATCTTGATTTATACATTTTTTATCCACTTGAAAGATTATCCCTGGAGTAGAACACCCTAGAATTTGTAATTTGGGTTCCAGAGCAAGGTTTCCAGGGACAACAAGCCAGTAATGGACTCTCCATTGCCTCCCAATTTGCAGAAAGAGCCAGTCTTTTCTGTATCTCATTGGGGGACCACATAATTGATTACTCCAGTGGACTGACCCTGAGCAGTCTGCCTAGAAAAATGTTCTTTTAAGCATGCCATAGACCAAGGAACTCCAAGCTCCAGGCTCAGCCGAGTTAAGCTATCTTGAGCAGAATACTTGAACCCTGCTGTCATTCTGCAGGCTTGAAGTTGGAGGATGTTTTTGGCTAGACACTTTAAAAAACTTTATTTTTCTCTTACTGTCAATCAGTCAACAACTATTTAGTGAGCACTTACTATATGCTAGTCACTCTGAACATTTTCAGACATGAATAGTACTACATGGAAATATTCAACTATGTTCCTCAAAAATTTAGGCCAGCCTGTCTATAGACATGATCTCTGTGTGTTGTTTTTGTCTTAATGAAAGGCTCATAGAATAAATGCTTTGCTTGGCTTTAGATTCTGTTTCAATTATATTTCACAAATAATCTTCTTAGAGTGAGTTACTTTGTTGTTTTGTTTCTTTTTTGTCCCTATCAATATAAATCACTTTCTCTATAGAAAAACATCAAATTCTGTTTACACAGAAGGCAGGAAAATAAGTTGTTTACACATCACCATTTGACTCCCTTCACCTCCATCCTCATTACAAACATCTCAGCCACCCAAGTGAAGTTTATTTAAACTTCCAAGCCAACCATGTGGTCAAGACCTTTACAGCTGAGGAGTTTGGAGCAAGAAAGGACTGGCATTGTCTGTAACTTCCCTATTCTCTCAACTGGGGGTCAGAATATTTCTTTTCATGTGTTAACTTACTATCCAGAGGTTTGGTTTTAGTTCTGTGTCCATTTTTAGTTCTGAAAATTAAGAAGGTAGTTTCATAATGTTACAGCATCTTGGTATTGACAGGGAGCTTTAGAGACCTTGGAATGCAACCCTCCTACCTCTGTGTGACTCCTCTGTACAGCATATTATAGGTGAGTGATCATGTGATTTTGAAGAGAAAACCTCTTCTAATCAAGAATCTACCTGTTTGGGAACCAGCAGTTAGCGTAATGGCTATGTCACTGAACTCCCAAGTAGTCGACCATGGTTCGCGTCCCGGACCCGGTGGCTTAAAACTCACGCCGGGCGCGTGTGCATGCGTGCCCAAGATCCCAAGAGGAGAATGGAGGAGAAGGGATTGCGGCATGACCACCCCTCTGGGGGGTGATTTCTCGCTTTCTGTCTCTATATCTCTCTCTGTCTGTCTGGCGAGCGCACGCGCCCTATAGCAAAAACCTCTCAAAAAAAAAAAAAAATCTACCTGTTTAAGGCAGCTGTTCAGTTTTTCTTCAGCGTTAATAGCTAGTTCTTATGTTTGTTGAGCCAAAATTAACCTCTATGTGACTCTTTACTATAGTGGTTGCGAATAGACTTCTCCTTGGTGATTATCTTCCTAAATTAAGGTACCCAGAATTTCCCACTGTGGAGCACTGGGTAGCAGTCAATTCCTATGCTCTATATACTATACTTTTATTGAGGTAGCTAACCAAACAACCACTTACCGTTAAGTCAGTGAGTGTTGAATTTACAGTCCAGCAAAATGATCAGGATTGTCGTCATTGGCCTTCATCCCATCTTATCTTAATATGATGTCTTGTTAAATTTGAACCCAAATTCTGTGGTTTCAAAATAAATAAATTATTCCTTCCAGCTTCATGTACTTTGTATATTTTTCAGTGTACCATATATGCCATTGTACCAGTCATTCACCAAGATTCTGAGCAGAGCAGATTCCTTAGGTTCTCTCTCCATTAGCGACTTCCTTCTCTTTTTTATTTTAGTTTTTGTTTGTTTGTTTGTTTTGGCCAGAGGGCACATGGGCTCACAGTGGGTGGGAGGTGAGGAATGGGGGTGGAGAGAGTGTGTATGTGGCAGTGAGAAAGCACACCTCTCCATGGAGGATGGTCACGCTGCAATTCCTTCTTCTATATGTCTCCCTCCGTTCAGGACTTTGGCCATGCGTGCAAATGCACCCAGCATGTTTCTCAAGCTTTCAGGTCTGGGACATGAACTGCACAGTTGGCTATGTGGGATCCAGCCACCCCAACCACCACGCCACTAGCTTCTAGTTATGAGTGAATCATTTTTATTTTCAATTGATTACTGAGGATTTATGAGTTTCTTTAACAATTTTTAAAAATCTGTTATGGGGAAGTTTGGTATACAATTGCCTTCTAGAGTCATTTAATGTGGCCAGTTGGGTTCTATGTATTGTGTGATAAACTCATTGGTAGGAAATAGCTTCAAAAATACTGAGCATTTTCTAAAAGTGACAGGAATTTCAATTGCAGCCCTGTACCAGCCAATATAGTGGAATATTTTTCAGCCAAGTATTACACTAAAAAATGTAGAATATAGTTTTCATTTAAAAAAAAATCTTCATATGTAAATGACATGTAAAAATCTCTGGTATTTCACAGTGATTCCCTAATTTAGAATAACTTGTTTTAGATTATTTTAAATTGTCAGAGTGTGCATTCATTTTCCAGAGAGAGGGCGAGGGAGGTTAGAAAGCACTCTCCAGTGGGGCATGGTCATACCACAATCCCTTCTTTATTTCTCCATCAGGATTTTGGGCATGCACACATATAGACCAGTGTGTTTTCAAGCTGCCAGGGCCAGAATTCGAACCATAGTTGGCCATGTGGGATCTGGTTCCCTCAACTACTAGGCTACAGGTCTGGCTCAAGAATTCCTTTTCAATTGCAATTAATTTTGTTAACTAGCACCATTGGATACAGTCATTAAATCAAAGAAGGAACCAGCCAGTTGTATTCTTTGTAGTCAGAACAGTCTATCTTGGACATGACTGTTCACTTTGTGCTAGGCCCTCTTGATATCCTGAACAGTATGTGTGTTTGCAGTATGTCCACTACATTACCCTGGTTTTCAGACCAGTATTCCCATCATAAAAGGAAATTAAGTTAGTCTGGCATGACTTGTTTCTATAAAACTATACCACCTTCTTGTGATTGCTTCTTCCTTTTTTTTTTTTTTAACATTTTTTTTTTTTGAGAGGTTTTTCGCTATAGGGCGTGTGCGCTCGCCAGACAGACAGAGAGAGACATAGAGACAGAAAGCGAGAAATCACCCCCCAGGGGGGATGGTCACGCCGCAATCCCTTCTCCTCCATTCTCCTCTCGGGATCTTGGGCACGCACGCACACGCGCCCAGCGTGAGTTGTAAGCCACCGGGTCCGAGACGCGAACCGCGGTTGACTACGTGGGAGTCCAGCGACATAGCCATTACACTAACTGCTGGTTCCCGCTTCTTCCTTTTTGAAATGCTCACAAATCTTTTGCTTGATGATGTGTTCTGCGGTCTTGCTTTGGGTTGATGTTAGACTGGTGAGATTACTATTTGTGACAGTCACCTTCTTTTCCTCTTTAAGGAATATGAAAACTGGAGGGGATTTGTTTTTAATCATCTCTACTACCTCCTTCATATCTCTGTTTTTCTGCAAATACTTCTTTTTCTCACCTTTCCCCATGCTGGGTGGACTCTCTCCCTTTCCATTCACCCAGAACACTGCCCTCAGTTTTCCTACATGAGAGCTACAAAGTGTGGTAATGGGTGCTAATGAGCTAACATGTTTTAGCCAATGAGTAATCTATTTGCTTTTTGAACAGAGCTTAAGTCCCAACATGTGATTAGAATGGTGGTAATTTTGGGCACATGGCAGGTTACTAGTATAGTGTGAGCAGCTAAAACCTTTTGTTTCCTCTCAAATAGGTGACTACCCATTTAGACTCCATGCGTGGCTTTCTGCCAGTTGTGTTGGGGGCAATTTCAAGCCAAATTGATTGGCTAATTGCTTGTGGTCATCTGTCTTTTCAGCTGCCTGTGTAGCATCCCTGGAGGTAATTAGCACTTCCAAAATTGGGGGCAAATTGGAGTTATTCATAATCATGGCTTTTGGTGTGGGAGCAGGGACTACACTAGCTTCTAGTTATGAGTGAATCATTTTTACTTTAAAATGATTACTGAGAATTGATGAGTTTCTTTAATAATTTTTAAAAATTCATTATGGAGAAGTTTGATATACAATTGCCTTCTAAAGTCATTTAAAGTGGCCAGTTGGGTTCTATATATTGTGTGATAAACTCATTGGTAGGCAATAGCTTCAAAATGTTGAGCATTTTCTAAAAGCAGCAGGAATTTCAATTGCTGCCATATACCACCTCATATAGTGGAATATTTTTCAGTCAAGTATTATGCTAAAAATATAGCATATTGTTTTCATTAAAAAAAAATCTTCATATGTAAATGTTATGTAAAAACCACTGATATTTCAAGTGATTCCCAAATTTAGGATAATCAGAACATCAAGGTGATTTTTCTCTTTAAAAAACAATATTCCTGGGTAATTTATAGGACAGAGAATGACCAAGAAGAGCATCTCAGGACTCTGCCACAAACTTGGCATTTATCAGTGTCAATCAGTGCTGAAATTCTACCTGTGGCAGTGAAGGAAGGCCAGAGTCATCTGCTTATTTTCACTATTCCTTTTTAATAATAAAATGAGTGCTGATGTTATCATCTTTGGAAGATCCAGCTTGAGGGTGATATGCTTTTGCAATGCAAATAAACACTAGGCCTGGACCATTGCTGAGCCTAGGGCTGGAAAGCCATGGCCCAACCAGCTGTTATAATCTCGTTGTTCCCATGCTGTTCAGGGTGGTCCTCCAATCATCTGATCTGTGGGCTGAGGTCTATAGCCTTCCTCTTTAGGATTCTTTTATTTTTCTAGCTTTGTGTCTTAGGTTCCCAGCCTTGACTAATGCTGGAATTCAGGGAAGGCTAGAGGAGAAAGGCAGTAATTCTCTGTCCTGACAGTGACCAGACATACCCTTCTCTCTATTTTTTGGTGGGGGTAAGATGGGGTTCTAGAAAGGACATACTTCAGATGATTTTCTCTTGAATTTTTACTTTAGGGCATCTCACAAATGGAGGAGCTGTGCCTGAGATCTATTATGTCCCGTCTCTCTAATTAGAGCTAGTCTGCAGTTTCCACTTTCTGTTTTCAGGAAGCCTGATTTTTACTTTCACTTGCTTTTCTATTTTTAGCCTGTTTCCTCTCCCTAACTGAATGGGTCAGAGTTTGTATCCTAAAAGAAGATTAAACTTCTTTTGACTGGAAAAGAGAAATAACCATGGGCATGGTGTGTGTATGTGTGTGTGTGGAGGGCAAGTATGTTGGCAAGGGGTGCTTGGGTGGGGAGTGTAAGGCTTCTTTTTGGAAGTCTGTTTTTAATACTAACATGTCTCTTAGTTCTAATGCTGTTTGGGTTCAAATCTTAGCTCTGACTCTATGTGACCTTGGATGGAGCTTCAGTTAAAGAGCTCTAGCTTCCATCTTTAAAATGGGGACAAAAGAAGAAGCTATTTCATAGAGTTGCAGTGAGAATCAAGCAAATAACCCAGGAAAATGTGGGAAGTGGGTGGTGGTAGTGGTACCTTTGTAGTCATCCTCTTTCACCCCAGCAACAGACAGAACAGGGGAAAGTTGTTTTTTTTTTTTCCCCCTCTTGAGGATTCAATGTTTGACCAAGAGAAAATTGCACAACCTATCTACCTCCAAACTGTTTCTGTCCCCAGAGAACAAGTCAGATCTTGGGGTGGGGGAAGGGTGTAAGAATCAATCAAAGAGCTGTCTTTGGCAGTGGGAAGTGTCATGAGAGTAAACAGCTGCTCTCTCCACCCTGTACCCTCTCCTGCTGCTAAATGACTCTAGGGAAGAGGAAACCAGTCATCAAAGGCTTCTGCCACCTGTGCACAGCTGGTAGTTCCTGAGGTCACCCCTATAGTGACTGGAAGAGTTCAGAAAGTATCCACTGGGCCAACTCACTGATATAGCCATTTCCCTAAGGCCCAAGGTCTTGGTGAATTCTCCATGCTCAGAACTAGAAAGTTCTTTTGTGTCTGAGACATAAGTAGTCACAAACACACTTCATTACAGGAGACACAAGTAGTACCAACATACTTCATTAAATAGGCCACACTAGGTCTTTCACAGTGCCATTTTTGGAACAGCATTCTTAGAGAGATTCTCAGTGAGATGAAAACGAGCAGGACTAGGCTTTTTTCCTTCTTCCCCTCTAGGCTTCTCTTAAAAAGGAAAAAGAGAAAGTTGTTTCCCTTGAGCTATTTGCTGTCAAGTATCATTCTCCCAGGGGATCCAGTCTGTTTCAGCTAGACTTCCCTTTTCCTGGCTCTGAAGTTACCAAGCCAACTGGAAATGAGCAGAGCCCAAAGGTAAAGTTAGACCTATGTTCCAGATGGGGCAGAGTGGCTGGTGACTGCTAGAGGGCAGCAGAGAGCCAAGAGTGGGTCTGGAATTGGCTGACAGAACAAAGAACCTAAGAGGGCCCTTATTGTTGGGGGAGAAGTCAAATGGTCCCCAATCAGAGAAGCAGAAACACCCAGGAAATGTCAACAGCACATGGCTGAGACACATCACAGAGAGCTCAGCTGGGTTGGTATATATAACATGCAACCCATATCAGGGTAAGTAAGACCAAGGTTTAGTAAACAGATAAAACAAACTGCCATAAAGGTCATGTCAGAGGTCAATTCAAGGTTGGAATAATCAGAGTTTCACAATTAGAATTGGAATGATTAAGCATTATTATCTATTGAGCATCTTTCAAGAAAGGCACAATCATAGAATAGTTAAGATCATGGACTTTGAAGTTACACAGGAACTGGGGCTTGAGTCATTGTTCTGCCATCTTACTAAAGTGATATTTTTGTCAAGTTATCCTTTCTATGCCAGTTGGAATTCACATGTATAGATGCCAAAGAAATGTTTGTTGAGCAGATCTTTTTTTCAATTGCTAGATGGTGTATGTACTTGCACATGCATGAGAGAGAGACAGAGAGAGGAAGTACACTCCCAGCAGGACATAGGAGGCCACAATCCTTTTCATCCCATTCCTCCTTCCCATCAGGACTTTGGGCACACACAAACATGCGCCCAGCATGTTTCTGATGCTGCCAGGGTTCAGTTTTGAATCATGGGCAACCCATGTGGGATTCATCTTCCAATGCACAGCACTTAACCACTGTGGTATGGGGCGTGCCCTTATCCAGGGGTTGTTTCTAGCAAGATTGAGGTCATTAATGGTATCTGCTCACGTCAAAGTTCTATTCCATTCAGTTTAGTACTTATATTTGTTCCTTGTCCAAAAGGAGTGGAGCAGCTACCTAACGTTGCATTGATTCCCAACTACCAGGGGCCTGATTATTGAGGGAAAGGGGGAGTTGGGTATGCATACAGCTAAGAGGGATCCAGGGACTACAGGAGAAAAACAGTATAAATGTCTCTGGTGACGGGAGGCGGGGCCGGTTAGCCCTGTAGCACAGTGGTTAATCGCTGTACGTAAAAAACTAGATCCCACGTGGTTGACCACAGTTTTAATCCTGGCTCTGGATTCAAACTGAAAAAGACACCTGGTACATTATGTACATGCTCAGAATTTTGACAGAATAGAGAAATGGAAAACAAGGGATTGCAGCACAGTCATATCCTATCGGGGAGTTCTCTCTCTCTCCCTCTCTCTCTCTCTCTCTCTCTCATGTTTACACATGCACATGCACTCTAACCAAAAAAAAATCTGGGAAGAATTCAGAGATGGGGCCAGATGGTGATGAAGTCATAAAACACAGTGCTCTGAGAGGCAATGCAATATGAGAAGATTCCCAGTTAAAGTCCAGAGATATCCCTAAGTATGTTGAGCATAGACTTGTCCATGATCTGGCCCTGACTATAGACTAGGGATGGATCACAACATAAGGATCCTGTTGGGGATGCTGTCTGTCTCTCTTTCTCTCTCAGAAAAAAAATAATCTTTTAAAAAAATCTAAGATGAATTAATTTATGTGAAAATCAAGGAAATAGAATATTTTTACTTACTCTAGAACAGTATCGTCTTTATATTTTCATGACTCTTATAACAGGAAGAGCTAAGCTAAAAGAAAACCTAATTAAATGAAAAACATTTTATCAGTGTTGAGTAAGGGCAAAAGTTTGAATTATCTTGTTAAACTTAAGTGACCAAATAAATGCTGTGTGGTATCCTGAATTAGATCCTGAAACAAGTAAAGAACATTCGTGGAAAATCTGAGAAAATTCAGATAAAAGTGGTAGTGTAGCTAATAGTATTATACCAATGATAGTTGTAAAATTTTGACAAATGGTCCATGGTTACATAAGGTTAATATTACGGGAAGCTGAGAAAAACTAAGTTTGCAATTCTTAGGTAAATCTAAAAATATTTCAATATAAAAAGAGTTTTTAAGGGACCAGCAGTTAGCGTAATGACTATGTCGCTTGTCTCCCATGTAGTCGACCATGGTTCGCATCTCAGACTCGGCGGCTTAAAACTCACACTGGGTGCGTTTGTGTGCGTGCCCAAGATCCCAAGAGGAGAATGGAGGAGAAGGGATTGCAGCGTGACCATCCCCCCTGGGGGGTGATTTCTCGCTTTCTGTCTCTCTGTCTCTCTCTGTCTGCCTGGCGAGTGCACGCGCCCTATGGCAAAAACCTCTCCCCCCCCCAAAAAAAAAAAGGATTTTTTAAAAAAATTAAGTGGCCAACCTTCTTACCTTCAACAGTGATGAGCCCATCTTTGTTTTTTATTCCACTACACTCTGTCTAAAAATGTTTTTGAGAATACATAGAATTGGGGTGGGGGTTAAGATACTTTCTACTATACACAGATTTGTATTTTGCTCTTTTCCCTCTTAATGATATACATGTGTATTTTCATATGCCATCAAAAGTTCACCTAGGGCTGGCTCCATAGCCTAGCGGGTAAGGGAACTGGATCTCACATGGCCACCTGCAGTTCAAATCCAGACCCCAGTGGCTTGAGGAACATACTAAGCACATATGCACTCATGCCCCAAATCCTTACGGGTTGGAGAAATGGAAAAGGGATTGTGATATGACCATGCCCCTTTGAGGGTGCTTTCTATCTCTCCCTTTCTCTGTTTTTCTGTCTCTGTTGAGTGCATGCACCCTCTAGCAGTTAAAAAGCAGTTCAGCTAAATGTGATTTTATATATATATATAATATATATATATATTATATATATATATAAAATGTAGTTATATATATAGTGCGTGTATACACACACACACACACACACACACACACATATATATATGTATATAAAATGTATTTAACTAGCCCCTTATGATGTACATTTGGGTTGTTTTAAATTTTATGCTAGTGGAGGCCAGCAGGTGGCATAGTAGTTAAGGCACTGGACTCTCACCTGCTCAACTGCAATTTGAGTCCCTGACGTTGCAACTTGAAACTCATGCTGGGTGCATGTGTGTGTGCCCAAAATCCCCGGAGGAGAATGGAGGAAAAGGGATTGGATTGTGGCATGGCTATCCCCCTGGGGGGTGATTTCTCACTTTCTGTCTCTGTCTCTCTGTCTCTCTAGCAAGCACACTCACCCTATAGCAGATGTCTCTCAAAAAAATTTCTATGCTAGCGTAAATAGTGCTTCAGTGATCACTTGCATGCACATATCTCTGTGCTCATTTCTGATGTTTCTGTAGAAGTAGAGACCTAGCAGTAAAATAATTGCATCAGATAATATAAACTCTTGAAAATATCTTGGTGCTTGGGACCAGCAGATGGCGTAATGATTACATCGCTGGACTCCCACATAGTTCGAGTCTCAGAACCAGCAGCTTAAAACTCACACCGGGCACATGTGCTTGTGCCCAAGATCTTAAGATGAGAATGGAAGAGAAGAGATTGTGACATGGCCATTCCCCCTGGGGGTGATTTATCACTTTCTGTCTCTCTCTGTCTCTCTGGTGAGCACATGCTCCCTATAGCAAAAATCGCTCTTAAAAAATATATCTTGATGTGTAATGCCACATTGTTTTCCAGAAGGGATTTGCCAATTTAAACACCCAATGTACAGGTGCCTGTCTCACTGCCTCTAATCAACATTGAGTATTACTGTAAGAAAAGGCATCTTTCTGTCTCATGCACTTGCTTAAACTTTACTCCCTGCAGAGAATCCGTTTCAACCATGAGGTTTTATAATGCATTGTTTATCCCCCCTTCTCTCATTCTTTACCATTTTTGTATAAAATTCTTGGGACTTTGTATAGCTACCTGGGACTTTTTAAAGGAAAATAACCATACTGATTAATAACTGGAGATTCTCTTTCTCTTTAACTGTATTTCAGGGAATATTGTGAAATACACAGACAAATATTTGGTTACTTTGGATATTCTCATAGACACATACACTTATCCTTTAATACCATTGAAGGGAGTAGGTTGTGAAAACAAGTACAAGTTGAAGTTTAGGGAATCACCAGTTACTGGGGTTTGGCAAGCAGCAGCTTGGCATGGCCTGGATTTATTAAAATGTACCTAGACTGCATGCTCCTCATATATAGTAAATGGCTTCTTAATTAACAAGAGTAAGGACTAAAATCTGCTTATTTAACCTGCAGTAGTTCAATGGAGGCAAAAGGGCCTAGAATGTTTTTGGTGCTGGGAATGTCATTTGTGGTCCTAATTCTGTACTGGGTTTCATTTGAACTCTGGAATCTCACTTGATACCAGTGGTTCTGGAGGACAGTATCCTAACCATTGTGGTGACCTACTGTTGTAACACTGGACTGCTCTGTTAGACAATGAGCTGCCTCCGCTGGGGAGGTAGTTCTTTCCACTTCTGTCGCCCTTCACAGTCTCAGCTCCTCTCGTATTTATAAGACTGCTTTAATAGTCTTGTCTTGTAATTACATCTGGAGACAGGAGACAGCATCTTTTGATAGTTCAAGTCCTAACACATTTAAATTACCCTCCTAATGCTGTTAAAGAGTCAAATTATATATTCTGGTTTGCACTAGACAGCAATAAATGTCAAGGTGCCATCCACTCTGGTATTTAACTCCTTGATGTCACCTGTTTTGGTGTTCCTCACACGGACTATACACTAGTGTTTTCCCATCTCCTGGCATGAAAGGATCAAGTTGGGAGATAAATTTCACTATTCAAAATATATTAAAAGGCAGAGGCAGTTTGTAAACATTGCTTTGGAAAGCTAGTATGCCTAGCAATAAAGTCAAGGACGGGAACCTGATTCAGTAAAGGAAACATTTCACTAGATTGTCATCTACTTTATTTTTAAAGCTGCAATAAGATGTAACGATAAAAAGGCCAATGATGCATTTCAGCCAAGTGATATGAACTCTTGCTAAACCAATTAAACTGTCAGTATACTATGGTTTCACATTTTCTATAACATACTAGGTCACCTTAGGACACTTAGACACTTATGACTTTTTACCACTGATGCAAAATCAATTTGGCAATTTATAATCTTACATTTCATTATAAAAATATATTATTGTGCAAGAAACCTGCTGGAAAAATAAGTTTCTGAAACCCATTCATTCCTTTCCTGCTCAAGTAGTCATAAAGGAATAAAACCAATCTTGTTATCTGATGTTCTGAGACGTCTAGGTAGTTTTTGATCTATATGATTTTTTTAAAAAAAGATATACCAAGTATACAATTTGTAACCCTAGATGCAGTTCTGAATGGTAGGTAAAATTATGGACATGAGAAAGTAAAAAATTTAATTGAAGAGCTTGCTTTTTCTCATACCTTTTTCAATTTTTGTATGTGTCCTGAAAGAACACTTTTCTTAAGTATTTCAGAAAGTGGACTTTTTCAATGTCCTGTTTTTGGGGTTTGGAACTCCAGTTCTCTTCAAGCAGATTGAGCAGATGGTTTTACATATTTAATACCATCACATTTTTCACTTTGGTTATTGGAAGTTGTGAGTTATAAATGATAAGCCAGTGGTATTTGAGAGACGGTTAGAAAAAGGAAAAAGAACGGTTGCAGGCTTTTCACTGTTACAGCTTTCCTTTGGAAATACCTTTCCCTTTCCCCTCTAGGACAAATATGATACTGCTTTTTGGGAACAAAAAACAATAGCAGTAATAAAATGCACATGACAGATCTATAGTTTTAGGTACTCATTAGCACAGTAGAGGACAGACTTGTTCTCACAGTTCATATAGCAAACAAGAGCATAATTAACATTGACTGTATAGCCCTTTTATTCAGTTATGAACTCAGCATGGGTTTCCTTTAACCCTCCCTTATGACTATTAATCATACTTGTAAATACATTTCCCCCCAAAGCTTAAATAAGATGTGTGCTTCTGGCAATTGTGGCTGCATTAATATTAGACCATTTGAACTTGAGGCTCTTTTCATTTTTGATTTAAGTCATGTTACAGGGCTAGTAAGGGCAATCTACTGTATTTAGAGTCAGCCTATGATTGAGCATCTCTAATTTTCACATGACATGAGGACTGTGTGCACTCAGGTATTTTCTGAACCCCCCTTTTTCTCAGGTATTTGTACTCTTGTTGGCATCTCTCCTATTTGTGTATTCTGTCTCCGACTCTGCTCTGAACACATGGAACACATTTCACAAAAAGAAACATACAGATGGAATTGAACAATTAAAATGAGAACCACTTTGCACTTCCTATTTTGCTGAGAAAGATATTAGAACTAGGTTTAACTGACTTTCTGTGTGCTAAGGAAGAAGACAGGCACTTGCACCTGTGCTGTCTCATTTAAACTTTTCACACCACTGTAGGGTAGGTTATATTATTCCCTTCTTTAGAGATGAGGATCAGGCCTGGGGGAGATTAAGTAATTTACCAAGGGCGTAATGCTAGGAAGTAGTAGAATTTAGTTTCCAATTAAGGATTTTTGGTCTTATTCCAATGTTCTATTGGCTCCATCAGGGTTATTTGTTATTGTTGAGACAATGAAGTCTTAATAAGCCAGACTACTTAGAGAATGGTTAACTTACACCATAGTAGGGGTTTAGAAGGTGGGTAAATGAACAGCTTGGGTTATTACTTATTTTTCCTTTTTTAATGTATGGTAGAGAATACATGTAGGTATGAAAGTGGGGAAGAGACAGGGAGAAAGCACTCCCCTCCCCCAATGGAGCTAGTCACACTATGATCCTTTTTGCTTTAGTTCTTCATCCTATTAGGATCATGGTCATACACTCATGGACCTGGAATGTTGCTATCGGGGCAGGATTCAAACCAAGGTAGGTCATGTGGGATCTGATCTCTATACAGTGCTTAACCACTGCAGTACTGGGTTGCCCCTTGGCCATTTTTTAAAACTTAAGAATAATGTATTGATATAGTATCTGTTAACTTTAGAAAATTTAAAAATATAAATAAGAATAATATGTGTGTTTGTATTTAATTTATGATTTGGTAAAAAATAAAAACACATATACAGCATACATCTATGTTGAAGTATCTGATTTTTAAAATTTTTTTTTTCTTTTTGGATGGTTTAATTACAGTTCATTTTTATTTCTCTTTTTTTTTTCTAAATTCTTCAAAAATACAACAAAACTTGTACACGAACACATACATATACTTTACTATTTAAAGAGCAGTCTTGGGGTCAGCTTCATAGCCCAGTGGTTGGGGCAACTATATCCTATGTGGCCAACCATGCAGTTTGAGTTCTGGCCCCATGGCTTGAAAACCATGTGGGGCATGTGTGCCATGCATGTGTAAAATCCAAAAAGGCTGACCAAATGGAGGAGAAGGTTTTACATTGTGAGCATGGGTGGTGCTTTCTTGCTCTCCCTCTGTCTCTTGCTCTCTGGTGAGTGCACGTGGCCTCTGGCAAATTAAGACAAAAACCAGTCTTACTTAAGGAGGAAAAACATCAAATCATTATGTAATGTGCACAGTTTTTAAAATCTTTAAAATTTTATGTATTTATTATTTACATTTAATCACTATATATCTTTACAGTATACATGGTTTATCCCAGCACGAATATAGTCCATGTATGTTATGACAAAGACACTACCATGTACATTATCATCAGCAAATAACTTTTCATTTTTGTGTCAAACATTTTATATGTTTCTTCCCTGTCCTCTTTCTTCCCTCCCTCCCTCCCTCCCCACCCAATTACCCATCCCCTATTACCCTCCCTTACTATCTCTACTATCTACAGTTGCCTTCCCTGCTATTATACCTTGCAGTCTTTCAGTTTCTGCCATAGAGTGCAGACATTTGATATATATTGAGCCAGGACATACAAAGTTTGTCTTTCATAGTCTTGCTCATTTCATTTAGCATTAAGTCTTCCATATTCATAACGTGTACAGTTTTCAAATGTAACATTTTTGATGGCTAACACTGTATTAGTCTATCAGTATTTTCAACAACATTGTGAGGAAGGTACCATTATTGTCCATTAGAGAAAGTCATTTGTCTAAGACCACACAGATTGGAAAAGGCAGAGCCAGGATTTGAACTTGAATCTGTTTCTTTGCAAAGTCTGTGTGAGATAAAGTGGAGACAAGATACAGTGGTTTGCTTTTTATTTTCCTTAACTGGTTGAAAAGTAAGCAGTCAAGCAGTTCTGGGACAAGAAGGTACAAATTGGTGTAGAGAATTTATGCTGGTAAAACCTGGGAGGTCTTTTGGCGCCAGGGGTTAGCACAGGGGCTCTGGAACCCTGGGGTTAATAATATCTAAACTCCTAGTGCTATTGTGAGGATTAAATGAGACAATTCATGTAAAGGGCTTGCTCGGTAAATGGTAGCTAGTATTAGTATTTCTCTTATTTAGGACCTCGCTTGTTATAGGGATTAGAGGCTCCATGAAGCCTGAGGCAGGACATGTTTACCCTAGTGAATCCTGTCACATCTTAATAGTCCTCAAACATTCCTGACCATTGAAATGCCTTTTATTTGAACCTTTCAAATAAACAAGCCCTAATCAGCTTTGTGGGCCCTACCAGCTTTTTCAGAAAACCTCTCTGCTTTTTTTTTTTTTTTTTTGGGGGGGGGGGGGGCGGTGTTATTTATTTACTCACTGAAAATAGGAACTTTGTGTAATACAAGGGAAGCAGGAGGTGATTGGTTTAGAGTTAATAGGCAAGAATTTTTTTTTTCCTTCAACCTGAGGAGGCTTGATTGGGCTACGCTCCTTTAAGAGTCTTGGAGAGTCTGAGAATTTCTGAGAACAAAAGCTCTGCAGGGAGGCCACCAAAGCAAGCGGGCTCTCTACCAATCTTTGTATGTTCTCAAATTTTTCATTCAATTTTTTTCTTCTCTTCAGTCCCTGGAATAGAGTGGCATTATCTTGAAGCCATGGAGATTTAAGAAACAACCAAGGTTGGCCTCTCTTTGTTGAGCTTATGAAAGCCATATTTAGTTTTAGGAGGAATGTGCTTTTCCCTTGGGAGGCCCCTCTATACCTGCAGCCATCAGAAATTCCATATTAAAGTCCCACATTTAAGTCTTTATGGCTAAAGTCTGTTCTTGCATGTCTGGACCAGGTCCAGCTGTCAGGCTGAGATATTATTGACTTTCTCTTCGCAAGTGAGTGGTTTACATCTGTTGGCTCCATTTCTTTACCACTAATTCTGAAACACCTTGTAATATGACTTCTGCCACTGCCTCTCTACCAAAATTGCACCTTTGCAGGTTACCAACAACTGACTTTTTGCTGAATTCATTGGGGGCTTATTTCTTCACTTCTCTTTTCACCTTGATCGTTTCTCTTCCCTTAGTTTGTGACACTACATGAAATTGACTTTCCTCCTACCTCTCTGAGTATTCCTTTTTTCCTTTGTATTGTCAAATCTTCTGCTGCCCCTCCCATCCAAATGTGACTATTCTCAAAGGAATGTCTGTAGTGCTCTCATGTCCATAGGTCCCTTTAATTTTCAATCTCATAGCTTCATTTGCTGGCTCAATGAAATGAACTCTCCACTTCTGACTTATTACCGATACCTCAGTCCTATGTTTCTTTTCTTATGGTTTATTTATCTATTTCTTCCATGAGCACATGAGTGAAAGAGAGAGAGAGACAGATAGACATCATCCCTATCAGGGTCTTGATGGTGTGATCCACCCTCAGTCAGCCCTGGCTCATGGGCATGTGCATGCCTAGTGGACTCATGGAAGTCTCTAGACATGAACTCAAAACTCGCCCACGTGGATCAACCTCAAAGACTGTAGCATTTTCCTGCTGTGTTACCATTTTATCCCTTAGTCCTCTATTCCTTATTGCCTAATAATAATTAAAAAAAACTTTGATAAGCCAAGCAATGTGCTGTGTACTTTATATACATCATTTATAATCCTCACAACACTCTTGAAGGCAGATAGTCTGAAGCTCATTTTCCAGTTCAAATAAGTTATATATGTATGTGGGCTTTTTTTTTTTTTTTTTCATTTGGATCTCTTACCGTCAATGTGGAACTCAGTAAGTCTAAAAGAGAATTCTGTCCTCTCTAGCTCCAAACTTGCTTACCTCACTTTAAGGCAGTTTCATTCTTCTACCGTCTGTTATATCACTTGCAGGCTGAGAGAATTGAAAATCGGAGAGGTAACTGCTTTCAAATAACTCGCCCTCCTAAAGAAAAAAAAAAATCCCTTAAAATCCCCTAAGCTCAATTCATTGTAACCTCAAATCTTGAAAATTAAAATTTCAGCTATCATAGAAATGAACAATCCTCAACCATTATGAGAGCTAAACCTGATAGCTCTCACACACTGAGCTCTCTGGGCTACCCAGGGTTAAGCATAATTCTCGGGATTTAACTGTGCTTTCTTTAATCTTTAGAACTGGCTCATTCTAAGCAGGCCCTTCCCACAGGCAGGGCTGCTGGGTTCTGTGCACTTTCCAGTGCATCAACTGTGATCCCACCACTTTCTTCTCTGTTGTCCTAGAAAGCCCATTGGAATGTGTGACTTAGTGATGGTATTTCTATAGTATAGGAGTAACTTTTAATTCACTATTTTTTTAATAAAGAAAATTACTTACAAATGTTGGTAGTTTAGTGTTTGTAACAGTTGACACAAAACATAGTCACAGATGATCTGGACATACCAATAAATTAGACAATGACTTGGTTTGTTTTTGCAGTTATTTAACTTTATTATATTTTAAAAATCTGAAAACTTCAAAACATATTATTTATACAAACACCTGAGGACTGTTCAACCGGGCACAACATCTTCATACAAACAATATGAAAGAAGACCACGTTTAAGTTAGAATCTCCTCTTATATGTAGAAAAACATGACACCATCTTTTAAATAGTTGAATTCATGTGTAAAGTACACATGGTAAGACAATGACTTTGGAAACTACTTCCTCTGAGTATTAGGGATGGCCCAAATACACATTGGTGAGGGTCAGCTTTCATCTGTGTGGCATAATTGCCTACTGCTATAAAATATTAAGCTTGATACTACTTAGTCAGAAAAGAAGGGGCCAGCAGGTGGCATAGTATTAAGGTGCTGGACTCCCACATGGCAGACCACAGTTCAAGTCCCAGACCTGACAGCTTGCTTTCTCATCCCCTGCACCCCCCAGTCTCTCTCTGGTGAATTGGAAAAAAAAAAACAAAAAACAAAAACAAAAACAAAACTAACTAAATAAAATAAAAGAAATAGTTCTAAAAAAAATCAGAAAATTCACAAACTACATGCCTTTTTGCTGCTCATCATAGGGGCACCAGATAGCATCTCATTGAGAATTCCCCACATACCAAACCATATGCTTTATTTGGGCTGTTTTTATTCCACTGGAATCTCTGTGACCATTTCATTTTGTAAAGGCAGAAATCTTCCATAACTGCCATCATTTTCCATGTGAGCAGTATAGAAGGTTAAGAGTTCAGTTATATACCGTTCTTGGGAAATCAGGCTACTATACCTTGTTTAAGTATAGACCAACTGAGAAAGGTTGGTTATTTAGTACATCAATTCCTTCTATTAGTAAAGTATGGGTGCCTTGAATTGTAGTGATACTGTTATTTAATCTGTGTTGATCAGGAAGGCAGCATAGAGCCGAAAGAAGAATGTTTCTTTAGTGAACTGTCTTCTTAATAATGATTTTTAGAATATATTAATGTGTGTGTGTGTGTGTATGTATTTAAATCTGAGGACTTGAGTATATAATCACTGTCATGAAAGGAAAGGCCGATGTGTTTTCTTTCTTTCTTTTTTTTTAACTTATTTAATTTTTTTTTTTTTGAGAGAGTTTTCGCTATAGGGCGCGTGCGCTCGCCAGACAGGCAGAGAGAGACATAGAGACAGAAAGCGAGAAATCACCCCCCAGGGGGGATGGTCATGCCGCAATCCCTTCTCCTCCATTCTCCTCTCGGGATCTTGGGCATACACGCACACGCGCCCAGCGTGAGTTTTAAGCCACCGGGTTCGGGACGCGAACTGCGGTCGACTACGTGGGAGTCCAGTGACATAGCCATTATGATAACTGCTGGTTCCCTACTTATTTATTTTTATTACTATTCTAATTTATTTTATACATTCAACCACTGTATATCACTACAGTTTGTCAAATAAATTACCAAACATGAATACACTTCACACCAGTTCAGTTGAAGATATCATGCACATTATTATCAACAGACAAGGCCAATGTGTTTTCTAGGATTTTAATCTGTATCTAGTTTAACAAATGTGTGTTAATACATTCATCCTGTATGTACTGTATACATATATGATTTGTCTACAGCCAGCACAGTGCGTAGCATGTACTGGGGGTCAATTTTAAAACTTTTAGAGAGAGGGCCACCCTGTAGCTTAGTGATTAAAGGAGTTGGATCCCACATGGCTGACTGTGGTTGAATCCTGGTCCCATTGGCTTGAAAAATATGCCAGGGAGGTAATCAAGGGAAAGAAGAAAGAAGCAAAACATTTAAGGGACCCACAGTGGAAAGAAATCTGTTGTTTATAATGTCTATAGCAATGTCTTTGACTGGGCTGATATAAAAGGATATTCATGATAGGAAAATTCATTTGGTATGCTGTAATGATACACAGTGATTAAATGTATTAAATAAATAAATAAATAAATAAATAAATAAATAAATAGATAGATAGATAGAAAGAAAGAAAGAAAGAAAGAAAAGAAAAGAAAAGAAAAGAAAAGAAAAAAAAAGAAAAGAAAAGAAAAGAAAAGAAAAGAAAAGAAAAGAAAAGAAAGAAAAGGAAAAATATGCCAGGTATATGTGCCCCAAATCCAGACAGGATGGAAAAATGGAGAAAGTGTTCCCATGTCAAAATAGTCTCATCAAAAAGTTCCCAGCATCAAAATAGTTCATTAAAGCAAGCATGTCAAAATGTTATACAACCACCTATATTACTGAGTGAAAAAAAAAAAAGTCCAGGAATTGGAAAACTGGAGTGCTGGTTCTGACTTTTACTAATTGTCTTCTACATTTTGGGAATACTATTTGTGCTGTGAGCACACCTCATTGGGGGGTGATCTCTCTCACTCTCTCTCTCATGAGTGCACAGCCTTTGGCAACTAAAACATTTTAGAATGCATTTACTTCAGTAAAACAAAGATTATACAATTCTGAATTAGGGCCAGCCCTGTAGTGCCATGGTTTGGGAACGAAATCCCACATAGCCAACTGCAGTTTGAATCCCAGTGCTGGTGGCTTGAAAAACACATTGGGCATATGTGTGTAGATGCCTCAATTGATAGGAAGGAGGAATGGAGCAGTGTGACTACAACCCATTGGGTAGTGCTTTATTTTTCTCTCTGGAGAACATGCATGCCTTCTGACAATAATAATAATGGAGTTGTAAGTTATTAAGAAATGTCCCCTGTGGTAGTTTGCCTAACTAAAAGTTTGATAGAAGTAAAGTGTGATTTGAAGAAAAAAAATTGCTGAAATGTTCTAAGAAAAAGTTCATTCTAAAATGAAAAATATTAACAGCATCTCACCAGGGCCATTTTTCCTTCAGACTGTAGTGCAGAGAGTGCTTCTGTTTTTCACTTAATACACACCAGTTGGGCGAAAAGCAATGGAGAGGAAGTGAAATTGAAAAGAGGATCACTTGGAAGCATCACTCCATCCCGCCACAGTTGGTCACAAAAGACCCTGTTTGAGATTCATTTGAGAACTCAATATTCTCTAAGATACTACAGAGAGTTTGGCCTGATGCTAGTTAGAGTCTGACCAGCAGCCAGGGTTACTTGTCATGTTCTGTGCTCCTCAGCATAGAATAAAACCCTAATTACAGCCAGTTTAGCTCATAAATTGGTAATCAATTCAATTTTTTAAAATGGCTATAAGTGCCTACTTTGTGCTTAGATTATGTGATGTCTTTTGTGGAAGCATAAGATGTAGTCCTTTGTTCAGAGATGCTTAAAGGCAACATAGTCACAAATGAAATAGTTAAATAACAGTAGAAGGTAGTCTGAAAATCATACTTGAGCAGAAATTGTGAAGATCATTTCATCTCAACTTTTCATTTATGAAGAAGCTAGGCTCAGATTAGGAAATCCAATTTCCTGAGGTCTAGAAGACAATTGGTAAAAGTCAGAACCAGCATTCAACTCCAGTCTTCTAATGTCTAGATCTTTTTTTTTTTGTTTTCATTTGATCAGATACTTGGTTACATGACATTTTGACATACTTGCTTTGATTAGCTATTTTGATGCTGGGAACTTTTTGATGAGACCATTTTGAAATGGGGGCACTTCTATAAAAGCCTACAAAATAAACCAATAAAACATCCTATCTTTGTATTATGAGGTAACATGCAAAACACACAGCCTTACCCCATGCCTCAGCTTTACCTCATCCCTCAGCCTTGAGGGTGGACATCAGAAATAAGGTGGGAGCAGGGGCCAAGGATGGAATGGATGTCATGGATGGTGTAAGCCAAGAGAAGATATGAGGGATGGCATGGGGGGGGTCAGGCAAAGCACGTGTTGCTGGGAGTCGTATGTTTCCCACACTTGCTCATCTTTAAAGGCTGTTAATTTTTTATGCATGCTTCCTGTTTATTCTCTGAGAATTCTCTTATTTTATGAATACCGTTTCTCAAATTTTCTGATTCCAAACTCTTAATGAACAGGTGTGGCATAGAGAACAACATTAGGGTCACAATGTGGTCCTATAGTCTCAGTTCCAGGTTTCACTGGGAATCCATAGATCTATATCTGTCATTCTGTCATTAATAGTCCCTAGCACTTTTATGTGGAAAAAGCAATGTACATCTCCTATTTTTACAGTTGTAAAAACTTTCATGTCATGATGGTTTGAGGGACTAGGACTGAGAAGTTCTTTAGAGATTTATCTTCTTTCGAAACCGAACAACCTGAGGCCCAGCCATGGTAGCACAGGCAGTAGGGTGCCATTGTGCAATGCTAGAGCCAATGGGAAGACCCAGGGTTCAGATCCCAAGTAGACTTAAACACACCATGTGCACCTATGATCCCGATTGCCTAAAAGGCTTGTGGGGGGATCATGGCATAGTAAGATGAAAAAAATATCTAGGAGTTAGAGTCCAGGGTACCTCTCTTACTCTGTCTCCCCTTCCCTTTCTCTCTTATGAAAGAAAGAAAGAAAAAAACTTAAAATGTATCTATTTTTTTCTGGTTATAAATACATGCATTTTTAACTTTCTTTTTTTGAATTTTTATCTTTGCCATAGGATGCATGCACTGAGAGACAGTGAGAGGGAAAGTGAGAAATCACCTCCTGGGTAGATGGCCACACTGCAATCCCCTCTCCTCCATTCTGGAATTTGGGGTATACACAAATACACAGTCGGTGTAATTTTAAAGCCTCCAGGTTTGGGACTTGAACCACAGTCGGCTATGTGGGAATTCAGTACCTCCATCACCATGCCACCTGCTAGCCCCTAATTTTTCACTTTCCCAATGCAGTTTTTTAAAGCATATTTATTTCATAAGTGAAACACAATGAGAGACAACATTCCAACAGGGTCTTGACACCCACAGTCTGCCACAAGCCATGGCTAGCTCTGGATCGTGGGCATACATATGCCTAGAGTACTCAGGAAGGTTTCCAGACTCGAACCTGGAACCCTTCCATGTGTGTCAACCACAAAGAACATCACATTTTACCACTGTACTACCATCTGGCCTCTCAATGCAGTTTTTAAAACATTTCTTAAGAATTACTGGAGGGGGGACCAGCAGTTAGTGTAATGGCTATGTCACTGGACTCCCACGTAGTCGACTGCGGTTCGAGTCCTGGACCTGGTGGCTTAAACTCACACCAGGCGCGTGTGCATGCGTGCCCAAGATCCCGAGAGGAGAATGGAGGAGAAGGGATTGCAGTGTGGCCATCCCCCTTTGGGGGTGATTTCTCGCTTTCTGTCTCTATGTCTCTCTCTGCCTGTCTGGCGAGTGTATGCGCCCTATAGCAAAAACCTCTCCAAAAAAAAAAAAAAAGGATTACCGGAGGGTGCGTATGCTTGCCGTAGAGAGAGAGAGTGTGGGATAAAACACCCTCAATGGGGTGTGGTCATGTGGCATCCCTTCTTCTCCATTTCTCCATCATGTCAGGATTTTAGGCATGCACACACATGTGCCTGCCATGTTTTTCAAGCTGGTAGGGTGGGATTCAAACCACAGTCAGCTATGTGGGATCTAGCTCCCTTAACCACTAGGTTACAGTGCTGTCCAATGTAATTTTTATTTTCTTTGAGGGATTTTTGCTATAGGGTGTGTGTGCTAGCCAAAGAGACAGAAAGTGAGAAATCACCCCCTGGGGGGATGGCCACACCGCAATCCTTTCTCCTCCATTTTCTTGTTGGGATTTTGGGCATGTACGCACACATGCCCGGCATGAGTTTAAAGCTGCCAGGTCCAGGACTCGAACTGTGGTTGACTGTGTGGGAGTCTAGTGATGTAACCATTAAACCATCTGCTGGTCCCCAAAATCATGCTTGTTGAAAGAGACAGACAGAGAAAGAGAGATGGACTCTATGCTGCAGTCCTCTAGCCTCCAGGAGTTTTGGCCATAGGGCAGACACCACCATGCTCCTGTCCAATATACTTTTTAATGTAAAAGTATTCTTTAATATTTACTCCTGATATGTAAAGTCTCTACAGGTAAAAAGCAATGCATATTGGGAACCAGCAGTTAGCGTAATGGCTATGTCGCTGGACTCCCACGTAGTCGACTGCGGTTCGTGTCCCGGACCCGGTGGCTTAAAACTCACACTGGGCGCGTGTGCGTGCGTGCCCAAGATCTCGAGAGGAGAATGGAAGAGAAGGGATTGCGGTGTGACCATCCCCCCTGGGGGGTGATTTCTTGTTTTCTGTCTCTCTGTCTTTCTCTGTCTCTCTCTGTCTGGCGAGCGCATGCTCCCTATAGCGAAAACCTCTCCAAAAAAAAAAAAAAGCAATGCATATTCAAAAGTACTCATTTTAAAGAAAATATCATAGAAAGTGAAAGTCCCCGGTAAACTAGCTGAAGTTTGAAGAAAAATATCAGGGGCATAAATGATAAACAGCCTCTAGTAGTCTATCTTTGTCATGGCTGCATCATGATGGCTGCTTCAGAACAACCATGGCAGAATGTCAAATATAAACAGAGGATGTCTTGATTTTAGCAAAACGTTTGAGAGTGATTTTAGCAAAACGTTTGAGAGTTTTCTGTGATATCCTTGTGCATAAGATTGTGAAATTTGACTGTGTAACTAGTAATTAGGCAAATTCACAGCTGGTTGAACAACTGATTCAATGTCAACCTGGAGGAAGATGTATATAGTGAAGGACCACAAGACTATTTTTTGGCTCTACCTAGGCATTCAATCATCTACCATATACCAAGAACCTACTATGTACAGGGCACCCTACTAAGCACTAAGAGGAATATGAATGTGTTCAGATCCTGGCCCCTGCCCTAAAGGAGTGAGTTGTTGGTCACAATTGATCACAAAGACAGACTTTTCACATTGCAGATAACATGAATCTGGGTGGCGTGCTTTAATATATAGGATGACAGAATCCAGATTTAAAATGATCTCAACTTGTAGGAACTCTAGGTCAAAACCTACAAGATGAAATTTAACAGTGATAGATGTAAAGTCTTGAATTTAGTTTAAAAAAATTGAGTATGTACAGGATATGAGAGATGTGACTTGGCAGCAGTTTATGTAAAAAGTTCTTGGGGATTTAGTTGATCACAAGTTTAATACGAGCCAACAATGTGGTGTAGCTTATTATTTTTTTTAAGCAAAAACAATTTTAGGCTGTATTAGAAGCATGTGTGCTGCTCAGGCCACATCTGGAGTATTATGTTCAAGTATACTCACCGCATTTTACAAAGGCTGACGAGGCTGACTGTATCCAGAAGATAGTGACCTGGATGGGTCTGAAAATCATGTCCTGTGAGAAATAGTTGAAAGAATGAACTGTGAGTATTTAGCTTTCGAAGTAGGCCTCAGTTGAGACTCTTCAAGAGGTGGTTAGGTTCACTTGGTGTGTGCCCCACAGTCACCTGAACAACCCTTGTGCCTAGACTAGGACTTCATTAGAGCAGGAGAGGGGCTCTGTGTTCTCTGGTACATCCACACAGGAACTGGCACCAGAGTTGACACAGAGTGAGTCCGCAGCAATGTTTTGGGAATGAGCGAATTAAATCTCTTGATGTGAGGGCCCTTACATACAGCTGGAGAAAACATAAAAGAACTATAGTGCCTGGCATCATCTATAGTTATTAATGAAGTAACAGAAATGCAACTTAAAAGGGTTCCTAAACAGTTCTGAATGATTCTTTATTTTAGGACTCTCCGTCCGATTTTCTTTTGACCTCAGACAGGATTTGATACTAGACTTGCCTATCTTCTGTAACAGAAACCTTAAAAAGCCTTCTCTCTAAACAGAACATTTAAGACTATGGGGAAGAGTTCTGGCACTAGTATCAAGGAGATGCGAATGAAAACAATGCTATCATTTTTTAATTTACACATGAAGAAATGTATACATATTCTTTTCCTAATTCATGAACATAAATGTATGATATATAAATATCCACTGCCAGCGGGGATGTACTCAAATAGACATACTCAGACATTTCTGGTACAGCCTTTCCGGAACTGCAGTTTGGCAATGTGTATGATCAAGGGCCTGAAAAATATCCATTATTTGATCTAATTATTCTACTTCTGTGACTCTGTCCTAAGAAAAGGCATCCTCAAAACAGGGGAAAAATAGCTTTATGAACAGGTGTTTGATGATAACACAAAAACTGGAAACAATAAAAATGTTTAATAATACAGGAATGAATGGTTATATAAACTGTGATGTATCCATTTGATAGGATGTTATAAAGCTTTGTAGTTTGTAGTTTGTGCAGAATATAAAGCTGTGTATATAGGATTACACAGCTATGCAAAAACAAACAAACTTAAACTTGTTCATAAAAAATATCCTGGAAAGTGTTATTCCACGTCAACGGAGGCTGTTTTTCAGTAGTGAGATACAGGTATTTTTGCCTTTTTTGTTTCTAAATTTTTCTCTTAAAAGATTTTTATATTGAAGACAATTTTAAGGTATATCCTGGTGTATCTAGAAAGAGACCTGCAGTTTTGGATTTCTACTTCAGCTGCTCAGTACCACAGTGTATTGCTAGTTATATCAAGGTCATTAGGAAATTGTGAGGAAGAAAACAACAATCTTCAGAGCAAATTTGATTTTAATTCTGAATTTAATTAAAATTCATTTTAATCTACTTTCATTCAAAACATATGTGCAAACATATATCTTGAGTACTTTTAGATCAAGGGTATGTTAAGGAACTTCACAAGTAAAAGGTAATACAGCTCTCTTAAAAAATAACAAAAGGGAACATCTCAGATTGTAGAGAGCCAGGTGCCTTTTGCAGATGGAAATGAAAAAGTGCCTTTCAGGTTGCAGGCACTTAATAAAGTGTTGAATGCTGGCTCCTGGAGGAGGGAAGAATGAGAGATTGATTGCAAATGGACAGGCTGAATAACTTGACATATACTGGAAGAATCTGGAAATCAGATGTTATTTTGTTAAATCAAATCCATTTTAATGGATATTTATATACTGCCCATATGTATCAAAGTTCTAGCTGTCAGACCTCTGTGTACTGTAAAAGTGCTTCCATTACAAGTAATTTGCACTAACCCTTGACTCTGGACATTGAATTCTGTCCAATTTACCTCATTTATCAAAATTACTAGTAGCTTTTCCAGTATCCATTGTTTTATTTATTACACAGTTTACTACTTCGTAGAAGGTATATTCACAGGCATGTTTTATGGAAACCTCATTTCTGTTTTTGTTTGTTTGTTTGTTTGTTTTGTTTTGAAATTGCCAGAGGGTGCATGCAGTCACTGAAGAGAGAGAATATACCCCCCGGTGGGACGTGGTCAAATGCAATCCTTTTTTTCTGTTACTCCATTCAATCAGGATTTTGGGCATATGTGCACATGCACCTGACATGTTTTTCAAGCCACTGGATCTTGGATTCTAACCATAGTTGGCTATGTGGAGGCTGGCTGTCAATGCACAGTGCTTAACTGCTGCGCGATGGGCTGGGCCCATTATGTTTTAGGGCTATGTCAGGCTGCATATTAATGCAGTCTGACCCCCTGCTCTTTCTGTAATGATGGCAGAGTTATTTTGGTTCTTGAGTTACATCCATCGTTTTCTTTCTTCTTTCCCACTTCAGAAAAGACACTGTAAACCTCAGAAAGCTGAATGGTTTAAGTGTTTCCTGTGAAGGTGGGGAGTATCAGCATTTTCACAGGAGGAATGGCCATAATAGATCTGGGTTTTCTTCAGAATGTTTGCAGCAATTGTGGTTTAAAGAAAAAAAGGGGGAGTTTTTATACATGTTCACATGTGAGGATCATGCTCTCTGTTTTGCCCTTGCAGTTCTACTTAGCATGTATATACTTTTCTGTGTAGTTGCTCTTCTCTGTTTTCATGTATATTGCACGTTAAGGATATTACGGACAACACTGTTAACAAGATAGATTTAATAGGGGCCAGGTGGTGGCTCACTAGTAGCACAACTGTACCCACATGGGAAAGGTCCTGGGTTCACGTCCCAGGACCTCTCCAAGCCCGCTGGGCACACTGGTGCCCATGATCTAGGCCATCTGGAACAGGTAGTGGATGGCAGGTTTGAAGAGATTTCTTAGGGTTTCTCTCTCTCAGTTTAGTTCTCTCTCTCTCTAAAAGGAAATAAACTTTGAACATAAAGATGAATTTAGTGACAACTATCTCTGTTCCTTACCTGGTTTTTTGCCTTTTTTTTCTCCTCCTCCTCCTTGACTTGCCTCCTTCCCCCACCCTTGCATTTTAAATATTTTCCTTCATTATTTTATTACCTTGTTTCTGTCTCCATGGGATGCAAACTGTTCTTCAGAACTCATCAAATCCCTTGTTTCCACCCTCCGCATCTCTGCTAAATGAAAAAGTTTCATCTAGTATTGGAGTGACATTTTTATAAAGCCCACAAATGGAGAGTCCTTGGGAATAGATTTGATGTATATTTTCCTTTAAGATGTCTTAGGTTGATGCTGACCATGTTACATAGATTCAGTTGACTGAGAGATTTTCCATATGATAACCCGAAGGTGTGAGCTCCCAGGGATGAGTATTCTTAAATGAGGGATCTGGACAACTTGAAAGAAAGCTGTGTACTTCAAAGCTCCTTTCACGCAACCATAGTTAACTTTATAGTCTCACTGGTCTGGTAAGTGTTAATAGCTCGATCATTTGCTTGCAAATAACTCTATTGAAAACTGTAGATTATTTCAGTGGATCTTTGATCTCCATATAGATAGAGATAGAATAATTCAGAAAGAATTCTCTTGGAGTGATTTATGGCAGAGACAGCACAATTTTATGAATGTTTTCCTCCAGCTTGTCCAAAATGTGTTGGCAAATATCAATAGAATATGTGTTCTTTCCATTGTTCCAACTTCCTTATGAAATGGGGTTCTTAATTGCATGGTTTTTTCAACCTCTGTTTTTTTGTTTTAATAAAATTGTTTTAAGAATATGTACCTACTGATAGTTAAACATGGAAAGTGTTGGTCCTCGGTGAGGACAGGAGGAAAACTTAATTTGAAAGGAGCAGATGGTACCCCACGAGGTGGAGATGATGTGGTAAATTTGCTTTCTTTGCATGTGCAGAAGGTCATGTACAAATGGCCAGAAGCAAATGAAAGGTACCCTTGAGGCCATTTGCACTTAGATGTCAACTTTCTTTCAGGAAAGACTATTTTTCTTTATTTTTTGTTTTTATATAGACCTAGGCCTCAGTGTTGTTTGCTAGTTTCTCTTCCTTTTTTATGGCTGCTTATTTAGTGCTGCTGCATCAAGGGCTTACGTTTTTTCTTTGAAGTCTCTTAGTCTCACCTCTATAATGCAGTTTCTTAAAGCCTGTAGTGATAAACTAGACTTTAGCTGGTCACCTAGCTGACTTATTTGACCTAACTGCCTCCTCCTGCTTTCTCAGCGTCATTTTAGTCTATGGGAGTAAACATGCCCAAATGACTGTTAGTGGGGACACATTTCCTCCTCAATGGTTTTGTTAGTCTCGGAAATACCTTTCCTGTCTCCCTCTGGATAGCCAAAGACTCTCAGTTTCACAGCTAAGTCCTACCTCCTCTTTTCCATCCAAATTGGCCTCTTCCCCACCTCTGATCTCTCAGAGGACTGCCTGCCTGACAATAGTTCTGGCACTTAATTTTATTCTTCTCTAGTCCTTTCCTGTGTTTTCCTTCTTTGCTTCCCAATTAGTTTGCAGTGCTCTGAAGGGGGACACCGATTTTCACAGAATGCTTCTTTTATTAACAAGATGCATATGGTCCAGTAACACAGTTTGTTGTCACATAGTTTCTGTCCAGAGGAAGAAATGATATCAGAAACATCAGATTCCAGAATTTCAAAGAAAAAAAATAGATGGGGGAGAGAGGTGGTAGGCACTAAGCTGTAATTATGTACTAATTAAAAATCATGTCAGATATATGGAAACCATCAACTGGATATTGATGAGATTGTTAATGTACATTAAGATGTTTGAAACACTTTAGCTGTACTTACACTCTGTCCTCTAGATTGCATTGGGGTTCTGTATCTCAATACCAGAACAGTTACTGCCCAGGTTTCGGGAACTACCTCAGTAAAGTTCTCATGATCTCTTTGCTACCCTCAGCCCAGCTAGGAGCAGGCAGCCCTGTGGCCCAGGTCCTTGGTGCCTTCTCTGCTCTTCCAACCACAGGCTTGAGTGCTTCAGCCTCTCTCCTCAGCCATTTCTTATCAGTGCCTTAGGGTCAGAGACAGGGTCAATCAAAATCTAGAGCCATATTTAGACCAGTGAGAGAGAAGACAGAGTGCTAGAAAGACAAGCCAGAAATGAGAAGGGTGGGAATTGTACATGTCAGTCCCTGCTTGGCTGCTTGCAGCACTGGCCTTTCCTTCTCTGCCAATGGATTGCTGCAAAATAGACAGGGGTGTGTGTGGGGAGGGTGGAGGGTCTCAAAAAGCTCATACAAAATATGCATATTCAGAAAAAACTATGGATGGATTTCCAGTTTTTGCAGCAAAATAAACTTTTACTTCAATACCATTTTCTAAGAATTTTTGAAGTCCCATCATACTAGTCTTTGTTCAGAAGCCAAGGTGTACACAAAAATGTATTTATTAAGGGGTATATTACAGCATTGTTTATAATGGTGAACAATTGGGAAAAACTTAAATGTCTAAACAAAGGGGAATGGATGTGTAGAACACCCTAAGATAAAACCATTAAAATGGTGTTTTCAAAGACTATTCAAGACAGTGACAAAAGTTCAAAAAGTATATGTTAGAAGGTAAAACATCAAGCAGTATATCTGATCTTAGTTGACTATATTCACATAGAGAAAAGACTACAGAGAAATATACTAGAATATTAGTGGGGATCATTGCAGGGTGGTAAAATCATGAGTAGTGTCTTTATTGTTTTATATATTTTTACATTTCTTTAATGTAGGTTTGTTATTATTATTATTGTAGAGGTTTTTGCCTTAGAGCATATGTACTTGCTGGAGAGAGGGAAAGAGAGAGAGAGAGACAGAGACAGTGAGAGGGAAAGTGAGAAACCACCCTCCAGAGGGGATGGCCAGCCGCAATCCTTTCTCCTCCATCCCCCTTCCGGGATCTCGGGCAGACACACACACACACACACACACACACACACACGTGCTCAGCATGAGTTTCAAGCCACTGAGTCAAGACTTCAACTGCGGTCTGCCCATGTGGGAGTCTAGTGACGTAACTGCTACGCCATCTGCTGGCCCCTATTATTATTATTTTGAAATTTGTCAGGGAACACGTGTGCCCACCAGAGAAAGATAAAGAGAGAAAGAGAGGGAAAGTAAGAAAGCAACCCTTCTGTTCCATTTCTCCACTTTTTGGGATTTCAGGCATGTGTGCACATGCTCCTGGTGTGTTTCTCAAATTGCTGGGTCTGGGATTTGAACTGCAGAGCCAGCCATGTAGGATCTAGCTGCCTTAATCACGATGCCACCAACTGGGCCAGTTTATTATTTTTATAATTAGAAAAATGAAAAGAAAATGTCCCTTGCCACTATCTCCAACCTCCAAAGTTACATGCCAAGATGGAGGTAATAATTATTTGTTTTCTGAGAACAAAATAATTATAGAAAAAATTAAAATATAGAAAAAATATGAAGGAAAATAACAAATGTCCATCTTTAAAATTAATTTCTTCAGGGACCAGCAGTTGGTGTAATGGCTGTATTGCTGGACTGCCATGTGGTTGACTATGATTCGAGTCCCGGACCCAGTGGCTTAAACTCATGCCAGGCGCGCATGCGTGCATGCCCAAGATCCTGAGAGGAGAATGGAGGAGAAGGGATTGCGGCGTGACCATCCCCCCTGGGGGGTGATTTCTCGCTCTCTGTCTGTCTCTCTCTTTCTGGCAAGCGCATGAGCCCTATAGCAAAAACCTCTCCAAAAAAAAAAAAAAAAAAAAAAGAATTTCTTCAGAAAGGCTTACTTGAAGTATCACTGTCCTTTTTGTCTTATCTTCTCTCCTCCACGTCTCCATCCTGTTAGGATTTTGGGTACACACACGTGCACACAAACACACACACACACACACACACATACACACACCTACACACCTGGATGCTGAGGTGGGGATATGAATTGCAGTCAGCCATGTGGGAAAGGGCTCTCTTAATCACTAGGCTACATATGGGGCCAGCCCCATAATATACTTTTTTTTTGTTTAGTTTGCTATAGGGCACACGTGCTCACTAGAGAGAGACAGAGAGAGGAAAGGTGAGAAATAATCCTCTGGGGGGGATGGCCATGCCACAATTCCTTCTCCTTCATTCTCCTCCATTCTCCTTTCAGGGTTTTGGGCACACACACACGCTCGACATGATTTTCAAGATGCTGAGTCCAGGACTCAAATCATGAAGTCAACCATGTTTGATCCAGCTGCCTTAACCTCCACATCACCTGCTGGACCACCCCATAATTTACTTTTAAAAACAAATACTACTTAGTAAAAAAAGTTCTCTCTGAGTGGTGCTTGGTGGGCTTTTTGGTATTAGTAGTTTGCTCCTTGTCAATTCTGGACCAGTTAGCGCTTACATGGAAAACTCTTACGCTCAGTGGTAGTGGCTATGCCGCCACCAAGTAACTAAGAGAACATGTACTAGGACCAGCAGATGGCATAATGGTTACGTCACTGAACTCCCACGTAGTCAATCACGGTTCAAGTCCCAGAACAGTGGCCTAAAACTCACACCAGGTACGCATGTGTGTGTGCCTAAAATCCTGAGAGAAGAATGGAGAAGGGATTGTAGTGTTGCCATCCCCCCAGGGGGTGATTTCTTGCTTTTTATCTCTCTGTCTCTCTGGTGAGTGCATGCACCCTATAGAAAAAAATCTCTCTAAACAAAGAGATATATAGAGAGAACATAGACTGTAACTGAGCAGAGGGGTCACCATGAGAGAATGTCTTGGTGAAGAATGGGGAGCCCTTAGAGAACCTTTGCAATGGTTGTAAGTGGTATCTCATTTCCTAAGATAATTTCCTCCCTCCTTTTTGTTATTTTGCTAGAGGAACATTTGAAAAGGAAATGGACTTTTAGTTGATTAGGGAGATATAAATTGGCAAAAGGTTTAAAGAAGATAAAACTTTGTATCTTTTTGTTTAATCCTCAGACCTTCCACAGGGAATAAAGGTATATAAGCGTATACTTTACTTCAAAAAGTTTATGGAAAATAGAATTAAAGCACGCATTTATTTTGGTGCCCCAAATTTTCAAAACCCGTGCATAGTTTTTTTTTTTTATATCATGCATTTTCCATTTATTTTTTGTAGACCCTGGATATATATCTGGTATTTTCTCAGGCACCACAGCTGTTTTGTCTATTGGCCTCTGACTTTTAAGAAAGAAATGTGTAGTTGTTGTTATGTTCTTCCTACCACCACTTGATTGTTCTTTGTTGAAAACACATCCATTTTATCGCTTTTTGCACAGAGCCCTCTATGCACCAGGCAATCAATAAATATTTGATTGATTGTTATCTTCTAAATGCAAATTCAACATTTAACATTCAATTATTGAAGTTTCCCTGTACCAAAAACCACAAGGTGTCTTCTAGGAGAATGCCTACCTTTGAATACTTGGAACCAGCTTCCATAGGACAATTGGTGTGTATATTCTGCTTTATACTTTAGTTTAAATGGAATTTATTATTTATTTTGTATTGCCAGAGGGCACAAGCACTTGAAAGAGAGAGAGAGAAAGAGAGAGAGAGCTCCCCCAATGGAGCATGGTCACACCACAATCCCCATCCTCTATTTATCCTTACTGTCAGGATTTTGGCCATGCACATACATGGGCGTGGCATGGTCTTCAAGCCAGTGGGTCTGGGAATTGAACCATAGTCAGCTATGCAGGATCCAGTCCCAATGTACAGCTTAGCTGCTGAGCAGTTATGGGGTCATCCCTTAAGTGGAATTTATTAACCACTTGACCATTAGTCCAATCACTTACCAGCCACCTTTAGAGTCAGATCTTCAAGTAGCTGGTGGGTGACCTTTCATCTTGGAATTCAGTTAAATTGTTATTTAGCACTTCTTGAACTGGGCTATTGAGCTGGTTGGTGGTAGAGGGTAGGAGTTAGAGTTTACAGACAATAAGGGTTCAAGTTTAGTTCCTGTTCTCTGGGGTCTTGCAGTATAGCAGATTGGGATTCATTGAAGAAGACTGATGATGTGAAGTTTGGGAAAGACACACTTTGACAACCAGAAGAAAAGTGTATTGGAATTGGCTGATAGTGGCTGTGAATGCCAGGCTCCTGAGGTGCTAGAACAAGAAGGAAAGGAGATGTGTGGGTAGAGAAAGTAGTAATAAACAATAGAGGAAGGAGAAAGAGATGGTATGGGAAGGTAGATGTGACCTCAGAAAAGCAGGGCTCTGTTTAGTAACAGGTTGATCAGGAATATCAAGAGTTCAATAACATTTCAACTCTGTGTCCCATACCATATCAGACTGATGCTCATTGTAAAGAACCAGAGCCATATACAGTACTCCATTTACAGAAACAAGTGTTAAGATATATCCATACAGCAATGTGCAAGCATTTTTTTAGAGAGATTTTTGCTATAGGGCACATGTGTTCACTAGAGAGACAGAAAGCAAGAAATCACCTCCCAGGGGGGATGGCCACACCGCAATCCCTTCTCCTCCATTCTCCTCTAGGATTTTGGACATGCATACACAGGCAACTGGCGTGAGTTTCAAGCCACTGGGTTTGGGACTCAAATGGGCCATGTGGGAGTCCAGTGACATAACCACTATGCCACCTGCTGGTCCCATGCAAGTATTTTAGAAGTTACTTTTCAGGGACCAGCAGATGGCATAATGATTACATTGCTGGACTCCCACTTAATTGACTGTGGTTTGAGTCCTGAACCCAGCGGCTTAAGACTCACACCAGGCACATGTGTATTCATGCCCAAAATCCTGAGAGGAGATGAAGGAGAAGGGATTGTGGTGTGGCCAGACCCTCAGGGGATGATTTCTCATTTTCTGTCTCTGTCTCTCTTCTCTCTGGCGAGTGCATGCACCCAATAGCAAAAATATCTCTCTCTAAAAAAAAGTTACTTTTCATCCAGAAGACCTCTATTCACAAATACTGAACAAGGTCAGACAGACGTCCTGAGGATACAAAAACAAACAAACAAACAAAACAAGAAGCCAAAGCATATGTGTGCCTTTGAGCAGTTTTCTTCACTTGGAAGACCAGACAGATACAAATGAAAAGTTGACATTCAGAACCGGGCAGTACAGGCTAATTGCTCATAGACAATAATTACTGTAGACCAGGCGTTAGCCAGCTCTCTGGAGTTTTGGGTGGTCAGGAGAAGTTTCCAGGTTCTTGAGCTGGCCTAGGTGGTTGGGTAGGATTTACATGGGCCTAGTATAATGCCAGATCTTCAGAAACATTGTCTTTTGCCCTCTGGGAAGTTGTAGTGTCTGACCTGCTCTCATAAACTCCTCCCCCAAACAGGCTTGTGCACTTAGCAGTAATAGATTGAACCATCAACTCCTTAAAGCACACCTGGTTGATAATTAGCTCAATCACATTGTGTTTCGGTCATTACCCTTGAATTTCCCAAGGATGAGCTTAATTCATCCCCCACATTAAAGTGAGTGCCTGCATGACCAAAACTCAACTGAATAGAATTTCTGTCTCTATTGTGTCAATTTAATGCTGTGGTAATTTTATTGCAAAATAGTTATCAGGTTACAATTTACCACCCAAATATCTGCACAGAAATTGTTAGTGTATGCTGTGAAAAGGTCTCTGATGGCAAAAGACTCTCATTTTTCCTCAACAGTGCTTTATTTGAAGGAAGACAAAGAAGAAATGAGCTGAAACTCTGATTTGAAAGATTTAGAGCTGATAAGATCAAATACTGCTTATTCAGAGCCTACTTATTCTAGTTTTATAGCTTATAAACATATTGATGATGGATACAACCCCTTGCTTTCAAGGTTTTACAGAGCTTATTTTGTGTTTTAACCATCCTCCCTTCTTCTCTGACGTGCTGCTGGATGTGAAGAGATAAACTGGTGGTACGTATGCTGTATTACCAAAGTGGGGAGAGGGGCACCTTTATTATATCGGATTACTGCCAGATGCCTGGAATGCTCAAATCTACTCACTGGTTGCTGTTTAAAAGGGAAAAATACAGATCTAACCAAGTCCAGGAATGGTGCCAGGTGTCTGCACTAAGGCAACCTAACTCCAGAAGGCTATAAAAATAGCCCCCAAGTAGTAGGTTCTGATTTCCCACTGAGCTGACCAATAAATCCAACAACCAGTTAATTAAAAATGCTGGGAGGGAATGTTCATCCTCCATTACCCACCTGTCCTTGTGAATACTCTTCGGTTACAAACGGGAGGCTACCACTTAGTGTTTCAATGTCCGGATTAGGAAACTCTCTCCTTCCCTTTCACAGTAACCCGGAGGTATAAATGGCTCATGTGGTTGCCTGATACCCCTACTTGGGTGTCAAGGTATTTATCTGAGGCCAAAGTGATTTGAGGCTTCCTAAGAAGCACCCAGTTATTTTACTTGCTAATGGCTTCCTGGCACTATCCAAAAAAAGCAGATTTAGAGAGATTATCTTATTTCTCCCTTGTTCAGGCTAATATCTGCTAAAAGTCTGATGGAAAACCTTGCTGTCCTTCCTACAGTTTTATTTAGAATGCTACAATAGCCTGAGATGCAAGGGTGTTACCAGCCAACTAAGTCTGGCTGCTGCTTCTTTGGGTCAATGAAGTAAGAGGCAGAGGCTGGAGAAGGGATTTATTTCTGTAACTGGTAACAGGAAGACAGCAAGAACCATCAGACTCTCAAGAAGCTCAACATGTTCTTGGTATTTATAGGTACAAGGTATAAGCACACTTGCAAATCATTCCTCACTATAGTCAATCAGTGTTAATTGCTTTCCTCTGAGTAATTATCCTGATTCCTGTTTTATTTCAAGTACCCATTCCTGGTTTCTCATCTGACCATTCCCCAAACAGATCTCCCTATAACTCAGCATTCGATCAGATTGTTCTAGTTAGAGGCCTTTATTAATTTCAAAATGGCTGATGTCCTGCTAAACTTAGGCTTGCCTGCTTCAAGGGCAGTGCTTGAATTCAAATTTTTTGTTTCTTTTACCAAAGAATTTCAACTTGATGAAACTTTATTTTTTTTTATCATCAGAGACTGCATATACTTGTCAGAGAAAGAGAGAGAAAGAAAATAACCATTCAGTGAGGTGTGATCATCCCCCAATTTTTCTCCATTTCTCCTCTGTTAGGATTTTGGGCACTCACACACATATGCCTACCATAGTTTTCAATCCATGAAGCAGGGATTTGATCCCCAGTCAGTCATGTGAGTTTTGCCTTTCCATGCATTGATTTAACCTGCTCTTAGTATTTTCTTTTTTTTTCCTTGAGAAAGAGAGGTATTTTTGATAGAGTCTCTCTTATAAACGTTCTGCCCCAGACTCCTAGTCTCCTATTTAGCTAGAACCACAGGTGTACAACACCATGCCTGGCCTGTTTAGATTGGAGATTGGATCAGAACCACACCCAAACCTCCCATCTAGCCTCAACCATTGAGGAGTGGTTAGCCAGCTGGATCAAACTTTAAAAAAAAAACAAACCCAGTTTGTGACCCAAGCAAAAACTTGTATAGAATACACCATGAGTGCAAGGGGATTTAGAAAAATCCATGGGGAAAGTGGAATTAAAGTACGAGTTTGTTTTGGTGCAAAAAAAAAAAAAAACAAAAAAACCAAAAAAAAAACAAAAACAAAAACAATTGAAATCAATGCATAGTTTATAATAATGCACATTTTCCATAAACTTTTTGAAGACCCCACATATCATCCTCATTGTTAATCTCATTGAAAGTACACAGAGAAAGTGATAGAGTATTATACTTCAAGTTTAAAGTTCTGGGTTTGACTAGGTGATCTCCGTGAGCTGAACTGCAGTGGCTCATCTGGAATATGGGTATGGTAGCACCTACCTCATGGAGCAGTTGTGAAGAATAAATGAGATCATATATGTGGGAATGCCTGGCATGTAGTGGATGTTCAGTGACTGTTGTTTGAATCTGATTTAGTCTGTTGCCTTAAGTAGATAGAGAAAGCATTGATTTACAGGGAACTGAGAGGAGGGGAAATGTGGTTGTGGAGAGTAGGAGAGATCAAAGCTCACTGAATACAACTTTGATTACCAGAAATCTTTTTTCCAAGATGCTACTGTTAGTGAATTATGTTTCTCTTAATACTCTTGTGTACTTTCTTTTTATTTCCCTTGAACTTAAGAGGCATTTCTTTCTCCATAGATAGAGAAAGAAAAGGGATGAAACAAATTCTAGTCAGGGCTCTGCTACTTACAAGTTATATTTCTTTTTTTTTGAATGAGTATATTTTTTCTAAATTCTTTGAAATGCTTTATTTTATTTTTATTTTATCTTATTTCAAGTTCTTTTATACACTCAATCACGTCATTTAGTTTGCAAAGTGAATATTCCTACATGTTTACATTTCTCCCCAGTCCAGTTGATAATTCTATAAAGTTATCTTCAACAGATAATACCCCATTTCTTTGTCCCGTTAATGCTTTGCCTCTCAATTTTTAATGAGTGTTTTTCTAAAGTTTATCTTACTTATTTCTTCCATGAGTGAGGGAGCCAGAGAGAGAGAGAGACAGAGACAAGTAGAAATGGAAGAGAGAAATGCTCCCCTAATGGTGTCATCATGCTACAGTCCTACTTCCAGCTTCAGCCAAACAGAATCAGGCATATCAAACATACACAGGGATACCTCAGGGCATGAACCCAGATCCTTCCTATGTGGTCTCAGCATTGTGGAACATTGTTACCACTGTGCTACTGTGTCACATTTCCTTTCTAAGGCTTAGTTTTCTATGTGAGAAAAACTGAACTAGAGAAGCACTATGATTCTTTGTTCACGCCCTAAATTCATAGGGACAGTTGGTTTTTGAGTTTTTATTAATGGAAAATGAATGTTTTTGGGTAGAATGAAAAGTTATGAGATTGTTGAGTCCAAGGGTGAAGTATCTTAGCAAGGACAGAAACTTGTCTTTCAAGTGAGGGAACTCTTTAGTAATCAGGAGAACTGATTGATTGAGGATATACAGATTACTTTTATTCATGGTTTTGAGTGTGCAAGTGTGTGTTCCATTTAAAGACTTTTCTAAAGCTGAAGCTCTTGTGTGATTCGCTGTGTATTAGTAAGATATGAATTATTAAATCTGCTTATACTTGATAATGAAGACCACAAACTGGGACCCTATTATTTGAAAGCCCAATGCATCTCTTTTTCTCCATCAAAAGAGGTTTGTAAATCGTCATCAGGACCCAGCTACCAGCCTTCCAAATAACAATCCATTACTACTTATGATTTTTTTTTTTAAATAAGGAATGGCAGTAATACTCAGAATCGTGTTATATGAGTAAAGATTGAAGGAACTGATTTTTTTTAACTTGAGAGAGTGGAGATTTTATTATTAAAAATGTAAAGGAGTCTCAAGTCAGAGTAGCATTAAACTAGTTTTTTTGTGGTTTGGGTATAGGAGGAGGCGAACTAGGATCAATGAAAGTAAGATATAGGGAGATATATAATAGTTTTTTCAATCCAGGCAATAACTTTCATGCAATCTAAGATGCCCACAAAGAGAACTAATTACCTCAGGGTCCCATTCACAGTCCTAGGTGGAGAAAAAATTAGTTTCTTTGAATAGAAGTTGGACTCTGTTTCCTGGAGTAGACCTGTAGGGATCCAGTGGTCTATGAATACCTCCGTGATCCAGGTCATGTCTTATTTGTGTCCTCCGCACTTAGCATAGGCCTAACTATGGATCTCATAGGATCTCATAAAACATTTGTAAATTGAGTAATTGACTGAAAATGCATTTAAAAGTAAAAAGTAGATGTTTCCAGTCCTTAGATTGAGGATATTTATTTGGCTTCCATATAACTACAGTGTCTCCCTTTTTCTTCAGGTGTTTCTGTGCATTTTTAGTCCTACCAACATACCATTAACAGCTTGACATTGTTAGACAACTAAAACAGTGTCTGTCAACAAAATACCCTTTATGCCGATATAGAAGATAGAGAAAACACAATTTTAATCTTGGCTAAGCATGATCAGAGTGGCATGCATATAAGGTAGCACAAAAGTGACTATGAAATCTGGAAAGAGTTGTGCACAAGTTTATACAAAAAAAAAAAAGAGAAAAAAAAAGAAACTTATTTTCTTGAGAGACAAGAGTATGCACATTGTGACTGTCTCACATATACCTTGTGAGAGACCCCTGAGCGAATTCCAGAGGTAAGTATTTGCAGTTCCAAGGGTCAGAGGCCCATGAACTTGCATCATAAAATAAAAAGGTCAAGACTTTTTTGATAGAGAGCACATGCACACACATGCATGTGAGAGAGAGCGAGAGAAAGAAGGAGAAAGAGAGAGAGCAAGAGAAAGAGGGAGAGAATGAGAGAGAGGGAGGGAAATAGCACCCCCTTAGGGTCTTCTCATACCACAATCCTCTTTCCCAAGCTCTCCAACTCCTCAGAATCTTGGGTGTTCATGCACATGCCCAGTGTGTTCCCTGGACAACCTGGTGATCCAAATCCATGGTAAGCCATGTGGCCTCCAACATTGTAGTCCATTATGCTATGGACTATGCCATCTAGGCTAGGCTGGTCAAGACTTTTGATCAGGTTTATTATGTTCTTGAGACACCCTAAAAATGGGAGGGTAGGTAGTCGTGGACTTACCTCCTCAACAAAATTTTTTACCCTTCACATAATCTAGCATGATTGGATGGTGGGCATTCTTCATGAGATTCTCAAGTTTCCTGATAGCTAATTTATTTATGTCTTCTCTACAATGATACCACTACATAGGAGCTAGAAACCTGCTTCTCATCACCTCCTCTGATGAGGATGGTTCTGTAATTACTATTTTTAAAAGATATTAAGTGCTTTGAATGAGGCCCTATACAAATAGAGTGAAGATGACACTAAAGGACTAAGTAGAATAAATCTATTGGAAAAACACAATCTCTTTCCCCAGATACCTCACAGGTATTGTGATGACCTTAGAAACCATTGAGAAATGATAAGACACTTCAGTAAGATAACTTTATTGGGAGTTTAGGAAGGTACTGATGACTTTCCAAAAGGCAGGGGCCGTGAGAAACATTTGTGCTAACACCTAATGAAGTAAGTAAAGATGCATATCCACTTCCAGTTCCTTCTGGCTGGTGTCTTAAAACTGGGGATCTTACTTAATCTAACCTGCACTCTGCTGGCAAAGATTTTCCTAACTAGCTGATGTATGGGCATTGCTGCTTCACCTTCTTTCAGTCGTTCCTGAGGTATGTGAGTTTCCTCACATGGACTTCCTAATCATTCTGAAAGATTCATATGGGCAGCTTGTGAAGGTGGTTCATCGAGACAAGGATACTTCCCTCTTTTCAGCTTGAACTTCCTTCCCTTCTGGTGTGGGGAGGCTTCAGGGTGTCATCATAGGAATACTGTTTTTGAGCCACACTGATCACTATTAAGAGGGGGAAAAAAAAGTCCATGTATCCTGTTTGGACAGGTTGTAAGCTGTGACATTAGACCTTCTGGTATGCAGAATGGCTTTCATCACTCTCCCTGCCCATTCAGTAAGGTTAAAGGTCTCAGGAAGCTATTTGACTTGTGGCTCTAACTTGCCCTGATTGCTGAGCAATGATGGGTCTTTTGCTCGAACCACTTAGGAGGCGCCCATGGGAGCCGCACACCAGAGACAAGTAGGAAAGGAGCGAAAATGCGTTCATGACAACATTTTGAAATGAAGAGGGCATCACAAGGAAAGTAGCATGTACATTGAGGCTTTGTCTATAGTTTTTTTTTTTTTTTTTTTTTTTTTTTAAGCTCAACTAAGGAAGTAAACTGGTGTTTTGTTCAGAGATAGTAGAGGGAAGCTGAAAATGTAATTTGTCTTAGATGAGAAGATCCTCAGAAGCAGGGACTAAGCCAGATGCAGTTTGTTGTTGTTTTTAAGAGAGATTTTTGCCATAGGGCATATGCACTCGCCAGAGAGAGAGAGAGAGAGAGAGAGAGAGAAAGTGAGAAATCACCTCTCAGGGGGGATGGCCATGCCACAATCCCTTCTCCTCCATTCTTCTAGACTTTGGGCATGGACACACACATGCCCAGCATGAGTTTTAAGCCTCCAGGTTCTAGACTCAAACCGTGGTGGACTACGTGGGAGTCCAGCGATGTAACCATTATGCCATCTGCTGGTCCCAAGCCAGATGCAGTTCTTAAAGAAGTACTTTGTGCACAGAGACACAACAATAGTAAATAATCTGCATGTGTTTATTTATCTAACATTTAATGAAATTTCTGTATGCCAGGAACTTTGATTATATACTCCAGTGCCCCCTTATCCATGAAGGTCCCTAAGTTGGTGCCTGAAACTTCAGATATTACCAATTCCTATACCATATATACTCTTTTTTCCTATACATTCATACCTGTGATGATGTTTAATTTATTAATTAGGCACAGTAAGAGATTAACAACAATAACTAATAATACCTAGAGCAATTATAACAATGTACTTTAATAAAAGTTGTGTGAATGGGGCCTGTCTCAAAATATTGAACTTCTGTTGACTGCAGATAACTGAAACCAAGGAATGCAAAACCACAGCTAAGAGGGGACTACTATAATCTCATTTAATTCTTATAACAACCTAGTGAGGTGGGGGCCCATTTTCCACATGAAGAATCTAAAGCTCCTAGTACTTAAAGGACTTACAGAGATCCACTGGTTTAAGGAAGAGCTTGGAATTGAAACAAGGTCTCTTGGCTCCAAGCCCAGTGAGCTTGGAGCTTTACCACTGCTACCTATTATTACTGTACTGATTTTTAAGGAGCTCATGTGCTAGTGTGTGTGGAATAGCTCCCATGTGCTAGTGTGTGTGGAATAGCTCCCCTAGGAGTAACACCTGGCCTGTTGGGAGAGAAGGTGTTAAGTGTTTTCCCATGGGAAGTCACAGAGCCAACATTAGACTATGTCTCAGTCCTAGTGTCTTAATATGGTACTGTTTCAGTTCCTGGCACATAGGAGGCATTTAAAAAATCTTGGTTGAACTAGATGCTGTCCTTTTATCCTTTATGTGGTTTCTGTGTTGACCCAGAATTTGTCACTTCATCTGATAACGCTGCAGGTAAATTTTCTGACCGGAAACTTGTTGTTTTTTCATATTAAAAAATGTATGTGTGTGTATGTGTGTGTATGTGTGTAATATGTATGTGGGTGTGTATATATTTATTTTTTCTCCCAAGAAAAGCACTCCAGGGGCCAGCAGGTGGTGTGGAGGTTAAGGGCACTGGACTCCGACATGGCCGACCACAATTCGAGTCCTGGACCTGGTGGCTTCCTTTCTCACTTTCCCTCTCTCTCTCCCTTTCCCCCCTCTCTCTCTCCCTTTTCCCCATCTCTCTCCCTTTCCCCCCTCTTTCTGTCCCTCTCTGGTCAAATTAAAAATGAATAAATAAATAAAGTTAAATAAAATTAAAGCAAAGAAAAGCACTCTAGACTTTTTGGATTTTTGTAATATCTGAGTAATAAACCCACAGGTGTTCATGACATTAACATTTTTACACCAAGATTCAGAAGTCCCAGTTTAGGTGATCTCATTAGCTGTTACAGAACCTTCAACATATTCTAAAAACAAAATTAATTTTAGTTTATTTTAAAAATTCTTTCACTGGCCAGCAGATGGTGCAAGCTATATCACTGGACTCTCACATGGCCAACCATGGTTCAAATCCTGGACCTGGTGGGTTGAAACTCACACCGGGTGCATGTGATGCATGCTCAAGACTCCGGTTAGAGAACGGAGGAGAAGGGATTGTATGGCCATCTCCCTGGGGATTGATTTCTTACTTTCCCTTTTGCTATCTCTGTCTCACTCTCTCTGGTGAGTACATGTGCCCTAAGGCAAAAACCTCTAAAAAGCATTTCACATCAAAAACTTAAAATTTTTGCATAACCTTTTTTTTAAGGTTTTTTTTTTTTTTTTTTTTTCAAGGGGGTACATGCACTTCCTGAGAGAGACACACACAGAGAAAGAAAATGAGAAATCATCCCCTGCGGGGGATGGCCATGATTCAATCCCTTATTCTCTATTCTCCCATTGGGATTGTGGATGGGTACGTAGACACATGTACCTGGTGCATGATTTTCAAGTTGCTGGATCTGAGACTTAAACCATGGTTGACCCTGTGGGAATTCAATACCTTAACCACCATGCCTCCTGCTGGCTCTGCATAACTTTGACCAAACGAATAACTTGCCACAGAATTTCTTTTTCTTTTTTCTTTCTGAGAGTTTTTTTTGCTATAGGATGCGTGCACTCACCAGAAGGACAGAGAGAGACAGAGAGACAGAAAGCGAGAAATCACCCCCAGGGGGGATGGTCACGCCGCAATCCCTTCTCCTCCATTCTCCTCTTGGGATCTTGGGCACGCACGCACATGCGCCCGGCGTGAGTTTAAGCCACCGGGTCTGGGACTTGAACTGCGGTCGACTACATGGGAGTCCAGTGACATAGCCATTATGCTAACTGCTGGTCCCATCACAGAATTTCTAAAGTTTATTTCTTTCAGGAAAGAGAGAGACAGAAATACAGACCCAACATGGTCTTTACACTGCAACCCCACACATAGCCTTAGCCAGCCAGTATCATGGATGCCCAGTATGCAGAGGGAGACCATTCACCAGTATGTGAATCTAGGACCGTCCCATATGATCTCAGCATGACAAAGTGTTGTTACTGCTGTGCCACCACACTAGCCAGAATTTTATTTTATTATTTAGCTATAGGGTGTGTGCACTTGCTGGAGAGACAGAGATAGGGAGAGAGGGGGAAAATGAGAAATCACTCCCCATTGGGGATGGCCATGCCACAGTTTCTTCTCCTTCATTCTGCTCTCAGGATTTTGGGCATGCACACACATGCACCTGCTGTGTTTTTCAAGCCACTGAGTCCAGGACTCAAACTGCTTCCAGTTAGACATGTGGAATCCAGCTGCCTTAGCTACCATGCCACTGGCTGGCACTGAATTTTTAAAATTTACATTGTCAGAGAGTATGTGTGCTTTCCAGAGAGAGAGAGGAGAGAGAGAGAGAGAGAGAGAGAGAGAGAGAGAGAGGGAGAGAGGGAGAGGGAAAGGGATAAATCACTCACCTATGGGGTGTGGTCATGCTGCAGGCCCTTCTCCACTTTTACATTCCATTGAGATTTGGGACATGCATACACATGCACCCAGCATGTTTTTCAAGCTGCCAGTTCGCCGTGTGGAATCTGGCTCCCTTAACCACTGGGCCATGGGGCTGGCCCCGGAACTATTTTAAGGACAACTTCATTGGATATAATTCACATACCATAAAATGTACCCTGCTAAATTGCACAATTTAATCATTGTTAGGGTATTCACAAAGTTTTGCAGCCATGCTAAATTGCACAATTTAATCATTGTTAGGGTATTCACAAAGTTTTGCAGCCATCACCACACTTTTAGAACATCTTCATAATCTCAAAATGAAACCCAGTACATGTTATTACTCCTGTATCCCTCCATCTTCTCATCCCCAGCCCTAAGCATGCACTAATCAACCTGCATTCTCCATAGGTTTCTCTATTCTGGGCATTTCATATATAGAATCATATGATATGCAGTCTTTGCATCTGGCTTTTTTTACTTAGCATAATGTTTTCAAGATTTCTTAATTTTGTAGTATATATCAGACATTAATTTCTTTTTATAACTGACTGATATTCCATTGTATGGATACATACATTTTATTTATCTATTCCTTAGTTGGTGGACAGATGGGTTGTTTCCATATTTTGCATGGCTGCATGGCCAGGAATTTATCCTAAGGGAATGACCAAAGTGATATGTAAAGAATAAGTTATAAGGATATTTATTATGACATTATGAAAGTGAAAAATTGGAAATAACCTGAGTCTTCAATATTGAGGGATTGTTTCAATTATGGGACTTCTATATGATGGAATACTGTACAGCTCTTAAAGTGGTATTGTAAATAAATTCATAATGACATAGAAAAATGCTGACAACTTATTAAGTGATGACACAGCACATAAAATGTGATCTCATTTTTTATACAAATTGTGTTTAATATACATAGAAAAAAGGCTATACTCTTAGCAGAAACAGTGGTTTTCTCTAGATGATGGGATTATGGTGGGCATTATTTTCTTATTTTTAATCTGTATTTTTAATTTTTCTGAAATTATTTTATAATTACTTATTGAGAACATACTATGTGAAGACATTATGTGGTGTTACATGTATTTTGTAGTAAGAAAATAGAAAAATTAATGCTACTGTTTAAATAATCTAAGTAGCATGCGGGGTTATAGATTATGTACATATGCATGCACTAACTTCTGGAGATGTGACAGGATCTTACAAGGAGCACTAGGATATTATGTTTTAACAACCCTGAATAGATTAAGATTTATTGATGACATACTTATCAGATAAGAAAAACATTTCATCACTTTTCTTGGAGTGGTTCTGTGCATCTCTGTCTTCTCAATGGGATGTCTAGCTATTCTTTCCCTACAGGAAGTGATTAAAAGTGGAATGTAGAGTTTATTTCCGCTTACATGGCCTGACATTTTGACATTTCCTGAACTGCAGGACGTTTGAGAGCAAACAACTTGGCTTTTACTGAAAAAATTAATTATACTGCCACTTTCACATAGTGATGGGCCTTTGTAAGAGGACAAAGCTATTCAAGTACAGAAAAATGAGATGGTTAACAGGATGACAGTAACATAAAGGTCTTGAGTCTGGAGAAAAGGACCTCATTAAACATTGATTATCAGCATGGTGTAAGCTCTTTCAGAAAGTGTTACTACATTGCATGCCATTGTTGTGTGGAGGAAATTTAAGTCTGTGTTCCATTTACATCATAAATGAGATTTGTGCATTCTAATAATAGGCTAGTCTTGCCTTGAGCTACATCAGTACACACTAAACTCAGGTCTGTTGCTTTGACTATCTTGTCACATCAAGCCATCAAGCCACTCACCAAAAGTCAATCACAAATAGTCAAACTGGTTTGCGTGTTGACATACAACCGTTCTGACTGCCTGTCTGAAGTTAAAGTTAGCTTAGTGTAATAAGATTATGTATAGTTCCCCTTGAACACATTTGAGTTACTTTGTAGGCAGGATATGGTGCTGGGTTGAAGTTAGTAATTCTGTCTGCAGAAAACCTGTATGGCATTTATCTGGGTAATGTTTCTTTTTGGATTTGACCCCAAAATCTCAGGCAATAAAAACAAAAACACAAGTGGGATTACATCAAACAGAGTGAAGAGGCATTCTATGAAGGGGAGAAGATTATTTGTAGTCATAAAAATATTATACCTCAGGACCAGCAGATGGTGTAGCAGTTACATCACTGGAATCCTACATGGTCAACCGCAGTTTGAGTCGCAGACCCGCTGTCTTGAAACTCATGACACATGCGTGTGCGTGTGTGCCCAGGATCCAACGAGGAGAAGGAATTGCAGTGGCCATCCGCCCTGGAGAGTAATTTCTCACTTTTCCTCTCACTGTGTCTCTCTCTATGGCAGGTACACACACCCTAAGGCAAAAACCTATACACACAGACACACAGACACACACACACACACACACACATACACAAATATACCTGATAACAGGTTAATAACTAAAATATACGGAACTCATGCAGTACAACAGCAATTACAAATGAGGAAATGATCTGAATAGACATTTCTTTTTATTTTTTTTAACAATTATTTGTTTTGTGGGCTGGCAGGTGCATGGTGGTTAAGAGAGAGAGAAAGTGAGAAAGCAAGGCACCACGTTCGGGATTCGAACCACAGTTGGCCATGTGGGAGTCCAGTGGCTTATTTACCACCTCACCTGCCAGCCCCTGAATAGACATTTCTTAAAAGAAATCATACAGGGACCAGCATATGGCGTAACAGTTATGTCGCTGGACTCCCAAATGGCTAACCGTGGTTCAAGTCTGGACCCAATGGCTTGAAAATCATGTCGGGTGCATGTGCGTGCATGTCCAAGATCCTGAGAGGAGTAATGGAGGAGAAAGGATTACAGCATGGCCATCCCCCCTGGGGAGTGATTTTTCACTTTCCCTCTCACTGTCTTTGTCTCTCTCTTTCTTTGGGGAGCGCACACACACTAAGGCAAAAACTGCCAAAAAATAATAATAACAACAAAAAAGAAGACAAGCAAATGGCCAATAAGTATAATGAAAAAAATGTTCAACATCACTAATCATTAGGGAATGCAAATTAAAACCATAATGAAATGTCACCTCACTCTTGTCAGAATGGCTATTAACAGGGCATTAAAAGATGAGGAATATTGGCGAGGATGTGGAGAAAAGGGATGCCTTGCTGTCGATGAGAATGGAAAACAGTAGATCGAGGGTCCTCCAAAAATTGAAGATAGAATTATCATATGATCCAGCAATCTTACTTCTGGGCATATAGCTAAAGGATTTTAAATTAGAAATTTGTAGAGATATTGGTACTTCCAATGTTTATTGCAGTATTATTCACAAGAGTCAAGTTATGGAATCAAACCTAAATGTCCATTAGTGAATGAATGAATGAAGAAAATGTGCTAGTGTGTGTGTGTGTGTGTGTGTGTGTGTGTGTGTGTGTATTTATACTGATATACTACTCAGTCTTTAAAAAGAGGGAAATTGTTTCATTTGCAACAACATGGATGAACCTGGAGGTCATTAAGCTAAGTGAAATACATCAGTGACAGAAAGACACCACGTGTTCTCAATTATGTGTGCAATCTAAGACAATTGAACTCATAAAAACAAAGGGCAGAGTAGAGGCTACCAGAGCCTGGAAAGAAAGGGGAATAGAGACATGTTGGTCAAAGGTACAATGTTAGTTAGACAGGAGGAATAAATTATAAGCATTTGAGATGATAGTTATATTAATTAGCTTAATTCAGTCATTTCATATTCTAAACATATAGCATCACTTTGTACCCCATGAGCATATACAATTATAATTTGTCAATATCCCATCAAAAATTTCAAAAGTAATTCTGTCTGGAGTGGGATCAAACTGAGTTCTAATCTCTGAGTAGGTTGAGATTAGATTGAGACTCTCTGAGCTTCAATTTTCCCAGCAATAAAATGAAGATGTTAATGTCTGTCTCACAGATTGATGCACAGCATATTCCCCAGTACATGGTAGGAACTTAATAAACTTTGATGCTTTTTTTTTTGAGAGGTGTTTTGCTATAGGGCATGTGTGCTCGCCAGAAAGACAGAGAGAGACAGAGAGACAGAGAAGTCACCCCCTGGGGGGGGATGGCCATGACAAAATCCCTTCTCCATTCTCCTCTTGGGATCTTGGGCACGCACGCACATGTGCCCAGCGTGAGTTTAAGCCACCGGGTCCAGGACTTGAACCGCGATTGACTACACGGGAGTCCAGCGACATAGCCATTATGCTAACTGCTGGTCCCTGATGCTTTAAATGAGTATGCAAGGGAACTTGAAGACAAAAATGGAGAAAGTTCCCATTATCTTTTTTCTTCTCTTTGGTACATTTCTAATTTCCTTTTTCTTGTTCTCTACCTAAAATGGGTTGTTAAAATTGCTAAAATTCGGGGCTAGCAAGTGGTATAGTGGTTAAGGCACTGGACTCCCACATGGCTGACCACGGTTTGAGTCTCAGACTCGGTGGCTTTAAACTCACGCTGGGCTCCTTTGTGTGCATGCCCAAAATCCCAAGAGGAGAAGGGATTGTGGCGTGGCTATCCCCTCTAAGGAGTGATATCTCACTTTCTCTCTCTCCATCTGTCTCTGTCCCTCTGCTGAGTGCATACACACTATAGCAAAAAAATCTCTCAAATTGCTAAAATTAAAACAAAAACCCATTTTTTTTTAACTTCTACAACTTGAAGTTTTCCGTTTCATTCCCAACATGAAATTGACTTCTTCAATATTTAAATTGACTCCTTCAATTATTACTTTTCTATTTTAGCTTTTTAAATTTCTTCCCAACCTTCCAATAAATTTCTTAGCCTTCTAAATCTCTTAACCTTTTAATAAATCTCTTAACTTTCCAAATTCTTGTTAGCCTTCTAAATTTCTTCATAGCTGTTTAAATTTCGTAACCTTTCGATAATTTTTCTAATTATTCTCCTAGCCTTCTAATAACCCTTAGCTTTTTCTAATTTCTAAATTTCTTAACTTTCTCTCTTAGCTTCTAAATCTCCTAGCTTTTAACTTCTAAGTTTCTTAGCTTCTAAATATCTTAACTCTTAACTTCTAAGTTACTTAACTTCTGAATCTTTTACTTCTAAGTTTCTTACCTTTCATATTTTATCATAGTTGATGTACCTTTCATATACAGGACAGCATTCAAATATACATATATCTCTCTCTGAGAGGTTCCCGTTTTATGCCCAGCTGACTGTACATCCACTCCTTACTCTCTCAATATTTTTCTTTTACTTTCTTATTGCTGGCCTCTGGAGTGTCCACTCTCATTTTCTTCTGTCCTCAGGTCCTGTTCAGGGGCCACATGCCCCTGCCTGAAGGTAAAGAAATAGGGTACCCCAAGGGGAAGGGCTGTAGATTGAGAAAGGACAAATAAAAGTGGGGTCAGGTGGATCCGGTGTCTCTGGAGAAGCTGCAGCCAAATTAAAAATTTTAGATGTAGGCTTAAGAATATTTTATAGTACAATGAGGAACTACTGATGTAGGAGCTATCGGCCTATAACAAAACAATAATGTACAAATTTCTATAGCATTCATACCCAAGAAAGCTTGTACTTGACAATCATGAAAACATACCTACTTATAATCAACTAATTTTTACTCTTTTTTTTTTTACAGCCTATGACCTTTTATAATGATAAATGCATATCTAGATCTTAACAGATTCGACCTCTTCAAATCTAAGGCTTTTGTGGCTTTTTCTATCATTTTCAGTGGAGTACCTTAAGTCTATTCATGGCACTCTACTATCCCTCTAACTAGCTGTTTTTAATCTGTTGGGGATTTGAAACTAGTTTATAGAATATATTTGGCTTCTGGATAAAACAAAAGTATTCAGGTCTGAATGCAGACCTGGATTTGGGGAAGGAGGGATCTCTACTTTTGCTGCTAAGTTAGCTTTTCTTTGACTCTATTCTGATTATTTTCTACATTCTGGATACTCAGGGTTATGTATAAGGTAATTCCAAATATTAACATTTCTTAGAACAATTGTGACTGTGTTAACATATGAGAGCAATGTTCTTTTATTCACTTAAAAGGAACTGGTCAGTAAGCTACATGTAATAACTCTATGACAACACAAAGCTGCAATGAATTTTATTGGTCAGGTACTGCCAAAACTACTAGAAATAAGTTTACCAAAAGGGACAGGCATGGAGCCAAATATCTAAAGGAGGAGGAAATCTTGAAATTAGCAACGGGCTAGTGTTTGCAAGAGTAAAAATATTCACTGCTGGCACCAGCACATGGTGTGATAGTTATGTTGGTGGACTCCCATGTGGTCAATAGCAGTTCAAGTCCGGAACCCAGCAGCTTAAACTCACATCAAGTGCCTGTGCATGCGTGCCCAAAATCCAGAGAGGAGAATGGAGGAGAAGGGATTGGATCAGGATTGGATCATGGCCATCTCCCCGGGGAGTGATTTCTTGCTTCCTGTCTCTGTCTCTGTATCTCTAGCAAGTGCATGTGCACTATAACAAACAAACAAACAAAATTAGTGCTATAGTTACAATGTCATCTTCATAGACAAAGAGGAAATATTTCTATCTGAAGTGTCTGACTTAAATTTGATTGATAACAGGGGACCTGCAGGTGGTGTGGTGGTTAAGGTGCTGGAGTCCCATATGGCTGACCACAGTTCAAGTCCCAGACCTGACAGCTTGGTAATCATGCCAGGCACATGTGCGTGTGTGCCCAAAATCCCAGGAGGAGAATGGAGGAGAAGGGATTGCAGTGTGGCCATACCCCTCGGGGGTGGGGGGGTGATTTCTTTCTTTCCCTCTCACTGTCTCTCTCTTTCTCTCCTGTAAGTGTATGGTGCTCTATGATAAAAACAATAAACAATTTTTTAAATAAAAAAACAATCGATAATTGACTGATAGGCAGTAGCGTGGTGGACTAATGTTTGGAGAGTTAGCTAAAAATATACCAGAGAGCATCCAGTTTAGATGTGCACAAAATTTTGACTTTGTGATTGTACCTTTCTCAATTTCACATGATCTATGAGTAGTTTATCCCTGATAGGCTTTCAGGTGAATGGTCTCGCATCATGGTTTATGTTGAACATCGATAGCCCTTTCAAGTGAATGTCAGATGCTAGCTCCAGCATTTGTATGTTTGCGTACAGGTGACATCATTTTCATTCAGGAAGAGTCTTGTCTAGTAAAGGGCTTGAGGTTCTCTCTATAGGTGCACAGAACAAGGCTGGGGCCTTGTAATCAGACCAACAGTAACTGTCGGCTTGTGATTTGGGACAAGTTATTTAATCTCAGTGTGCCAGTTTCTTAATATGTATAGTGAAAGGGGAAACATCTATCTGAAAGGGTTACCATACTGATGAAATAAGATAACAGGCAAAGCATTTAGTGCAGTGTTTGTACATCATAGGAAGTCAGTGACAAGGTAATATTGTCATCCAAAGCTAGATTTGGTTTGGATTTGGTAAGGAGACATCCAACAAGTGAGCTAGTTGTATGAGGAGATTGTGTGTGGAAAAATGGAATTAAAGTATGAATTTATTTTAGTGCAAAGTAATTCAAAATACATGCATAGTTTTTTTAATAATACACATTTTCTATGATGTCTTTGAAGACCCCTTGTGTCTTGCAATTTGTTAAATCTCTTGAAGGCCTAGGGGATTGTTGCAGTCTGAAGGAATGAAAGCGGGAAGTGGAGACAGCTTGGTCACAGAAAACTGATAGGCAAGCATAATAGAGGTTTCTTGACTCACCAAAGTGAAGGCTTCTTAAGGCAATTTATAAATGCAGTTAGTGAGTTAATGGTTGTATATTTTTTTTGCTAATAAAACTTTGAAATTTGGTGCCTCGTTCCCCCTCGCCCTCCCCATGTGCCCACCCAGAGATAGAATAATTTAGATGAGCACTCTTGGAAACTTTTCTTGAGTCAGATCTCAATGAGCTCTGGTCCATAGATTCAATAAACTTTGTCTATGAATGAGCCATCATTACCATTATAAAAGGCTCACTAATCACTGTTGAAAGCCACAGGTTAATTATTGCGTAAGGGTTGTATAATGTAATTTCAGAAACTAAATAATTAAAAAATTTAAAAGACCATTTAACATATCTTTGACAAAGAGCCAGAAAGTAGAAACAGCCTTATTTTAATCATTTAACAGGGACTTAACAACTCATGCAACACATATCTAAAAAAGTACATTATGCTTGCAGTGTTGGAAAATAACATTTCCTCTGGATAAATGAAATTCCGTAATGAAAGCTAAAACTGAATACAAATAAGGGAAGGGTGGGTACTGGGGGAAGAATATCAGCAGTGAGTATCTTACAAGTACATTTTGATAGTATACAGATTTTGAGTGTCTAGATTCTAGAAATAGCTGAATCTGCTAATTTTTGCCCCTATATAGTTGCTTAGAGGGCCTTTGTGGTTTAATTGCCTTCTTTCATGTCCTTCAACTTAAGTTCTTCATATTCTATAAAACCTGACTTTACATTTCCCTGTCTCATTCTGTGTCCTTTCAGTACAAATGCATCCAGTATATATTTCAAGTTAAATTCCATTTAATAGGAGGATGGCAAAATCGACCACACTATATTAGAACCTTATTTAAATAAATGCTTCTTGGAGCTGGCAGATGGTGTGGTGGTTGAGGGTGCTGGACTCCCACATGGCTTCCCATGGCTCGAGTCCCATGGTGGCTTGCTTTCTCACTTTCCCTCTCTCTTTCTCTCTGTCCCTATGTGGTCAAATTAAAATGGGTAAATAAATAAATAAACTTAAAGAAAAATACTTCTTTAAAATAAATAAATAAATGCTTCTCACAATGCCTGCAGAGTTTTGATTTGGCCACGTTAAGCTGGATAGTGTAAATACTCACAGATATGAAGATATAGGGAACATTGTACAAAAGGAGCTATTTTGCTGCTTCCAGAGCAGTGGTGTTTGTGACTAAATACCTCTATAACCTTCTGCTGTAATTGTATTGGAAAGCAATACAAGTGGAATCTGTAAGTATTGAAAGGCCCAGAATGAAGGCACAGTCAGAATAAAGGTATTCTTAACCTTTGCAATTTTTTTTATTTGTTGAAAGGAAGATAAGAAGATTAGGGAAAGACTATATACATAGAGAGTGTATGTATATCTATCTATCTATCTATACATATATATAGATAGATAGATATTGTGTGTGTGTGTAGTATATATATTTATATGTATAGTATAGTATATATATATATCTATATATAGTGTGTGAATGTTTATACTATTCTAACATATATAGTGTGTGTGTATATATATAGAGAGAGAGAGAGAGAAAGAGAGAGAGAATATTACATATGTATATATATAGAGTGATAGAGTGTGTGTGTGCACGCACATATACTATTCTATTACATAAAATATATAATTTCCGAGTTTAGGCTGGAAGACTGTAAGGGCATTTCAGGCAAAGTTCAGGACCTATCTTTAAGTAGATAATGGCTCAGTCTGAGACATTTTACTGGGCCTGAGGGGCCTGCTTGAACAGAAGATGGGGAAGGAACAGGCAGAGCAGTTGTGGGCCAGTCTATCTGGAATTCTCTGACTTACTGGGAGTCAGATTGGAGACAAGGTTCTCAAGGGACTGGAGGGACCTTCCTCCACCAAGCCTCCTACCTCTGAGCAGGACAACTTCTCATTCTGACTCTGTCCTCTGCATTTTCTCCTTCCTCTTTGCAGGATTTGCTCAAGGTCACAGAATGAGTTAATATCAGAGCCAGAACATAAATTTCCCATAGGTGAAGACTTGGTCTGTAACTTTGCTCATGCTTAGGGGCATAGTTGTGAGGGGCTTCCTCACTGGTACCACTATAGCAATTCCTTGTTAATTCTGTTGGCAGCTAAGCCACAAAGAACTGTAGAAAATATCTAGTAGCCATTGAACTGGAAATCAAGCCAAATTATTTGTCTTTTGTTCCAGGGGGTTAAAATAATATAGCTAACCACTTGTTTCTAAAGAGCACACAGTGTCTTTCAGGAGCAAAAATAGGCAAATCCAAGCAGGATCTAAAGGCTGTTTGCTCAGTAGCACCTAGAAACAATTTTAGTTAAGGTCCAGATTTAAACGGTTTTTACCCAGGTCAAGCTAGAGATTAGGAAAGGTGGCAGATGAAATCAACTCTGGGTCTGGCACCAGTTACAAAAGGAAGCGGGTCATTGGGTTGTGTTTATAGAGGAAAGAGAATAGATTGCAAGATTGTTATCGCTGGAATCATTGTGGGGGGAGGTGGAGACCCTCATTTGAAACCTTGTCCCCCAGACTAAAGGAGCCCAAAGTGCTTTAAGGACTCACACATAATTGGCCATACATTCCACAGGAAGAAGCCCTGCCTCTGGCTACATCCTTCTGCCTTGAAGAAACGGAAAGGGAGGAGGGATCAGGGTGAGAGTCTAGAGTGGGGGAAGGGGTGAAGTGCAGAGGGCCCTTCTGGCATCTTGTGAAGACCTTTGTAAAGCATCTCCAGATTTGCCACCCTTAGTTTTAGGCTATATATTGAAAACTGGCAGACCTTTAGAAGCTTAAACTAGCAACTTGGGGAAGTTTCTATTGCTAAAGCATCAGTAAGCAGTGGTATACAGATTTTATACAGCCCTGATTTTTTTTTGGAGTGGGGTGAGCTCTTTGTTCTTAGAAGTTAATGTTTTGTGCTGGTTTATAGTTTGCAACACATATTGTCCCGGACCCTAGAAGGAGGAGGAAAAAAGACTTAGTTTTCCATTTTACCCTTTGACTATCCAGGTAACAATGTGACAAGTAGAAAGCACAGTTTCCCTAGCCAGAAGTGTAGGGTGTAGTAGCTGTGGTGAAACATACCTGATGAACAACATAAAGACAAGCAGCCAAATTATTTTCATTAGTATCCAGTTAGTAGGTGATTTAGTTACTACATGTGTCTGCAAATTCATTAACAATTAGGTAAATTAAATTTAATAGAAATGATATAAATTTGAAAATAAAATGCTGCACTTATTAATTTTAACTTTATAGATTAAAATCCATGTGCTACTATCCCCTCATCCCCTTCTTCCCTCTCTTTAAAATTGTATCCAGTGCACAGGCAATTAGAGCACCCAGGGTAGATTGTTTTTCTCATTTAAAGTATCTCTTCTCTCTGGAAATCAGTCCTCCAGTGGAGTACTTCTCTCTGTGTCTCTAGATGAGTGTCAGCGACAAATGGCACATGTGCACACAATATCAATGGGAATTGTGGGTGCACGGTGAGAGAAGGAAAAGCCCTTTGCAATACTGCGAGGGATTCAGGAAGGTATTTTAGAATTTGGAGGGGCTTAAGGCCTGATTCCGCTGCTGATATTGAATTGCAGCATGACCAAATGATTAGCAAACTCGCCTTTCTTGAAGTATCTCAGGGCAGAGACATTCTCAAATGATTGCAAATTGGTTAATGATTTTAAAAGGCATGTTAACTTGCTGGAAACAAGAAACTTTGTTGGGTTTTCCTAAACAATGGGTATGTTTAGAAGCCAAGCACTATAGACCAAGTAAAAATGCACCGAACTGGAACGCTTTTGGAAGGGTAGGAGGAGGGTGGCAGTAAATCTCAGAAAAGGCTTTGCAGTTCAAGTCAATACTGTGAGGACTACTACCTCACCTTACTTTAAATAACTTCAGTTCAAAACATTACTGTCAGTGATTATAAAGTTGCAACGCATTCTTGTTGTTACAGTTGAGGTTATTCCCACTGTTTCTGACTTTTTTTCCTGATTTTTGGATAGATCTCTTTCACGATTTCCTAGAAAAACAACCAGTCTTTTACCACAGTGGATCACGTTTTATACCTTCTCCTTGTAATCAAATAGAACATTGAATTAGCAAAGCTAAACAGGTTGGTGAGGCAACTAGCATTGTGGAATGGTATTTTCCTTTTGAAAAATCTGTATTCAAATGGTCAAGGTTGTTGTGTATATAGCTGAAAGCAATAAGATGCTGCTTGTAGGTCTTTGATTTTTACTATGGAACAGTGAAAGAGACTTTGTGGCCCACTGTGTTTGGTGACTTGCCAGGGTAGGTTCACATTTCTGAGAAAATAGCTGTGGTTGTACAGTAACATCAGTATTTTGCTTTCAACTCATATTAATAGGTTGTTGAAAGTTCAAGTGAACGTTGTTGAGATTGAGTGAGTGAAAAATTATTTAATAGCGTCTGTTAAATATAAGAGGACATCATTCACTACTGGCTTCCATCAGGATATCTAATTTCTCCAAGAGGACCTGACCTGATTTTCTATCACATGAGGATCAGATTACCATTTACCTCAAAGTCAGCTACTGTGCTCATAAAAATTGTGTTTATTTTCTCTCTCAGATATGTGGCCATAAACATTGGGGTAGAGGTATCATTGAGTTTTTGTCCTTTTTTTTTTTAATGATGATTTTTCTTAGTGGAATTCTGCTTCTCCCCTCTCCATTATGTTCTGTTTTAGGGGATTACATAGAAATACCTTCTTAAAAGGAAATGATTGATGCTTTTTGTCCTTTGAACACTTTACATTATGAGAAAAGGAAGAGACTTTAAAGGAAGCCAGGTAGTGTTACTGAAACCAAGTAGGTGCAGACTGGGAATCAGCACTGGTAAAGCCCAGTTTCTGACCAGGAAGTTTGTGGAGAAGGAAGGCCATATTTCAGGTGATATCATCTGACAGACATCTGGGAGACTATCTCTCCAAATGTGTTAGGAGATGGGTTTTTATAGAGAAATAATTTCCACCCAGATGTTCAATTAAATCCATGTATGTAAACGAAGGATTGAAGCTTGTGCAATTCTGATTGGTCAACTCAAGTGATGGTCCCATTGATCTCTTACTGAAACTGATTGGTTGCTTTATTGCAGCCATAATCCACATTCCCTCCTTGCAGTGGGGGGTCAGCTTTAGGTCACTCAGACTTCCTGGCTCATGGATCCTTCAAACAAACTTACAAAACAGACGTGATACACACACACACACACACACACACACACGATTTTATTTATATAGTTGGGAAAGTCATCATGTATTTTTAAATTTTTTTCTATGAAAAAACTGTATCATGACTTTCCTGACGAAAAAATCATATATATTATATATATGCAATGTTAATGTATATATATGAAATTTATAATATGTTACGCATATATATATATATACATATACATATATATATATATGTATGTATGTATATATATATATGAAATTGTCCTTATAATTCCCACTCATCAGCTTTCTCAGTTGGTTATTTGATTGGTAGACCTCTCAATATCACTGATTTTTTCTAGCAGGTTTTTGCCTTAAGGTGCATGTGCTCGCTGGAGAGAGAGAAAGATACAGAGACAGTGAGCAGAAAAGTGAGAAATCACCCCCAGGATGATGGCCACACTTCAATCTCTTCTCCTGAATTCTCTTTCCAGGATCTTGGGCATGCACGCACACACATCTGGTGTGATTTTCAAGCTACTGGGTCCAGAACTTGAACCGTGGTCTGCCATTTGGGAATCCAGTGATATAACTGCTATACCATCTTCTAGTTCCATTATCACTAGTTTTTGACTTCACATTTAGATGTTGCAAAGATAATCACTGAACATTTAGAATATATTAGGCATCATCAAAAAGCTTGATTTCTAGGGACCAGCAGTTAGCCTAATGGCTATGTCGCTGGACTTCCACATAATCGACTGCGGTTTGAGTTTCGGACCCGGTGGCTTAAAACTCGCGCCAGGGGGAACCAGCAGTTAGCGTAATGGCTATGTTGCTGGACTCCCACGTAGTTGACCGCGGTTCGCATCCTGGACCCGGTGGCTTAAAACTCACGCCGGGCGTGTGTGCGTGCATGCCCAAGATCCCAAGAGGAGAATGGCGGAGAAGGGATTGCGGCGTGACCATCCCCCCTAGGGGGTGATCTGTCTCTCTGTCTCTGTCTGTCTGTCTGGCGAGTGCACGCGCCCTATAGCAAAAACCTCTAAAAAAAAAAAAACCTCGCGCCAGGCACGTGTGTGTGCGTGCCCAAGATCCCGAGAGGAAAGTGGAGGAGAAGGGATTACAACGTGGCCATCCTCCCTGGGGGGTGATTTCTCGCTTTCTGTCTTTCTCTGTCTGTCTGGCGAGCACACGCACCCTGTAGCAAAAATCTCTCCAAAAAAAGGAAAAGCTTGATTTCTATAGAATGAAACCTTAAAAGCCATAATGCCATGGATGGAAATTTGTATAAAATATTGTCTCTCCAGACACGAGAGATGGTGGGGAGGCAAAAAGCTTGTGCTTTTTGCAGAACAAAAGCACTGTGCAAATCATTTACTGGTATATCCTGTTTTCCTCAGTTTTAAAATTCTCTCCTTAAAATTCTCTAACCCTTTCTCTCTGGGCCTGATTTAGTCCAGTATAGCCACAGTAATCCAGCAAACACACTTAAAAATCCCATCTTTTATAACTATGTTTTCTATATTTCTCTTATATACTCCCATTTTCCTGTATTTCCCCAATTAGACAATTCACTTGGATAGTTTTCCATCATTGCACTCTCTTCTCTAACAGTTTGTAAATTCCAAGTTTGTTTTATGGGCTGAGAGCTTTGTCAGTGATGAGAGATAGGTAAATGCACTGTGTCCCTGTTCGTTGCATTTAATAAACGAAACACTTTTTGACCTGATCACATCTTCCTAGCTTTTCTTTCAGCCTTTCTGTGGCCCTCACAGCCATGTGGACATTTTCTCTCTGTATCTAACTGGGCAGAGTAGTGGCACATCTTTTCTCATCTTATAAAACCAAGAGGAGCAGCTAAAATAACTAAGGAGTTTGCAACAGACTCTGACTCATACTGTCAGTTACTAAAGTGTGTAGAACAAAAGAAGAAAACATCAGAAGCACATTTTGGGTGTGGAAAAGTCAATCAAGGCCAAAAGAATTGAACTTTCTAGGTACAGTTCTTTTCAAAAACATCTTTTTTTTGGTCTTTAATCCATAGTTGAATCACTTAATTTTGGTTTATTAACAGTAAGGACTTGTAACTCTCTAACAATGATCATCTTACTCTTTTTTTTGAGAGTTTTTAAATGTATTATTATTATTTTTAAATTTTCATTTACATTTAATCACTGAAATCTTTACAGTGTACAACAGTTATCTTACTCTTAGAGTTTTACAAATATACCTTTCTGAATACCTCATGTTATTTTCAAACTGGAGTGAGAGAATATTACTTAAAATGTTTATGCTGATTATTAAACTCAGTATGTGTTTTTAAGGTGGCTGGATTCTATGTGGCTGACTGTGCAGTTTGAGTCCCAGACCTGGGTGTTTGGTAGACGTGCTGGGCACACACATATGAGTGTGTGTATTTTATATCTCTCTCTCCCTCTTTGTCTCTGTCTGGTGAGCACACACACCCTATAGCATTTTTTTTTTTAAAAAAGGACAACAAAAATCACCTATAATCCTATAGTTGTATCCGAGGTAACAGTGGCTTATTGTATAATATAGTGGTGTATTTCCCTCTAGTCTTTTTTTTTTTTTGAAACCATGTTTTTCCACTATTTATTGTGAACATTCTAGTTCATTAATTAAAAAAAAAAAACCTTATTTTTTATGGCTGCATGATCTCCCTTGCATTGGGTATAGGGTAATTTGTTTTGATTTAATCAGCTATTAGATTGTTTCTTACTTTTGCAATTAGAGCTCATGTTATAATTAACATTCTGGTACATAAATATTTGGGTGTACTTTTAATCCTTTTATCAGAGCACGTTTTTAGAATTTTAGCATTACTGGACCAAAAACCATGTATAATGATGCAACACTTCTTTGATGTGTTTCCTAATTGCACTTTGGGAAGTTGTTTCTGTTTAGTCACATTAGCAGTGAGTAGAGAACAGTTAGTATTACTCCTCATTTACAAATGCAAAAAGGCTCAGGTCTAGAGAGATTCAAGACTGGCTCAAAGTCGTATGACAATATTTCTTGCCCTTTGGTTTTCTGAGTCAGTTCTGTATTCTTTCTGCTCTACCACTGTTGTAGTAAAACTTAATGACAAATCTTGTAGCCCTTTGGTAACCAAAAGCTGGTTTACAGTTATTATTTTTAATAGCATAAGTAATAGTCATTCTAGTTCAGCATTAGGACATTGAAAAACTTTCTTCTGTTGGGATTAAATTTGTTCTCGAATCATCACAAATAATCCTTAACATATACAAAAGGAACTGAAACTTTTGTTGACTTTCGTTTTTGGAAGGAGAAGAAGGGAAAATTAGATTTTTATGTCAAGACTCCAGAATGAGGTGGGATATAGCATTTCAAGATGGTTTCCTGAAATGAACCATAACCAAATCAAATGTGGGAAACAAAACAAACATCTACCCCACACCCCTAAACAAGAATAAAACTATACTGCCAAAAGGACAGACTATATCAACAGTCTCCATTCTTTTCCCCTAGCACTTACTCAAATCCTAGAACAACTAGGCACCATGGCCTTTGTCTGAGGACAGCCCATTTAAAACTTCCAGGTCACCAGGGAACCAGGTCTGGGCTCTGCTGAAGACCTCTTGCTCTTTGGTCTTAGACAATTGATGTGATAACATTGTTTTGCTCTGAATTCCCAGGTAGATAGGACATAAATTGGAACTAAAACATTCAGATTATCTTATCTTATTTGAGGCTATGTTTTCTTTAGTATTACCTTACCCTGGGAGGCTCCCCCCCACTAAGTGTTTAATAGGTACCATTGCTTCTAAGGTTAGGAGTGCATTGCTGGAAGACTTCTTATCGTATTCTGATATGCCTTTGGGGAAAAAAAAAGTCCTTCAAATATTAATAGGGTCTGTATTCTGTTTTAGGTCCTTGCCATTGGTATTTCAAATCATATTATCATAATGAAATAGAAGCCTATGTAATGTAAATTTTGTTGTGTTTGACAAAAAATTAAAGATGCCTAGGAATTATGATCATGTTACAGTAATTGCCTAAAATGTGGTGTTAATATTCCTCACTTCAATCGTTTTGTGTTGATTGAACAACCTTTGGGATAGATGGTAAATCTCAATGGCTTTAATAATAAAGATCTAAATAGCCTAATAATGTTTCTGAATGTAGCAGTTCTTCAGAGTTTGAGGAAATGACAATTCTTTATCAAAGTGCTTGTACTGCATTCAGATAGTGATAATAGTGTAAGTCCTTATTGCTTAACTATTTTCAGACAGCAGGAACTATATTTTGAATGAGTATATCTTCTGAAGTTAGATTCTCAAGAATGTTCATTTGATGGTAAGCATCTTTAAACAGATATTGAATGATGGGTTTATGTAATCCATTAATATTTACTGAGCATCCACAAAGTGCCAAGCACTGTGCCAGGTATTGTGGGGATGATACATAAGATCCAATTTCTATTCTCAAGGGAATACATAGTCTGGCTGAAAATGAGGCTATGTACATGCTCTTGCTTTTGAAGCTAACCTGGATGAGGGACACGCTATTGATAAAAGAATACGAGAGACTGGGATATCCTTTGTAGGTAGATATACTAGCCTACGCAAAATCTTAGAGGCAGGAAAAATGAATTTTGTGGATGTCCGGAAATATTTGGTTTGGAATAAAAAGTTCCTTATAGGAAACAGTATATTGGAAGAGAAAATTGCAGAGGCAGGCAGGAGATAAAACACATTTCCCAAGTGTTTTTAGGGACATTTATACATATAAATTTAGTTTATTCAATAAATATGATTAAACTGAAAAGCTTGTCTAGTTTAAAGCAACACCCAAAGGACAACATCTGAAGTTAATCTGTACAGCATGGACCATTGTAAAATAACTCTCCTACTTTAGAAAGTCTCCTCTTTAGATGCTGCATATATAATGTGGGGCCACCCAATGAGGCCAGTTAGAAATGAGACATTTGGATTGAAAATTTTGCAGAGTGATTAAGATCTCATTGGGGGGCCAGCATGTGGCATGATGGTTAAAAGGAGCTGGATTCCCACATGGCCAACCATGGTTCAAGTCCCAGACCTGGTGGCTTGCTATCTCGCTTTCCCTTTCTTTCCCTCTCTGTCTCTGTCTGGTCAAGTTAAAAAAAATAATAATAACAAATGCAATTAAATAACTAAATAATTCTTAAAAAATAAAAAAAAAGATCTCATTGAATCAAGCTGACCAGCTGTGTGATTTCAAACTCACTCCTCTCTAGTTAAATGATATAGTATGTATTTCTAGATGTTTGGAAGTAAAAGTCATTGATCAAATGCTCTTGGGTATGAGACACTCTGCTAGCCTGCGACAGCCCAGAATTTGTCCTTGACATATTATCTGTTTTTTCTTTTGGTCTTTTTTGGCCACTGCCTTCAACTGTGATGTTATTTTAAAAGCAAGACTCTAGCACCAGCTAGTAGTGCAGTGGTTAAGTGCTGTGTGGAGAGAATAGGATCTCACATGACTGACAGCAATTTGAGTCCCGGCTCCAGTGTTTTGAAAAGCACATTAGATGCATGTGTGAAGGTGCCCAGGATCCTTACTAGAAGGAGAAATGGAGGAAAGGGAGATTGCAACATGACCAGGCCCTGTTAGGGGGCTCTCTCTCTTGCTCTCTGGTGCACACACACATCCTCTGGCATTAAAAAGGATTTTTTTAAAAAAGCAAAAATCTATAACTTTACTTTTCAAATCAATATTTTAAAGTAAATTTTGTGATGCTTTGAATTAATAGCAGGTAACCAGAGATATGGATGATTGCACATGTCCTATGCTGAATAACCCATTTATATGTGTCTTATGAAGTCTCTTTATACCTACATTTGGCTATGAGTGAGTCTAATTTTGAAATGAACTTTCAAACTAAATAATGAAGCCATACTGTAAAGGTCTGACTTGAGCTGCTGAGAGGTTGGCCTGATTTCCTACAACCTGCTCCATGCTGGATAGAGAATAAAAATATTGCCTGTTGTCCAACCTATTACTTACATAGAATCATCCTAAGTGCTACTGACATGTCTAACTGAACTATTTTATTCTGTGGCTTACAGCTATTTCCTCTTAGTTTGTCCTCAATAAATATGAAAGGAATTATGGCCAGAAAACTTAAAAAGGAAAAGTAGGATAGTTGTATATAGAGAACTATAGCATAAGAAATATAAGCATAAGATGAGAGGATTAGGGTTCAGCGATATAAACAAATCTTTAAAAGATCATATGAAATAAAGAGGTTGAAGTAAAACCTCTAAGATAACATATTTAATGGTGAAGAAGTTATTGGTCAAACCTCACAAAAGTTCACACAGAATAGAAAAATAGTTTCTCTAAGATGAAGAGATGGGATGGGTTTTGCATTCCTAAGATGCACTTGCAGTCAATTTGGGAGGGATGGCAGGTTGTTAAAGAATATGGACTAGGAGAATTTTTTAAGATTATTCTTGATAGGAGCCAGTAGGTGGCATGGTGGTTAAGGTGCTGGATTCCCATCTGGGTAATCACAGTTCAAGTCGTGGACCTGGTGGCTTGAAACTCACTCTGGGCTTGTGTGCATGTGTGCCCAAAATCCTGAGAGAAGAATGGAGGAGAAGGGATTGCGGTGTGGCCATACCCCCAGGGATTGACTTCTCATTTTCTCTCTCTCTGTCTCTCTTTGGTGAATGCATGAGTCCTATGGTAAAGCCATAAATATATATATATGTGTATATATATATATATATATATATATATATATACACACACACACACACACACACACACACACACACACACATATATATATATATATATATATATATATATATATATATATATATATATATAATTGGATAAAGCAAATGAAAACGATGTTGTTCCTCAACTGAAGTCTTAGAATTACAAGAAGGGGGCTGGTTCTGTGGCCTGATGGGTAAGGGAGTCAGATCCCACATGGCCAACTGTGTGGTTTGAGAAACACCTTTGACACACAAGTACATGTTCCAAATCCTGACAAGAAGAAGGTATTGTGGCATGACCGTTACCCACTGAGGTGTGCTTTCTCCCACTCCCTCCTCTCTGTGTGTCTGTCTGTCTCTGGTGAGCACATATGCCTTCTGGCTTATAAACAAAACAAAATAAAAAAGAATTACAAGAAGGAAGACATGATTTGGTGATATTTTGGGTAGAATTTGGATATCAGGTAAATCTTAGGAGCTCATGAAAGCTCTTCTTAGGTATAATTATTAGAACTGGATCATTTCTATGTTTTTCAACAATCTACTCATGATGAGCAGAGTCTGGTTTGAAATGATCCCCATTGAATGAGCCATTATAGATTTAAATCTTATGAATGTGTCTCTTCTTTTTCTTTTTGAAACTATGGATTTCAACCATTAGCACCTCTTGTTTTGAGTAAGGTAACAAGTTCCATATATTTAAACCAGCTGCATCCTACACCACCACCCATTTGAATCTGTCTTAAGCTTATCTTTGCTTGGTGTCAAAAGACTCTTATTTCTATTATATCAGGACTTGATGAATCACCAAGTTCAGTTCACCTTGTCAGTACCTATTATTCTTTGGCAAACTGATTACAGTCCTTCGCAACATTCATCTGTTCAGACTAGAGGACCTGAGGTCTGTAATCTGCCCTCATAGAGCAGCTTCTCCGCCCTGTAAAGATAGAAGCTAACTCTTTCAAGCTTTATTGTGTCTCATCACCTGTAGGGCCCTGAAGAGTACGTTGTAACCCAGGAGGAAAAGTACCTGGCTTATGCTCTGGGATGCCATTTTTTAAAATTTAATACTTTGTAGATGATTTCTATCTCAGTAACACTTTTTGGGTTTGGAGGGATATACACATTTTAACTGGCATAGTGCTGACTGCATGTTTTGTTGGCTGGCTTGCCTGGGAGCCTACAGAATTGTTTGTGGTATTTGTTCATTGGCAAAACAATGCCAAAGGGTAGTGTTTATTCCAGGCACCATTTTTTAATTCATTAGCCTTGCATTTTACTTTTGTAGTAAACTTCTGGAATGGCAACCTGCCAGGACCCATTAACCAAACTTTAGAAGAATATGTGGTAGAGGTTCCAGCCGTCTGTTACCTGTACAATTCCTGCCAGTTAGATGACTTTCACTAGGGCTACTTTATGAGGGTATAAAAACTTCTTAGCAAATTCAGCTTTTTATTAGGTACTGCACAGCCCCTATTTCAGGAAAACAGTCTGTACCAGGAAATATAAGGGAAAGGAAAGACTTTTAAGCTCTCCCTGTGGGTGCCTTTTAAACATGTTAGCCATCTTGGCAGTTGGCACTAAGTAAGGGAGGCAACCATCATTCAGAAGGGATGGTTTTAACATCTGTGCTTTGGGGACACAAAGTAAGGCAGAGTAATAATAAATACTTGAGTCCTAGGGCATTTAGGTCAGGCAAGTTTCTTGTAGCATTGGTGCTGTTCTTTCCTGAGACTGTAGTAATTGGTGGTACAGGAGCCTTTTTGTTGTTGTTGTTGTTGTTGTTGTTTTTACCATACGGCATGTATACTGCAGAAGAAAGACAGATATAAAGAAAGTGAGAAATCACCCCCTCGGGAGGGATGGCCACTCTGCAGTCCATTCTCCTCTTGTAATTTTGGGCATGCATATATACATGCCCAGCATGATTTTCAAACCACCAAGTCTGGAACTCACACCAAGAGCCTTTTAAGCTTACACAAAAAATAGAACTGAAGGAAAAAAGAGGCAGACTTTGAAGCCAGTAGGCAAATGTTATTTGAAGTAACCAGGCACACTTAAGTTGCAAAAACTTAGAAACAAAATGTTGTATCTTCCTTCTTTCCTGTTCCTTTTTTTTTTTAGAGAGAGGGAGAGATTTTTGCTGTAGGGTGCATACACTTGCCAGAGAGACATAGAGAGATGGAAAGTGAGAAATCACCACCACCACTCCTCCCCACTCCCCAGTTGGGGGAATGGCCATGCAGCAATCTCTTGTCCTTTCTCCTCTCAGGATTTTGGGCATGCACACACATGTACCTGGTGTGAGTTTCAGATCACAGGATTGAGGACTCAAACCATGGTTGGCTATGTGAGAGTCCAGCAATGTAACTGTTATGCCATCTGCCGGTCCCTCTTTCTTCTTTTTTCTCATCTGTATTTCACTCCATCTCCATCCGTCTCAAGGTCCCACCAAAAGCCCAAAACAATACAGGAGTGAGGAATAAAAGGTTGGGGGGAGGAGAAATAAATCTAGCATTTGATTTGCTTTCTCTCCCACCCTAACTCCAGCACTCTTTATTGTATGAATGGTTTGAGCTCCAAAGAACCATGAATTATATTTACAAAAACAGGAATGTGTCTTTAAACAATATTAAATGTTTTAGTGACATCAGGTGCCCTCTGAGTCAATTGGACAGTAAGAATACAGCTACCTTTGTTTGGCTAGGAGCTGCATTTGCATCTGTTAACATTTATCTGCCTATCTATCTAATCTATCTATCATTTATCTATCTATCTTTATTACATGTATTTTCCAGAGAGAGAGAGAGAGAGAGAGAGAGAGAGAGAGAGGATGAGAGAAAGAGAGAAAGCATCCCACAATGGAATGTAGTCTTGCCACATTCTTTTTCCACCATTTCTCCATCCCATCAGGATTCTGGGCAGGTATGTAGGCACCCAGCATGTTTTTCAAGTCACTAGTTCAGGATTCAAACCATGGTCAGCCATGTGGGATCCAGCTTCTTTAACCACTGTCCTATGGGACCTGCCCATCCTCTTGACATTTATATACCAAAGGAGAATGCATGAAAATCTGAGGAGAAAAATACATGTGATTTACAAATACTTGAGACAGAAAACTGTACTTTCTTTTTTTGTTGTGTTTCTTAAAAATCTTTAAGGAAAATACTTTATGATGTGCCCAGAGATATTTACAGTAAAAGGTAACTTGATATCATCTTTAAATTGTTTGAGCATTAAATAGTCTTGAAGCTGGTTAAGGGTCGCATTTCTGTCTTATTTAACATCTTTGTCCATCTCTTTGGAAAGGACTAAATATACTGGTGCCATTTTTTTTAAAAAGAATTATTTTTATTGAGCTTATTTACTTATTTAATTTATTTTAATTTGACCAGAGAAGGACAGAGTGAGAGAGAGAGGGAGCGGGGGAAGTGAGAAAGCAAGCTTCCAGGTCTGGGACTCAAGCAAGAGTTGGCCATGTGGGAGTCCAGCATCCTTAATTACCATGCCACCTGCCGGCCTCACTGGCACCATTTATACTATTATATGGTTTTCTTCCTCTTTGTAAAGTTTATTTTATTTCCTCTATGAGAGAGATGGAGAGAAAGTAGACAGTTACCCTTGACAGGGTCTCACTAATTTCTGCCCCAGCTTCCCAGCTAGTCAGGATCACAGATACTCATGGATACACCCATGGTGTTCAAGTTGAGCCAAGATCCAAACCCAGGCCTCCCATATGACTTCATTATTGCATAATAGCACCCTACCACCAGTGCCACTGCAGCTAGGCCTGGTTTTTCTTTTTAATATGAAGTAATGTGATTCTACTTATTGTGTATTATACTGTAGAAGTATCTTGATGATGGTGAACTGCCACTAAATGTCACCTAATCACTTCTTCCATTCTATTTTATATGCAGTTAAAAGTAGATGATCCCTTGCCTGCTAGTCTTTATTCAGGGTTTTTACATTTTAAGTGGAAATTCTTTTGAGAGTACCAGTTTGTGCTGATGATTGTCGATATATTTTTGGCAGTATCACTAGGAAAAGGATAATATATTGAACAAAGATTTCTTGTGCACCTGCTATGTGAGATGCATTATGTAAAGCATCAAGCCCAATGCTTCTCACATAGGAGATGAGTAATGAGTTCTAGAAGTGTAGCAGTAGAGATGCAAAAATGCTGGAAATAGGTGTGAGAAACATTGGGTAAAAGAGAATGATAGACTTGGTGGCTGGATGGATGAGAATGAGTGAGAGAAGGAATGAAATATTTTTGATTTTCGTAACTATTAGTAACTGGGAAAGAGCATAGTGATACCATCAGTAGAAATAGGGAAGTCAGTTGAAGCAACAGGGTTTGTGGAATGGTCATTACAGAAGGGAAGATGATGGATTAGACTTTAGTCCTGTCGAGTTTTCAATATGAATGGCCCACCTATGGGGAATTGTCCAAGAGGGATTCATAAATACAGACCTAGAGCTCTGGAGAGAGGTTAAGACTTAACGGAGAAATTGAGGAGTTACCCACATACAACATTGTAATTGAAACCATGAAAGTAGGAAAGTTGCCAAAGAAGAGTTGTTAGAAAAAAGATCCAGCAAAGGAATAGTTAGAATCAGAATGAAAACCTTGAAAGGATATTGGCATGGAAGGCAGAGAGACTGGAGAGAAAGAAGTGTCAAATATTACAAAGAGAGAAAAGGATGAAGATTAGAAATGGCTGTGACATTTAGCAACTCTGAAATTGTTGATGATGTTTGTGAAGCTCATTTCATTAGGATGATGGGCACAAAAGTCACATTTTGGAGTTGAGGAAGTGAGTGCTGATTATTCTTTTAATATATTTGGAAGTGAAGGGAGGGAGGTGTGGTAGCTTGAGGTGGGAGGAAAGAAGAGGAGATTAAGGGAAGATAGAAAGTCAGGGCATCATAAGGAATCATATCTAATGTCTTCAGTTTTATCAGAGAAATATTTGCAGGAACCAGCAGTTAGTGTAATGGCTATGTCGCTGGACTCCCACGTAGTCGACTGCGGTTTGCGTCCCGGACCCGGTGGCTTAAAAGTCACGCCGGGCGCGTGTGCGTGCGTGCCCAAGATCCTGAGAGGAGAATGGAGGAGAAGGGATTGTGGCATGGCCATCCCCCCTGGGGGGTGATTTCTTGCTTTCTGTCTCTATGTCTCTCTCTATCTGGTGAGCGCACGCAGCAAACAGGATTGGGTTTGCTACTTGGGAAATTTGGAAAGAGCAGAAAGTGGGAAAGGTCTAGAATGGTTGCTCATGACAGGCAGCAAGCTATAAATGGAAGACTTGTTGGGGCTGGCAGGTGGCAAAGTGGTTAAGGGCTCCGGATTCCCACGTGACCAACCGTGGTTCAAGTCCTGTACCTGGCGGATTGCTTTCTCACTTTCCATCTCTCTCTCTGTCCCTCTCTGGTCAAATTAAATAAATCAATGAATTGGGGCCAGCAGGTGGCATGGTGGTTAAAGGCTCTGGATTCCCACATGGCGGACCACAATTCAAGTTCCAGACCTGGTGACTTACTTTCTCACTTTCCCTTTCTCTCTGTGTCTCTCTAGTCAAATTTTAAAAAAAATAGTAACAAATAGAATGAAATAAATAAATAATTCTTTTAAAAAACAATAAATCAATAAAGTTAAATAAAATAATTCTTTTAAAAAATGTAAGACTTGTTAAGCATCAACTAGGGGCAAGTAGGTGGCATGGACTTAAGGGTGGCTGGGTCCCACATGTCTGACTGCATGGTTTGAGTCCTAGACCTGCTAGCTTGAAAGACATGCCAAGCACATGTGTATGTGCCCAAATTGCCAAGAGGAGAGTGCAGAGGGATTGTGGTATTTTCAGTGTAGTCATTCCCTGGGGGTGATTTTTCTCTCTTTTTCTCTCTCTCTCTGTGTGTGTGTGTGTGTGTGTGTGTATGTGTGTATTTACCGTCAACTGTGGCTCAGCTAAAGTTAAACTACATTGTGAGTTTACACCATCAAAATGGTAATATTACAATCCTTTCTCTGGTAGTATTTGGCACTTGCTGAAGATAAACATCATGAAAATGGGACTAGGAGCTGAAAAAAGCAAATTATTTGGGAATTGGTAGATTGAAGACAGAGAAAAGTCACATAGTGAGGACTTGGAACTGTGAAGGGCATTGAAGATTTGGAATAAGAAAAGTGTTTACTTAAATCATACATTTTCTGAAATTAATTCTCTCTGCAGCAAATGAAATCAATTGTCCTTCCAAATGTGACTTGGGGGAAAATGAAAGGATTCCCTCTATCCCCTGTTGCTGTTAGAGTGATGATTGGTACGTCATCACTGAAAAATCAGAGTTGAATTTCCATGTGTGAGAATTCATTGAAGCCATATGAAACATAAAGAGGTGATTTCTGTAGTTGCCCAGGACTCCTAGAACAACAACCAAAAAAATAGTCACACTCCCTCCTCGCCCCTTGGAAAGTTCGTGTTACTATTCTGTGCTTGTTATTAAAGCAAGCTGGGTCATTCAAGCTTAATATGTGTTTGTGTTGCCATGGTTTGTGTCAATAGCCTTTCCTATCATACTTATAGTTGCTTGTGTTCACTGAACCCCAACAGGTGTGACTTAATGTAGACCCTAAAGAATGATGCTTGAAAACATCTGTTAGCACTAGACTCTGGGCATGTTGAATGAAGTTATACTTGTGACATTTGCTGTTACTTACTAGGGTTGATTTTGCATGGCATTCCTTCCAAAACTCCTTAGTTCTTTGTAGCCACCATGCATCTGATCTGAAATGACTCTTTTTTACAAACCACAGGAAGATACCAAGTGTAACCCATATTTTCGGAGATGTAGAGTACTGTCATGCGTACCTCTAGACACCCAATTTCTTACCATATGTTTTCTGTTTAAGTTTCAAGTGTATGAAAGAAAAGAATATGAACAAGGAAAGGTAGGTAGTGCTGAATCCTGGAAGTAGAGTTGAGCTCATGGAAGGCGCTAGGAAAATCAGGGCCAACTTCATTGCCATTCCACTGAGGATATGTAATAGCTGTTTCTAGAGGCTTTTCAGGGTTTCTTACCAGTTCTCTGTGTGTGTTATTAAACCTTGTCTGTACCCCTTTAGTTATTAGCTGTAAAACCCCTTACAAAACCTCAAAAGGGTTTCTGGGCTTAAGTAGATACAGATGGGGAGGAGGGGAAACTATATAGCTGTGTTCTGCTTGGCAGTGGCCCAAGACACAACCCAAGTCAAAGAATAAGTGTCAGCAGAGAAAGAAAGAGAGAAGGGCAGTATCAAGGGTCCACTGGGGAGAAAGGGAAGGTCAACTTCAGGCACTCTGGAAAGGGCCTAGAAGAAGGTGCCCTTTTTAAATGGGGCCCCTTTTTCGCAGGGGCCAGCAGATGGCATAGTTGTTGCATTGCTGCACTCCTATGTGGTCGGTTGTGGTTCAAGTCCCAGACCTGGTGACTTGAAACACCCGCTGGGTGCGTGTGTGTGCATGTCCCTAAGATCCTGGGAGGAGAATGGAGGAGAAGGGATTATGGTGTGGCCATCCCCCTGGGGGTGATTTCTCACTCTCTCTCTCTCTCTCTCTCTTTTCCTGCGAGCCCATATGCCCTAAAGCAAATACCTTTCAAAAACAAAAACAAAAAATAAAGAAATGGCACATTCTCTTAAGACTTTCTCCCTTTTCTCCAGCTGGAACTCTTTCCTGGCTCTGGACCTGATCTGTACCCGTTAAATAGAGGCTTGTTATTTACTATCTTCTATTCGTTGTATCGGTTCTCTTGTACTTTAGCAGCTAATTGTACCATGCTTTATCTCCCTAGACTATGAGATCCTTGGGAAGATTCGCTCTTTGTCCTATAGCTTCTGTTCCATTCCCATGCCCATTTTGACTGAATGAACAAATGAATTTGCTAATGAATATACCATTTCCCCCATTCGATTTCATAAATCTCTTTTTCTTCTTTGTAGAGGTTTTGCTATAGGGCACATGCGCTCGCCAGAAAGACAGAGAGAGAGAGGGAGAGAGACAGAAAGCGAGAAATCACCCCTGGGGTGTCGGGGGGAGATGGCCACACCGCAATCCCTTCTCCTCCATTCTCCTCTTGGGATCTTGGGCACGCATGCACACGCGCCCAGAGTGAGTTTAAGCCACCTGGTCCGGGACTTGAACCATGGTCGACTACATGGGAGTCCAGCAACATAGCCATTACTCCAACTGCTGATCCCTCATAAATATCTTTTGAGCACTACCATTCGAGGGGATAGAGAGGATTTTTGAGATAGAGGGCCACCCTCCTGGAGCTGCTTTTTAGGTGGGAAGACTAGACCCCAAGACTGCTCTACCTGTGATTCCATAGACCCCATTCATTTCCGTGTAAGCTGGTGACTTGTTCGTGTGTCTTTTTCACTTCCCCAGTCACAATTTTTTCTAATATTCTCTTTGCTCTGAAAACTGTTATCAATTCTCCTTATGCCATGTAATTTCTGAGCCCAGTAACCCAATAATTCGATATGTGGTTCAGTGAAGACTCACTGCCATGTCTGACAGTGACAGTAACAAACTTCTTCCTGGGAGCTACTCAGTTGTTTCAGTCCACAAGGGAATCTGAGGGTAAATGATCTTATTCAGGCACTAAGTGGCAGGCTAAAAGACTGAGAGGGAATGGTTGGTTCATTCCTCAGTAGTTTCATCTCCAGAAAGCCACTTCCATCTCTTATTTACCTATTCCCTCTTCTGGCCCTGGGGATTGACTAGAGAGATTTGGGGGCCATAGCTTAATCTCCCAAAAAACACCAACATTTTTGGAATGACTTTAGGTTTTTTGGTTTTTTTTTTCCATTATTCATGATAGAGTGAATGTGCATACACACGTGTGTTTGTGAGAGAGAGAGAGAAAGAGAGGAGACATGCTTTCTACTAGTTCCGGTCATGCTACAATACCCTTCCTCCAGTTTTCCAGCTCATCAGATCTTGGGCATGCTTGCACGTGCTTGCAAGTCTCAGGCTCACCAAGTAGGGGATTTGAACTGCAGTTGCCAGGTGGGATCTGCCATCTAAAGCAGCACATTACTACTGTGCCATAGAGTTGGCACAAATGACATAAATTTGCTTGAAGAATAAAGTAATAACAGTGTATTTGGGATTTTGTTTTTTAAACTGGGATGGTTCTATTTAGTATATTTGCTAAGGAGATTATGAATGACTTAACATGTTACTATAGGTTAAGATACTCTAGAAATGTATCCAGAAAATCTATTTCAATTACCTTCTGGGTGCTTTTAGTAAAAATAATACATTTCAAAGGATTAAGAGAGTCATAAAAAGAAGTGTTATGAGGGGAGTATGGCTCATTTTTCACCTTCAAAATTAAATATTCACTGTGGAATTATGCACTGCCAGGGTCACAGTGTTGCTTGTGGGCATTAATAGCTGCCATAGGTAACTGCTAAAGGAGGTGAGGGGGACCATTTCCCATAACACGGGGATTAAAGCATACAATTTACTGAAAGTCCCCTAAATAAATAGCGACCTAAGGCTCAATGTTGCACTAAAAGGGATGCTGCTTCATATTTACAATTTGCATATGGATACCCTGTTGAAACTTGCATTTGCATACATAAGGTATTGATTTTGGTTAATGGAACATGAGGTCATTTCTCTTTAGTTTCTCTCAACCTAAGTATCATTTTCTTTCTCTCTTTATTGCTCACACAGAGGAAAGCAGAAAAATAGCTTCAGATGATTGTGTCTAGAAATACTACATATAGCAGTCTATTTTTATTTCAATTGTTCATGTTGCAATTGTCTATTTATCTTGGTCATCTCACTAAGCTGGCTACTGCTTAAAACTAGAAATTTGCATGACAAGTAATAGTTACTTTACAGAGCTACTTTTAAATGGGTCTAAAAATGCCCCCAGACATCCCTGTAGTATTGTCTACTAAAATCAGTAAGGCCTTGCAATCCTGGTCCAAGTGAAGTGGCTTGGTTGAGCATGTTGGTATACAATACTGTGAATTGCCTGGCCCTCTTAATTGTACTTAAGATTTAATACCAAAATGGTGCTAGGGCTTAATTAGATGTGGGCCTCAGGTTTTTGTAACTATCAGCTTGGTTGCTTACCAATTATCACATGTAAGGAAAGATGAAAAAGGCACTCCATTTTACTGAGACAATAGAAGATTTACTTCTGCCTATACATTTTAAAGGAAGCCAACTTTGGATAGATTTTTTTTTTTTTTTTTTGTGAGAGCAACCAAAATCTGAACTGATTTTCCCTTCAATCAGTGCATTTTCCTATGTGAAGTGTTTCTTTTTTTTCCTCCCCATCCTTGTTTGATTCAATAGAAAGGCAGCTCATTATAGATAGGTACCCCATGGAGAGAATTGCTTGTGACTTTCCAAAATGAAATCACAATATTTGTATGCATCTATTTTATGAAAAATTGCCATAGTAATTTATTTTGCAAAATGCCATCTGCAATAGTGTAACTTTAATTAAATTGTTTTGTTACTTATATGTAAGAAAAAAAAAGAATGACTCTTATTGCTTCCCAATACCAAAATCACAGTATGAGAAGTTATCCTCTTTTAGAAGTTATGGTTTCCATGATAGGTTTGAATTTTTAACTTATAGAGGGGGGGAAAGCATTAATATTAAAATCTCTTTTTATATTGTGTGGGTTATAAATAAAAAGACATCCCACAGATAACTGTAATTGAATTTTATTGAAGGGAGAGAACTTGTAAATAGGGCAACAGCTGGACACGTTAAATTAAAAACCAGAAAACAATAATGTATTTAAAGTACTAGTGTCTAAGGAAGTTTATATGCATCACATTTTCAATTCAGGAAGAACAAGGACATCCTCTTTACCATTGGCAAGTTGTAATCAGTGTAAAACGCCAGATATTTTCCCATAAGCTATTTAAATGCAAGGAACATTCAGAATGAAAGAAGATCTAAAATTTGTAGCTTCATTTTATTCACTGTTTGAGAGTTGTGCTTCACACTCATAGTTGAATATGAAATTTTCTTGTTTCCTGAATAAACATGTTTAACAACAAAAACAGTCAAATCAAAGACTGGTAAATTGTAATATAATTTCCCATACATTTTCACCAAAACTTCAGAACTGTATTCTCAAGAAAAAATATTTTTAAATTGAGAAACACAGCCCATTTGTCTGTTCCACTTGGGTTCAGGACAAACAAGGCTGTTGGCGATGTGATCATTGACTGTTCACAGAGATTAGGGATGAGGCCGAACAGTGATGGGGCCAGGTGGAAAGGAGAGGCGATGGGAGTTGCAGCTGTTTGTATCTACCCACCATCGTGATATGCCAACAGCTGGAGAACAAATTTGGTATAAATTCCCAGGAGCTACTGGCAGTTAATGTGAGCCTTCCAGGAACACATAACAAATAATAGCCTACTTTCCTAATTCTATTATGGGAAATTTCTTCACAGTCAATCCCTGTGAAATGGGATCAGGAACGGTTTTAGTCCAAACCGTGACGCGAGCACAATTTGGGGTTTATGCCCTTTAACCTTCCCTTCATCTGTCATCTTTTCCCTTTCCCCCTCCTCAAATGGCCAGTATTCCATCTCTTTACATATCCCACCTGTCCTTACTTCTTTCCTGTCCCCTCTCACCTCCATACCACCACTCTGCTTCACCTTTTCCAGAAAATACCCTGAGATCAAGGTTTTGAATCTGTTGCCCTAACTTCCTTTCCCTCTGCTGAAAGTTATCTGGGTATCTCTATTCTTCCATACACTATCTGTAGGAAGGAAAATGTGCCAGTAATCAAAAGAGGCTTAATGTGTTATTTCTCTTAGGAATGTTTTCATGTTAACTAAGAGAGACAGAGATTGTATATGTGTGTATGCGTGTGGTGCTTGCACAGCACCCTTAATACAAAGGGATGAAACATAAATGGTAGCGTTTATTATTTCTGTGGCCTTCTCGGCACTCTTCAAATCCCATCACTTGGGTGCTCCCCCCTTCTCTGCCTGCTAAGGCAGTCCCCAAATAGGAGATGTTTATATCTATTTATTTACTGCCTGCCAGAAACACAATTTTAAATTATTCCTGTTGCCCAGTGGAGCCAAGAAAAAACTTTCAAGATGATCAAAATGTTTACTCTTATTTACAGACAGAGAGATGACATTGTTCTTCAAAATTCTTTTGTTACTCTGCTTACAGAAACTATTTTTCCCTTAAAGCTTTGGTCAGTGTATTGAGACTCAGATTTATGGCTATTCTATGGACAAGGGGTTATTTGCACAGATGTTTTATTTGCTGCTCCTTGGGGTTTATCAAAAATAATCGACTAACTGTCATTTTCTACATGAGACCAATTTACTATTGACCCAGCTTTGCTTATTGTTTTCATTAGGGTTTAATAGAAAATGAAAATGTAGTTGACTATTCTTAGAATCGACATGAGAAAAAGCAGTGCTAAGAAGTGAGTGGGTGCTCTTGTGCTTTCCTAGTGCTGCTAAGCAGAGGCAAAGTTCAGGGCCAAGAGGTCACGTGAGTGAAAGCATCTCCAGTGTGCACAGTCAAAAGCATCCAAGTGACACTTTGAGAGAATGCCAGTTATGCTCTGCATATTTGCATCGTGGTCAGTAGGAAAGGCACCCTCTGGAGTTGTGCAAGGCATAACCGTATGTGGAAGCCTAGGCTCTAGTAGAATAATTCTGTCACTTAAGTGATGAATGTAGTCAGGATTCTTTTATTTTATTTTTTGGAGAGGTTTTTGCTATAGGGCGCGTGCGCTCGCCAGAAAGACAGAGAGAGACATAGAGACAGAAAGTGAGAAATCACCCCTCAGAGGGGTTGGCCATGCCGAAATCCCTTCTCCTCCATTCTCCTCTCGGGATCTTGGGCACACACGCACTCGCGCTCGGTGTGAGTGTAAGCTGCCGGGTCCGGAACTCAAACCGCGGTCGACTACATGGGAGTCCAGCGACATAGCCATTACACTAACTGCTGTTCCCATCAGGATTCTTTTTAAAGAGAAGATATAGCCATAAGATAACTGTAATTTACCACATGGCACCTTATAAAAGGTAAGGATTGCCTGTTTTACCTTTGTTACATGGCCTGTTGGCTAAACATTAGCACCTGTTGATACATCTTTGTGTTGGCATCTAGGAATGATTGCATTTCCGTAGTGGGGAGAGCCTGGTATATGATTTTTTTGGTGGATTAGACAGGAAGACAGGTATGGCTTATTAAATAAGCATTCCATTCTTCAAGGATAGAGAGTAAAGTGTAAGTCCTCAATGACTTTTTTCTTAATGCATGTCTTGTTTGCTAAAGCCACTCACCAGTATCTGAAGCAGCCAGAACCTCCCCTTCACCTCTACCCTGACATACCCAAACTGGGTCCTAGGTTCCCTGGCAAAGCAGCATTTCTGGACAGTAGTTCTCTTTCACCCAAGCACCCCCTGAAGGGGTTCCCTGGGAGACACACAGGCAGATAAATTCTGTCTGCAATTACTGCTCACTAGGAACTCCTCTCTCAGGCCCCCGGTGGTCTGCCTTTGGGGATCCTGTGCAGGAAAGGTGACCCAGAACACAGAAGACTTGTATTATTGGGAAGATTCCTGGGAATTAGGCCTTGAATGGAAGTTGAGTGCTTCTTAGTAGGATTCCAGGTTAATAAGTTCGGGAAATGGTGGGTCAAAAAAAGCCTTAATATACTAATGTGTGATTTTAATCTCCAAGAGAGAGGTATAGTACATAGGGATTCATGAATTTACTATGCCAAAAGACCCTTATTTTCTAAGAGGAATTTTAGGGGACATAATGTCACATGGAATCTACTTTGGGAAATATGATCCACCCCCAAAACAAATGAGATTTATTATGGTTTCCATCTTCCCAAATGATATCCTGATTCATTAAGATACTGAAGGCCAACACATGGCATGATTGTTAAGGCAGCTGGATCCCAAAGGACTGTGCAGTTCGAGTCTCAGACTCAGAGAGTTGAGAAACGTACTGAGTGATATATGTACAAAATCCCTCCTTTAGGAGGGAGAGATGGAGGAAAAGGGACTGTGGTGTGACCATGCCACATGAGGGGTGCTTCTTGCTTTCCCTCTCTATCTCTCTATCTCCAGTGAACACACATGCTTTCTGGCAATTTTTTTTTAAAGATAGTTTTTGGTCTTGAAGAGATCAATGTGTTTCCAACCAAAAGCACAAGGAGATCTAATAGTAGTGCCCAGTATAATTGGAGCAGTTATGGCAGTGGGCCAGGCAAATGCAGGAGTGGGGAAGCAATGAGTCAGAAATTAATCTGGCCCTACACTAATGCTGCAGCAGTGTGTGTGTGTGTGTGTGTGTGTGTGTGTGTGTATCAGAGTCTCAGAGTATGGTAGACACTAGGCTGAAAGGGTGTAAATGGGAGCTGAAACCCAGCCAGGGTACTGCTCCACACTCTTTTTTAAAATTAGTTCACACAGAGAGAGTACTTTTTTTTTAAAAAAAAAAATGTGCTGTAGGTTGGGTGCACTTGCCAGAGACATAGGGAGAGGAGAGAGAGGGAGAAAGTAAGAAAGCACCCCTCCTCCCATTGGGGGATGGCTATGCCACAATACCTTCTTTTCCATTTCTCCTTTTGGGATTTTGGGGCAGGTATGCACATGTGCCTGGCATGCTTTCCAAGCTGTTGGGTCCAGGACTCAAATCGCATAGTCTGCCAAGTGGTATCTAGCTGCCTTAACCACCACACCACACAATGACCAAGAAAGATTACTTTTGGCAATCTTTTCATCCTTTTACTAGGTGGATGGCCTAGAGGGGGAACCTTATAGCACCAGAAGGGTACCTTTTCCTAATTTGCACTAAGGTGCCAAAGGTGCTCCTGTGCACCCAAGGTTAGTTACAGAAGATAGTGTGAAGAGAAGAATATCCACTTGCTATTACATGGGATGGGTGGAGGCATGGTTAGTGATAGTTAGGAGATTTCTCCATATAATCACAAAGTAATCTCTCAGCAGCTTCCTTTCCTGAATTGCCCATTGTTCTACTTACTACACTGTAGATGTGGCCTGTATTCTCTGTACCCAGATATTCACTTGTCCTGATAACAATTTGGTTTCCCATTTTTCATACCATCTCAGAACATTGCCTGGCAGATCAAAATACCACCCCCCAGGTCTGCTAGCCCACTCTGATAACAAGACTAGTTCCCCCTCCCTCTTTTTATCCCTCCATCTGTAAGTACTTTTAAAAACAAGAGTTGGCAGCTTTATTGTTCTGGAATAATTGCCAAAAGGCTTAGTGGACTATATTTGCCAGTAAAAAGTTATTTGCTAGCTTGGGATGTGGGCCCCTTTGCTGAAGTATGTCATTCCAATTATATTGTTGTATATTGAGCTCCTGGTTTGAGCCTGATGCTATTCTAGCCCAGGATATAGTGAACGGTGAAGGCTGCTAATTTGTATGGTGGGGTTTCCAACTCCTCATTTGTTGAGATGCTTTCTGTCATCCAGACCTTTGAGATAATCCAGTCTGCTCCTCTATTTTAAAGTTGAGGAAGTAGTCCTCCAAAGGGAATGTGACTTACCCAAGATCACACTATGGGGCTGAGATAGAACCCAGCTCCCCTAACTTTGGCTCGGACTCTTGAACTCATAGCTTTTGGGACTGACCTCATAGGAGAAAAGGTGAGCTTATATTCATATTTGGATGTCTTCTAACACATGGAATTTATGTAGATATCTATATCTAGCAGGAGTCAAAGAAAGATAATTTTAAGATAGTTTTATAAATTTCACATCCAAGCTAATTAAAAATATTTTAATAATTTAAAGGAAATTGTTTAATCCACTTCATGATTCATTCATCACCACTTTAAGTTGATATGAAAGAAAAAGGAATCACAGAATAAGTATAAGACAGAAGAAGGGGGATTTAGAGAAAAGGAGTGTTTATATGTGTGGCAGAGAGGGGTAGGTAGAGATTTGGGAGTCATCTGTGCGGAGATGATAGTTGAAGAAAGGAGAATGGGTGAAATTGCTGAGGGCAATCTAAATAGAAACATCACGCGTAGATAATAACCATTACTACTTGTTCTATATCTTTCTTTCCTGAGTTGAAAGCATTTCACCAATGCTATGCACTCACCATCACAGTATCCATTAGAAGCTGTAACCATTGATTCATAGTAATTGCTGATTCCCCTGGGCCTCAGACTGGTGCCAGTCTATGGCCTGTTGCATTACCTTTTCCTGACCACACAATGGGGAGTAGGCAGCAGGCAGGAGAGTGAGTCTTTGTGTTTGCAGCCACTCCCCATTGTTTGCATTGCCACCCAGACTCTGCCTCCTGTTGAATCAACAGCAATGTTGGATTCTCATGGGAGTACAAACTCTATTGTTGTGTAATTGTTGCATTGTATATTGCAATGTGGTAGTGGTGGAAATGGGGTGCATGATGGATGTGGTATGGCATCCTGGGAACAACCTCCACCTCCCTCTGTGGAGGAATTATCATCTATAAGTTTCATCCCACGTGTGGGAAGGTTGAGGACCACTGCTCTAAAGCACACACAAGTTAAGTGACTTGCTTCAAATCATAATCAGTGAAGATAGCACCTAAAAATATTGCAAAGCTCTGTAGAACAGACTCATTCACATAGTATAAGTGCATTCACATTAAACTCTGATAATTTGTCTGACAGTCCAGTTTTTCTCAACTGAGGTTTAATTTTTTTTTATAAAGTTAGTCTATGTTCCCTGTAGAAAACTTTTTTAAAAAAGAATTATTTTATTAACTTTATTTTAATTAATTAATTAATTTATAAATAATTTGATCAGAGAGGGACAGAGTGAAAGAGAGAGAAGGAAAGTGAGAAAGCAAGTCACCAGGTCCGGGACTCGAACTGCAGTTGGTCATGTGGGAGTCCAGTGCCCTTAACCAGTATGCCACCTGCCAGCCCCTGTGGACAACTTTTAAAATATGGAAATCATAAAGAGCATAAAACTCATACCACCATCCCACTATTTGAGGAAAATGGCCATTAACATTTTAGTATATGTTCTTCCTTTTTCATGTATTTTAATGGCTTCTTTTAGAATTATTTTATTTAACTTTGTTTATTTATTTAACTTTGACCAGAGAGGGGCCGGGGGTGGGGGAGTGAAAAAGCAAGCCGCCAGGTCTAGAACTAGAACCACAGTTGGCCATGTGGGAATCCAGCACCCTTAACCACCAACATTTTAATGGGTTTTTATGATTAGAAAGATACATGGTATTGTGGCAAAAAATTTGGAAAATTCAAAAAACATTAAAATAACAGTACAGTCACCTATAATCACTCTACCAAGCAATAATTACTATTAACATTCTAGTATATTTCCTGTTAGTAGTTTGTTCTATGCATTCAAAAAGAAAAATACATTGTTTTTTCACTAAAATGTGATTATGCTGTATATATACTTGCTGTTTTCACTTAATAATATGTCATGAGTATTTTACCATATCATTAAGCACACTGGAAAACATGAGTTTGAATAGTTGAAGCAGAACTTGCTAGTGCAGATGTACCATAATTTATTGTAGAAGTGTGATAGTTTTTATCACTGTTTCCACTAGCTATGTATGAGAGGACCCATCTTGCTATACTCATTGTCATTGCATTTTATGTTTTCCATCTCCACCAATTTGTTAGAAGAAGGATGGAATCCCATTGTTTGAACTTTAATTTCTTTGATTGTTAATGGGGTTAAACTTTTCTTAATAACTCAGTTTTTGACATATAGCTTTCAACATCTATTGAATGCATAACTTCTAGTCAAAACCACATATACATGTTTAGGACTCGTGGCTCCAGTTGTGACAGAACAAAGATTGCCTTGCTAATATGTTTTATATAGCACTGGGCTCAGTGCCATAGCTGTTAAATAAATCATAAGCTCCCTGACAACCAGGCCCATATCTTAATCATTTCTGCAACTCTCATAGCCCCCGGCCTAATGCCTAACACAGAGAAAGCTTTAATAAATGTTTGTTAAATGGATATGGAGGTGGGGCTTTTGTGAGGGTCAATGTTAAGTTACTAAAATAAGTTTTGAAGTCTCGTCATATGAAAGAAAAACCCCTGGAGTCAAAACTTAAAACCAGTGCTCAGGACTTGACCTATCATCTCATTTTACAAAGAACAATGAAGAAACAGATACTTCCATACAAGATAACTTCTTTTTTTTTTTTTTGCAAAAGAATCATTTCTGCAGCCATGATACCAAATATCAAATCAACTTCACAAGGAATACTACTAGAAAAGACCAATTGGCTAAAAAGGAAAATGAATGAATAAGAGGCATAGGGGGCAGAAAAAGAAGAAATGTGGAATCTACAGCTATTTGCCCTTCACTTTCCTAGTTAGTAAATAGTCATAGGAAATTAAAGTTGCAAGGAGTAGTGGACATCGTTGAGTGCCATCCTTTCATTTTTCTGATAAGGAACCTGGACTCCAGGAGTGAACTGATCTAGCCAAGGTGAGGCAACTTGTATAAGAGCATAGCCAGGAATGAGACAAGTGTCTTTTTCTATGAGATCTTTCTTGACTATCATTCTACTCCCACAGCAGTACAATAAAGCAGTCTGGGTTTCTCTATCCTCCTTGCTAATTCTGTGTAAGAGATATCTCTCTTCTTGTACCTTTTACACTCTGCACAGTTGTTTATTTCTATGTCTGTCTCCCCCAGTAGACTTGGACTTCTTTGTAGGCAGTGACTGGCTTCTCATCCCTTTACCCCAATATTTAGCATAATGTTCTATATTTCTAGATGCGTAATGCTAGCTTATACAGGATATCACATTGATTATAAAAACTGTGCTATTATGTTTTTGGTATTCAAACCCTAAGCATCTGGAAGTCTTTCTAGTCATATAAATTTCCCAGGCATCAATTCAATTTCAATGATTTCTGCTAATTACTAGGATTTTGGCATAAGTAAGACTGTACTTGAAAAAGAGAAGAATGACTATTGTCAAAAAATAACAAAAGGCTGTGGAAGGAGAGTATAAGGAAAACGGAAGAGATATGGGAAAACTGAAGAGGCTAGAAGAGGGAAATAGTGGGTAGAAGGAGATCTTAAGGGAAATAAACCATTACGGTTAAACATGCGTTTCTGTGATGTGTGGTTTTATATGCACACATACTTCACAGTAGTTATTTGTGTAGTATCACACAGATGAAACAACAGAGAGACAACTGACTTACTCAGTGTCACAAAGTTAAAAAGTAGCAGAACTGGAATCCAAATTCATGTCTTTCTGATTTAACAATCTATATTTTTCTTTGTGTCTCTCTAGTATTCCTTGCTACCTCTCATTAGACAGTAGGAGGTCGCTGGCATTAAAAGCAATAAAACACAAGAAAAGCACTTTTTTTCTTTAGGATTTGAAAATTTACTCCTCACATTCATCAAATATGAATGATATGCTTACCTTTCCTGATAGTTCTCAGCCCTTTGGATTAATATATATATATATATATATATATATATATATATGACATCATCTGTGAAGTACTCTACAAGGTACGATAAAGAAGTTGTAGATGACAATGGTATTAATTAAAGGCAACAGGAATATTGGAAAGAACTAAAGTTATACATACCTCATTGAAAGGATAAAATACCAGCCCTAGACACCTTGAGTGTACCTCCCCCACCTTTGCCTCTCTCTGGGCTCTGCTTAACTTCTCACCAGCTCTATTATCTCTTGTCAGCATGTTGCTTATTCCTTGACTGGTAACGTTCCCATTTTTAAATCTCTCACAAGCAATTGGTAAGCCATCACAAGTTACTTTCCAGGATTCTAAAAGTTTAGGATGTATGTAGTTCTCCAAGAATGAGGAAACCTTGCCTTGATCTTCAGAGAATCCCATTTCAGCGATGTGTTCCAAAAGTAAAGTTAACATCCAAAGCTTCTGATTCCACCTAGTTGGCTAAACAGTGTTCAAGGCCCAATAAAGATTTTCTAATTATTTGTGTCTTCCTTTGTGGAAGCAGCTTGGCGCCAACTTTAAGGAAATGCAGGAAAATGAGCTGTCATCCCTTCACCCCTCAAAGGCCTTATTAAGTTACAAATTCCATCTGTTTTCAAGAGCAACTCCCACTAAATGAAATATTGGGTCACTTGGTAGAATATCTTGATTTGGTTTTGCCTTAATGAATTTTGTCATCATTCTTCAAGAATCTAAATCTTTCTAAGCAAAATTTGAGAAATATAGTTAGGGTGACTATATTGTGGAAGCTAAGACCTAGAAGAGATATAAATAAGTCACTTAGTTCATTCCTCTGCTTAGGTACCTGAACACCGAAATCATAAATGAGTGATGGTTTTTAATAACATTTAAAAAGACTTCTAAAGATAATATATTTTTATATTTTATATATTTTTAGTCATCTGTTTCAGGTTTAAGTATCTTGCATGGTGAAGAAGTTCTCCCTTATTTTTGCTTGAATTCTTTTCTAGCTATTTTTTTTCCTCTGAGAGGGAGACAGAAAAAGTGAGAAAGCACCCTTCAATGGGGCATGGTCATGCCACAGTCCCTTCCCCTACTTCTTTCCCTCCTTTTGGGATTTTGGACACACATGCATACACACCCAGTGTGTCTCTCAAACCACTGGGTCTGGGATGTGATCATGTGGTTGGCCATGTGGGACCCAGTTTATGTAATCAGCATGCCATAGGCTGGTCCTCTCGCTGTGCTTTTAAGCCCAATTGATATGAACAATTTAGAACTCTTAGAGAGATGTATGACATTGAAATTTGTTGAGAAGTACTCAGAGTTGGATTCCCCTAGGAACAATAAAGAATCATACCAGCCTGCAGAGAGGTAAGCAGAATAGGAACAGAGATAGCTGCTTTCATCATGGATTTGCATGCCAAAAATGATGAAGCAGTGTCTGAGAGGAAGAAACCAACAGGAAGGGAAAGTGGAACTTAATATACCAATCATTGGGAATGAATCAGTGGAGGGAAAAGATTTTAGGGTAATAGTGTGAAATGATTGGAAGAGAAAAGGCCTACTTTAAAGAGATTTGAGTGGACATGCTTTAAATTGAGAAACCAAGATTGATTGCACAAAATCCATGCAATCTCCACTATAACTGGTGTACTAGGAAGTGGGGAAGGTGGAAGAAAAATACATACAGGAAAATACCTACTGGTTTGCCAGGAGGGTAGTGTGATGATATAGTATCCAGAGGGTAAATAATCCACTGATTTTGAAGCACAACTGAAGAAACTCTGGTAATACTGTAATTGTCGTAATGTGTCTTTTTAAGGCTTTGACAAAACAAGAAATCACTCTTGAGATGTATCCATTTTGAATGATTATTCATGGAAACCAGGGTAAAGGTCTTTCTAGAGAACAGCGGCATATAAATGAAGAGTAGAATTTTCAAGGGATGAATTTGAGAATAGCTCATTTAGACAAGTGAAAGTTCATGTTTAGTCCTGAATTTTGTCACTATTTCATTCCTAATTGGAGATTCTGTCTAAGAAAAGAGGGAGTTGGGAAGTGAAGACTATTATCACCCAAAGTACATCCTCAGGACCGTACGTTGAGTTGTCTTTGATGAGGAAGGATGAACTCACCAAATGGATGTCTTATACATATTTGAAGTTGCGCAATCATTGTGGTAGTTATTAAATGGAGTTTGTGTAATTCTGAGCCCACTGCCTCAATATTCCTTCGCACTCATCTTGGAACTTTTTGATTGAGATTGGTAGCTGTTCTTAGATTACTGAATAAATACTACTCTATTTGATAGACTAATATTAGCTACTGATCTCTACCCACTTTAGAAATGTGACAGAAGTAATAATCTCTTCCTAATTTTCAGGATACATCCTAGACTTTGGAGGTTCTGATAATTGTGTCAAATTCTGAACTTTCACTTTTTAAACCATCTTCCAAGTGACTGTGCAGTAACTAATGAGAATCCTGTGAATATGCTGGGTTTGAACAGTAAAGTCTGAAATTTACTTTTCCATCTTTTTTTTGTTCCACTTACTTTATTTTTTTATCTATTTATTTGTTTACTTTTTTTAAACATTCAATCACATTATTTAGCTTAGAAAGTGAACATTTCAATATGTGAACATTTCTCCCCATTCCAGTTGATCAAAATATAACAACACTACCTCCCTGTCCCGACAATGCTCTGTCTCTGTATCCCTCCTTAAGCTATAAGGAAAAGCTCAGCTAGGTTTGATTAAAAATACACACACACAGACAAACACACACACACTCTTAAGTCAGATCATAAAGATGAGTCTATCCAGTGAACAGAGTTGTAGTGTCTTGGGGTTTATAGTTACAATCTCAGGGTATGAAATGAAGGTTATTGATTTCATCCATTACAATATTTTGCATAATAATACAGACTTGAAATGAAAGAAAAAGTGAATTAAATTCTGGTCATTGAACTATAGATTAGGTAAAAGTGTCTTTAAAATCAGATCAACTCATTAAATATTAGTACTCAGACAGTTTCCTGGGAGTCATAGGGGTTAAAGATGAGTCAGCTATGATCTCTGCCCTCAAGGGACTTCATGTCTGGTAAGAAACAAAAGACACAGCCCAATAATAATCAAAGGTGGAATATGTCACATGTGGTAAGAGTGGTAAATAGAGTGCTCTGAGAATTTAGGAGTGGATGACATTACAGTTGAGTGGGGGTAGGGAGATCAGGTGAGGACTGAACCAAAGGATCAGGTGACAGTTAAGTGGGCTCTGTCTCCAGCAAGGATCAGGCAGGCTGGGTACAGGAAATGAGATTTTTCTGTTACTTTTTTGCCAGATGGAAAAAATTTGAAAGTGGTTGAGGGGAGCTTAAAAGAGGTGGTGGTCGGTGGGAGAGGCCGATGAAACAGAAATGGTTATCTCTTTAGCTGAATACTGATATTACAGTGAATTATGGGCATATTATTGTCACTTGATAGATCAGGATGGGTATACCACCACAGTCTCTATAAAATTTGTATTTGCATTTTAGAGTTTTTGTTAGAATTGATCAGAAAGTTGTTGCAACCTTATGGAACTTTAGAGAACTCATTTAGTCTGTTGTATAGCCTAGTTTATCCTGCTTAGGGGAGAGTACATTTTATTTTTAAATATCTTTAGTTTCCTTTAGTAATTTATTTCAAGTATTTGGCAAGAAATTGTAGAAAAAGTCTTCTTTATACTTAAACCAAATTCTTGTAGGAATTATTTCATCTCGTTTTGTCCTCAGTAGAGGTGGAGATCAGCCCTGTGTATAATATCCGGGAAAATTAATTACATGTTTCCCCCACTTTATCTTGGCTTAAATAGTCCCCCTGTCATTACCTTTACTCGCAAATCTTACTTTCTATGCCTTGGATGATCTTTCTTTTTCTCTATCCCTCTCCCTCGCATCCACAGACGTTTAGAGGGTTGTCAGCCATTATGTTAAGTGCTGCAACATATCAGCCCTGCTCCTACCACAACACTCCTGAGTACCTTGCTGGTAACTGTGGTTCTGGGACTGTATAACCTTTATAGGGGCTCTGTATAAGAGAGGAAGGGT